>JAWNOU010000058.1:6700000-7448536 GCA_035045725.1 Drosophila ezoana
GCTGTAAACCATTTACGGATGCAGCACAAAGAGGAATCACATAAATAGAATGCTGGCCAAAGAAAAGGCCTGAAAGCGTGCAGCTCTCTTTTGGCTCTCTCTTTTTGCAATTTTCTTGGATTATAGAAAGTTTTCTTTCACGCATTGTGGTCTAACTTATTTTCTCTCTCCCTCTCCCTCTCTCTCTCTCTCTCTCTCAAGAGAGATATGTATACACAGCTATCCACATATGTATAGAATGAATGTATCTGTCTGTTGGCTGGCTTATTAAGTTATTGGATACATTGGCCCAATCAAGTTGGCCCTGGTCGACCGGCCGGATTGGGCCGGATATCCGCTCGCCCACAAACAGAGTGCGTTTAGCTCGCTATCTTCCCACATAACCCCCCCATTCCCATTCCCCTCGCTAATCCTTCATTGCATTACAACTTTTTGAACAAGTTTTCTTTCTGCTTCATTATCACAATTCACATCTTTGCTTATCATTTTGTTGTTGATTTTTGTTGTTGTTGTTGTTGTTGTTTTAGTCAATGCAAATAAAACAAGTAAAACAGAAGTAGAAGTAGAAAATGGAAGAGGAAGACGTGCTTAATGCAGTTTTTACACACACCCATACACGCACACACCCACACCAACTTGCTAGCCGTGCACTTTCATTCGCTTGCACATTCTCTCTCTCTCTCTCTCTCTCTCGCTCTCGCTGCCGTTGTAATTCATCCGACACGCACACACATGCACATTTGCATACGCACGCATAGAAAATAACTTACCATTTACTATTGCTTTCGGTCGCTCGTGAGGGGGGAGGGAGGGAGAGGGACAGTTGTTGTTGTAGCTGGCACTCTTTCACTTGTGGCTGTTCTAACTTTCGAGTGGCCGCCGACAATCAGCGAAGAGAAGAATCAAAATAAAGAAATAAAAAAGCGCTCCCCGAATTGTGTTATCCTTCGATGACAGCTGGCGGCGTTGCCACCTGGTGTCAAAGCGATATGCAATTGATATTGTCGCTGCCCACGTCAGCTGCATCCACAGCCTTTACATCTACATAACATACATACATACATACATACTGACTTTGATGCCGACAGTAGCAGCAGCAGCAGCAGCAGCAGCAGCAACAACAATAACAGCAACGGCGTTTATTTGTTGTAGCTGCTACCGCGGCGATTGATGCGCTTCTCAGTTTTATATGGGGCATGTTTGTTGTTAGGCTTTCGCTTGAATTAAAACAAACAAATAAGCATCATGTATTCCTGCCTGCAGCATTAAGTTCATTTACTGGCCACAAAATAATTGTTCTGATTCGCACAGGTGAGCGCAACTGTTGCTGTCGCTCACTTTCTCTCTCTCTCGCTCTCTCCTACTCTCTCTCTAGCGGTCTGTCTTTTTATTTAAGCGTAGCGCATGCCAAGTGTCAAACAAGCCGGCGCAACGAACTTCTGACCCAAACAAGCAACAAGAACAATCGACGACGATGAAAAGACGCGAAAAAAATAAATGAAAAGAATCATAAAGAAAAAAACGAACAAACAGCGCGCAAAACGTTTAGCGGTCTGTGTGTGTGTGTGTGTGTGTGTGCGTGTGTTGGTGGGTGGGGCCGATGTTGGTGCTCTGTCGAAGCAAACGACAAACGTCGTTTTGAATGTACATGTATGTGTATATGTATATGTATATGTATGTATGTATATGTGTATGTGCATACAGTTAGACTTTGCCATAGTCGAAATGTTGTCGTCATCAAACTTCGTAGCCACACGAACGGCTGCTGCTGCTTCTTCTTCATTCAATTTACTTGTGCACACACTTGTACACAGATTGGCTTACATACACACACACATACATACATGCACGGCAGCGTCGCTGCCGCCGTCACTGCTGCTGCCACGCAACGCTCCGTCATTTTGGGCTATGCGTGTGTGTCTGTGTATGTGCGAGTATGTATTTGGTATGCTTCTGTGTGTGTGTCTGTGTGTGTGTGTGTGTTTTTCTCTTTCTGTTGTTGCTGTTTCTCGTTCGTTGCTCGCTCGTTTGCCGTCGGCTGCCGTCGATGCGCATATTTAAACGTGTTGCATAGTCTCTTGCCAGGCCCTCGTCAGCCGGCCGCCAAGCAAAAGCAAGCAAGGCGAACGGTCGTCGTGGCCGTCGGCCCGTCAGTTCGTCATTCATTCAAGCACGCTGCTAGCTAGGCGCGCACACACATTTATGTATGTATGCATATATACGAATATATACATATATATATCTATATATATACACACATATATACATGCATATGTATATGTATGTACATACATACATATATTCCACATACAAATATATGTATGTATGCTTGTGTATATACACACACAGCAACACACAAATTCAATTGGCCTCAATAATGAATTAACGAAAAAAGAAGGCAGCTACAACTACAACAACAACAACAACAATAACAGCAATGTAGACGTAGCGTGCGAAAAGCAAAGGTTGAAGCACTGTGAGGCGGGGGGCAGTAAACGTGCTTGCTGAGAGAGAGAGAGAGAGAGAAGAGAGAGGGAGAGCGAGAGCGAGCGTAAAAGATAAGCGACTTGTGTAAAGCTGATTTGTTACTGTTATATGACGTTCATATTTTTTTTTAGAAATTTCTTAACATTTTGTTGTAATTGCTGTAATATTGGGGTTTTGGGTATAATAGTCATATTTTTAGATGCTTTTTTCTCTGTGTATGTATGTATGTATGTGTGTGAGTGCTTGTGTGTTTATAGACGTACTTCAGTGTGTATGAATATTTGTATGTATGTATGTATGCACATATGTATGTATGTATATATTTAGTCATCGCCACCAGCCGTTGCCTCCGCTGAAAAAAAAAAAAAACTTGTTGTGCCTGCCGCACACGAAACGGGGCCTGCCAGCGACTGCGACTCTTTGGGCTCTGGTGACTCTCGAGATTAAAGAGTAGGCGAGGAGGCAGCGGCAGCGGCAGCAGCGGCAGCAGCGGCGGCGGCGGCCAGAAGCGTACAGTAGAATGAGTAAGCGAGCGCGTTGCGCAAGGCCGGCCATTGTGTTCGCTTGCTAATGGTAGCGAAAGAGGGGAGAGAGCAACAAATTGAAAAACATGCGTTAGTGTGTGTGCGTGTGTGTGTGTGTGTGTGTGTGTGTGTATATGGGCGCCGTTATCGCAATCGTTGCTTCTAAAACCGCCCACACACCACGCCCCACGTTGGTCCCGGCCGGACAAAGTTTTGTTTTTGTTTTTGGTGATTGATATCTTCATTGGAAACTACGACGACGACGGCGCCGCTGGCCCGGGGCCTAGTGGGTGGATGGCAACTGCGGGCGGCTGCTGGCCGACGGGTCGCGTGAATGATTGAATGGGCGTTCGTTTCTCTCACTCTCCCAATCTCTCGCTCTCTGGCGCTCTGTCCTCGTTTGTGTGCGAGGCTGGACTGGTGTAAAATTAACTCGTTTTTGTTTAATTTCTTTCTCTTCTTTGCTTTTGCTTTCCTTTCTTTTTGTACGCTTTGCTTCATTGCGCGCTGTTTGCGTTTTGTGTTCTTATTTGCTTGTGATTTCATTCTCTTCGAATACATTTTGTTTTTGTTTTTTCTTTTTTTTTTTTATGCCTAAACAACAACAGTAGCATTAACAACCCGTTATGGCTCCTCGCCCTCGTTCTGTCCCCTTCGCGCTCTTCCTTGCTCTCATTGGCAGATAGAGCGAATGCAGCCGACGTCATAAATCGCCGTTGTCGTCGTCGTCATCAGTGTCTTACTTTGTGTTTATTGTTATTGTTATCAATATTATACCATTCGTATTGCGCTACACACAAACATGCCGCGCATATTGATAATGGATTGCGGCTCAGGCGCATCTGGCTGAGCTTTTGAGTAAAGAGCAGAGCAGCGATATTACTGGAACTCAAATTTATTGCTTCGGCTTTGTTTTTATTTTCTTTTGCTTGCACATGTGCACTTTTGCGTAGTCAGCGATTTGCTGAACTTTGCATTGAATTCGCCGAAACGTAGCCATTTGCTGCGGCGACCTTGAGCAACAGGGCATGCATGTGTCTGGCTGGCCGACAAGCTTTATTGCCGCACTGGCCGCAGTCGAGCTGTCTGCAATGTTGCCGATGACGCCGACGATGACGGGGCTGGTGCTGAAGAGGACGATGGCGTTGGCGTTGACGTTGACGTTAGCGTTGGCGTTGGCGCTTGCGTCGTCGTCGTCGTTGTTGTCAATGCATTCTTGTTCTTTCGTCCTGCTGGCAACGACAAATCGAAGAATCGACGATTTGGGGACCTGACGTTCGCTTAGATTTACAACATGACAACGTCATAAAGTGTCGATGGCGAAAATTTCAAGTGCTGCGCTGTCATCGCTGGCGCCAGCCGCAAAAATTTCCCATGCAGCGAAGGCAACACAACGTCGGCAACGACGACAACGCCGACGTCGACACTTCCGCATGTTGCGAGTCAAAAGCACAGTTATAAGCTTGTTGCTAGTGTGTTGGTGCTCTTATCACACACTCACACGTGCGCACACATGCACAAACGCACGCACGCACGCACGCACAGTTGGGCTAGTGCTAGGCATGATACCTGGTTTGAGGCCAAGCGGTGGGGTGGTGCAGGCATGGGCTCGGCCCAGGGCCAGAAATTTGATCGCTGACTGCTGCTGCCATCTAGCGAACAAAGTGAGAGTTGCCGAGTGGGCGTCTGTGTGTGTGTGTGTGTGCGTGTGAGTGGTGGCTGCCCAGCAGCAGCAGCAGCGAGATTAGCAAAAGCAGAAAATTCCACAAAAGCTGACGCTGGCAGCGATGCCGGCGCCGGCGCACCCAGCACAGCAAACGTTGTTCGTTTTCACATATTTGGGTATTTATTTTGTTTTTTTTTTTTGTTTTTTTTTTTTTTTGGGTTCTTCTTCTTTTTGCCAATTCATGTTTTTAAATTAGCAGCATGCTGGATAAAAAGAGAACGAAGACGGAACGAGCGAGCGCGCAAATGAGTTGCTGGAATTTGTGTGCTGTGTGTGGGAGTTGGTGGGAGGGGGATGGGGGATGGGGGAGGGGGGTGTTGGCAAAGGGTGTCCCTTCTTGCCAAAGGCATGAGTTAGATGGCAAAGAAGGCACATCATACACACATATATACCTATATATATGTACATACAAATACATATGTATGTACATATACAAAGTACAGTTTGCTTAACAGAACAAGCGCAGCCTATTGGCCGCCATGTTGAATGTTGTTGTTGATGTTGATGTTGCTGCTGCTGCTGCTGCTGCCGCCGCTGCCGATGCTGGCATAGCCTTAAACAAGATGGCGATCAAGTGGCTGCACAGAGTTGCCAGCCTTTGCGCAAGATCATGTCGCCATTGATCCAACTGAGTTTTCGCTGTTTATGTTAATATATGTAGCTGAGTGGCAACACTGTTTTTGTTTTTTTTTCTTGTAGTATTGTCTATACTCTTGCAAAGGATACAATTTTGTTACATGTAGAAAAAGACATATTCGAGCACATAAAGTATGTATGCATGTACATATATATTCTTGATCGGTCTATAGTGGATATACATAGCTGTCTGTCTCTTTCTGCTGTTTATAATTAACAGCTTTTGTATGACAATCCTTGTTAGCCCTGCAGACCGCAAGGGTATTTAGCCTTCGGCGTGTCGACGACAAACGTTCTTTCTTGTTCTTCTTCTTTTTTACTTACTGTTTTTTGCACTCTGTTTAGGTCATATACTCACATATTCATATCTACGAGTGTGCATGTGTGTAAGTGTGTGTATGTGTATGTAAATTTGTTTTGTTGACACGCCACACGTTGTTTTTTCTCTTATTTTCTTTATTGTTGTTGTTGTTGTTGTTGTTAATGTCATTATTATTGTTGTTGCTTGGCGTGATTCATCAATTATGAATTTACATGCATATTTCAGATATGAACTCAGATGCCTGAAATGGCAGTCGTCAGCTACGTAAGGTGCGATCTCTGCCGTCGAACGCATATCTCGTATTCCCCTAAAGGCGTATGCCAAAATCTCTATTAGATATCATTTGAGAACCTTTTGGGAAACTTGATAAGCAGTGTTGAGAAACTGAGAAAAGTAAGAGAAACTTCTTCTCAAAGTCAACCAATTTCAGTCTAGTGTTGAGTAGTAGAAACTAAAAGGTAGGTTAGGGGAGGAGGTGTCAAATTTGTTGGTGGTGGGTCATTTATATGACGCTTGGGGACTGGACGAGGGGTTGATCGCAGGTGTGCTGTGAAAAGGTATTGTCCCTCAAAAGAATCTGAAGGAAGAAGCTTGTGCAAGTTAAAAGGCAGGGAGGTCAACTTAAAACAAAACATTGCTTAGTTTTCTTCAATTCTCTAGTACAGTTGTGCATAGAATTGCTTATGGAGAGTTTTTATAATAAAAAAACTAACAATATTAATATAATAATATCATTACTTACCTATTTACATAACTCGATGTTCATAGTCCGAGCATTGTCCAATAGTTGTAATGTTTTAAGCCAAAGCCCAAGGATACACTTAAAAAGTGTGTTTTTGAAATTTTGTGGGTCTTAATTCAAGGGACATTCGGGATATGTTTCAAAAGCATGGAGTTGCTATCGATACTTATCGACTTTCTGAGTGAGTTATCGATGCTATGGAAGAAACCCCATCTACACATGCCTTAAGAGGATCTACGTATTAGGATCTAACATTCCTTCGCATATTCAACTGATTGTGAACATTATCTAGACCTAACCATTTTTGGGAGACAAGCCAGATAGATTCGCACAATATCTCTGCCGTCGGGTGCGGTACAGTCAAAGCTGAGTTTGATTGAAAATTTCAGGATTGTGTCTCCTTGGATTTATAAACGTATTTCTCTGCCTTTACACAGTTGTCAGGGTGTCGGCTACCTGATTAAATGAAGATTTATGGAACCAACCCTGTAAAGCTTCTAGCGCAACGCATTTTACCTGAGTTGCATTTATCCCTCGATTGCGGCCTACCTGAACTGACCTCCCTGGGCATATTTCTGCGAAAGGGTCGGTCTTTGATATCCATTTGCTGGCTAACCGAATTTTCACATTTACTAAAGATCCGATAAGATCAATAAATGATTAATAAAAACAATTTAAGTATAACATTGAAAATATTTGCAAAAATAGCAACTAAATAGTTAAATGTGAAATGAAAGTGAGAAAATAGAAAAGCCCAAAAGGCAAAGAGAAATGGAAGATGTTTGAAGAAATGGAAGACTTTTTGAGAAATGGAAGACGTTGTTTGAAGAAATGGAAGACTGTTTGAGAGAAATGGAAGATGTTTTGAAGAAATGGAAGACGTTTTGAGAAATGGAAGCTGTTTGAGGAAATTGAAGATATCTGAAGAAATAGAAAATGTTTGAAGAAAGGGAAGATGTTTGAAGACATGCCGAATAAAGTGACCATAGAGGACGGCATGTATGTACACATATATTCGTTTAACCTTTAATGCAAAGCTCGGCAACGAACAATTTCTAATCTTGTTTCAACATAATTATTATTGATGCCACTCTGCGAAAATTGCAATTCCTTAAAGATACATACAACAATATTTGATAAATGTGTGAATCTTGAAACCGACCGGATGCTAAACAAAAAACATTTCATAGAAACGTTTTTCGCCTGGAATTTCCCAAATCGTATTCATTAGATTCTTATGTAGAGCTTTGGAAATAAGTTTGAAGAAAATCGAACAAAACATAAAACTACGCTCAAAAACCTTTCTACCGAAAAAGTTTGGATTCTGCGAAAAGTGTGAAACACGTCTCAGGCTCTTGAAAATGAGCCCCATTTCCACCAAGAAGTAATGGATTTATCGAAAAGTGCGAAACGTCCCTCAAATGAATTTAAACAAAGATCTTTGAAAATGAGTTTGAGGTCGAAACAAAAAAGTTTCATTTAAACGTTTTTCGCGATTTTTCCACGCATGCGGGTGGAATATACCGCAAATTTAAATAATTTGATCTTCCAGGCGTCTCATCAATTTTTTCTGACCGTTTCTCGCCCTCTTTATTTCTCGCTCTCCCCCATCTTGCATTGGGTTTTTTCATATCGCGTTGCCAACTTATCTGCCGAAATATTTTCATTTTGGTTCCCACAGTTGTATTAAACTCTGAACATATCGTAGAAATCAAGTCATAAAAAGAAAATTGGTTTTTCATATGAATTTTCTACTTACACTGCGCTTTGCGCTTTTCTTCATGTCGCGTTGCACACACACAGACATCTAGAGAGAGAGGGGAGAGGGAGAAGGAGAGAGCTACCACGTTTGTATATAAGCTTTATATACATATGTATACGTATACATATATGTACATATGTATGTATATGTATGCATGTAAATGAGCTGAGCTGCTTCCTCTAGCTTATATGTGTATGTATGTATGCATATGTACATAAATAAATATGAAATATGCGACATAAGGACGTTGAGCACATACATACATATATACATTGTATGTGTGTATGTATGTATAGACAAGCATACGCGTATTGTGTGTGGTAGCTACACACACACACACTCTCTCTGTCTCTCACACATATATGTATATGTATATGCATATATATTTTAATCCCACCCATACACATACTATATACGTATGTATGCTATGTATGTATGTATGTGTGCATATTATAAATTATTTATTTTCCACTGCAAAAGCAAAGGCAGCTCCCAAGCAAATTGCAACAATGAAAATCCAACAAGAAAACGAAGAATAAAGAAACATAAACATAGCGAAATAGCAAAAGCGAACGAAGAAGAAGCGTTGCCACTATTTTTGGTTATATGCCAATAAACAAAAAGAAGAGGAAACAGAAAGGAAGAAAAAAAAAAAAACGAACAGTCCGTTGAACCGGAAGGCTTTGACAGGGGTGCGCTCCAGGACTGTCAGAAAAATGTGTATGCCTCGACACTTGTTGGCAAGGCCCCCATCTATCAAACAGCAAACAACAACCACCCACCCACCCACAACACCCACAACACCCACAACACCCACCACTTATCAGCACACCTTTGCACGCGTTCGCAGTGCAGCCCGCGCCAGCGACCGCAAGAAATGTATCTTATAAATACATAGAAGCATGCGGCGAGAGCGCAAAAAATAGATACGTACATACATATACATATGTATGTATATATGTATGTATGTATGTATGTGCATAAATAATTTTGGGAAAATTAAAAGACAAAGCGGCAAATGAAGTCATAAATGGGCAGCCGCAGCGGCAGCGACGCAGCCGAGCTGTTCAAAATACAACAACAACAACAACAACAACAAATATAAAGACCAAAATGTAACGAAAATTCATAAATTACTCACACACTTACGCGCATACATACATATGTACATACATGCATGCACATACAGTCATATAGATATTATGTACTTAGATAAACGCTTATATACTAAATTACGTGCCTTGTATAATCTGCAATGATCTCTCTGCGGCTGCGGTGGCAACGCCAGCAGCGCAGCAGCGGCAGCAGCAGCAGCAACAACAACAGCTCAAGTCTTCTTGATGGGAAAAAAGGTCAAAGTATCTCTCAAATATACAAAACTCTCACACTCTCACACACACACACACGCGGGCACATTCACAGCTGGGAGCGAATTCGCAGCAGCAGCAGCAACAACAAAAACTTAAAGTCGCAGCTGGTTACACACACACAAGCACAAAAATATGTATATATGTATGTATGCATGCACATATGTACAGCTAGAGAGAGAGCTCATAAAAGAGAGGGAGAGAGAGAGAGCGCGCTAGAGTGCGGGAGCGGGCGTACTAGAGGGGAGCATTTACAGCCACATAACAGATACATACAAAAAGGTACCAGCACACACACACACACACACACACACACATATCCAAATATATTTATGTGTGTTTGTATATGGCCAATACATTTTGTGCCATCGGCAGCGCAGCGGCCACCAAACTGAGGGCCACAACAGCAACAATCAGAAGCAAAGACAGCGGCAGCGGCAACACCACCAACAACAACAAGCGCAGAAGAAGAAGCAGAAGAAGAAGAGAAACAACAAAAGTACGCGATGCAGCGAAGGTCGTCGTCGCTGTTTGTCTGTCCGCTGTCGGCCGGCGCAGACGCTGACTGCGGCAGCGACAACGGAGAATTCCACATAGAAAATCGAGAAAACTGCATTAAATTTTCGTATCTGTTTTGTGTGAATGTCTGTGTTTGTGTACTTGCACACACACACACACACACACACATGCACACGCATTTGAGCGTGTACATACATACATAAATATGTATGCCGGTTGGTCGGATACGGGTTTTTTTTTGTTTTTTGTTTGATATCCGTTCACTCGCTCGAAAAAGCTTCAATACAAGCAAACACACATACATATGTACATACATATGTATGTATTTATGTACATATGTATGTGTAGATGTATCTATTTCTACGAACATAGTTAATAATTCTCTAGAAACTCACAAGAAAATTGAATGTTCGTTGAAAGAAGAAGAACGAGCAAAAGGAATGCTGCCAAAATGCGAGGTATGTCATGGAAGGGGGTTGGGGGGGAGTTGAGGCAAGGTTGGTATGTACATACATACATATGTTTGTATGTATCTGTGTATCGCCAGCTCAGCGGTAGATTATCTGTTAATGTGGCCTACTGAGGAATTGGTTTGATTCCCGGCGTGCACGGCGTTTGCCGTTGTCAGAGTATCGAATATCCAGTGCAATGATCATGAAGCAAAATACATACATACATACAAATGACACGTATATATGTATATATGTATGTATGCATGTTTGTTGCAGTTCGCCAACAAAGTCGCTATGTAAATAGCATGTTAATATATCGGATATCGATATATTCTAAGCCAAACTGTAAACAATACTAGTTTGGAAAACATACATACATTGGAAAATCTCAGTGTTTGCCCGCATAAATACAGATGTATGTGTACATACATGTAAGTATATGTATATATATACATACATATGTATGTATGTGTGATTGAGCTCAGATTTAAAATCGTTTCTTTCTAACGATTTAATCAGAAAGTTGGATTTTACAGACAAACGAGGGGACGGGAATCCCGTTTTACTTCGAGCTGTTCTTGACGATCGGACAGAAAATCGCTATACATATGTATGTATATATGTACATATTATATATGCATGCATGTATTTACATACAAACATGTGTATGTGTTATCTACAGTTTTAGTTATTTGGAGATGGTCTGTACCTAGCACCGAGCTGTCGCAATATTCACAAGTGGGTGAAGGCATTCCAGAAGTTAAATATACTCGATCTGTGTACATACATACTTACATACATATGTATGTATGTAAATATCTACACAAATTTGGCTACCCTTTCTGTTCTAATCTGCTATGGGTACAATAGAAAAAGAAGAATTAATAGTGGCCACTCCCAGGAGCTGTCCATTTAGAGTTAGACTCCGTTTTGATCGGAGCAAGGACATAACTTGATCAACTGAGCAGGAATACACGGGCTGCCTCGCCTGCTGCCTTTTGCCTTTTGCATGCATTTGCAAACAAATGATATCCTTTACGGCCATTAATTTTTAATGAAATCCGTTAAATTGCGTTATAATTGCCTAAATGCTTTGGTCTAAATCAAATCGAAAAGTGATTCTACGCAATTTATTACCCATTAAATATGCAAAAATTGCACCAAAAGCTTGTAATTGTTTGCAATATCGATTTATAGTGTTGCCAACCTATCATAAACAGCAACTATTATGGTTGCCACCCTGCACCTGACAGTTGGGTCTTTCTTGTTTTTGTTGTGGGTGGGGGGAAAGTGGGTTTTCACTAGCCGCCAGAGGGCGCCGCTCCAGTGCTACAGTGGAGCGAACCCGAAGAGTGCAGAGAACAAAATGGAGGTGTTGTCGGTTTTTGGTGGAGGGGAGGGGGTGGGGGTGGGGTGGTGTTGGGCATAGGTGGTGGCAAATTAAAAGTAAATTTGCTATTGCCATTTCGAACATGCAGGGTAATAAGCAAGCAGCAGCAACAACAAGAACAACAGCAACAGAAGTTATTCGGCTCTGAGCCGAACACCAAAGCCGAAGTTCGCATCAGCGAAACGAGCGCAAAAGCTTTCAAAATGGGAAGTAGATGGCAATACACCCGCTTGCGCCCCCCGCCAAAGCGTTCGCCCGCTGACACTGTGACACGCCCAGGCCACACGAACGCCGCCCTCGGTCGCTCTGTGTGTGTGTGTGTGTGTGTATTGAGCTGCCAAAGTCGTTGCGCGCGCGGCATCGTCATCATAGCCGTCGCCGCCGCCGCTGCCACCGCTGACGCCTTCTGCTCTGCCTATCGCTTTCCCTCTGCCGCTGCCGCTGCCTGCCTGCTTACCTACCGTTTGCCATTGCGCGCCACGAATCGGGGCCCGGCCAGGAGACTATGCAACTTGTGTGTGTTGTCTACACATTTTGTTTTCTTGTTGTTGTTGTTGTTGTTGATTTTTGTATTTACATACATACATACATACATATGTTTTTTTGGGTTGCTGTTTGTTGCTTTTGCACCTACGTATTTGCATATGTGTCTGTATGTAAGTACATACAAACATACATATAAACGAACACGTTTTCGCGTGCTCATATGTATATGTATGTATATATGTACATATGTACATACATGTGTGCAGGCCTGTGCATGAATGTACATACATATATATATATGTACATGTGTATGTAAGTGCACATTTTCTATATTGCTAAGTGTATTAGAAATAGATGTACATATGTAATTAATGTATGTATGTACATTTATATTTAGCTTAAGTGTTCATACATACATACATATATGTATATGAACGCTTACATATGTATATATGTATATACATATATGTATATGTATCCATTCAAACAAATAAACTGCTCAGGTAGAAAGCGTCTGACTAGGAGATACTCTGTAACCAGCGTAGAGCTGTCATAAAAATATAAAAACTTCGTTTTAAACACACACACATATGTATGTACATACAAACTGCCTCTCCTCTCCGACCCACCCTAAGAAAATGCATTCTCAAATAATTGGGGTGTTTCAAGTCCGATCTTTATAAATAGAGAACTTTTTCAGTTAAGGCCGGTTGTATTCTAATAATGATATACATTCATATATGAGAATCTACATACCAATTTTTGATATTTCTAGCACGCAAAAGTTTCACAGAAAACTCGATGCTTAGCGTCTTCGATCTGTCTATCCTATCATACGCACATTCAGTATGTACAGGGTATTCTATGTTATTCTTGCCAAAGCTGCCAAAGCGTGTGTGCGTGTGTTAGCGTACATGCATACTTTCCCACGATTCGGAGCAAGGCACAGGGTATCCCCCCCCCCACATTGTTTTTAAACAAGAGATTAAAACAATTAGACCAACTGCTTTCAAAAAAATGCATTTTGGCGCCAAGCGGCGCACAGTGTGTACACATCAACTGCGAAAGTTAGCAAAGTGCTGCCACACCGAATGCGGCTCGTGTCCGTTATCGATAACGATAGAGAAACGCGCGCGTGTACGCTGATCGAAAAGCACAAAGAGGCCGGTAAAACGGAGTTCTATGTGTAATATATGAAACTAAGGCATTTCTTTCAACAAATCAGACAAGTGAGAATCAAAGCAACCAACGTAAGCAACATGTGCGACACAGCTGTGGCGCCCGATCAGCGCAACGTGGAGATCAAGGCGCGCATACCCGGCGGCGCAACAGAGTTTGAACGTCGCCTGGGCATTGCCCGGCAACTGACCGGTGCCGGTGGCGAGTTGATTGTGCAGCGCGATGTCTTCTTCAATTCACCAAAGGGCGGTCGGCTGAAGCTGCGGTACTTGGAGGCGCCGGCACGCTCCCAGCTTGTCTACTACGACAGACCCGATGTGGCCGGGCCCAAGCTCTCCACATACAACAAAATCGAGGTGGACGAGCCCGCGGTCCTGGAGAAGATGTTGCGCCAATCGAACGGTGCGCTGGGCGTGCTGGCCAAACGACGTCTGCTCTTCCTATACGAGCAGACGCGCATTCACATGGACGAGGTGCAGGATTTGGGGCATTTCATGGAGTTCGAGGTGTGCCTCCGGCCCGAACAAACGCCCGAACAGGGCCAGGCCATTGCCGAGCAGCTGAGCCAAACGTTTGGCATTTCGCCCGCCGATCTGATGATGGGCTCCTACTTCGATGCGCTGACCAAGGGCGGAGATTCGTGAATTGCATCCGAGACCCAAGTGCACTTAATAAACGGCGTCTAGTTTTTATCCAAACATATGCATCAAACTGTTCTGATTGACCTATTGACTGATCCACCAGAAGTTGCGGAAAATGGGTGTAAAACATTAACTTCAAACTTTGTTTTTATTATTGATACGGCGTTTAACTCATTTCTTTGTCTAAATACATTATAGATAAATATTTTTTTTTCCATTCCACCAAATTGGGTGAAAAATGGGGGATTCCAAGTTGTTTGGGCAAAAATTAAATGCTTGTCTTTAATTTCGAGATTTTAGCTAAATTTCTTTCAAGTACAGAAAATGGGCGGAAAATTGTTGATTAACGCATTTCACTTTTCCGCTTGACTTAAAAAGTATAAAAAGTTATTTTAAAGTATTTTATAAGGTGTACAGATTGCGGCAATTCCGAAGTGTGCTAAAATGTGAAATAATGAAAAACTACATGCTTGTCACGGGCAAGGACGGGTAACAGCTGCTAACGTTTAACTACGCTCTCTCTCTCTTTCTCTCTCGCTCTCACTGTTTGGGTAAGCTTTTGGCCTGTTTCTGCTTTGCCTTCATATTCGTAAACGTTTCACCTTCATATAAATGTGAACGTTGCGTTAAATAAAACGGGCTAGATTAAACTATATTTATAAACAGCAATCGGATAGAGAAATATCCATAAGCTATATAGTATATATTCTCTTCTCTCTCTCTCTCTCTCTCTCTATCTATGCAATATGCCTTTCTCTTCTTCTCTCTTTAAAGCTATCAGGCAGTGAATATATATATATATAAATATATTTTGATATAGTTGACCGATCTGGAGAATATTTTCCTTGATTATGGCTCTAAAACTGTGGAGTCTAGTGCATAGTAAACTGCGCCATTTAGGAAATATAGATTCTTGCGATTCGTAGAGCCGTGATCTTGAAGATATATATGTATATATATCATCAAGCTATAAAACTTGAGAATCGATCTGTCATATCATATAGAAAGATTCATGCTAAAGACAATCGAATAGAACTGAAAAACTAAAGTTTTCTTACGGATTTTCCGTTTGAAATCGTTTTAGCTGCAGAATTTATTAATTCATAGTTAATTTGGCAAACATTTGCATCGAACAAATCGAACGGCAACTCAAAAAAGCATATTTACAATTTCTATGCCGGCATATAGATATATATATACCTATATATACTCTTGTCAGATATATATATATATGTATACATATATGGATTTAAAAAAAAAGTGCTAACTTAGAGCTGAAGAAAGATAAATGCAATTGTTGACGAAAAACGATGAAAACTTTTCCCCAGATTAGAACACAGAATGTGGGACAATTATCGGGCTCAACTTATCGACTATATAATATTGGGACAGGCATTATATACTATAATAATAATAGGACATGGAACTTAGGGCTAATCGAGCTGTTGCCCATTTCAAATGGGTTCGCGCACAGCTTTCGTTTCTTTCGAATTTTTTACAAATATGGTTGTTTTTTTTTTTTTCCTTTCCAAATTGAGCGACAAAAATTTGTTGGAAAAATTTTGGCATGGCATTTAACAAAACAAAATATGTTGACTGAGAATTGTGAAGGTTGACGATGACGATGACGATGACGACGACGATGATGATGATGATCACGATGATGATGATGATGATGATGGTAGGGCGGACGTTTCCAGCCTAACAGTAGGAGCCGATGAGGCTAATGGACATGCTCTCCGATATGGGATCGGGCGCCGAAATCGGTTTCCAGTACAGCCAATTGTAGGTAACTGCAAAAGAGAAGGTGAGAAAATGATTTGTATTAGCCCATTAGGAAGCCGCATCGAGCCGTACTTACGCACAAAGGACTGGGTGAGGCGCATGGAGAGCGTGCGACAGCGCTGGCGACATTCGCTGGTCGGACGCAGTATGATGAAGCGTGTGCCGACCGCCTGGTGCACATAGACATTGGGGCATTCGGTTTCGGGCAGCGTATATGCCGGCGCCTGGGCCGTATCGATGGCCACATAGCGTTCCAGGGCCACGCCCATGCTGGGCAAGCGCAAAGGTCGCGCAAATATGGGTCGCAACAAACGGGCGGGCAGCATGCGATTGCAGCGCCACAGATTGTGGGCATGCGTTGACCATGTGGCACCGGATGCACCGACCACATCATCATCGGCTGCACTGCTGCTGCTGCTGCTGCTATTGAACTGACCGAAGAGATCCTCCAGATTGTGGACACCCTGATCGGTGGAGTGTACACGGTATGCGTCGCGCTGGAATATCTTCAAATTGTTCGCATAGATCTTGTAAAAGTCGGCCAAATCGAAGCCATGCTGATTGCTCCGAAACGTATAGGGCATATGCTCCGTGGGCTTCCGGCAATGCTGCAACAACGCCAGCTGCTTATAGCCCGTCAGGGTCGCCGGCTCCCGCTCCTGCTGCTGCTCCTGTTGGAGACTGTGTGTGGTTACATTGTGACCAGCATCGACATAGAGCTGGGCGCACTCATCGCTCTCCAGCCAAACGTTCTCGACATCCGCACAGGGGCCGCAGCTGAGATCCTCGACTTGAAAGAACGGATTGCCCATCAAACAGGACTCGTCATAGAGCTCGGTGAGCCGTGGAAAGCGCTGTATTAGCGGCATGGTCATGCGACGCCACATACGCATGCCCGGATACACCAGCGACTGCACCATGCGCCCGTTATTCGTCCCATTTGTCGTCGTCTCGTAGCGATACGCGACAACGCACAGCGACATCAGCGTCAGATAGAAGAGCCAGCACAGGATTTTGCGCCGGCGATCAAGCAAATGATGCAGCACCTCCAGCTTCAGATAGGCCATCAGCGGCGTGCTGGTGGACGCATTGTACAGCGGGGTGGGGCTGCGCTGTTGGAAATACTGAAAGATCACATAGTTGTCGAAGCTCAGCGGCCGCACACCGTAATTGACATCGGCCAGGCGGCGCAGCTGGCGCACGGCATTCGTATAGCGCTGGAGCAGCTGCTGTCGGCTCAGCTGCACAAAGTTCAGATCCAAATCGATATCGAAGTCCTCCATGCTGCGACGCGGGCGTCGCCCCCTTTTCTTGACGGCAGTCTTTGCAAAAACAAAACACAAAAAAAAAGAAAAAACAAAACAAAAAAAAAGAAACAAGAAGCAAAGTTGTTGTTGTTGTTGTTGTTGTTGATGCTGTTGCTGCTTTCTTTGTGCGCGTTCCGTGCCGTTTCGTTTTATTTTTGTTTGGTGTTGGCTATTGCTGACTTCACTTGCTTTGTTTTTAGGCTTTTTTTTTAGCCAGATAAACGAAATTTATGGACAGTCTCTTTATTTACATTCACCTCGACGCGTTTTAATTGTTGTTCTTTTTGGTTTATTTGGCTTGCTGGCTTTTCTAGTATTTGGCATTATGGTCACTCTAATAGCGCCTTTGCACTGTGCAATGAAATACTAGCCTTAGCTCGGTCGTTAAACGTTAAGTTTGTAATCGGTGCTTGTTGTATTTGCCATTTGAAAAGCTGAAATGTTTTACAAAAAGTATAAAGTCAAAGCTTGCTTATACTCTGTTTTAATTGGATGTTTTATTTAATTATATATATATTTAGGCAAATTTAATGGCAAATGCGATAACTGAAAAATACTAGCATCAGCTTGATATTGGCCATATTTGAATTTTTATTGATTTACCTTCGATCGTTAACAGTAAAAACTTGTGCGCATAATATCGATTAATCGTGATTTCGTAAATAAGTGCCACAACCTGGTCACTCTTTTTGCACATTTTAATGTTATTTAAGTGTGGCCACACGGCTTCAGTTGTTTGATAATCGAGTGGCAGTGCGGAGTCGTCGCCAAAAAGTAATTACCACAAATATTTTTGAAACAATTTTTTTTTTATTAATTTTATTGTTAAATTATGTGTTGCTTTTGTTAAGCAACAATTTTCGGTATGCAGAAAGTGCATAAAAGTAAATTCAGATTGCAATTGTGCTGTTATTGTGTATGTGCTTGCGGTTTTGTGTGCATACATGTGTGTGCATGAGTGGGCAACTCCACAAGTGTGTGCGTAAAATCAAAATAAAACCACAGCAACGCGCCCTGATGGAACTATTTTGTAGAATTACTAATTGAAAATGCATAAAACGTTGGAAATAAATGCCAAAAAGTGTTAGAGTGTGCGTGAAATAATGTGAATGAAGTTGTGTTACGTAAGAAAATGTTGAAATTTTGACTGCATTCTTGGTCAAAGGGAAGTCTTCGTGTTGATGATTTCATTGACGATGACGATGACTACGCGGCCAACGCACACACACACACACACACACATATACATACATACAAGTATAAATATGCTAGCGTTTATATTGAATTTGTGTGTGCGTGTGTGCGCGTTATTTGCTGAGTGCCAATGAATATCCTCCACTTCGACTGCTGCTGGAGCTTAAGAACAAAGCACGGCATAAATTCTTCGATTGGGGTGGCAACACTTGGAAAGTTGACGATCAAACGTCAAACTGATTACATTAACCAGCACGCAGCAGCGCCCCCTATCGCCGTGTTTACTTTTGCTCACAAGGAGTTGCAGATCCAATTGGATCGCTCTGTTGTTGCCCTGCATATATATGTATATGTATGTATATGTGTGGGCTTGTGTGTGCATGCATGTTTGCGTAGCTGTGTTTATCTCTACTTATGGGCTGGTGTGTGAGGAACTTGTACGCCCACATTATGTAGCGCAGATGTTGCCGCTGCCTGGCCGAACGACCGCCCGGCTGCCTGCCTGCCCGCACGCCTGATGCTTGTGGTGGGCGAGCGTGCGAGGCCAACACCAATACGTACAAATCATCCGTGTACGTATGCATGTATGCGTGTGTGTGTGTGTGTGTGTGTGTGTATGCTGACTTATGTTGTGGGCGCCCAAATTCGGTTCTTTGCTCTCTACTCATGCAAATTACTGCATTTCCCCCCACACCTTCCAGTTGTTTATATTTAGATACAAAACCATCTGCACAACTCGACAAATGGCCACCCTTTTTTTTGTTTCAATTAGAAGCATGAATAACAACCAACTGCACAAAACACATCCGACTCTCAAGTCTCCAGTGTCAAGTTTGCAAGGCGATTGATTATTCATTCGTTCCCGGAAGACGTCAGCACAGTCGCTGCATGACTCAAGCCGTGGTGAATAAAAAAAAAATCATTTACAAAACATACATAGCACAAAGTTGAGCATATTTACCGTAGGGGGAGCTTGCAATAAAATGGGGCGTCTTTGTCCTGGCAGCAGCGCCCTCTTTGTTTATGTTTGAAATACGTTTTGCAGAGCACAAGAATAGCCATTAACAGTGCAAGCACTCGCTAAACCGCCATTACCTTTTGTTTGCGCGCTCTCCCTCCCTCTCTCTCTCTCTCTCTGTACGTGCAATAATTGACATTTTATCACTCATCATCAAAGTGAGACGCCTTTTGCCTTTGGCTTATTGAGTCTTATTACTCAATGCCTTTGGCCCTTATTCATTAAACTCATACGACAGCAAGCATGTGTTTTTCTGTGCGTATGTGTGCGTTCTTTTTTGTTGTTGTTTGTTTTGTTACACTCATCCGACAGCAGCCAAAAAGCGGAGAGGATGAGTCATATCCAATTTGATTTTCGATTCGTTCGTTTCGTACGAAACGACGCTGATTGTATAGCTGAACAGCAACAACAGCAACAACAACAACAACAACAGCCTTGCGAGAGAAATAAATTTAGGCATGAGGCAAAACGGGGCAGGGCAAAGTAACGGCAAACCTGAGCAGATGTTTGTTGTTATACCCTTACGAAAGCTGGACGTAAATATTCGCACACCTATTTACATACATATATGTATGTGCAATATGTTTGTTCAGATGTAAATTAATAAATATGTTTAGCTTTTGTTCAACACAATGACAACTTTTGTCTAAAAATTAATATAAATGTTATTTTCAACAAATAATACGCCTTCATTTGCAACTCAAGGTTAGAGCTTTTGCAACTGGTTTTCATATAAGAATGTCAAATCCAATAAGAATCACATATATGTTGGGATAGTGTGAAAAACGGGGCATAAAACAAGCAAAACTATTCGGTTTCAGTACACATCCATGGATTATAGTTTAGACTTGAAGTATTCTAGTATTGTCTAGAGCTAGAATCTAAGATTTACATGATTTCAATGTCCAATAAGATGGTTTAGTTGGTTTTCTTTTATTACTGATTACGCCTTGATCCGCCTGCCCCCAATCTTATACACTTAAAACTTTAACAGTTGGTTGACTCCTTGCCACGCCCACTTGCGCCCAGTTGTTTACCAATACTCTTAAGAGAAGTAAAATCTTTGAACCAATTGCATATGAAAGGGTATTAAAGCTTTTGGTGTCTGCGAAACAGTTTTTAATTTCGGCCAATGAATCCCATAAAGCGCGAAAAAAACGGATAAAAATAATTCATAAATATGTTAAAAAGAAAAAATTCAATTTTGTAGGCGATAAATCTGGTTAAAGAGATAGCAGAAAACTATATTAAGCATAAAAAATGTTTTTATACTAAAAAAAACGCGTATTAAAATGTTCGTGAACTAGTTGGAATAAATACTAAAACAAGTAAGAAAGCTGCAGACGGGTGTGACCGACAGCGCAATACCCTGCACATAGTGTATTGATTAATAAGTCGTTGACTCTTAGACTGTAAATGCAGTGACTATCAAACTGTGAGTGGGCGTGGCTAAAAATTGGAAGCATTTGTTTGTGGGAGTTAAAAGCCATATACCTCATTATGCACTTTGTGAGAGTATTAAGACAAGTCGTATTATTGAATTTGAATTAATTGCAACTGGTTATTTGATTTTTTACAGCAGCTGCACCTGAAACTTTCGCACCCCCAACAACAATTAGAGCGAAAGAGCCACAGCACAGCACCAAAACACAGATAGAAAGAGAGCGAAACAGTGAGACAGACCGAGCGAGAGAGAGAGAGAGAGAGAGCGTGCGCTTGTAAAGCGACGATGAGAAGAGAGACAACAGCATTGACAGCAACACCCGCCGCATTCGCACCCGCACCCGCACCTGCACCTGCACACCGGAAGACTCGTAGAGCAATGATGCCGCAGATGCAGCAGCAGCTGTTGCAGGTGGCACTGCTGTGCATCCTGGCCAGCACAGCGACACATTGGCCAGCGGCAATGGGCCAACAACAATCGGCGGGATCACAGACGCTCGCCAGCCAAGGATCACAGCAGTCGCCGGCCAAATTGGAGCAGAATCCGTGCGTGAATAAGGTGACCTGCCATGAGTGCATACAGACACAGAATTGCGGCTGGTGTATGAAGCCCGATTATGGTGATCGGCCGCGTTGTTTTCTGCACACGCCCAAGGCGGAAGTGTGTCCGGAGCAGTTCATTTGGAATCCGGATACATCGGAGCGTATATTGATTAACAAGGATCTGACATTGGCCAGCGGAGGTGCCGCTTGGGCGGGCGGTCAATACGTCTCGGGTGGCTCCTACGAGAGCAGTGCACATGGACAAAGCTCCTCGTCTGGCTCATATGGTGCATCCGGCTCCAGTTCAAGCTATGGCGCCAGCTCCAGTTCCGGCTCCAGCTCCGGTTTCAGTTCGAGTTCCGGTGCCGCCGGCTCAGCAGCAGTCGGCGGCGCAGCTGCCGCTGGTGAAATTGTCCAGATCAAGCCGCAACGTGTCAGCCTCAAGCTGCGCATCAGTAAGTAATCGATTAATCGATAGCTGTTGCATCGATAAATGTATTCAACTCTTCCCACTTTTAGATGAGGTGCACAATCTGGATGTGAGCTACTCACAGGCCGAGGATTATCCCGTTGATCTCTACTATTTGATGGATCTGTCCAAGTCCATGGAGGACGACAAAGAGAAACTATCCGCATTGGGTGACAAACTATCCGAGACAATGAAGCGCATCACATCCAATTTCCGCCTGGGCTTCGGCTCGTTTGTGGACAAGGTGCTGATGCCCTACGTATCCACGATACCCAAAAAGTGAGTGTTGTGCTATGCCCCAAAAAGCTCTCAACTTTCGATTAGCCATAAAAGTTGATAAGACTCGTTAAGTATTAACTATGACCACATCGAATTGATGTGGAACAAGCGATGAGACTTTGATGAATCCGTTCGATGAGTTCAATTAAATTAGTCACGATTTCGTCGAAATCAAAAATGTAAACGTTAAGTGTTGAACTCTTATATATATATATGTATGTATTATGTATGTGATTAATAGCTTTGTCTATTGATTTTACGTATTTGAAAAGTAGCAAAATTTAGAAATTATTCATTTTCAATTTTAGAAATGTTTACACTACTCATGACTCTCTCTTCTAACAAGATTTCAAAACAAACAAAAACATTCGCTTTTTATCATTGGCTTAAACAAATTTGACTCAAATTTAATTTGAATAATGTTAAGTATTAATGTATGTATGCCCGCTCAGAAGTTTTCATAATTTTTACAATCTGTTGGCGACTTGTCCGATTCCAGATAGTATATATATATCTAATCTATTTATACTTGTTCCAGTCCGTCAGCCAAATATATAATTAGAAGAAACTGTTTGCTTTTATGAAAAACCTTTTTAGTACTCAAAATTGCCAAATTAATATGCTTTATTATTCTTCTTATAATTAAGAACAATTCCATTATTAAAAGCAACAATTGCATTTCTTTAAAATCGAAGAAAATCATTAAGCTCATTGAGAAAATCTCATGCCCCGAGCTAAATAAAGATTTTATTAGTTGTATATATATATTCGACTAGTATATCGTATAGTTCCCATGTTTCCAAGCGAAAACCCTTTAAGCATCTAAACATGTCTGCAATGGGTATTTGATCTTCGGCTTGCCGAAAATAACAGTTCTTATGTGTTTATACCCTGAACCAAGTAAAGGATATATTGATTTTGTGTTTATTTATGTAACAGACAGAAGCAACCTTCTCCGATCGACAAATTCACATATATTCTTGGTGAGGACGACGAACTTCGTCTATTGCAGATTTTGAGAAATTTTATGTACTTGTTTATATATAAGTATACCAAGCTGGATATATAGATAAAGTATAGTATATAGAGACTGGGAGTATTTCAAATTTGGGAGACCTTTTGCTAATTGTATAATACAAAATTGATTTCTATCAGATTCTTTGGTACACACATACTTCTTTTGTATGCCAAATGTAAGCCCTGAAATTGGCCTAACGATCGGACTACAAGTACCGAAGTTAATAGAGAACGCATTTGCCAAGCATAGAAGAAGCACGTTTTTGTTAGACGGAAGCTAGAATGTTTGTTGGGTTCAGGGTATCTGCTAGTCGGGCACTGCCGACTAGGCACTCACATTTTTTATATATTTTCAAGTTTAGCTTGATGCTCTTTCTTTCTTTATAATGACTAATTGAAAACAAACCAACTTTTACCTAATTTTTACTTTTATGCGAAACAAACAAAATACCAAAACTAACGCCACAAAATAATCATGATTTAATGATTAAACAACAACAACTACAACAACAAAAACAACAACCAAAATCACCATCAATCAACCTACGACAACTGTTCGATAACATATATACATATCGATATATATATATATATATATATATATATATGTATATGTATATATGCTTATCTGTACAGACTCGAGCATCCATGCGATAACTGCAAGGCCCCCTATGGTTACCGCAATCACATGCCACTGAGCAATAACACCGAAAGCTTCTCTGTAAGACCCCAATTAATCTATATATATATATATATACTATATACATATCTCTTTTGTTGCACTCTACACATATCACAACTCTAGCTTTACATTACATTTTGTGTGTTTGCCCCATTAAAAAAAAATATCAAATTAAAATACCATCTGCTTTCACATTTCTCATTGTTGCCTTGGCGCCTAACTATCGTATCTTTCGCATCTCTCTGTCTCTCTCTCTCTATATATATATATATATATCGTATTGTATCGTATCGTATCGTATTGTATGTGCCTTTTTCTCATAGCTATCTACATATCTATTACATATTTAGCTATAGTACGTACTATGTATTCATGTATTTGTTTAACTTCTTTATATCAGCATAAGCGCATTGGTACTACATGTTTGTATAATTCTGTGTGTGTATATGTGTGTGTGTGTGTGTGTGTGATTTTGTTTTAAGTTTGGATCCAAAATCAGCAAAGGCAAAAGCCAAGCAACTATTTGAGGCGCAGGCGCAGCCAACTTAACACGTGCGGTATATTCGTGCTGCCAGATCGTTCATGAACGTTGAATGCTGCCACATTTGTGAGTTGTTTGTCTTTTGCCTTGTCTGATTTTCGATACGCACATTAATGTTTAACGGTAAACATATATATCTATCCATATCGTACGGCATTTGACTGTTGCACTCTTATATAAACATATATGTAATTATGTTGTAAAAATGAAATGCGGCAGCACAACTGTTGCCAGACTGTACACTCAGCAATCTGGCAACGCTGCTGCATTTGCAACAATCTGGCCACACACTAAATTCGACTTTGCAATATTCTTAATTTATTTACTTTTATTTTAGTTTATTTATTTATTTTTTTTTATCTTTTGTATTTTTGAGTTTTTCTCATATACATATATGCTCACCACTCTCTCTCTCTCTCTCTCTCTCTCTCTCTTTTCCTGCGCTCTCTCTCAATTTTTTTTCCCCCGATCTATATATGTGTATGAAAATTGTGAAAAATCGGTTGCTTGTTGCTTTAAACTAAAAAAAAAAACAAATCTGAAAAATATCGAAAACCAAAATTTCGTACAAAATTTAGCCTGGAGGAGCCATGCCCCAAATGCGATGCTCCCTATGGCTATCGTAACATCATGGGCTTGAGCATGGACACATATAGATTCTCTGTAAGTTGTCAACAGCCCAAATCAAAAACAAACAAAAAAAAACCAGATGCAGAACCGTTTCATCTAATCCAATCAGAGAATCGTCCAATTAGACATCTCGTTTAGTTGCTAACCCTCAACGAATTTGTTTTTGCCCACTTTTCTTTACCTATTTATTTATTAATTATGTTTTGTTTGCATTTTTTTTTATTATGATTTGGTTTCGCATAACTTTTTGTATTATTATTAATATTAATATAAATATCATTTGGCATTGGCATTTCTTGCATTGGTCTTGGAACTTTCTAACTTTAACACATTTTGCACATTCGATAAGTTCGTAGTTCGTCGTTTCATATGCTTAACCCTGTCGCCCGCATGCCACAATGCTTTAGTTAACCTCTATCAAAGCTTTGTCTTGTTGTTTGCATTGTCCCTGGCACACTCTTGCCGATATGATATATACTATATATGGTTGGCAATCTTATCGGTAGACGCTTGTCCGCTGGAAGTTTGAGAACTGTTTATAGCGTATGCTCGAGCGTTGTTTCCAATCGAAAGACAAAAGTGAAAGTACACATATGTCATCTTCAATTTTAGGGCGTGATCGAAACCTATCGCCCTTTTCGAAACTCGATAAGTTATCGATAACAGCAGAAAATCAATCAAAACAAGTTAACACTTTTAGTAATCAAAAGAGTAACAGACTATAAAAGTTCTATGAGCTTCGTTGTCGAAGCTTGCGGCTCATTTCACATCGATAATTTATCGCGATTTAATCTTTTAGGCTATCGATATGTTATCGATAATCGCCATGAGAGAGGAATCTTTCCAAAATCAGCTACATTTATCGATAAACGATAGAAAGGAATCTATCTTAAATTAGCAACAGTTATCGATAAACGATAGAATGGAGTCTATCTTAAATAAGCAAACAGTTATCGATAAACGATAGAAAGGAGTCTATCTTAAATAAGCAAACAGTTATCGATAAACGAAATGCAGAAATCTCAACTAAAGCAAACAATTTGCTTGCTTCCAACTAAAGACTAATCGATAAGTAAACGATTATTATCAACTGCTGTTATCGATAAACGACAAGCTTCCCAAGCTTTTCAAGTTAAGATCGAAATTGAAATTGAAATTGGGAACACGCTTCGCTTACGACTAAAAAGCTTATGCAGGAGTGTGCCTGCCTAATAAATGCACCACAGCAATCGAATTCGATTATTTTTTTGAATTAATCCAAAACTTTATATACACACACGCACACACAAATGGACAGAACGAGGTGAAACAAGCTGCTGTCTCTGGCAATTTGGATGCACCCGAAGGCGGCTTCGATGCCATCATGCAGGCGATTGCCTGTCGCCAGCAGGTTGGCTGGCGGGAGCAGGCCCGACGCCTGCTTGTCTTCTCGACGGATGCGGGCTTCCATTACGCCGGCGATGGTAAATTGGGTGGCGTTATAACGCCCAACGATGGCGAATGCCATTTGAACGGACAGGGCATGTACACGCATTCGATCATACAGGATTATCCGAGCATATCGCAAATTAATCAGAAGGTCAAACAGAATGCGATCAACATTATCTTTGCCGTCACACAGAATCAGTATTCCGTCTATCAAAAGCTGTCCGGACATATTGAGGGCTCATCCAGCGCCATTTTGTCCAATGATTCGTCCAATGTGGTCGATCTGGTGCGCGAGGAATATAGCGTAAGTGCTTGAATATATATATATGTGATATTCTTTGTATATTAAGGAAAATCATATTCATTTTTAATTTCACAGAAAATCTCTTCGTCGGTGGAAATGAAGGACAATGCCATGGGTGATGTTAAGATCACGTATTTGTCCAGCTGCCTGACCAATGGACCACAGATTAAAACGAACAAGTGCAGCGGTCTCAAGGTCGGCGACAAGGTCACCTTCACCGCCCAAATAACGGTCACCAAATGCCCGGCCAATCCACGTGACTGGAATCAGGTTTGTAAATCGTTTTGGTAGAAATGTTAAGCAGGAAAGAGATCAAAGAGAGGACGGAAATTCGCGTGCTCCTTTCACAAAGCCAAACACGGGAACAAAACCCAATCGAGAACATTGATCACAATAAAACAGGATAATAGCTGTAGGCAGATAATCAGCATCTTTGACTCCATAAAGTAGATGAACTCCTGATCAATAGCCATGTCCGTCTGTTCATCTGTTCGTCCATCTGGACTCTTGAAATTTCACAGAGATCGGACTACCGAGGTTAATCCAAACTGCATTTTAAATAGTGTGAGGTTGGGGAAGTAAGAAGCAGCATAATAAGGCAGCTCTACACTGGGTGCAGGAAATCTTCTAGTTGGGCACTCCCGTCTGGAGCACTCTACTGATTGATTCTGATCATGGTAAACCTTATGGTCAAACTTATGCGTATTTTTCAGGTGATTCAAATCTATCCGGTGGGCATCAATGAAAGCATGATCATTGACCTGGAGATGCTGTGCTCGTGCCCCTGCGAGCATGCCGGCTCCACTGGCTACGAGATCCACTCGCAGAAATGCCACAATCATGGCACGTACATGTGCGGCATCTGTGAATGCGATGACCAGCATTTTGGCAACACATGCGAGTGCTCCATGCTGGATGTGCACCTGAATAATGCCAACGTTAATATGTGCCGTCCCGGCAACGATACGAGTGTGGCCGAATGCAATGGACGCGGCAGTTGTGTGTGCGGCGAATGCGAGTGCCATAAGCGTGCCAATCCCGAGGAGATCATCACGGGCAAATATTGTGAGTGCGAGAACTTTAGCTGTGAGCGTAGAAAGAATTTGCTATGCTCTGGACCCGATCACGGCATCTGCGAGTGCAATCGCTGTGTATGCAAGCCCGGCTGGACGGGCAACAGCTGCGACTGCCAGACGTCGACGGATACGTGCATGCCACCGAATGGCGGTGAGATCTGTTCGGGTCATGGCACCTGCGAGTGCGGCGTCTGCAAATGCAAATCGACCGACGATGGCCGCTATTCGGGCAAATACTGCGACAAATGCCCGACATGCTCGGGCCGTTGTCACGAGCTCAAGGACTGCGTCCAGTGTCAAATGTATCACACGGGCGAGCTAAAGAATGGCGATGATTGTGCCAAAAACTGTACCACATTCACGCCCGTTGGCGTTGAGAAGGTCAAGATCGATGAGCACAAGGATGAGCAGCAGTGCGTCTTCTTCGATGAGGACGATTGCAAATTTACGTTCAAATATAGCGAAGTGGGTGAACTGGTTGTGCATGCCCAGGAGGAGAAGGAATGCCCACCCAAGGTCTTCATGCTGGGCATTGTGCTCGGCGTCATTGCGGCCATTGTCCTAATTGGCCTGGCCATATTGCTGCTCTGGAAGCTGCTCACCACCATACACGATCGTCGCGAATTCGCGCGCTTCGAGAAGGAGCGCATGAACGCCAAATGGGACACGGTAAGCCCATATCCCAAACAATCAAATCCATTCTAAACAATTATCCATATAACTATTATTATATCTATTTTGCAGGGCGAGAATCCTATATACAAACAGGCCACATCCACCTTCAAGAATCCCATCTATGCGGGCAAATAATTCGCAACATCTGCAGCAGCAACAGTTGCCCATTGTTTTTTCTTTAGTGAAATTTGCCATTTAACAACCGACTGTCCCTTCCCCCTCTTCCCCCCTCTTATTAACTGTTTGCTATCAATACGCTCGTCCCCCCCCCCCCCCCGGCACCTACCAGCTTCCGAGCCCTCCAGCCACAAAAATGAAGCAGCTTCTAAAAAAAAACGGTGCGCGTGCAACATTTAACAAATCAAAAAACAAAATGCTTGGAACAAAAGTCAAAAACTGCCATTGAAACGCGTTCGTAACTAAGTCAAAGTTTTATATAAACTATATACACACATTGCTTCCGTATACAAACTAATTGTGCCTTGCAATATATATATATATTTATATATATATAGCATACATTTTAGATTTTATATATGTACGTGGTACAACAACAACAACAACAACAGAAAAAGCTTCCAATGCTAAAACAAACAACAAATAAGGTTTGAACGCACAAACAACAAATTGATCCACACGCATCAACTGATCAAAGAACGCAGCAAACGATCTTCAAAACAAATCTTAAGAACTTTTTACTTATACATATGTCAACTGAAATCAACGAACGATCCATTTGTAATAATACATACATATTTCATCTGTGTGTTGTGCCCCAAACTTCAGAGTTCCAAGAACGAGAAAAGCAAATCAAAAACAATTGTTGAAATGTTTGTTTCTGGAATGAAGCCTTGCCGTGCAGCACATTTTGAAGTTATAATACTTAATATTATTATTTCTTTTGATTGCGTAACTTAAGTATTTGGCAACTTTGGCTTTTCGGATCGTCTAATTTATTGATGTCCATGCAATCTAGCAATATATTTATTAGCTAAACGATCCAAAAAGATAAACAAAACAAAAAACTGAATTTATGCTAATTTGAGAAAAAGGAAAAAAAAAAACAACAACTAAAAAACCAACTGATTTTGTTAACTTTTATGGACTTGCGCCCAATTTTTGTTTGCCGTCAATTGCTTTCGTGTTTCTTATATGTATGTTTTTTATTTTATTTTTTTATATATTATTATTTTAAATCTAACTTTACAATTAATATTTAAGCGTATTAACATTTAAGCTTGTAATTGTTAATTTTATATGACAAACAAATTGTGCCCCGATTTTTATTTATGAACCGTCGAGAGGTTCGAGTTCCTTTTTAGGAATCGTGCCTTTTTTCAACTTTTTGATCATTAATTGTATATTAATGCTACGATAATTAAACATAAAACAAGAAGAAAAACCAACATATTTTTGCGATTTGTACTGATTACTGATTAACAACAACAACAAATGAAATGTATTTGAGTGTAAAAAAACAAAAAAAAAATGATATGAAAGAAGAGAGTAAATAATTGTTTATAAATACAAGGTGGCAACACTGGCAATTTTATTGAAATTACAAAATAATAAACATATATTTTAAAACTGTTTGATGCTAATTTTAATGAAATAAAAAAGAAACAGAAAAAATAAATGTCGACTTTCAATGCAATTACAATAAAATAATATGTATGCACTTTTTTCATATGCAAATTCTGCATTCATTTAAAATTAACAATGCATAGAGTATATATGCATATATATATTCATGATCAGGACTACGAACTGAGCCAATCCAGATACTTATATGTAGTTATGACTCTTATGAGCTGAGTTTGAGTTGTAAGTTTTTGTATATTACAATTGTTGCCAGATATTTTGAAATAGTTTATCGAGCATCGATACCCCCTTCAATTCCAGTTAAATCGGCAGCTTACCAAATTCAAATTCTATTGGTCGAACTGTGCTGCACAGTGTGACCGTTGTTTGCAGCAATGAAAATACCAGAGAATGTGCTTATTAAGCGGCAAGCAACGGAGCTTAATACTATGTGCTTTACATTTGCAGTTGCTTTTAAAGATATGTCAAGATGTTGCGATATATGCCGCATAGCGTAACACGGGATCTGATTAACTATCAAAATGAGGAAGAAGAAATGATATTAGGCCTGGCAGCGGATGCAGATGACAAGGAACGCTTACAGGAAATGTATGCAGCACTCGTAAGTACGAACAAAATCAAAACAAAGATCGCGACGGTTCAACTTGAAAATCAATTTCCATAGAAAATCAAAAACAGCGATTTGAGACGAATGCACACAGCCGCAGAGGTGAACATGTTATGTCGCCGGACAAAGCTGCGTGTTAATATGACGCTCTTCAATTGTGTGTGGGACGCCAAGCGGCGACTGCGCCGCAAGAATCATCGCCTGTCCAATCGTTCCGATTGCTACATCAATGCCATGTTGCTCAGGGCTGTGCACAGGCGTGAGATTGTGCCCTATACGGACGACGAAATAGCCAAATGCAATCACATACGCAGCTGCCAGCTGAAGAAAGATAATAACTGCCGGCTCGATCGTTGGCGCTGCGATCAAAAGTACAGCGAATCGACCGCTCTGCAGGACACGCGGGCAAAAGAAGATGCTCAGCTCAGTGTCGGCGATAGCAGTGAAACGCAGCTGTGGCGTTCGGAGACGTTGGAGCTTAATAATGAGGTCTGCGCACTGGATGCCATGCACATTAATAGCCTGTCGATGTCCATCGATACACAGCTGACCCAGACGCCAACACCGGAGCTGGAGAGTAATGATGAAGATTGGGCACTCGATGCCATGCTACTCAATATCGAGTCCATGTCCATTGATGCACAGTCAATCCAAGAGCTGGAGAATAATTATGTGGCCTGCTCACTGAATGACATGCCTCTCAAAGCCGAGTCAATTGCCAAAGATAAACAGCTGACACAGACGCCAAACCAAGAGCTAGAAGACTGGGCAATAGATGCCATGCTCCTTAATACCGAGTCAATTGACATTTATACACATTTGACACAGGCCCAAATCAAAGAGCTGGAGAAAAAAATTGATAACTGGGTACTGGAAGCCCTGCTCCTTAATACCGGGTCAAAAAATCAGCTGATAAAGAAGCCGAACCAGGAGCTGGAAAATAACAATAACGAAGATTGGGCAATGGATGCAATGGTCCTTAATGCCAAGTCCATCGGCATTGATACACAGTTGACACAAACTCCATCTCAGGGGCATAAACTTGAAGACTGGGCCATGCTGCTCAATACCGAGTCCATGACTATCCATACACAGACGCCAACCGCTGACCCTGCTGGACAATAGGGACGCATATGCCATGGTTGATGCAAACATACATACCCTACAGTTTCTCCCAAGCAAATACTCGAGTAAAGACTTAAATTGCATTGCACATTCAAATCTGCACTAAAAGAATCTGAGATCAGATTTGAACCTAAGTTTAATTAAGCATTTAACAATTCGTTGTAAAATCTCGTTACCTAATTGAGTATTACGTAGAACTAAAGAAACCTTGAGTTTACGTTCTTAATATCAAATGAATTCTATCTCCAAAGCATCTTGTTTCGTAGCACTTAAGAAAACGAAAGATTAGATTAAGTTAAATCAATTAGGTTTAAGTATTGTTTTAATGCTCAAGCATTATGAATCGCTATGAAAATACGAAATCATTGTTAAGTTTAAACTAATATTTATCAAGCGGAGCTGTTATATTTGCAAAACTTTTTGTGAAAGTCTTCTTCAGTAGAGAAATGCTGGAGAACTTACGAGTTTATTTTTGTTAAATAAGGATTTCTTCTTGCTAAGATCGTTTAGAGCTGTTTGTGAGAGAAATCTTGAAGAACTAACAAGTTCCCTTTTGTTAAGCAAACATATCCATTAGTTCTATCTTGTTAAAATGAAATAATTTATATTTTTTACTAGTCGCTCAAGTAAACAATCATAATACCTGTTATTTTGATTCATAATGTTCAAGAACTTTCGAGTTCCTTTTTGTTAAATTCATTGTAAAGACAAAAACTTATGAAAGTGTTCTTCAACGGAGAGAGAGAGAGAGAGAGAGATTTGAGCTTATGTCGTTAATTAAGAAGATGTTTTGTGAAATTTTTGATTTTTGGGTTTTGTTTATTGAATAAAAAAACAAAATATGTTTTCTCAACAAGTCTGGGCGCTGCTATTATCTACACAATTATAAAATCTTTATAAGTCTATGTACATAACCATAGAATTATGAATAACACATATATATATATATATAAATGTATATATAAATACATCTAGAGAGATATAGATATATATATATTTATTTATATATATATACATATATATACACACTTGCGTGTGTGTGTGTTTGTGTGTAAGTGTGTGAGCCTAGGCTCGCCATAGACGCCTTGGCGTGATTAGAACACTCCAACTTAAGTACGTTCCACAACAATATAAAGGAGCTAACAATGGGTACACAGACATAGTTGGGCATTGGCTAGTCCGTCTGCCCATATGCAATTGAAGGCATCTTGTGAACGCCAGTCTATGGCTCTGGACATACATAGAGATAGATATCTTTGCATTGATTGCTCTTGGAGCGTCTGAGCAGACAGGCAGGCAGGCAGGCAGGCGGGCGGGCGGGCGGGCGGTCGGTCGGTCGGTCGAGCGGTCGGGCAGGCGTTGGGCAGACAGGCGCTGTAAGGTTGGTCTGTTTGATAACGCTTTTGGCAACCAGGTGACTGGTAACAGGTGACACTTAGTGAAAGATCAAATCTGCGTCGGGTGCACCCTTTTGATGCTTGAACTTGTGCTTGTTGGGCTTCTGGTAATAGCTCTGTGTGAAGTTGCGCTGTTGCAGCGGCAGCAGCGATTCCTGATAATCCTCCTCCTCGATGCGTTCGGTTATGTTTAGCGTAAGCTGTTTCACTTTCTCTTTCTCCTCTCGCGTCTTCTGCTCCTGAAGCCTCAGATTGATGGCCAGCTGGGAGTCCGATGGCGCCACAAATGACTTGAACTGCTGCTTGCCGCCTTTATTGCCGCGCACCATCAGCACAAAGGATACAGCGCCGCTGCCCTTGCTGCCGCTGCCGCCGCCAGCACCCTCTGCGGCGGGCGGATCGCTGCATGCGGCTGCGTTAGCTGGTAAATTGTTGGCGCTATCCGAGGCATGGGCGTGGGCGTGGACATTGGCGTTGGCGCCAGACGCAGCGGCTGCATTGGCGCAGGCCTTTGAGATCTGTGGCACGTTGTTGCCCATTATCTGGTCGTAGGATTTCTTTTGCAGGCGTGCCATCATGGGCACAGGTATATCTTTGTTGGTGGCTTTGAGTGGCGGCTCCTTGAGACGCTCCTGATACGAATCGCTGGTCATCTTTTCATACATTTGCTCAAATTCAAGATCCTCTTTGGATTTCTCTGGCGGCGGTGGCGGCGGCGCTGGCTCCGCCTCATATTCAGTCCAATCGTTCGCCTGATCGGCCTCCGAACCACCAGCAGCCTGACGTTCGCGCTGATCATTCGATGAGCCAGCAGAATCATCCGTAACCTAAACACAATTGAAAATTCGGAAGCAGTGAGTATCGATCGAAACCTTGGAACGGGCATTAAAACATTGTCCATGCAACTTACACCCTCGTCCAATTCGTTGATTTCGCTAATGGTCGTCAGGCTGGCATCCTGGGCATTATTGCTGGCCTTCAGCTGCGGATACAGTTGCTCCTGCAGCTGATCAATGGCCTCCTTGGCCTGCTCCAGATTCTTATACAGCTTGAGCTTGGGTCGCACACCGGCCAAACAGTCGCGATAGGTGTGATCGACGAGTATGGGAAACAGATCCGAGGTGTTCTCCGATTTGCTGAATACCGGATGCGATTTCTTGTGCCAATAATAGTGCTGCAAGAACACCAAAAAGTAGTCCAATCTGTGAAGAGAATTCAAATTAGTTTTAATTATGGGTCAGCAAATATTGAGGGGACCTACTTCTTGCGCGTGGCCTGGCTGGTAAAGTAGGGACCGCAGGTGTCCAGCAGCATGCAGGCCAGCTTAAGGCGAAACAGACTCTCGGGCGGATCCAGCGGGGAGATCACAGACTGGTCCAATGTCACGCCGAGCGATATTATCGAATACAGTGTATTAAGTATATGTGTTGACTCAACCAGCTTATAGTTATACATCTCGCCCAGATATTTGGCCATGGCGATGCGACGCTGCGACATCTTGGGCGAGTGTATCTCCAGACCGGCGCGTATATCCTCAAACACGTTGTCAATCACAATGGTGACAGCGCGCGGCTGATAGGAGCTCAGACCAGAGACCAGATCGGCCAGGCAGCGTATGAGCGGAAAGCGCAACAGATATGCCTTGCTGAGACATTTGATGGCATAGCTGCTTATCTCCGGATCCTGCCAATTGATGCGTCGCAGCATTTTGATGCAACGCTCGACATTCTGTTTGCATAGCTCCTCAAAGATCAGATGTCGTATATACTCATGCATGGGCGGACGTGGTGTTATCTCGCGCTTAGCCGATTCTGGCGGCTTAACCAAATAATAGACGCTCTCGATTTGTGCCGCATGACGTGAATCCATCGCCGTTGCTGTCTTCATGCGCAGCATTTGATCGAGAAAGACGTTCATCAAGAGCCGCGAATCACGGCAATTGTATAGATAAACACCGCTGACCTCCACAAAGGCGCACGCCATCTCGATGTGATGGTGTATAAAGTCACGCAAGAGCATCTTCAGGCAGCCGAGGGCATCGAATTTCTTGAACAGCCCAAACTTGACCAGTTCGCCAATGAAGCGGACAATCTTCAGCTTGGACTCAATATTCAGTTGGTTCTTCTTGCGTATATGCCATTTGAATTCCTTGCGCAGCAAATCGGACAGATCGGCGGCCACGTCCGTGTTGCACATATGCACAATTGCCACAAATCGCGACAGATATGGCAATATATCGAGCCGCGTACGCTGCACACTAAAAATCGTCTTCGTCAGCTTCTTGCGCTGATGCTTTGTATTGTAATTAAGCAGAAATTCGATTGCCGCCGAATCAATCAGCTCCTTGTTAACGCAATTGAATAGATTCAGCAGGAACACGTCGAATTGTTGGCGCAGCTGTTGGCTCTGCGATTGCGCCTGTTGTTGTTGCTGCTGCATCGGATCAGTCAGAGCGAGACAGAGAGAGAGAGAGAGAGAGCGAGAGAGAGATGTGTTATTAGTATATAGAGTTACAATATTATTTAAATTCAAACGTGTCCCTTCCTTTTCCACCCATTTTTCGGCTGTTACAGTGGATTATCCAAAAATCAGTCAAACGCATCCCAAATTAATTTTAAACTTTAACAACAACAAATATTCTTCATTTCACACAATTTCCACGCGTTGCGGTGAATTGAAGTTTAACTTAAAAAAAAGCTAAACCTTTTAAATAGGATAATTATTCCAATTGGATAGGGATGTGCTTAACACGAATCTAATTGGCCTATCGACCGATCGTTCCTATTGAACCTAAATGCTATAGCTGTCCGATATATCCTTAAGACTAAGAGACTAGTTTGCAGACAGACAGATTGATATATCGCTCCGCTTGTTGGATACTGTTCTAGAATATATACATACTCAATGGGTTGGGAGATGCATCTATCTTAACCTTAATTGGGGCTCTATAAAGATGGCCTACTCACCGTTTGCTGTTGTTGCTGCTGCTGCTGCTGGCGACCGAGTTCCATGAGTGCGCTGCCCATTTTCTTGTCAATCGGCACAGCAGGTGCAGAAGCTGCAGCTCCGGTGGTTGGAGCTGCCTCTGCCGTGAGTGTGGCAGCTGTTGGCGGCTGCTCCTCCTGCTCCTTGTCGAGGGCCGTGTCGCTGGCCGTTGAGGGCGGATCATCCATGTCCAGTTCCGCATCGATATTGGCATCGATGGCCTCCTCGGTCAGCTCGCTGGGCTCCTCTAGTGTCTCCAGATCGACTTTGGGTGCCGAAAAGTTGGGCAGAAACTGACGCAAATCGGGCAAATCAGTGTAGAAAGCGCGCGTCTCCTCATCGCCCCAGGGATCCAGTGTGCCAAAGGCGGCGCTGTCCAGCATATTGTCAATGACAGTGCCCGGATTGCAGCATTCGGATTCTTTGGTCAGCTCCGGCAGCGGTTCGCCCAACAGCTCCGACAGCGATTGGGCCGAGGCGAGCAGCTTGTCAAAGCTCGCCTGCATCAGTTCGCATTTCTCACGTTTCTCCTGGCTTATTTCACCCTTGCACTCCATGGTGCGTCGTATGTTTTTGGTCATGTTCATCAATGCGGCCTGCTCGGCCAGGACGTGCTTGCAGAGCGCCTTAAAATAGCCCTTGAGCATGGTGCGTAGATTTAGCTGCTTGTCGGCGCTCAGAAAATCCGATTTGGGCACCTCCACCTGATATTTGTTGGCCAGCTGTTGCATCTTTTGTGGCACCAGGCCGGCATATTCCTCGCCGCAATGGCGGCAAAATGATAATATTATGGAAAAGTTACTATGATCATCCTTGTCCTGGGCTATCAGCTGCACCAGCACCATGCCCAGCAGCGCCAGGCCCGGCTTCATCTGGATGACACCAGAGCTGACCAGCTCGGCGAACAGACGTAAATCCACGCGCAATTTACTCGGATTGCTTATCTTCTCGGTGGCTTTAATATTAAGTGCCTTCTGCCATGCCTCGAGAAACTGCGTATTGAAGTCCGCGTAGGTGCAGTGCAGCTTGGAGGCTAATGTCACCACAGCGGGCACATCTGTCATCTTGAGCTTGGCCTCGGCCAGTGCAGCACATATTTCGGATATGTATTTGCTTAGATTCAAAGCGGAGAGTTCGCGCAGCAGCGCCTCCAGCTGTGTGCTCGTAAAGACCTTCAGCTTCTTCACAAATGCCGTATTCTTCTTCAGGCTAGAGTCTAGGCGCGCAAAATACTCATCGCCGGGCAGCTCAAAGTTGGCATTCTGCTGGCGCAGCTGACGCTTTGCGTCGATCTTCTCCTGCAGCTCGCCGATGAACTGATTCAGTTCGGCCAACCCCTCCTCAGCCTCCAGCCCTGTGCCAGAGTCGTCAGTCGCAATTGCAGCCGCTGTTCCTGTGGCGGCATCCGATGTTTCGGCATCCGCCTCGCTGGCGGTCGCACTTGACGGTGTTGTTACTGCTGTTGTTGTTGTTGTTGTTATTGTTGTTGCCGCTGTAAGCGCCTCGCTTGGTTTGTTGGCGCTCATGGCATCGAATTTGGTCGTACTCCGCTATTTTAAATATTATTCGCGTGTTGTGCAAATCGCTCAATCAAACCCGTAGTATTCGAACTGTGTAGACTGTCACATTCGTATGTGATTTGATTAGGTTGCCTTCGCCTGCTTTCTTCCAGCCAGCGTTTCGTTTCGATTTGCAAGTGTTGTCTACTGTTTTTTTTTTTTACGTTGACCGTGTTCGTCGTGGGGCACATTGCACATCTGTGTGTTAGTCATGTGTATACACTCACACTGCGGCATGCCGTCCGTGTCACGCTCATGGATGTGCCTGCCCTATCGATTAATTGTGTTAACACATATATATGGAAAATTAATTTTTAACGCTTTTGTCTTAAAATATTTTTTATCAACATATCTGATTATTATAAGTGTATTTTGTGTTAAGATTTCCAAGCAATTATCAAATCTAGTCAAATTTAAAGTAATTGCGCTTTTTCCAACTCAAGAAACACGATATCGATATTGATATATCGATATTAATTCACTCCATTGTGGCGCTGCATTCAAACTGCAATGTAACGACTCATTTGCTCTTATGAATATTTATGTAAAATAAATAGTCTGCCCTAATTTAGCTTGTCGTCAAGTTGGACATTGAACTTAAACCATAGCACAATACACTCAATGCCATTGATTTTACAAAACGCACGCTATCAACAACGTCAGCGGGTACTAAGTAACCAAGCCAAGTTAAATCAATATTAAAGTCAATAGCCAACAACGTCGCGGAATTCCAGTGCTAAACTAAACAGTTAGCATACTAGCTGTCAGTGGATAGGCCAATATTTGCAAATGCTCTGCTGGGCGACCGAGGATAATTTATCAAGGCAACGAAATCCAAATCCACAGAAGGCGCCCGAAACACTCAAGAATCTGCTATTGCGCTCAAGTGTGCCCATTGTGAGTGATCAAGCACAAGACTTATTGGATGCAATGGCACCACTGAAAGGTCATGAGATCACCAAAAACCAAAAGCACATATATCTTGAAAATCGCAAATTTGATCATCGCTTGGTCAAGGACAATCTGCTTGATAAATGGCCCACAGCGGATATGAACGAGTACAAAGAGCGCAAGGATCATCGCAATCTCATGGAATCATATGTATCATCTATCAACCAATCAACCAATCATATCTAACTAGCACCAGGCACTAGAGACATAAAAGGAACATTGATTTATGCAAAATATATTTGATATATGCAGCAGTAGGCGCTGCTTTACTATCTAATGCTAAGTACATTTTTATTATTTAGTTATCTTACAATCTCGCACAACTTCATATCGTGTAGGAATATATTTTTCGCGTCACATTTTTTTTGTTTTTTTTTTTAATTTGACCTGTAAAGTAGTTGCACCAAATTCCAAGTAGTTGAAATTCTCGGAGTATCAAGCACAGCAGCAGCAACCATGTCGAACCAGCACGATGGAAACACTGCGTTGCCGACACAGAGCGTCATGTATTCTCAATTGCAGCCATGGAGCCATGCGGGTGCGCCGCCCTGCATGGAGCCCATCAGTGGTGCGACAGTGCCATCTCGCCTGGCCGCCTCCTATGAGACAACGCAGCGGCATCCGTGGCGGCCCAAAATGGCCTTCGAGATGATCGAGGTGAAGCATATGCCGGAGCAGCCGGTGACCAATCAGATGACGCAGCCATGCTTTGTGCCGCAGGGCATGAAAACGGAGGGCATGATATTTCCGAATCTTGTTACCGGTTTCGAACGCAATCCACAGCATGCGGCACGTGCCGCACTCTATACGCGCTACACCAACAACGAGTGGCACAACAACAATCTGGGCATCTACGGCGAGTCCAACACGAATCGGTGAGTGAAATTTGTCTATATGGAATGCTGTCCACTGTATTAGCTGATTTATGCGGCGTAGCAACATGTCGGAGCGCATGCGCAATGATGCAGTGCGTCTGATGCGCGAGACGGACGAGACGGCATCGATGGGCCAGCGGGACGCCGGACGGCGTTTGGGTGAACGCATTACGGATTTGACATTTTGGCGCAACGAGCTAAATGCCGAGCTGGAGAAGTTGATTGGCGAGATGTCCGGCATCAATGAGCTGCAGCGGCAGTGCGGCAAGGCGATGCTGGACCTGGAGATACCGCTGCACATCGCCCAGGAGTGTCTATTCCATCGCGAGGGACGCCAGGGCATGGAGAAGGTGCACGATAATGTGGAGAAGGCGCTACTGCTGGAGATCAATCATTTGCGCAATTCGCGCGATCGCCTCAAGGAGCTGCACGAGAAGATTGCCAAGCAGGCGATCGACTGCCGTGGCGCCCAGCATTTGCTGGAAATCGATGTAACCCAGAAGGAGTCCACCATGGGCATTGACTCCATGTGCCATCGCCTGAACAACTTCAGTCGCGGCATCACCTATTTCGGTGGCATCGAGAAGTACGATCCGACTGTCAGCACACAGGACTCCTGGGCATTGGCCAGCAGTGAGCATGTCAAGCGGTAAGAGTTTACTTTTAGTTTCCATTTCCATTGCCATTTCATGGCCATCAAATTGTTTGGCATTCGAATTCAGATCGCAGGCGGAACGCGCTAAGTTGTCGCAGCTGCGCAGCGATTCACAGAACGTGGTCAATGCCGTGGCCTCCTCTGTCTGGGACTTCTGGAACAATACGAACAATGCGCTGGATAGGCGCGCCCAGGAAATGGCCGGCGCGAAGAGTCGCGTACAGATGCATCTGCAGAAAGTGCAGCAGGAGCTGTTCGATATGGAGAAGCATCTGTTTCTCTTGCAGAAGGCCATACAGGACAAATCGACGCCGCTTAAGGTGGCACAGACTCGTCTCGAGGCGCGCTCTCATCGTGAAGGCATGGAGCTGTGCAAGTAAGTCATGAATTGATTCATGTTTATCATTGAATCGTCTCTCACCTGCCGTATTCTCGTCCAGGGATACAGCCCATGATCGCCTTGTGCTGGAGGTGCAGGACTTGCAAGGCACTGTCGACGTGCTACATCATAAGCTGCAGCAGGCGGAGGCCACCCATCAATCTTTGCTCAAGACCCGCTGCATCCTCGAGGAGGATTTGCGCAACAAGGTCAACGCCTTGTTCATCGATCGTGAGAAGTGCATGAGTTTGCGTCGCTCTTTTCCCATAACCAATCTGATTCGTTATTGATCAACGTTTCGTTTTTGTTAGTCGCAAATTGTATCACGTGGTATTGTCTAGTGTAGTCCTTATACACAAATATAAAATATATGTATTTGCAAGATTCAATGGTGTTTATTTTATTTATTTGGGTCCTAAGCATCGAGCTATCGATGTAGCTGTAATTGCTAATAAGTTACTTTTATCAGGATTCCATTCTTTCGTATTTTTTTAAATACAGGCAGTTAAAAGTTGCCGTTAAACAAGGCGGCACGATTCGACGAATGTCGTGCAGCATTGATATCGCGTGCGATGAATCTTTAAGGTACAACTATCGCACCACGTGCAACACTGTCTTTAATTTATAACGATATATCGATGACTGAAGTCGATAATTTGCTATTCGCCTTAACGCGCGCCAATAATCGACACCATTTTGTTGTTTTTTTTTCAATCAACATAATATTGTTGCAGGAGTTGTGCGGAGTGCGCTCTTACTTGGATTAACTTTTCTAAAATACGACAGTTTTGCGAGTTTTTGGAAAGCTTAACAACTGCATAAGCTGCCTTGAAACTATATTTTAAAGCAGCAAACGCGTATGCTGTAAAGTCTGAACAGTTTTTCAAGAAGCCCAACAGATATTAAATATTTTCTTATTGAACTTTTTGCTAGCTGTTTGTCCCGGGTTGCGACAGAGCATTTAAGCTCTGCATCGAATAAGCGGCAAAACTAATTCCATTTTGCTTGACTCTTTTTTGGGAATCTTAAGAACTACTCCCAAATTTATCATAAAAAGCTCTGAAACGATATCGTTCCAGATAATTTTTTTAATTGGTGCATTTGTTGCAGAAATAATGCAAAGTGCTTTAACCCAATAAATTGAAGACAATCTCTTAACAGATCTTAAACATTCCCAATTGGACGCTTGTGTTGTTGCTCTTCTGTCTGTTGATCAAGGAAATGCGATGCACCTTTTTCTGCCTAAAATTGTGAATTGAACTTTGGCAACGTTTGTCATTTAAAGCGCAGCCAACTTCACTGCAAGTTGTCAATCGATATCTGCAAATTGCAGTTCTCCTCTTTTCGTGATTTCATTTAAATAAAAAACAAATGGCTACACTGGACGATGTGAGTGTCAATGCATTAAAATGAAATTGGAAATTGAGCAGTTATTAAACAGCATCTTTTATTAGGATATAGATTCCATAGTAGAGGACTGCTGTCAGACGACCGATGACTTTGCGGATCTGTACTATACCTTTATCGACAGTCGACGCGATGTACGTACATATGTACATACATCAATCAACAATTGGCATATCTATTGCCATATTATTATTTTGATTCTTGCAGAAAATGGGCTATTTCTATTTAGACAGCGCTAAATTGACCTGGAATCACAACGAAATACTGGGCCGTCAGGCCATCCAAAAGGTATTCTTGGACCTGCCACCGTCGCGCCATGAACTACAATCGCTCGACTCGCAGCCGTTTCTCTACTCCTTGGGGGGTCAGCCCACGTACATCATAATGACCAGTGGAACGGTCCTGTTCGTTGGGCAGCCGTTGCGCGCATTCAATCAGTCCTTTGTTATAGCCTATGAGAACAACAAATGGAGTATCACCTCGGATTGTTATCGCCTGTTATAGGCTCTTTGATTAACAGTTGATGTACAAACAAAAATATATAGTAAATAAAATGATGTTATAAAAGCTATTGTCAGTAGTGAGGCATAGCAATAACTAACTTGTTTAAGTGTGCTCAGCGGTTTTTCTTTACTGTCAGAGAAGCAAAAGTGAACCTATCTATATAATCTCGTATTTGAAAACTAATTGTTAAATGGCGTTTGTTATTTGTTATTGGAATTTATTAATATATATTGTGGCAGCAAGCAATTAATGCGATTTCATCGATAATAAAATATCGATTGTTGCAAAGTCGATAGATCGCTATTCGCCTCGACGCGCGCCTATTATCGACGCCATTTTGTTTTTCTCAAACTGACAGTGACAGCTTACGCATTTTGTCGCAGGAGTTGTGCGAAGTGAGTTCGCAGTGCGGTATCAGATATAATTCGTTAACTCTTTTTCTAAGTAACGAGAGCTGTTTTTTTTCGGCAAGTGTGACATCAGCTGGAGCTGCATTGAGCTTGTTGTAAGTTGTAAATAATAACAACTTAAAGCAGGGCACAAGAGTGCAGATAAGCTCAAACATTTTCTCAAAGGTCCTTAACAGCTGGTCTTTAATATTTCCCATGGAATATTTCGTTCTTCACACTGCATGACTTTCCATCTAGTTTATGTTTTTATACCCTGAAAATGTCTAGAAAGTGTATATTATGCTTTTTACTTGTTTTCGTACTGCCAAAGAAGTAAAACAAAGTGTTTTTGCTTGTTGTTTTCTATATATGTTTGTACAATCTCTCAACAGATCCTTAACGTCTCTAAGCGGGAATACAAAGCCCCATTTGCTGCCTGCAAAGGTATTCGAAACTGTGAATTGCATTTATGTCAATCGAAGCGCAGCCAACTTCACTGCGAAACTCGCCGAAATCTGAAAACTGGAGCCCTACTCACTCAGTGAAATATAAACGCGATGAACAACGTAAGTTTTTTAAATGAGATTTGAAAATGAAGTGTTATCGAAGTGAATAACTTTCATTAGGAGCTTAAGGCCAATCTGGAACTGTGCGGCCGTACGGCCGTAGACTTTACGGGCTTGTATTACGCCTTTCTGGACAATCGGCGCGATGTACGTACGTCTATCGGCAATTGCAAGCGTGGTTTGAAGCAGTTCGTTTTGTTGATCATTGCAGGAAATGGGCTATTTCTATTTGGACAATGCAAAATTAACTTGGAATGGCATTTGCACGCATGGCCGCAAGGCCATTGAACAAAAGTTCTTGGAGTTGCCGTCGTCGCATCATGAACTGAAAACCCTGGACGCCTTGCCCATGCCGGCCTCCATTGTGGGTAATCAGCTGACAACCACGATCCTGGTCGGCGGAATCGTCCAGTATCCGGAGCAGCCGATGTGCACCTTCAATCAAGTCTTTCTCGTAACCTCTGAGAATGATAAATGGAAAATCTCCTCCGATTTGTATCGCGTTAAGCAGCCAATAAACTAATCCTCTATATATAGTTATAAACTGACGTTCTTGGTGTTCGAAGCACAGCCCAATCCCGAGCTAAGTAGGAGGAGGCTGGAACGGGGCTTGTTTACTATTCGATGGGCTGCATGCATGTGTGTGTGTGTGTGTGTGTATGTATATATGTTTGTACGCACATATGCGTTTATTTTGTATGTTTATGTGGCTGACCAAGTTTACCAAGTTTAGCCCTACTACGCGATTCTCATGAATTCAATTAGGAGGAGGCGGCAGCTTGAACAAAAGAGGAGATGGCGGCGTTTATATAGGAGGAAGCGGCTTCAACTTAGGGGAAGATGGCGGCGTTAACTATAGAGGAAGCGGCTTCAAAGTCGATTTATCGCTATTCGCTTTAACGCGCACCTATTATCGACGCCATTTTGTTTTTCTCAAACTGACAGCTTTCGATGCTGATGCATTAAGTTGCAGGAGTTGTACGAAGTAAGTTCTCAATTTGTTCTTAAATAACGGTATTTTCGTCTTTGACAAGGATTTTCAGTTGACCATCAAATCAGCAGAAATTTATTTAACTATAAACATTCTTAAATTGTCAACATTTCTTGCATAGAATGATTTTTGCAGGTATTAAGGTGCAGCAGTTAACGAATTTTTTAAAATGTATTTTCGTCTTTGTTTTTAGTTGCCATCAAATCAGCAGAAATAACTTACATTTGTGTACATTTGTATATATTTGAAAACTTATCATAATACTATCTAACGAACAATTTGTAATTTTGGTCTGAAGGCGCCATGTTTATCTGATTTCAATATATCGATTAATGCAAACTCGATAAGTCGCTATTCGCCTTAACGCGCGCCTCGATAATATATCGAAATCTTTCTTCTCAGCCTGACGGTGAATGCACAAGCTGCTGTGCAACGTGTGCGGGACCAAAAATACCTTGATACTTTTGTCAAAAGCAACAAAAACAGTTGTATTAAATTCGAAAAGAGTCCCATAAACTTTAACCCAATCGAGTTACTCACAAGTAACTCATAAACAAATAACAATTTAATGCAGGGAACGCTTTTCCAGTAAACCCTGAAGAGTTGTCGGTTGAACGGTTCTTTTCCATTTACCTTGGAAAAGGGACTACCAAACTTTATTTGCTGCCTGCACAGTTATTTAAAATAGTGTACCTAACCAGCTGTTTATCAAGCGCAGCAAACTCTTCTGTCATTCATCAATTTCAAAGTCAATCCGTGGAAAAACTAACGGAATGAACAGAGTAAGGTGCTAAAGTTGAATTAAGTACTATTATTACATGCATTTTATTAGGATCTAAGGGAAAAAATCGAAGCATGCAATCGCACAGCCGAAGAATTCACGCGTCTATACTACGCCTCTTTGGACAATCGGCGCCATGTATGTGTGCCAATAATATTGATTGCAATAAACAAATGAATAACTTTTCGTGGATTTTTAGCAAATGGGTCGCTTGTATATAGAGAGTGCCAAATTAACCTGGAATGGCAACGGAGCACTGGGCCGTGAGCCCATTGAAAAACAGTTTTTAGACTTGCCGCCGTCGCGTCATCAGCTGACAACGCTCGATTCTCAGCCCATCCTTGACCCGGCTGTGGGCGATCAGATCACGTATATGGTCTTGGGCAGCGGAACGGTCAAATACGCTGAGCATCCGACGTGCATCTTTCAGCAATCCTTTGTCATAACCGCTGAGAATGATAAATGGAAAATCGCCTCGGATTGTTATCGCCTGCAGGAGCCAATAATTTAACAATTTAATAAACCAATTCGAAAATATTGTCATAAATAAAAAAGCTATTGCCAATAGTGGGGCGTAGCAGCAGCGAACTTGTACGGATATTTACTTGTTGCTCTTGACTTTTCTTTTCTTATTGCATATGCTTATTTGTTGAGTGCATTTACAATTTCAAATTGTAAATTGAATTGGCGCACCAATTTGAATTCGCAGCGCAGCCAACTTCAAGTGTCAGCTGTTATTTTTCTCGATACGTGCAATTGCAACCCTTCTCAGTTGGTGGTTGGTCCATTTCGAATAGGCAAGAAATAAACGCGATGAACAACGTGAGTTTTGAATTAATTTAAATTATAATTGAAATATTGTATGCTTATTGTGTTTTATTAGGAGCTTAAGGCCAAAGTGGAAGCCTGCTGTCGCACGGCCGAAGACTTTACGCGTCTTTACTACGCCTCTTTGGACAATCGCCGCCATGTACGTATGCCAGCCGGCAATTGCAAAAATTGTTGCAATAAACAAAACAAATATTTTTTCCATTTGCCATTTTTCGTTTTTAGCAAATGGGTCGTTTGTATATAGACACGGCCAACTTTAGCTGGAACGGCAATGGAGCCCAGGGGCGGGAGACAATTGAAAGGTATTTCTTGGAGTTGCCGTCGTCGCGTCATCAGCTGACAACGCTGGACTCGCAGCCCATCCTTGACCCGGCTGTGGGTGGTCAGACCACGTATATCATCTTGGCCAGCGGGACAGTTAAATATGCCGAGCAGCAGATGCGCACCTTTCAGCAATCCTTTGTCATAACCGCTGAAAATGATAAATGGAAAATCGCCTCGGATTGCTATCGACTGCAGGAGCCCATTAATTAGTGTCTAATATATCTAGTTATAATTAATAGCAAGCAAAAATGAAAAAGTTTATTGAATTATGCTCTCACAGCTATTGCCCATAGTCGGGCATATCCACTACAAACGTAATTAAGTGTATTTACGAAATTGTTTTTGTTTTTTTTATGTTAAAGTATAAGACTAAACGATATAAAAACAAAAAACTAAACCATAAACTTGTATGTTGCTATGCCATTATATATGGTATACGTGCTTATATACTACATGCAGCTGGCAAAGGAGGCGCAACAGCCGGAGACGAAGATGTCGTTTAGCCGAGATGCGTTCGCGTTTGCCTTTTTCGCTTTGGCCCTTTTTTCTGCCTGCCGTTCGGGCCCAGTCGGCTATTTCTGGCCACGCACTCGCGTCACAACAATCGTCCAGCCAGCACGTGCAGCAAGGAGCGCTGCTGCTGACGACTTGGCCTCGGTTTGTGCATTAACATTTGCTTTGGCTTGAACAATCAAAAAACTAAAATCAAATATATACATACTAGAAGAAATCGGTAAAAAGTTAACTAATCAATTGAGAGGCGTGAAATTGCAACAAGTTGGGAGCCAGACAGCACGCCACAGTCACAGCCACAGCCATAGCCACCCACAGCCACTGGCCCAGCGACTGACCTTGGCCTAGTTGGCCCCGTGCACAGCAACAGCCACTTAAGGGTTAATTGCATTTGCCTGTTCGCAGCTGCAGCAGATGGTTGAGGAGGTTGGCTGCTTGAGACAAACTGGCGGTATCGGCATTCTCGCTGGCATGCCCACTCCGAGCACTTCGTCTGCAACTGGCAGCAATGCTGCCATCGCTGCCGGTGTCTCCGGTCCAAATACCGCAACTGGGACCATCCATCATCAGCAGCATCAGCACCAGCAGCAGCACCAGCAGCATCAGCAGCAGCACCAGCAGTTCCATCATCATCAGCAGCAGCATCAGTTGGCCAGCAATATGAGCATGCTGAATGTGAAGAGCGGCGCCGGCGGTCGCTATCTCTGGACAGATCGGGAGCTGCTTATGCATCTGCAGAATTATACGCCGCTCATATTGCTGATCGATTTTGTGGAGAAGACACGCACCAAGCGCTTCTATGAGAACTCCGAACGCTACGAGATACTCATGCTGGTGTTCATCATGCGCAAGGGGGCACCGTTTTGTGAGAATAAACGCTTTCCGGCCGAATATTGGGTGAATCTGTCCGTTGGCCCCGTTGCCGAGGCCTTTGATCGTCTGCAGGCGGCCATCGATATACCCGATCCCCAGCTGCCCATACACATGAGCGTCACGGATTTGACCACATGGAAGGAGATGTTCGATGGCGCCATGATTGACATACGCCGCTTTGCCTACCACACCGATCCCATGCAGCTGGCCGATGTCGGTGTCTACAATCGCATCACGTTCGAGCAGCGCTTCGCCATGCAGTGGCAGGAGTAAACGTACCTACAGCTTGACCTTGACCCATGGGTCGGGCGCACGGTTGCCAAATTGAATGCTAATATAACAAAAATGGTGTGCATTATAAGTGCATTCCTCTATTTCCTTTTATTTATTCGATTGTATTTATTGCCTTTTTAGGTTATGTTCAGCTTTTTTAGGTTAGGTTACGTTTTTAGCTTATTTATTGTAGTTATTCAAAAATATTGCACAAAATAATCGTATTTATGCATTTTTCGTCATTTCTTTGCAAAATATTTGTTGTTTTCTTATTCATAAGGCAACCGGGAATAGTTATACTCCGATTTAAATTCAAATAATATATACGTATATGTCTATGCATGAGTATTAGTATGTGTAAATGTATTAGTGAGTGTTTGTTTGAAAAAAAAAAAACAAAATGCTCTTCTTCTTCTGTAAATGTGAGTTTGAAGTTTAGATACATCTCGATGATGATATATATATACATACATATAGATAGATACTACACGGTACCTGCACCTAACATTCGCGTCGTACACACACTCTCATGCACAACTGAGTTTGTTGTTGGGTTATGCATAGCGGAATTTATATACTGTGCCTTTCCTCACTCTCCCAATGTCTCTCTCAATGTCAAGCTCAACTAGAGCTCCTGGTACCAAATCCTAACCTTAAATCTATTTGTTTTTGTTTACATGTAGTCTATACAGAAGATATATATATATATATACACATGCATATGTATGCCATATTGATGCTTTATTGGAAATAAATGTTATTTATTGTTGACTAGCATAACAGCATAGTTCACGAACATAATTTTACAAATTGTGGATTTGGGCATTCAATTGGTTAGCCAAACGCAAACATATATCTATGTGAATATGTTTTATATGATATATATATATAAATACAACTATAAATAATCAATGCGAAATCAGAAGTCGCAGGTGCTACGCTCCACACAATCAATTGCGCATAGCTTTCGCCCGAGTTAAGCGATCGCGATCAAAGATGCCCAACAATTTGCCGCGCGTCATTTCCTTGGACTCACGCAGGCCTAGTTTGTATATTTGGTCATGCATCTCTTTAATTTTCTCGACCAGCTGTTCCGGCGGCAGGCGGGCAAACTCTGTAATAGTACCAAGATTTCGTTTTAGGTCTTTCAAACTAGCTGACAAGCTGGCATACTAACGATTGATGGAGGCCATATTATTGCTGGACAATATCTGCGCCGAGTCAGCGTTTGGTGTGTGTATGGGTGTTTCGCTCATGGTGAGGAACTCCTCCATGCCGGGAACTAAGTAGGGTCGTTATGAGTCGTATATATAATGTGTATTTTGTGTGGATGTGTGGTACTTACAGCGTTCTGGCCACTGAACGGGCGATTCACGCAATGTTTCCAGCGAAATTAAATCTTCCACTTTGGCGCTTTCTTTGGCGTCGCCGCTCTTCTTTGGGGTGATTCCAGCTTAAATATATTACATAAATCAACAGTCTTTATAATATCTGAGTTGTATAGCCCACCTGACGATAACATTTCGATATCGGTTTCCAATTTACTCATTACTTAAATTCTCTGTCAGTATTTTCAAATATTTCTTACAATCAATTGCACAAATTGGTAAACAAAATTGGTCGACAATCACAAGCTGGCGTTGCCACTTTGACAAAATATTATATCAATTCTGTTGCGATATATCGATAAAAAAAACACATTAGTGCACACAGCAGTTAGCTGCAGTGCTGCAAAATGAAATTATAAAAATTAATAATAAATTGTATTTACTAAAAACATTATTTTGCAGCTAAAGCTTTGAATTGTTTGCTTTAAATATTATCTAGCCAATGATACTTTTGTTTTATTGTAGTTATACAAACTATATGTACATGTGCTCTTCTCCGCGAGTATTGCGTGCTCGCTCTGGCCCATTGGCGCGCGACCTGACCTCTCTCGCTACACAACTTACAGTGCCTGTCTAAAAGCTGTGCTACTCTAACAAATTCTTAATATTAAATTATAAAATGCAATTTTAACAGCAAAGGTCCGAGATAAAAATAAAAATCAGTTACGCACTCAAAACGTTTGGTAAAATAAATAATAAAACCAGCTGTTGCGATTAAACCCAAAATTGCTGTCCGTTTACTTACGCGCCTGACTATGGAATCGTGCGTGCGTGCACTTTCTTTCAGTCATTGCTTCGCTCTTACTTTGGTTACATTTACCTGTTCCCTTATTTAACTTTAGTACAACGTTTGTTTTCAATTTAGTTGCTGTTTAACTCACGAAACGTGTGCAACTACCTCGCAGAGACAATTTCTATTTACAATTAGTGGCGCCAAAATTTTAATTAGATTTAATAAATATATGCAATATTTTTGAATAACGCTCTTATGATATATGTGCTGCCACCCCCTGGTCCCATAGAATCCCCCCATAAGCGTCGAGTGCTCCAACAACAGTGCGTGGCAATAACTCATGGCCGCTAGCAAACTTTCAACAGCAACGTTAACAACGAGCCTTAAGCACACAACACCATTCGATGGCATTTGTGCGAAAATCTCAGCGTTCTACTTTGACTTAGATAACACGCTTATCCCAACGCGGGCCGGTGACTCCAAAGCAATACGCAAGGTAAGTTAACTTCGCGGGTGAAAGTTCGCGCGGTCTGTGTGTCATGCTTACCATACAGACACTCCAAAAATACACACACACACAAACAAACACACATTTATTTACAAAAATTTTCCACTGCAGCCGCTCGTTACGTACATTTGTGTTGTGTGCATGTGTTAGTGAGCGCGTAGGCAAATAGCACGCGCGCGCTTCTGACTGTGTGTGTGTGTTGTGTGTGTGTGTGTGCGTGCGTGTGCACTCACGTTTGATCAATGCATGTCGTCTTTCTCTGACTAGAGGTCAAAGTCATAAGAGACCAAAAATAAATGCCTGCACATCTACAATGCTCGAATGACACTTGTTAGTTTGACATTTACCGTTAAACGAAGATCAGTGAAATTGCCTGCAAATGGAAAATTCAATTTGTTTATTTTTATTTTTTTTTTATTTATTTGGTGCGCAGTTTACGTTTTCTAAAGATGCTCGGCTTTTGAGCGGAAGCTTAAGTTCAGGAGTTATAAATATGTAAGCCTGTTTCGTCATGCAGGAAGCAGCTGTATTAACACATACATACATACATACATAAATGATTAATGGCGGGACACGCCTTATTTGCGTTTTAAACAAACAAATGTGTTCTATGTGCATAAATTGTATTCGATGAATAATTTATTTCTTTATCATCAGTTGTTGTCTGCGAAATTTTCGCTTTAAACAAGTCTGGAAATTTGTTTACATACATACATATTGGTAATACCAATTGAAACCGGGACTTTCATTTACTCCCATAAATATGTCTGGCGACACGTTAAAGGAGGAAGTTATCTCAATTGAAATATAAAACCTAGGCTGATTATATTTACATATTAATCTGAGTTGAAGTAGTTTCCTAGAATAATAATATTAAATCTCATACATGACGCAGATTAACTTCTACTTCTTTGCTAATTGCAATGATTTATTGATTTATTTCCACACATGTGTGCGCATGTATATTTATTTATAATTTTAAACTTGGCTTAGAATAATCTGCCACGCGTCAAACTTAATCCTGGCAGCCCTAACACTATGGCCGTCTCGTTCTAGCTTATGCAATTGCCTTATGTGAGCGCAACGCGTGCAAAATATTAGTTACATATGCAGCTAACAGGTGTCATAAGCGCATGACTGTATCGTCTCTATCGCAGGTCCCGTTCATGACTAATAACCGTTATGTGAATGTATGTGGGTTATTTCGCAATCTTTTTTATAGCCTGCGCAATTGTCTGTGACAGGCAGAAGGAAACATTTCAGACCCACTCTAAATATATGTACTATGTATTAATAAATATTCGTGATTAAAACAACGAGCGGGGTCTATCTGTTTGCCCTTCTACATATGTACATACATACATATATGAACGCGGCTTCATATTTGAATAATATACATATGTACATATGTACATGTATTTCCTCCTATGCGCTTCACAGAACCAGATTATTGTATTGTCGATATATTCTTCAATTTTCATAATAGCGATAAATATCGATTTTGAGAAACGGTTTTTTAAACATCTCTCGTAGATTATAAGAGCTAGACACATGTTCCCTCTTTATAGGGAAAAACTTTGCGATTCGGTGTTTTTTGTATATTATTGAGCTGAAAATAAAGATCGGACAATAAACACCGATTCATAGAATATGGATTAAGAGGTGTATAGAGGGTGATAAGAATGGTTTTAACGACGGGCTTAGGGTAACTGCTAGTCGGGCACTCCCGACGACTTGTTTATAAGAACTTATGAACTTTGTTCAATTCTAATTTTACTTTGATTGAAATTGAAATTTGTGCTTTTGACAGCTTGCCGACGTGCTGGAAACGCAGTATAGCTTTACCAAAGACGATGCCAACCTGGCCACACAGAACTTTTTAAAGTCGTTCCGACGCTGTCCGGACAACTCGCAGACATCGCTGGACTCGTGGCGGACGCATCTGTGGCGCGAGTCTCTGCAGCAGAAGCACAAGCATCTCGCCGAGCAGATCTATCCGCAGTGGCTGAAGCTGCGCTACCGTTATTTGGCGGTACCGCCGGACTATGTGCAGCTGTTGCAGCGTATGCGACGGGCCGGCTATGTCCTGGCGCTCATCACAAACGGCCCCTCGAACGCACAGTGGGAGAAGGTCGCCAAGCTGCATGTGTGCGGCTATTTCGACTGTGTGCTCGTCTCCTCGGATCTGCCCTGGGAGAAGCCGCATCGGGAGATATTCTATGCGGCGTGCAATTTTCTACGCGTCAAACCGCACGAGTGCGCCATGATTGGCGATAAACTCGAAACGGATATCAAGGTGAGTGTGCTGCTGATAAGTGCTGATAATCAATCACACGGGCCCAACATGCCGCAAACACAAAGTTTTCCTTTGAGAAATGCGTTCTTGAATAACTTCGGTGCTTGTAGTCCGATCTTTATGCAATTTGGCAGCCAATTGTGTGTACACTTATCGATTTCATGGATATTTATCGATTTGTTAAGAGAAACTTGATCAAGCTCTTACATGACATGCCTATATCGAGCCGCCTGTCGATCTTGATCAGAAATATACATATATATATGCTTAAAAATGTCGTAATCAAATTAAAATAGCCTGTGCAAGGATTTGTTGTCATCTACATCAGATGTTGTTAGAGTCCTTCACTGATTGGGTTTGCTTTGCTTGCAGGGCGGCCACCTCGCCAAGCTGGGTCTGACGTTCTGGATGCCGCTGAACAGCAGCAGCAGCGCCTCGCAGTGTCTGGACGATGTGGAATACAAGCCGCATATAAAGCTCAACAATCTGCTGGAGCTATACAAATATTTTCCGCGCCTGAATGTCGCTGCGCCGGCTCCGCCAAGCACAACGAATCGCCGGAGCAGCCATATGCCCATCACCATAAGCGGCGGCAGCAGCAGCAGCAGCGGGAGCAGCGGAAGCAGCGCCAACAGCAGCAGCAGCAGCTGTGAAACTGAGCGAGCGGCTGCAGTGCGTCAGCAGCGAAACTATGCGGAGGATGCCTATCAGCGCCAGTGGGCGTATAGGCGTGGCGGCTCACTGCCGGCCATGGATTGCTCCAATAGCGAGACGGAGAACAGCTGCGATAGTTTTATTTAGGCCATCCAGCTGTCGACTTTTGGATTTGGTCAGAATCGACTCCAAAGGGGCCACGCCCAAAACAAGGCGTGTGCCATTTGTTAAAGAAGATGAAGCGAAGGAAGAAGGAGCAGCAAGTGAATGGAATGTGCAAGAAAAGCAAACGAAATAATGATGTACCTTCAGTTTACAAAACCCAAACACACACATACAAACAAACGCACCATGGAAACAATCACACACACACACACCCACCCACCCACCCACACACACACACACACATACCACTAAGCTTAACATACGCAGGAATCTAAAGTTCAAAAAACAAATTGGAATTGAAGCAGTAGAAATATATTTAAAGCCTGGCTGAATCTCGCAAATCTGCCATAAGAATATATATATAGAATATATATAATATAGTGTATTTTTAAGCACAAACACAACAAACACGCCCCATAACTATATATACATATATAGATATATATTTGTAATAATGTATATAGCTCGTGTATTTTTCTAAATGAAAAACCAAGAGAAAAACAAATTGTTAACTACAAAAGTTATGCAAATACTATGTATGTGTGTATATGCCTAGGCTATGCTATTAATAGGGTATACATATATATACATATATATATATGTATAGATACAATTTGTAGCCCGATTAGAATAGAATAGCACCAACAAACAACAAACAAGAACAACAACAACAAGGACAATGCAAATTTAGATTCAGCTTAAAATCAACAACAACTTAATGTGAGAAAACAAAAATTGTTAACTATTGTTGTAGGAATTTAGAAAATATACCGATTACTGTATATGATTATATATGTTTATATACATATGCATGCTGTATAAATATGTATATGAATATATATAACTGTATATAACTATATTATGTGTGCATTTTGCATGCGTAATATGTTGTTATTGCTCATGTTTTTGTTTATAATTTTTTGTATTCACTTTAATTTTTTTTTTTTCAATTTTGCTTAACTTTATGTGTGTGTGCCTGCGCGCGGTGTGTGTGTGTGTGTGTGTATTAGAGTTCTTGGAAGAACTGAGAGTTATAAATTGGCTAGCAATGCCTGCTTCCATGGCGACGACCCTCCAGGCGACTCCTGCTCCTGCTCCTGCAATGAACCAAATGCAATCCCAAGGACATGATCCTTGTGCGTGCCTGTGTGTGTGTGTGTGTGCGTGCGTGTGTGTCGAACTGCACTGTTATATATTATATACATACGTCAATAAATGATAAAGTCCACATAAAGTTTACTATTGAATGGGTGCCAAGAAATCGGGGGCTCGAGCCACATACATGCACAAGCAAGAAAGAGCGCGTATGTACAGCCATCTCTTTCTAGCATGTTATGTTTGATTGAAGAACTTAGCTCTGGAGTTTGAGGACCTACTATGATTTACAACTTTGAAAAGCTACCAAAATGTCTGGCAGATCCTAAGGATCTTTTATGCTTACGCCCATATAATAAGACCAAGATAATAGCCTCTATTGAGTTTTATCTAGACAACCGAATTATACGAATTATACGGAAAACATGAAAGAAATACTTTCTAAAAGCAAGAGATTCAATAAACTATAATATGACTATTCTGCGAAACGAGTTTTGAAGGTGTACCGAAGATTGAATAGAGTAGAAATATAGAATTGACCGAAATTTCGAGGTACGACATATTTCTATATTTAACTAAAAAAAAGCATATTGAAGCTTCAAATAGAGAAGTTTTTCAAAATATTGAAAAGTAACCTCTAAGACGAAAACTATTTTAATCGATTATCCAATATTGTTTCGTTTTGAATTTCCGGAACAAGGGGATATACTTTTATTTCTAAAATATCAGAGAAAAGAATCTATTATATAGCTTCCATAGGTACTATTGGGCTTAACTAAAGTAAAAGCACATATTCGATAAGTTAATCTAAAATTGGACATGAATCTAAATGCAATACATGAGGCAGCAACAACTGTATTGGATAGTTTAAGATAGATTAGTTTGCTTATAGATCGAAAATTACATAATGGGACAGTCCAACTTTTCCATGCCGTTGACAATCCAATCTATAATACGTATGTAATGTACAAAATGTGATTTCCCCTAGATAAATATGCCATTTCATTCATGGCAAGGGAAATTCCAGTCGAGTAATACATTTCCGGTTCAACAAAATGTGGTATTTCCACAGCAACAGCTTCGACATGCATGTTTTATACTTATATGGGGGAGACGCTGAGCGGGGGATCGGAGGCGACACTGTTTTTCTTTGCCCACATCGAACGGGTTGAGGAAAAACAAAGAAAACGGTTTTTGTCTCGATTTTATAAACTACAAATACTTTATTTATATGATAAATTGTATAGCTTGCATAGAGCTGTGATCAGCACAAGATGATAAACGTAGACGCGTTCGACATGTCAACTGGAGCAGGGCTAATGCTAAAGCTAACTGACATCTGTTTGGGACATATATATGCACTTTTCTTTTTTTTTTTTTAATTAAAAATTAAATTATAAACATGATTTTTTGTCATTCATTTCGTATGCAAAACAAAAATTCACAAGTACACAAGTCACAAAAATAATTAAATTATAAAACAAATATTAACTCAATAAAATTCAGGTTGTTATAGTCGGGGCTGTAGCTAGCGACATGTTATATACATATATATATATATATATATATAATAATATATGATTATGTATATATATATTTAGTATAGTATGTGTATATGCGTAGGTTTTCTGTTATGTCGCTTCTATATAAGTTATATTTCAATTTGAAAGAGCACTTTTCTCACACTAAAAATACCCTTAAAACCTTTACTGGAAATGGATATACAATACATACATATACAGGATATGAATAATGCACATAAAGACAAACAAACATTAATGTAACATAGTCAAAAAGTGCGCGGATAATGGGAAGGGGGTTTGGTGAGGGAAGGGGGCTACCATCCCTGTTGTATGTATATATAGAAGTTGTAAAACTTTTGTCGTGTTGTTCTTTAGCATGGTACAACTCTTAAGTATTAGGCGATAAAGTATAATATAATAAGATTAGCCCGACAATAGGGGACACATCTTATTATATTCTATCTTATCGTTTATGTATGGGGAGGGAGGTTTGGCGTTTGTCCTTTAATCCTTGGTTGTTGTTGTTGTTGTTGCTTTTGTGGCTTCTCTAGCGGCCGCAATCTATTTGCTATGAGCCGCATAAATCTCCTCAATCTTTTTCCTGCGCTTCGTCAGCAGCGGATTGTTGGACTTGTCCAGTGCTTTAATTTGCATCTGCAACAGATTGGATAGGCGATTATAAATTGTATGCAAGAATTAAGTGAGTACTATGTATAATCAATTTACTTGATCGTAATCGACACGCATGGTGGCCAGTGAGCGTGTCATTTCCTCCTGCACCTCCGGCCAGGTCTCTTCGCCCTCTTTCAGTATGCGGCCGGTGCAGAGGGGCGTTTGGGGCACGGCATCATATTGTGCTATCCATTTGTTGCGCAACACATCCTCGATGCGCAAACGCTTGCTGGGATCCACATTGAGCATGCCCTTGATTAAATCCTTGGCCGCCTGACTGACGTGCGTCCATTCTGGATCGGGAAAATCATATTGACCGTTGCGTATGCGCTTCTTCATGCCCGGTGATATGGACAGGCCGTTGATGCTATAGAACGGCGGAAAGCCGCACATTATGATATACATGACCACGCCCAGCGACCAGATGTCACAGCTCTTGTCATACTTTTTGGGGCCAAGCACCTCCGGCGCTGAAATGCAATAATAATCAATCAATCAATCAATACATATGCAATTCAATAGTTATTTTTAGGCATGCGAGGCAACTGACCGACATAGTACGGCGTATAGCAGGGCGTCTGTAGAGTGTCATTGGTGAAGGTCTCCTTGGCGAAACCGAAATCGGTGAGCTTCAGTATCGCATTTGGCTCCTTTGTCGTATAGAGCAGGTTCTCCGGCTTCAGATCCCGATGGGCAATATCCCGACTATGCAGATAGTAAATGGCCTCGCATATCTCGCGCATTATATGCGCCGCCTCGCGTTCCGTAAACGAGCCGTCCGCCTTGTCCTGTATGCGCTGGAACAGCTCACCCCCCTCCATGCTGCAAATAGAAAAGGAATTGCATGAATAACGACTGAACGTAATCTCAGGCTGGCCTAGTCATGGGCTGTATTTTAGAGAGAATCTTATTTTTAACTGCACTGCCTGTAAATAGTCGCCAAATGCTGCACAAGGTGAGTAATAGAACGAATGTAAAATTTTTTATTGAGCCATTAAAGATTTTTTTAGCTCGAACTAATTAGAATCTAATTGGGACTAGCTTTTGGTGCAGTAAAAGTTGCTCTACCAGTAAAAACGTTTACGAATGCCGCACAAAGCAGAAATGTAAATTCAAGTTATCCAGAGAAAGCATGAGAGAAAGAGTTGGACTTTAACCAACGCATTAAAGAACCTACAAGAAGTTTGAAAATAACAGAAAAGTATGGCTTATATGTATATATACCTATTGGTAGCCCGTTACATACCCGTATGGATCATTTAATAATATATTTGTAATGACTGTTTTACTTAGTACATTTTTATACATAGCTCTGATCTGGTATGTGCAATTGTTTTTTGTTTAACAGTAGCCCGTATAATGTACATTCATACATATATATACACTGTTTGTGATGAGTAAGTGATCGGTGATAAGCTCACAGCCCAAGCCGAAAAGGTAGGAAGCTGCATTCCATTTGCAGTAGTTACATTTTCTGCTACATTTCTCATACAGATGAACAGTTAATGACATTGGCGAAACTGCAATTTTCTTAGGTTCGTGTTCAAGCTCAATCGAATGAAAAAAAAGAACATGGCTCGAGCAAAGCCGGGTAATATGTATGGGATAGTTTAATGGGCGGCACCTATGAAATCATTGACTGTAAAATGAAGATTAACTGCACAGAGCTAAAAACAGGGTGGCAACCCACTAATCACAATTGATTTGCGTGTGAAAGTCGCGTTAATGAATAAGTGTTCGGGTTCGCCATTTTGAGTTATCTACGTGGAATGAGTTAATGAGATTCCAATTGGATAACACTTGGCGATTAGTAGGTAGCCTAACAATTCGAATTGGTTAAAGGCAGTTTGTGTTAAGACGCACCATTCCATTACAACCAGCAGGCATTTGCGGCCGCTGTAGGTGTTCTCGTAGACATCGATGATGTTGACAATGTGCTTGCAGCCGCTGGCCCGCCAGTGCAGATCGACCTCTCGTCGCGCCTTCTCATTGTCCAGGAGCACTTTCAGTGCATAGTTCTGTTTGGTGCGCCGATTGGTGCACTGCACCACCTTGCCATTAATGCCGAGGCCCAGGACCGTATCCGATATCTCATAGTCGTCTACCAAAGGTGTTGTCTTTGGTTGACGTTGATTCTGCAGCGAAAGCATTTTGTTTTTTACCTTGCTTAATCTGAAGCGGGAATGAGAAGGAAGAACAAATTCTGGTTAGATTTGGTATGTAATGGTATGTTTATGCGGGTATGACATTTGCCATTTGCTCGGGGGCAAATTTCTATTGGGTAAATACTGTTGGCGAGTGCTGCCATATATCGCAAAAAGAATTTACAATCTCATCGTAGCATAATTGAACATTGCAAATATTTAGTTTTGGTAACCCGCTGCGAACTGTCAGCCAGTGTTGCCGTATTGCATATATAATTGTTTTTAAAACATTTACATAGCCAAATTCAAGCTAACTTTTATTTGAGCAATGACGTCACGCGCGCTATGTTCAATAACGTATATATATAACACACACACACACACACGCATTCACTTCATAGTGGTATTATTTACAATAAGCAATTTGCTGCTACGCTTTATGTGGGCACAACAACTTGTTAACAATACCGACAATAAAAAAAAATAATATAAAAAAATTCTCAGCGCGATCATCTTGATGGGAACGGGGAGGGGAAGTTGCGACACACGGCATAACCGAACTTCAAATAATTGAATATATTTTGCATATCGAGTGCTTTTTACAATGGCATATAAATAAGACATCTACTGGCCTGAATTTTGAATTTCTTTGAATATGTTAATTGGCTTACAGCGCTTTCCGTTTTGTTTATGAAATTTTATGCAGCCAGACGAGGCTGCTGCGGCTGCCGTTCGTTTACCTGTGTGAGAGTGTGTGTGTTTGTGTGTGAGTTTGCCGTATGGTCAGCTGGTTAAGCCATGCGACTTGTACAGTTAGTAACAATGATAAATCTTGCACTAATTGTCGGTAGAGGGAAAAGAGCAAACATTACACAATGTTTAACGGGGAGTGCTTAGACGAAAATGCATTTGCGGCCTGGCAACTCTGCAACGACTCTGATTGGACATTGAGCTGCGTTGGCATGCCCACTTTATCTCACGTCTCCCTCTCTCTCTTCCCCTATGTGTGTGTCTTGCGTCTGTGTGTTGTTTAAAACTGATGAAATTAAGGTGTTAGTTAAAAAAAAAAATTAGAAAAACCAAAGTCGCACAACTAATTTGCCTGCGGTAAATTCATGTAATGCTGCTGCGGGCATACGAAATAAAAACAACATATTGCACGGTACTCGTTCACTTAAGTTGCCCCCGCACCACACACACACACACACACACACACACGCACACACACACACACCTGGCGTGTGTCAATGCGGCAGCAACATGCGTCATGTTTCCCCACTTAATGCGGTACGCTATTTATTTAGTACCATTTTCACTTTGCGCTTATTTTTATCAGTCCGTGCGCGCTCACACAATTTAATTTTTTTTTGATTAAAAGCTTGTTTGGGTCAATGTCGTCGCTTAACACACCGTTTGCAGAGACAGCTCCGTTAATGTTATATATATTTCATATTAGCACTTTGGTACTTGGGTTCTGTAAGTGGTCCCCTTTTGATTAACATACCTTTAAGTATTTGTTATTTTTTCGTTTCTTTTTCGGCGTGCTATGTAACAACAAAAAAAAAAAGAAGAAAACAAGCCGCTTTGAACGTTACGCACGAACGCAGCACGCTGCGTGTTTCAACCCAAAAGCAAAAACAATAACTGAAAATACGTCTTACAGTGTGACCAGTTTATGCAAGCGCATAATTCTAGATGGCTACTCTAAATGATTGCAGCAACGCAGCTGTTGCAGTCAAAACCATCTGGCAACCCTGTCTGACGCGCTAATGCTTAAATTCGAACATTGTGAATTTATAGACCCTATATATTAAGATATATAATTGTCAGATCAAGTTAATTTCTTCTTTTTTAAGTTTAAGACAGCTAAAACATAAAACATTATATATACAGGTTAGATCAAACGAAATACGCAACTTTGTCATTGTCTTTAGCAGCACATAGAAGTGAGCACAATAAATACTGTCCATCCACCATACAATTTTTAATTGGTCACCCCAAACGAAATATAAGACTTTTAAAATCAATTTACATATGTATCATACATGCATTGCTTAGTCTATACTGTTCACAATTGTGCATCAGGACATCAGCGAATCGATAAACAATTCGAAACGCTCGGGCCTTGACCAAAAAAGTCCTTCTGTTGAGTATTGCACTGATGGCTCACGCAGCTGTTCAACTTAAAGTTTATTTTATTTTTTATGCTTAAACAAAATTGTTGTTTTTCTTCTTCAGCTAATGGTTTTCTTAAACTTAAATCAAATTGGAAACTAACTGGTTTTCTGAAGTTGAAAATGATAATAAACGTTAAATTGAAATTAAATGACATAGGTATTGTATAGGTATTAATTGCGATCGTTTCTCGATTGTTTTCGACTATAAATGAAAGATTTCAGGTTTTCAAATATCAATTGGACAATGTTTTGGTATTTTTTTTGTTAGCATCGAATTTTTTTTTCGTTTCGTTTTAGTTTTTTTTTTTATGTTGATCTCCTAAATTTTGAAAATGTACATACATACAAGAGCACTAACGCACATACACACACACGCACGCACGCACGTACGCACGCACGCACGCACGCACGCACACACATAAACATACACATACACATGGGAGGAATTGTGGATTTGCAATCAGTTTCTGTTTCGATTCCTTTCAAGATTGTGATAAAGTATAGTAGGATTTGTGGGACTCGTGGGGCTGCTCTTACACGAGTGACGGAGTGGCTCTGCTAATGTGCATCCGGGTTCTGTCCAGTCGCTTCAGTCGAGGTTTTTATGCTGACAACCCGAGAGTTTTGCGCACCAATCGCTGTGCGATGCGATTGAATTCGTCCCTCCTCTCCCGCCACATAATCGCCGCATCCACGTTGGCGCCACTCTCATCGTTGGGCTCTAAAAAAGAATGTGAGACAATGCATTAGATTATGCGAGTTGCCGCAGTGCTATTGATTGGGCTTGTTATTTAGCCAGATTTACCCGCCAACATGCTAACCACGCTCAATAGAATCTTTTCGACACTCTGCACTGGACTCCAACGTTCGGCCGACAATTCATAGCCCATGGGATCGTCGCCGGGGGCGTGTAGTATTGATATGCAAACGCGGCCATCGGCAAAAATGTTTGGATGAAACATATCACAAGTGAATTTCATTTTTGGTGGACTTAATGGGTAGTCGGGTGGAAAAACTAGACGGGCTGGAAAAACGCCGCCCTCAAAGCAGGTGCCCTCGGGTCCGCTGTAAAGTAGATAACATACACACATACATTAATATCATATATATGATGGAATTGTTATGGCTTTTAACTCACGCAATCAGCGCCTCCCATTCAAAGAAATTGTCCTCACTGATGGGTCCAGCGGCAATGCCCTCTGGCGGATCCATTGTTAACTCTGGAATTTAAACAGAAAATCCAAATAATAACGGGAATCATTCGATACAAGCACGTCCCGGCCCCCACTTTGAATCAACACCAACACCAACACCACCAGCACCTCCCCCCCTGCAAACTCTTCAGGCACCCGCGCACTTACGTTTGTACTCCGCCATCAGGCGACGCAGCGCCGAGCCAGCCATTTGTCGTCCACTTTTGTTGCGACGCGAACAATTGCAGCTCGAGGTCAAGTTAAGCGAAAACACCACGTTGGTATTTGCGAGCGTGTGGCATAAAGTTGCAAAGTGTTTATTTATATATATATGTATATAAAGTGTGTATATGTGCATATATATATATATGTATATATATATACATACATATATATATATATATATATATAAATATATATATGTATATAAAAAATAAAACAAAACTGTCGAGCTGCGTGTATATGTGTATTTATTTTGTCCGTATGCGTATGTCAATGTCGGCCAGCTTGGAAAAAAAAAATGAAACTACGTTTTTCGTTGGGGGTTGCCAGATGGTTTCACCTGCAAATCATTTAGCGCACACACAAAACATATGTAAATTGCAGTGCGGACAATGCGACCACCAGATTGATTAAAATGTGCATTGTTCAAGCATCTTGTACGCACTGTTTATTTTACTTTGTTTCTAGTGATTTGGCAAATGTCATACTTCGTAAACAGCTGAGTGTTTTTTTTTTCTTTCAATTTTCTTACTTTTCTATGTGTGTTGTGTATGTGTTCAGGTGGCAACGCTGCTGTTTCTACTAATTGACGAGATCTGGCAACTTGCTATGTTTATTTTTGTTTTTTTTTCTTTTCTGTTTTTGTTTTGTTGTTTTTTTTTTAACAAAGTAAAAGTTATGTAAATACATTGCAAGACTAAAAATATGAAAACAAAAAATGCTGCAACAACAACAATTAAAGCTCGTTGTGCTGTTGTGGACGCCGACTGACCGGCAAATGTGCTTTAAGCTCGCGCCAGAAGTCAACACGATGCTGCAGCAGCGCTTTCTCCATGCGCAGCAGCGGCGGCAGCGTCCCATCATCCATCGCGTCCAGCTTGGAGCCAAGGCGTGCGTACTCCACCGGATATTTGGATGTGGGCCGCCAAATGGGTAAGTTGCTTGTGCCAATGACAGGATTCGGATCACTAATAGAAATATACTTGGTTTTTTTAGTCTGAAGCAAATATGAACAGCAATTCTTACCCGGTACGCGCAAAGTTAACCCAAAGCCGCAGCATAAGATCGCGTAGCTCCAGATCCTGGCGTGTTGGCACGGCGCTAACGAACAGTTGCTGGCCAATGGGAAACAGATATTGCAGCTCCTCCGCATGGCAAGCGCCATAGAACTCATTGTGTGCACCCTTGAATATCTCGGAGAAACTGGCGGCGCCCTTATGATCGAATAGATAGACATAGGTGGGCGCCAACGCCTGCTGCTGCTCGTCCAGGCGCAGCTGTAGATACTCATCGACGCCAGCCACAAACCAGCCATCGGAGATTAGCTGCAAGCATAACATATACATATACATATTGATCATTTACTCAAACAATGCTTTTGCAGGACTCGCATACATCGGTTAGGTTCTGATGATTGGACTTGTTGTAGTTGTGACCCGACTTAAAGTAGAAACTCTCGATGTGCCGAGTTATCTGCTGTTGTGTCTCAGCGTCATGATGATCATAATGGAGTACAATGGGCAGCAGGTGCTCAAAATACGATTTGAACTCGTCCATCAGATGTGGCAAATTCAGCAGCGCCGCCGTCTTCAGCAGCCCCTCCTCAGCTGTCACGCCTATCATTAGGGGCAGCGCCTGGCCGTGAGGGGCCTGCGCCTCACGCGGTCGCAGCGTTAGAAAAGCGCCTTCATGCTCTGGTTCAATGACGGGCGGAAAGGGTATCATGGGATCGAAATCCCACACCTGTCAAGAGCGGGAATCGAAAGAAACGTTTTATACGCCGACTCGCACACACACACACACACACACACACTTACAAACATATCGTATAGCTTGGCCACAATGTCCTCAGCTGGCTTGTCGCGCAAACACTTCAACTTGGCGGACCAATCGTTGCCCGCATCGCTGCAATTCAGCAGCTCGCTCAGCTTGAGCGCACGCTGTGCGGCCACGCCGTCGTGTGCCGGCTGCGCCCAGGGATTAAAATAGGTGCCCGACTGTGCAATGGCGCGATGCAGCAGACCGCGCGATTTCTCGGCAAGCATATGATAGGTGACGCTAGCGCCGCCGGCGCTCTCACCAAACACCGTCACGCTATGCGGATCACCGCCAAAGGCGGCTATATTGGCGTGCACCCAGCGTAGCACCTGTAGCTGATCCTTTAGCCCGTTGTTGCCAGGACAATCGAGCGTTTCGGTGCTAAGAAACCCGAGCGCACCGAGCCGGAAATTGGCGGAGACCAGCACAATGTCATGCTCGAGCAAAAAGTCGGGACCATAGAAGCTGCTGATGCCCGAGCCGCATTGCCAGCCACCACCATGGAACCAGACCATCACGGGCAAAGGCTCAGCTGCCACCGGATCCGGTGTATAGACGTTCAGATACAGGCAATCCTCAGAGCCCTCGATGGTCATGTCACGCCGAAACGGATCACGCTGCATGCACACTGGCGCATCCTTCACAGCCAATCTCTCGCCCTCCCATGCCGGCTGCTCCACTGGCGGACGAAAGCGCAGATCGCCCAGCGGCGGCAGTGCATACGGTATGCCCATAAACGCGCGCATATGTCGACCACTGTGCGTGGTCCTATGGCGTCCAACCAGCCAGCCGCCATGCGGCAGCTGCACATGCATGCCCTGCGATGCACGCGCCTCCGCACCGCCCATCAATGTTGTGCCCAGCACCAGCAGCAGCGGCGGCATCAGCACTAGCAGAAGCCAATTGATTGCCATTTTGTCCGGTCTCGAAGTGAAACTGATTTGGCCAACGCGCTGCGTTGCCAGTTTTAAGATTACAACATCATCAGCCCAACCATAAACAGGCGTCGCCATTTGCTGATCCACCACAGCACACTGGTTCCGGCTGCCAAAAATATGAAAAAAAATAAAAATAAAAACTATCCCACCATTATTCAAATCCAATTAATTTGAATAACTTGGAAGTGTGCAAAAACAAAAAAAAGTCCCGAAAACAAAACATGAATTATTGACAGTTGACTAATTAAATGACTATTCTAGAAAAGTACTAACCGTTTGAGTCAAAACTAAACAGGTTAGCACTAGAGCGAAAGAGAGAGCAATGGAGAGGGTGTGTGCGAAAGAGAAAAGAAACTAATTGGCGTTGAATTTTTGTAATGCGCTTTATGTTATATTCTAATGTGTTTACATGCTGTTTTGCATGTATTTACTTAATATTTAATCCTGCTGCAAGCTTTAAAGCTCATGTGAAGCAAGCTTTCTTTTCTACATCTAAACGCAGCTGAGCTTTCAGCTGAAAAGTTTCCTAAAAGCCTGCCAAGTACGTGAGTTGCAAGCTTTAATGAGCTTTTATTGTTATTTATTTTTGATACTATTGTACGTTGAAATTTATGAAGCTTAAACACAATATATGTAATTAATTGATTATAAACAATTAACAACTAAAATCAATTAAATTTAAAAATAAGTTAGCAAAGTGTGTAAAGAATTTTGAGCAATATTTTATAGTCAAAAACAATAAGATACAAATATTAAACTGTTGTAAAAGCATGAAACTTATCTAACTAAATGTTTGCTTAAATATTTTTAAAAAATTCTCAAAAATATATTTTTTAATGTTGGATTTTCGCTTAACTACCGACTTTTCTGCACGCCTCGCCCCACTGTGCGCTGCATGAAACTCGTTTACATAAATGCTTTCAAACAAAAAAAACGCTTGTCATTAATTAAAAATTCGTAGCTGTTTTCTTTAAATTTGTTGTTCTTGTTGTTGTTTGCTATTCAGACACCAGATTACCATATGGATATCTTTTAATACCCTGAACCCATTGAAAATGGGTAAAAAGGGTATATTGTATTCGTGCAAAATGCAAATGTATGTAACAGGCAGAAGGAAGCATCTCCGACCCCATAAAGTATATATATTCTTGATCAGCATCAATAGCCGAGTCGATCTAGCCATGCCCGTCTGTCTGTCCTTTCGTCTGTCCGTCCGTCCGTCCGTCCGTCCGTCCGTCCGTCCGTATGTATGAACGCAAGGATCTCAGAACCTATAAGAGCTAGAGACTTGAAATTTTAGATGTAGATGCTCCTAGTTCCTACGCAGATCGAGTTTGTTTCCGATAATCGATAACTTACTCCGTTTCAAAGTAAAGCTAGAGTCACCAAACTTGTCATGTAGCTTCTAGAATAGTATATATGTATATTTGCATTTGGTGTTGGAAGAAGAGGGTTCAGGGTATCCCCTAGTCGGGAGCTCCCGACTAGAACCTCTTGCTTGTTTTTCAGCTCTGTTGAGACTTGGCGCGACGCACAGTGGGCCAAACACCTGGCCGACTGCAGCTCATATGATTGGGTTCGTCGAGAACTTTGCCGGTTTGTTGTTGTTATTCATGACTTATGTATTTAGGCCGCAATTAAAGATTATGATTTGCTTTGAGATTGTTATTGTCGTTGGCTGCCTGGTTCCACTGTGCGATGGCTCTGAATGGTTCTAAAAGTGTGCCGCATGACTGGCAAAAAAAAAAACAGAAAGAAGCTGAAACTAAATGAATTTGGACATTTGCTCGCCGTGTTCTCCTTTCCAATCTCATTAATTGGCACCACCTGAGCCACAAAATACTTCAGATGGTGTTTCCAATGCTGTTCACTAATCGAGCTCAACTCAAGACCCCGTGAGCCCCGGCCACGGCCTTGGCGTCTCACGGGGATTTGGCTGTGCTGTCAACACTTCAAGAGTTAAGACGTGAATTGATATGTTTTTCATGCGTTTTATTCGTTAACGCCAAAAATGTTGCATGCACCAAATTCATCAACAACAACAAAAATACAACAACAACAAATTATAAACATGAAAAAAACAGGTATAAAAAGAGACTGTGACTAAGTAAAAATAAGTTGAAAAATGATAGAAGCATAAAGTAGGACGTTGTTATGGAGTCTGCCTGACGGGCGTATACCCTGTTTAGGGCAGTTGAAAGACACGTTTAAAGAACACAATGAACAATGCAGCCAAATGTGCTTTGCAAACGTAAAGCTAACAAAAGCGTGGTCGCCGGTTCTAATCTAGCTGCAATTTAAAACATTCAAATTTCTTTAATCAGCATGCCACATCAAATGATAATAAAATCTTTTCGCTTCTTTAATAATGATCTATATGCATATCGGGGCCTCGCATTGTCTTCGGCCTATGCCTGAGACTTAGGTAAGAACTTTATTAAACTGGTTCGAGGTCCGGACTTTATATTATCCAAATTGAATATATCTGAGCATATCTTTATAATATCTACAATTCATGAAGTTCCATTCCTTTAAAACATGTTTGAAGTAGGATAAGCCCGAGATGGGGTCTTCTGTTACCATGTACACTCAGTAGTATCCATATTACATAGATAATCTTTACGAGTTATCGATAATATCTAACTATCTTTTACAGCTATAGAAGATATTTGTTAAGATACATTTAGTTAGTTTAAGTTATTAAGAAATCTTTGATTCCAGCAGCTCGAACATAGCTCCAGCATATAATCACAGGGAACGACCTCATTAGCATGAAAAGTACAGGGTATTTCATATTGAAGCGCACTTAAAAAATGCCTTTGCATGCCAAAATATGCCGTCGAGCTAATAAGCGCAGCGTGCGCGGCCTTTGATGTTGACTTGGCTGAGCGAGAGCAAGGTAGAGCCAGAGAGACGGAGGGAGAGAGAGAGAGAGAGAGAGAGAGGGGTGAGAGAGAGAGGGGGAGAGAGAGGGGGAGAGAGAAAGACAAAGAGGCATTTAAGCTTTGCTTTTGGCTGTTTTTCCTGTCAAAACTTAACTACACAGAAAAATTGACTTTTTTTGTTGCAGGTTTAACTAATATGCGACAAATACTTCGACATGCCACCAATTCCCCCCGCCCCCGCCCACCGCCCACTGTCCACCGCCCACTTTGTCAGCCTGTTTTCGGATGGCTCCTGAACGGCGACTTTTGACAAATGTGCATGTCTCGGCCGCAGATTTATTTAGTTATTTAGTTACAACCATTTTTAATCCACTTGAGTGGCCATTTGTCAAAAAAAAAAAGAAGAACAAAGGAAAAAGCCATGAAAACAATGGACATTGGGCAATTGGTCAGCCGGGGAATGACGCGCAATTTTAGCAACTAAAATTCATATGTATAGCATACATATCCATAGATATATAGAGAAAGAAAGAGGGAGAGAGAGAGAGAGAGAGGGAGATGGAGAGAGAGAGAGAGAGAGAGAGAGAGAGAGAGAGAGAGAGAAAGAGAGAGAGAGAGATAAAGATAGAAAGAAAGAGAGAGAGAGAGAGAGAGAGAGGAAGATAGAAAGAAAGAGAGAGAGAGAGAGAGAGAGAGAGAGGGAGAGAAGGAGAGAGAGAGAGAGAAGAAGAAACATTGAATAGTTTTAAAAGACTCATTGTTCTTAAGTTGTTCAACACTAGTCACAAACTGACTCTACTTAACATTAATGCTTAACATATTCGTTAACATGCATGGCAACTGCTGCCAGTGTGACCGTATATACATCTGTGATCCTTAACATACTGTGATCTGCTGCCAGTGTGACCGTTTATACTTCCCCTTATTAAAGACTTATGAGGAGCGCACTTTAAAAACAATTTCAAGCCAAAAACCGTAAGAACTGTATGATACCTTAAAGTATTTGTGCTCTGCTGTTGTTTATTTACATATATATTTTGCTCAGATTATGCAGGCATTTGCACTTTAAATAAGGGAATCCTTCTCCGACAACTGCTGCGTGAACCCGAAACCCGAACCCGAACCCAAATCGAGACCCAAAACAAACCTCCCATCCAATTGACAAAACCCTTTGGCCCCCGTCTAGGCTAGGCAAATGAAAATGGAAAAATGAAAATGATTTATTGAAGGTGAAATATTTATTGTTTTTTACACAAAATTCTTCCTGTTCAGCGATCTTTTTTTTTTCTCATTCTTGTTTTTATTTATTGTTTTGACTTTTTTGTGTTTTTTTTTTTTTTTTGGTTTTGTTTTGGAAAATCAACAAAAGGCCACGCGGCATCTTTTGAATTCTTGTTTCTTACGCCTTTGAGGCCCCCCTCCCTCCCCGCCCAGGTCCTGCTGGCCCCCCCCCCTCCGTCCGCCCAATAAAAAAGTGAAATAATTATTAACAAAACAACAACAGCCGCCAGCTGCTTGGAAATATGCGTGCCACGCCCCCCCCCCCCCCCCGACCGCCTCTGCTGCCCGCCAAGTATTTATTTATTCTGCGTTTTGGGTCAATTCCTCTGGTTTCATTTAATTAAAAAGAAAAGCGCGCGCGCGCTCGCAACGCATAATAAAAAATATTCACATGCATGTCTGTCCCCGCCCCCAAACCCACTCCCCTACCCTCCTCTCCCCTCCCTCCCCGTGGGCTTGGCTTGTTGGCATCCTTGTATTTACTTAGGATCAGGTGGTGAGCCGTCCGTTTACACAAAAAAGCAAAGGACAAAAAAAACACACACACACACACACACACACAGAAGCAGCGCAAACAATGCAAAGAAGCCGCCCACCGCCCACCGCCCACCGCCCAACGCCGCAGCCGAAGCCAAATTTCAATTTCGCGGTTACTGCATATTTTCCCAGCCTTTATGCCTAAATGATACCCTGTAACGCCATGCCAGAAGGCATGCTGTGCATGGACATTGCATGAGCATTCTCGCCGTTTCTTATTGTTTTTCTTCTTGATTCACGATATGCTGAACCTTTTTGTATTCTTCTCGTTTCGGTTTTAGATTAGATTGTCGCGTTTTATCAGCATTTTGCTTCACGCTTTGCTTCTCGCTTTTCTCTAGCTTTGCTTCTCACCCTTTTTTTCATATTTTGCTCCCAAGTTAACGTCTCACTTATCGCTTAATTTCTCGCTTTGCTTCTTGCTCCTCTTTGGCTTCTTCTTCTCACTTTCCTTCTTGTTTTGATCTGTTTCTCATTCTGTTTCATGCTTTGCTTCTCGTTTAACTTTTCGATTTGCTTCTCGCCTCCTTGTTGGTTTTATTTCTATTTTGTTTCTTTCTTTATGTTAAGTTTTGCTTTTCGATATTACGTTCGCTTCTCGCTTTGCTTATCATCTGCTTCTTGCCTCTTCTCACTTTGTTTACTTCTCTGCCTCTCAGCCTACTTCTTGATTTGCTTCTCGTTTCTCCATAAGCTTCTCGTTTGTCTTCTCCATTTTTTTTTGTTGAGCCCAGATTACAGGGCATTTTCGAGTCGCGCTAGCTAATTTTGTGGCTTTATGACTTGTTTGGCTTTGACGTTTTAAGGGCTGTTGAAGGGGGACAAAGGGGGAGGGTGGTGGATGGAGGGCGACCCAATGGCAATGGCAATGGAATTTAAACGAAATTTTTGAAACGGCTAAAATGGAACTTTAAAAAGCCAAAACGCAGCGGCTTAAGCGATAATTGGCCACTAGAAAATGTCGCTGCGGATGCGACTAAAGATGAGGACACGGATGCGGATGAGGACGCGGCTGAGGACGCGGCTAAGGACACGGCTGAGGCTGAGTCGATGTCAACGTCAATATGATCCGATCCGATGTTGCAACATGCGGACATGTCCAATACCGAATGTAAATTGCCAATGTCCGGGCCGGGCTTAGAGTCTAAGCTGAAAAAGTTTAAGGTGGTGGAAATGTTCCAATGACAAGCACATGGGAGGGAGGGAGGGGTTGGGGGCTACAAATTGATATGCAGCAGCTGTTGCGTGTTTGTACGAGGAGTGTGAAGGGGAAGGGGAAGAGGGTTGGGGGAGCGGCCAAGCGGGCGAGCGGGGCAGCTGCGTGCATTTTAAGCGCCAGCCCATCTCAGTAATAATAATAAAAATATGTATATAGATGGATTTACTCAGTTATACTTTTGCAACTAGGGGCGGTTAGAGGGGGGGCGGGGTTGGGGGGTTGGACAGTGCTGGGGATTAGCTCGCCTGATTGGACACGATGTGATTAACTTGTCGTCTTGTCGGCGTTGGCGGCTGATGTGATGCGGGCACGTCGCGACACGCCGCACAGCGACACGTTCACTTACGCCTGCCACGCCCATGCCACTCCCCCTCCCTCACACACACACACACAGACACACCAGCACACACAGAGCTCGACAAAAAGCGGCAACGTTCTGTTTGCCCCAAAATTAACCCATTACGCACTCCATTAACGCCTGCTGGCAATGCATATGGGCCACAGCTAATTAGTTGTGGCAGCTGATGCTACACACACACACACTCGTACACACGCACACACAGTCGCGCCCTCACATTCAGCTACATAGTTGGGAGCTGCTGTCAAACTTAGTTATTCAGCACGATTTAATATAAATTCGAATGCGGCGCACACACACACACACACACACCTGCACACACACACCCTCACTTGCATTGTCTGCCATTTCAGCAATTTAAAGACACTCTAGAACAAATATGCTTTAACTTTTGTAAATTTAGCTTTACATTTTGTATTAATACATAAATGGTAAATGTTTTCGGACTGTAAATGTAATTAAAATAAATTAAAAACCATTAATAAGTAGAATTCATTAGACATTAAGCTGGAATTCTGCGTCTGATAATTGGGAGTAAAGTTCTCGTTTTTTGTTATATCCAATTCTTAAGAAAGCAGCTATTAAATAAGCTAAATAAAATATGCATAATACCCTTTCAGAATCCCCTGGGTCAGCAGCTCCTAATAAAAACATGTTCATATTGAATACTGAGGTCAAACTAACAGACTGTTAAATTGTAAGCGACATTCTGTTAAGTTGTGAGTGAGAACGATGCGCTTAGCACACACCCACACAACACACACACAAACACGCTGAGATGAGCCAAAGCCAGAGATAAGCAGTCGCAGTCGCAGTCGCAGTCGCAGTCGCCTGTTTGTGTGTGTGTTCGCTGTCATTTTTGTACTTACGCTCTCGCGCTCACGATTCTCTTTGCTGATCGCTGATTGGTCCAATCAATAGCTGCTGGCAGATATTGTTCTCGTCTGTTCGTTCGAGTGCTCTTCTTTCTGAGAGAGCCGTTTTTATCGATCTGCGCAACTTCATTCTGTGTCAGTGTGGCCCTATTAGTCAACTTACAGAAATTCCAATCTAACCTCACTTTAAGTCTGTTAATAGACTTTGCTGTTATCTTGTGATTAATCTTTCGCTCTCTCTTCCACAATCACGAAAATAATATATATGTATGTATATATATGTATATATGTATGTGTAAAGTTTATTCTCTTGCGTGACTTGCAAAAAATGTAACCTAACCCAACTTTGAGTCTGAATAGTTCTGAATAGTTCTAAAGAGACATAGCTCTGATCGTATTAAAGTTATCTCTTGTATTACCTCTAACACATACACACACACACATACACACACGCGTGCATGGAGCAGATAAAAACAGACTTGAAAAAATATTTTAATATATTTTTTGTATGGCCCAAGATCTTGGCCAAACAATGAGTGAAAAGTAAGCTTTTGTTGCGTTAGCTAGAAGCGCGGAGCGGGGAGCGGGGTGCGGGGTGCCATTGTGAGTAGCATATATGTATATATGCATATATATGTATATATATTCTTTATATTTGATTTGCATTGGGCTTTTCAAGTCAAGTGCATTTGCTGGGGCTGGTTGCTCACGCGCGAGTGCATTCGAATGCCTGGCATTTGCATTAACAACAATAACAACAATAAGCAACAACAACAACAACAGCTTTTGGGCCATATGGCTGCGGCCACGCCCTGTTGACTGCCCAACAAGGCGCTAAGCATCAAGTGGCCACAATTGCCCCAAGGAGCAGCCACAAAGAAGACAGAGCCACGGCCTGCCGGCAAAAGCAATTGAGTGGGAGCTGGCGGGGTGGGGCCTGTTTGTCCCCCTTTCCCCCCTCCCCCTACCGGCAAGCAGCTGTTGAGCACACATATTCTGGCAACCAAGTGGGCGCTAGCCCCACCCCCCTTGGTTGAGCACAGAAATTGAAGTTTTTAGTACGTTCGGCTTTGAAATTATTTGTCTTGACATTTTCGTTTTTTTCTTTTTATCTTGTATTTTAAATTTGATTTCTTCTTCAGATTTGGCCCTTTCGCGTATACCAAATTTGCCGATATAGCTTGTGTTCAGGATGAATGTGCCACACGAGACTCCGAGCGGTGAGCTGAGGAAGAGCAAGGGCAGCCTGGACCTGAATGGGGTAGGTCGCCACCAGAGCCTAGTCGAGTCCCATTTTAACCCTATACCAATGCCCGTATATAGCGCTTTATAGCCGAACAGCTGACCAAAACGGAAACCCGTCTAATCGTCCGCCATGGTGCGGCTCTGGCAATGGTTGCCAAGCAAAAATCCCTTCTAAATATCAAGCCTAAGCTGGCTGAGAAGCCATCCTTGAGGCTGTGCCGCGAGCCGCCCAGCGACATGGAACACTTCAGCATGGAGCACAATTTCGATGCCAAGGACTTCTTGGAAATGTCCGAGTCAAGCCTGGAACTCATGGAGCAACCACACGGCAGGCATCAATAGCAAGACCCAAAGTTGAATAAGGTATATGTAAATGATTCAACATTTAAGCCCACATTATAATTCTCTACCGCAAAGACCTAGCCGTATAGCCGAGCCCAATTGCCCGGATTGACCACGCAATGCAAACTAGTCCCTTCATAATGTTTTCCGAAGAGTTCCGGCAACGGAATCCAAGTTAAATGTTTTGTCAAACAGCGCAAATGACGTGAGCGAAGAGGATTCCTGACGGTAATCCCAATTCGAGACATGCTCCTCCGAGCTGGCCCATGCTGGCTATCACGAAAAGAGTCCATTATACTGTGTACAACAAATTTTGATCCTTGACCCAAGTAGAACATACATTTTATAAGTTCAAAGTGTCTACAGTTATTTTCAAACAAGGCCGGAAGAGAAAAACTTTACAATTTCCAGAACATTTTATTTCTAGTTTAGATTTTCTTGAGATATATATTTCTCTATGTTCTTCAATATATTTTGATCCTGAAGATCCAAGATCTTAAGATCCAAGTAAAATGCCAATTTTATGAGTCCAAAAATGTGTTCAATTATTTTCAAACAGGGCAGGTAAAGGGAAACTTTGGTATTTTGAGGAAATAAGATTTTTTTGAGCTTATGATACGATTTTTGGGATATTTTGTATTTCGTATTTTGAGTAAATATTTCTAGTTAAGATCTCGTAGAGCTTTTGTCTATTTAGTACGATTTTTGGATTACTTTCTCTTCGATACATTTTGATTCTCCTGAGCAAATAATTCTGGACACTTGAAAGCCTTTCTGCAATTGCCAAACAAAACATGAACTCAATAACTGCAAAAGTTGTTCTAGGCAACAAATCCAAGTGGTTAGACAAGTGTCTTAAATGTCCTTCTACCCCCAACCCCCCCAATTCACCAACCCACCAACCTCCTGCCCAGCCTTGTGTGAAGAGTGTTTAGAATTATGAACTGGCATTCAAAATATCTCCTTCATGCTGTCCAAATGTCGAGCGCGTTAAGCACGCCGAATGTCTTAAGTGCACAATGCTGCCAAGCAGCCCGCGTCCAACGGGAGGATTCACACCCAAACACACACACACACACGCACACACACACACACGCGCAGCAACAATGTGGTAACGGGGCGTGCGAATATTTCAACGTGTCTGTGTGTGATTTTAATGCCCTTACCCAGGGCATAACGATTTCATTAGACGTTAAGACCTTCAAGCTAATAAGCTACAAAGCCTATAAGGTAGACTCAAAAAAGTTGTACCTTATTCTCAGAAAGTTGACAGAAAGTATAAACAATTCTTAATATCTGAACACATTTTTTGATCCAAGAGAACTGTTTACAGTGTGCAAAAATGTGGCAGCCCTAGATCTACAAGTGAGTTTCTAATCACTGCATAGCAAGGTGGCAACACTAAGCATGATTTTATGGGTTACTTTAAGTGGCAACCCTTGATCTGAAAGCTAGCTTCTATTTGCATAAGAGCCGCATAGCAAGGTGGCAGCACTGCTCGACAGCACAATCAAATAAGTAACAGTTGACTTAACTGCAAGCTTTATTTTAACTGGTCTCTAGGCAGCAGGTTTGTCAAGATATTAAAGCGGCTGTTAACTTTAACGGCAGCTTGAAAAAACAAACCTCAGGGCATTCAAGCTTCGGCCTAGTTGCCGTTATTTGCATTTTTTGTTGTATACTTACTTTTTTTTTCTTTTGGGCTTTTGCCATTTGCACTTGAACGAAGGGTGCGAATTTTGTCACTCCGTTAACGTCAAGGCCATGAATACATCAGATGAAGATGCCGCGGATGCGGCTGAGCTCAGTCTGTGTATGTGTGTGTGTGTGTGTGTGTGGGCGTGGCTAAGTGGCTGGGGGCAGGTGCGGATTGGGGACTGTCGGCGAAAAGGGCATACAAATGAACAGTTGAATGCCTGTGCTGCTCGCCGAATTGTTCTGGCTCTTGTTGCCCAAAAATATTTCACACCTATCTGGGTGTAGTTTAGTGCGTGTGTGAATGTTCGTGTGTGTGTGTGTGTGTGTGGCAAGCGGCAGTTGCTGCTGCTGCTGCTGCTCGTTTGGCTGTCACATTGGCTCGTCGCGTTTGCTGCTCGTTGAAATTCATTACGCAAAGCGATGGGCAGGAGCGCAGGCAGAGCAGGCGGGGCTGGGTGGAGCACATGCAACATGGCAGACACGGCAGACACGGCAGAGACAATGGCAGCCGTGACAAACGTAACGGAAGACGTCACAGACAGCGCGACAGTGCCAAGCCAACAGCAGGAAGGGGGGGAGGCTGTGGAAGGGGGAGCTACTCGAATGACAGTGGCATGTCTAAATGTCGACGACAGGCCATTTTCTATAACTTATCTGATTTTAATTGCTTCAAACATGTGCGTGCACAATGCACACACACACACATACACTCATTGTCTGCTGTGTGTGTGTGTGTGAGTGCCTGTCTCCTGTATGCCGGAGCATCCTTTTTGTTTTTTTTTTTTTTTGTGTTTTTGGCGCTGTCAACATTATTTCACGTTGAGCGTTTCGTCGCCTCCGCTCGCGTTGCCACTACGCAGACAAGTTGATGACCCCCGCCCAGCCGCCGCTTGCCGCAACTACCGTTTCTTTCACAATGCACGTCCACCACGTACCATGTCCCATGTGTGACTCTCTCTCTCTCTCTCTCTCTCTCTCGGTTGCTCTTGCTCTCTGCCATCCTCCAACCTCTTTGTGCGTATGTTTATCTCGCCGTCTTTTTATGAGCTTTGTCGGGCTTTGATGTTAATTACCCTGTAACAACGACGACGTCCTTAGCGCCCTTAGCCCCCTTCACACACCCCGCCCCCCACAGACAACTACATCCGCGCACCAGATTTCGTCCAAGCAGCGCCTGACGCTTGGTAAACAAAATAGCAGCAGTCGCCGCAGCAGCAGCCGCCGGCAGAGCTGCTGCTTCTGCTGCTGCTGTTGTTGTGTGTGCGTGCGTGCGTGTGTGTGTGTGTGTGTGTGTCTATCTCGCTGGCCGAGATTATCTCCAAGGACCTATAAATCCAGTCATTAAAGTCAAAGTCACAAGACGTTGCCGGCTTATCAGCGTCGGGAGCAGCGCTGCCACTGCGCGCCTCTCGGGCATCGCCCCCAACCCATCTCTCACTCGCTGCGCTTTATAATAAAATTAAGCTAAAAATACACACACACACACATATACGCAGGCAAATATATATGTACTTGGAGCTGGCAGCGCTGCTTGTCTAGTTTTTGTTTTTGTTTGCGTTGGCGTTGCTTTTGGCTTCGTTTTTATTGCACGCATGTAGTTGGCACTCTGCGGTGTTGTCTGTTGTCTGCTTAAGCAGAGTTGCCAGATGTTTTTGCATACACACACACACATATGAATGCAAATGTGCCTGTCGTCGCCCTCTGCTGTCGTTGCCACCCGTCGTTGTGCAGACAAATGTTGTGTGGAGCTGCCGCCGTTTAAAGCTGAAATTAAGCTATTAAGCTTTTTGCTCGCTCTTCGCAACATTTTAAATTAAATGTATTTAAATTTTTCAACAACGCATAGATCTTGTCTAAGTCATATTGAAAAATTAATACAATCAATTTGTTAGTTAGCCACAAGAGGCTAACTCTAACATAAAGTTTTACCTAAAAAGCTTTAAAATGAAATTTTCTACTATTGCTAACACAGTTAATGCCAATTTTCTTTTGGCTTTAACTAACAGTTGCGCCCTTTCAATTTCCGGTCAAATAAATCAAACTCGGATAAGGTTGCCAGCTTGAAATATAAATATACATACATATATTTGTATGTATTTCTTTTGATATTTGGCTACTTATTCTTCTTCTTCCTCTTCCTCTTCCTCTTCTAATTCGATTGCTGATCTCTGGCACTTCGATTATGTCAGCTACAAGCGCTGTCTTAAATCACAATCAGCCAAATTTGTTGAAGGCCAAACGAGGGCAATTGGCAGCTAGATATGCGTAGTGTTGTGGGAGGGGCAGACAGGGAGAGTGGATTCACACACACACACACACACACAACACACACACACACAGCACTTAACCCACCGATGACCCGCCAATAACAACGGACTCTATTAAAAATGCTTACAAATGCGCTTAACAGTCGAATGTGCTGCAAATAAATCTCCATATGTGAGTTGACAGGCCCCTCGGCCCAGCTCAGCCCAGCTCAGCCCCCTGCCGGCCAAGACGCCCCCTGCCATTGAGCGTTCTACACCCTGCGGGCCTGCTAAACATTTGCTGTTGCCCCCCCCCACCCCCACCCACAGCTTGGCTGTTCGCTAACAGTGCTGCCAGTGTTGCCATATCGTTGGCCATGAAAAACGGTAAGCTTTTTAAAATAGAAGAAGTTGAACAGCTTAAATGTGCTTTAAGAGAATTTAGTGTTTGGTAGCTAAAGTTTGTTGTTTGATAGGGCTGCAAGCTGGGTTTGAATATGAGTATATTACTTATGTTTGTTATTCTTTTATGTATTTGCTAACTGTCTAAAAAAAAACTCCCAATCTGAAACTCGCGTTGAGGCCTTAACTTAATATACTTTTCATACTTATAATATGAAAGCTTAAAAAATTAAAGGGTTCTTTTGGAATCTCTGCGAAAGCTAGACTAGTCTATAAAAACTTCTGAGGCTGTTTTAAAGCTAAAGTTGTTTGGCATTTTATTTGGCTCAATGTTGCTGAGGTGAAAAAGGCCAAATTGGCTGCACTGGACTGTTGTTGAGATACTTTTGAGATTTTTCTTACTGTTTTGTTATTTTTTTTTTTTGGGTAAGTAGTAGCGTAAGATTTTAGCTGTAGCTGTCGCTTAAAAGCCATAAATAACTCATGCCTTGTTGCCTGTTTCGGCTGCTGTCGATAGTTATCGGCGCACCCCCCGCCGCCCCCGCCCACTGCCCCCCTCTGGCCGCTTGGTCAGCAGCTGCCACAAGTCACAGAGCGGCAAGTTGTGTGATTTTTTTATTTGTGCCAAAACGAAATAAAAGTAAAAAATTTCGCACGACTTTAATGGTAAGCAGAGAGGAAGAGAGGGAGAGATGGAGAGAGGGCGGTACTGAGCGAAGGAGCGAGTTGTGATTGTGATTTCCACTAATTTGGCCCATGTTGCCTGTCAAATTGGATGCCATGTGTGGGTGTCATTAATGTCAGCCAAGGCCCAGCCCTTGACGCCCCAATTGTTAGAGACAAAAGCGACACAGAAAGACACTAAGGATGCGGTACATATATACATATATATATGTATGTATGCATGTATGCATGTATGTATGTGGAGCGAAGGATGTTAGACAGTTGCAGACACAGAGACGACTCATTAATGCCACTCATCAAAACTATAACTAATGTTGAAAGGGGGCTGAGAGGGCGACAGCAGGCATGGCAAGAGACATGAATATATCCTGACACAACTATAAATTGCCAGCCCGTCTATAGGGTAGGGTGGATGGGGGGAGGGGAGAGAGGGGGGAGGGTGTCAGTTAGAAGCTGATGGCATTTGTCGCCGCTGTCGCCAGTCGATGTCCTTTTGTCGCAGGCATTTAGCTATTTTCGCGTAAATTGCTGCTAATTTTGTTTATCGCAGGACAATTATCCAAGCGAACGAGCTGACAAATGAGCCGCACAACATATGCGTGCGTGTGTGCGTGTGTGTGTGCGTGTGTGTGAGAGAGTGTGTGCGTGCGTGTTATTGTGTGTTGTGCCTATAGCTTTAAAGCGCTTCAACTTCGGCTAGCTTTATGGCTAATTTTAATAGCTAAACAAACACAACACACACACACACAACACACACACACACACACACAAACACACACAGCACACATTGACACACACCCACACAACACACACAAACACACACACACAGCATACGCCGCACACGTTCGCATCTTTATCCAATTATGAATTTTTGTCATTACGCCGAGTCCATGGCAATGGACCAACTGAGAGTCCCAGCGCCCATCTATACATATATATATAAATAAATCTGCTGCTGCCCCGCCTTCCTTAGTGAAAAATCTACCCCCCACCGCCCCCACACCGCCCCCTCGCCAGTGTTGGCTGCAACAAAAAACGAACGAGCAAAAATCTCATTATGATTTCATTTCGTTCAAATGAAGCGCTCGTGTGTTGGGGGCACAGCTACCGCTTGTCCGGCTGCTGTTTAGGGGCGTGCGCCAGGGGGTGGGTTGAGGGGGGGTGGGCGACGGGGGTGTGCAGTGGGTGTGGCTGCGACGCGTCGCATGTGTTGTGCCTTGCTCGACATAGCCGCTGGCCGCTTTGTTGTCCCTGCAATTGGCGCTGTGGGGCAGTCGCTGCAACCGAAATCAGCAAACAAAAAAAAAAATCGAGAAAAAAAAATGGAGCAAGTCGAATATTAAATACACTTTTGGCCCGGAAGAGCTGCGATTTGAAATGTTTGCGACTGATATGAGATATTATATTATAGATTATAATGAAGCTTGACTAACTGTCGAGTTCGGTCAAAATATTTTGAAAAAAAAACAAAGTTTTCCAAAAAGAACTAACTAACTACTGAAAAACAGTTTTTTTTTATCGAGAAGCCTTGAGAAAACAGAAAAGTTTTCAATACAAAAACTTATTTTTACTCGGATTCCCCATATATAAAACTATATAATAAAGTGCTTCAATTGAGTAAAGATTGTGTAGATAATAAATAAATAAGCTAGTTTTGTTAAAAATATAATGAAATTTTGGTCAAGCTGGGTTAAAAAACAAAATAAGAACTTTTTGAGATATGTTGAAAAACAAAACAAAAGATGACGCAACCAAGTTTTCAAAAAGTGTGTAAAGCGAAAAACAAACCTAATTTTCGACCGATTCTCTCCTAACGAGCTTTATGTTATGCATAGTAATAAGATGTTGCTCAGACTTTACTCATATGTTAAAAGCAGGTTAGGACAGTAAAAGCGTAGATATTTAAAACTTTTCAAACAAGAACTTAATGTTCGATCGATTAATCCAATGGCAGCTATACGATATAGTTGTTCGATATTGAAACTTTGTTGCTCTTTCATAAAACACTTAAAAAAGTAAAAAAGTTGGACACACAAAAACATAATTTATAGAGCTATATGTTTTGGATAGTAATGGTATCTATATCTGTAAGACCTATCTATAAGACTATAAGATTATGGATTATGCTATGTGTTAAGAGCAAGTTAAGAGCAAGTTAGTTTGGTAACGATATCTCAGACAAGAACTTATTTAACGATCGATTATTCCTATGGCAGCTATATGATATAGGGGTACGATCCGACTAATTCTGGCTGTAATGGAAAGACGAACCTTTGCAGAGTTTCTGGATGAGTACTGTCCACAATTGAGAGTCCAGTTAGAAACAGAGAGACAGACACGACTTTTCCTATGGTTCGAGAATATATATATATATGTGCCCTATGACCTAGCAGATGTCTGCAGGTGTCGTGACAATGTCATCGTACTCGCGTTAAGGGTATGTAAAGCAAGACTTGACTTTGCCTCCTGTGCGCTGTGTCCTGTATCCCGTGTCCTGTGTCCTGTGTCCTGCGACTGGCGCACAGCGCGTCCCGTCGCTGCCGTGGACAACGGATAAGGCGATAAATTTATTTTAAAATAAAATTTACTTTCCCACTGCTGCGGCGGCTGCTGCTGCTGATACCCTAGCAGCAAGGCTTCAGCTTGGGGTATGCGCAGCTGACTGAGAATGAAAGCAGCGAGCGATGTTGGTTGGGTTGCAAGCAAAATAATCGATAACATTGCACGCAGCACAAAATCGATTATGTTTAGGAAAAACCCCCAAAGAAAACCCAAAAAAAAACAGAAACTTTAAGCTTACGAAAGCGATTAAAAGGAGAAAGTTTGCGTGCTGTAAATGAGAAAACAATAAGAATTCTACGGCCCGGTTGTAAAATGTTTCGATGCTCAGTTTACCTTGGAATAGCTTTCAAATCACAAACATATAGCTGAGAAAATAGAAAAAGCCCAAAACTCTGAAAACATTTCAGAACATTTTAGCTAGCACAAATCAAAAAAAAAAAAAGGTACTTTCACATAATAATATATTTTATATAAAACAGCAAAAAATTGTAAATTTAGATAAACGCAAATTGAAAACGTTTATACTCATATTCACACAAGACGCGCAGCTGGAGCCAAGATGAGCGCCATCGAGGAGCAGGAACACGGACTGGCTGGCGTGTCGCAGGCGCAGGATGCATTGGACGACGCCAGCCGTACTGAGGACCTGGTGAGAATCGAGGAGGAGAAACTGATGCCCAAATATCCAAGCGGCCTGCCCAGCGGCCATTCCGTCTTCCTGCAGAAGCGCCTGCACAAGGGGCACAAGTTCTTCGATTCCGGCGACTATCAGATGGCCAAGCAGATTGGCGTCAAGCAGATTCTGGCCAACAAGGCGATCACCGGCGACATTATACCCACACCCGAAACGGTCCCAGTGCGCAAATACTCCATTATACAGCCCTACAAGTATGCGGCTAAGAAATAAGGCTCTCAACGTGCTTTTCGGATCTAATTTGATCATATTCAATATATGTCTATAGCTACCTTTTTGGCTGACTTTGTCCGCTGTCCGCTGTCCGCGGCGGCACTTTTATTTCATATCATTTCATACACAATATAATTGCGTGTCCTCTCACACAACTATGTATATTAACACATATACTTCTATACTTATGCGTGTGTGTGTGTGTGTGTGTGTGTGTGTGTGTGTGGTTGTGGGTGTGGGTGTGTAGGCGAGGAGCTTAAATACACATTCTACATACTGACAATGTTTGGTTTCTGGTTATTCAAACAACTGTCTGCACTGCAAGCTTAGCTCTCTGTTGCCGTTCTGTAATTCGCAACGTGTTTTAGCTTCAATCGTATGGTAAGGCGAGCGAGAGAGAGACATCTCTTTATTCTTATTCTCTTTCGAAAGTGTGCTTTGAGAGCGTGTGCTCTGCCAACGCGACATAAAAAGCAGCGTCCAACCAGTAAGCGTGAAGTCGCCGGGTCGAATTCAGTGCATTAGTAACTTTTTCAACGAAAAATCGCAAAAATAAAGAAATTTATATTAAAAACTAGGAAGTGAAAAGTGAATAGTGAAAGCGAAGCATTTCAAAATGCAGCTTATACATTGCTCTTATGCAATACTTTAAGTATTTTTTACTTAAGATTTTCTCATTAGACAAAGTGTAAGCTCAAAGTGTACCTGTCATTTTATAGTCTCAAAAGAGACCGAATTATTGGCAAAAATAAATCGAATAATAAATATCGAACAATTGAATATAAAAAAAATCTTATATTTTTAGCTCTTTTTCAACAGCTGCGCTTGCAGTTGCTTACAGGGTAGCGCTTAGGCGACTCTTGTGCTTTAACTTGCCGCTCTTGCTCTTTTTACAGGGTAACTCTACGCAATTCTTCTTGTGCCGCGCTTGCTAGTCTTACAGGGTAGCGCGCCTGGCAGACTCTGTGCTCCGCACTTGTATTCGCCTACAGGGTAGCGCCTGTGCGACTCTCGCCCTTGACCATTTGGGTGTATTTAATTTTGTTCCTTCTTATTTTTGCTGCTTATTGTTGCTGTTTAATTTTGTTTGCTTCTCTGCGTGTTCGCTGCTTCTTCCTCTTCTCCTTCTTCTTGTCGTTGAGCTGCTCTTTAAATATGTATTTTGTTGTTGTTGTTGTTGTTGTTGTTGTACCTTCTGCTTACCTTAACGGCAAAAAAATGTGCTGCTGCTTTTGTTATTATTATTGCTGTTGTTGTTGTTGTTGTTGTAGCCGTTGTCCTGTCGTATTTAAATTAAAATGTTATTTATGTCAGCTGTTTGATTTCTTAACTTGCCGTTTGCCCTGCCCCCCCCGCCTGCCCCTGCCCCCTCGCCCTGCTGCCACAACCCTGCGGCACATTATTTTTTCTCGTTTTTCCATTCGCATTTTCTTTTGTGTATTAGAAAATCGCCAGCAACAACACAAAATAAGCTGCTTAGTTAGTGTTAAACGGCTGGTAGTGATGCGTAAGGGCGTATTTGCCAGTGGCAGGGGGTGTGCCAGTGACAGAGGGGCGGGGGCGGGGGCGGGGGCTGGGAATCTGGGTGTGTGTGTGTGTGTGTGCGGCTGGCAGGTGGATTCTGTTGATAGTCTGTCGCTGCAGCTTCCGTTGAATGTGGCAAACGTTGCAACTCATTTCCTTGAAATATGCAACACACATTTCTTTTGACTGTGTGTGTGTGTGTGTGTGTGTGTGTGTGTGCGTGTTTTTCTTTTCAAGCGAATACCTTGTCAACTTTATGCCCAGAAAATTAGGCAACATAAATCTGTTCTTATATGTTCTTAAAAGCAAGAATCCATTTTTGCTATGTTTCGGATCGAAGCGTTAAAGTTTGACATGCACTGCAAAGTTTTACTCACAGATATTATATTTATCATGTGAAGTTTTCTCATTGAAAGGGACGTCTCTCCATAAGATATATACTTGTGTCTCGTGTCTATATAGCCAGTTTCTAACTAGACTCTCAGTTGTGTAGAGAACCCATCAAGAAACTCAGCATGGGTTCATCTTTTCATTATAGCCAGAATTAGTTGGATCGTAACAATCTTATCTAGCTGACATGGGAAAAATAAGTTGTTGTCTGAGCATTTGTTTTGTCTTTTAGATATCTTTTACTAGTCTGACCTTGCTCTTAACATTTAGCATAATCCTACGTATGTCGGTCTTATAGATGTAGATCTTATTACTATCCAAAACATACAGCTTTATGGTAAGAATCGATCAATAATTATGTCTTGTTTATCCAACTTTGTGTGTTTCTATTAATTTCTCAAGCAATCTTAGTTCTTAAGAGCTGCAAATAGAGCAGGGTACAGGGTATTTAGTTATATGTTAAAAACACTCATTCTTACTCGTTTAGGGGGTATTTATATACGATGTGTCTAATCGAAGCAGATATCTATGGTTCCATTGAGTATATATAACTTTTCTTCTTTGTCCGTTTTAAAAGAAACTTATTACTGAGTTTTAGTTTTCCCATTAGTCGAATGGCATGTCTATCTCAAATATGTAATCTGGCTGCTAAAGAAACCTGTTTTAACTGGGATTTGTTTGATTTTGTAAAAGGTAAGCTATCTTCAGCTTGTGCAACCTCGCCTGCCTCTTGCTGCACGCAGTTTATATATATATTGGGATCGAAGTACTATATCGAAGCATCCATAGCAACTAGCTTGTGTCTGAGACACCTTCCAGGCAAAGATGCGATTATTGTTCAGGCAGATCCATTAACAGTATTCAAATATTGTCTTTATCTATCTTACCTGCTCAAATGAAAAGTGTATTTAGAACAACTGTAGACGGATCCTTAAAACCGACTCAACCGAAGGAGAGTGAGAGAGAGAGAGAGAGAGAGAGAGAGAGAGAGAGAGAGAGAGAGATCTAATGAGAGGGACGGCAACAGAACCGAAACAAGCTAAAACTAAACAACAAATGTTTAACAGCTCGAACTGCAATTCGGACTAAAACATTCTTATTTTTCCAAAATTATAGAAGTAATGTTAGACTCGAGCTGAGATTTTGTTTTCTTAAGCTTAAGATAAAGCTAAACACAGCTGCGCAAAATCTTAAATTATAAAAAACTACGTAAATTAGTGCATTATTTTTGTGCAAGTGTGGCAATGCATAGTGCCACTTGATGGGATCTGCATGAGATGTGGCAACACTCGCTTCATTACTCTCTCTCTCTCTCACACTCTGCTGCTGCTGCTGCTGCTGTTTATCATATGCGTGTGTGTGTGTGTGTGCGTGCTTTCTGTGCTGCGCTGCTCAGCGCTTTTACAGTTTTATTTTGTAGTTATTTTTTTTTTATATTTACAGTTGTTGTCTTCCCCTTGAGAGGCTTTTGTTGATTTCTGGCTGACTGAGCTTCGGCACTTCAGCGCTTTGCCCCATCTTCAAGCTGTGCTGGTTGCCATTCCGTTACCCACTATTTTGCCGTCTTTTTCCTCGTTTCGTTTCGTTTCGTTTCTTTTTTGTGTATATATTTATATATATTTTCTTTTCTCTTTTTGTTTTTTTGCTTTTATTTATTTATTTTTTGTGGTTGCCATTGTCACTGTGTGAGCCACAGTCTCCGACTCCGACTCCGATTCCGACACATATGCAACTGTGTTGATGTGTGTGTGCGTCCGTATGTGTGGGTGGCTGAGACTTGCTTCTGATTGGACACAACACACACGCACACACAGCCGCAATCATATGCGACACACACACAGCTCTTGGCTATTCCGTAGGCTCCACCCATCGCACTGAGATTCGGTCTCTTTTTATATACAAATACGACGCGGTACATAAGCATCGCCCTCTGCCCCCGGCCCCCTTGCCAGCACCACCATGCGCCTGTCAGCTTGTCGCCCACACAATGGTCATGTGTGGGCATGTGTGTGTGTGTGTGTGGGTGTGTGTGTGTGTGAGGTTGGGTGCTGCCATGGGGCGCGTCAATAGAACAGATAAATCGATTTCATTTTGGCTTTCAGCTTTTCAGTTGTTGCCTTTGTTGTTGTTGTTGTTGCTGCTGCTGCTGCTGCTGTTGTTGTTGTTGTTGCAGTTTAAGCTGCAAAAATGTCTATATGTTGCATAACTTTGGGCGCTGGCTACGCGTGTGCTGTTTCTGTGTGTGTGAAAGTGTGTGGCAGCAACGTTTTTGCCATTTTGAACGATTTGGCTAGCACAACTAGTCCAGCCCCCACCTCGCACCCACTTCGCATCAGCCAACCCGGCCCATCGCCGCCACGCCCCCATCGGGCACTAATTTAGCATTCCGTTGCCACAGTCAAGTGAAGCACAAACACGAAGCTGCAGCTTAATGCGATCAGAGCGTCTCACAGTAATACACTGGCAAAAAATTGAGTGCACTGCAATCGATTAAAGATAATTAGGACATGAGTTTGATATGCGGATTTACAATTATCGTTTATCAAAATGTGTTTTTGGGTAATAGTTAAAATTGACAAGCGTTTCCTGGGCCAAAAGACACAAATTGCTGCTGACTGGTTTGAACCAGCGACTTCTCGCTTGCTGTCTCGAAGCTCAGATGCCAAACTTGTACAAAAATGTTTATTACGCTTGAAACGCAACTTTCGCTCAGCTATTCGCAATTAATATGAGATGCAGACACATCCTTTGAATTGTAGATGAAAAGTAAACGTGCGCAGATTTCTCTCAGTGCATTCGGGGCTATATCAGTGGCAGCTATAGCCGATAATACCAGCAGAAACTTCAAAAGAGCACGGAAATGATTTCATTACCAGACACGTTCGGCGCATCACGTGGCCAGGAGCCAGCTGAAGCTGTAGCTTAAATTGTGAACGGGGCGGGGCGGGGGAGGAGTAGGCGGTAAAGAGGAGGGGAGGGGAGGGGGGAGGGCAGCGGCTGTAAAGTGTGTGCGAAAACTCTTAACGGCAGCGTCACGTACGCAGCGCCGCACGAAGCGCTTTTATTAAGCTGCCACAGAGAAAGAGGGCAGCGAGGGGGCAGTCAGTGGTTAGGGGGGACAGAGGGGATGGGGATGTTTGGGTGCGTCAGAAGGTAGGCGGCATTGATTACCAATTCAGCGGTCATCTAATCACGGCCAGGCCAGGTCTCAGAACGTGCCGCGTGGGGCAAGCGAACCAAAAATCCGTCAGCTAATTAAAACGCACTAAAGCAGACGCTGTGCGTGTGTGTGGCAAGTGTGTGTGTGTGTGGCAAGTGTGTGTGTGTGTGTGTGTGGCATACTTTTTGCCGGCGCAATTTATGAAGCATAATTTCTATAAGCCAACACCCCTTGCCTCAACACACCACCACCAGCCGCTGCGACGCCCCCCTCCGCGCCCCTCCACCGTCCAGGCAGCATTCACCCCTTCCCCCTCATCAACAGGAATGTCGCGCCGTTGAGGCTAAGCGACAAATGCGGCGGCAATTTAGTTAATTGCCTGCAATTATCCTAATGAGCGCCTTGCCTGAGCGCCAATGTCGCTAGCTAACTTAACCCCCCACGCCCCCCTGCCCCACTCCTCGCTTAGCTCGTTCCTGCCATAAATTGTTGTTGTCGCTCGCGTATAAATACTCGTGCATCTTGGCAAGGCCAACTTATTGTATTTATGACTTGCTGGCGCTTCGCCAAGGCATTTAACAATTAGCCCAGTTTCCCGCCTCAGCCTCGAGACTAACTAAAATAACACCTGATCCGCAATAGAAATTAGCTAGAACAAATCTTTAGATGAGCGACTTAGGATCTGGTCGGACATCAATATATCAGACATCATCAATATATCAGACAACAATATTTTCCTCGGTTCGAGCCAGCTTGCACCTAATTTGAGGTTCGAATTCCGAACCTGGTTTTACATTATTATATTCAGAATATACGATTTATGATATACGATGCACGATATACGATTTATGATATACGATACACGATATACGATTTATGATATACGATACACGGTATAAGGGCGTTTTCTTCTATGCGTTAGACAATTCCTGATAATATTATAATAACCGCCGCAAAGAGCCTTATTCCATTTGATGTTGAACTATTTTGAATAGATTTCTTGTAATTATATTTACTTTGGCCACCCACCTGCCTTACCTGCCTTACCTGCCTCACCTGCGCTCCGTCTGCCCCACCTGCTGTCCCGCAATAGTTTCCAATCGAACTTGGAAGTTGCGTTCTGAATGCAATTTAGGTAAATTTGATGATGTCTATGAGGCACACACATACACACATGTTAAACCACACTCGCAGGTGGGGCATGTGGCATGTGGCATGTGGCATGTGGCATATGACATGTGGCTTGCCGTTAGTCAAGCCCTGAGCTGGCGCTGTCGTGTCTTGAGCTGTTCCGGGCCCAAATGACATGCCATTTAATGTTAAACTTTAATGTTTTCTTGTAAGTGAAGTCATAATTTTGTCAAGCCAGCGCAGAAGTGGGGGCAGTGCGGGGTTGCGGGGGGTGCGAACAGCGGTCGCAGCACAGGTGGGCATTATTTACGCACTCTCCCAGCAACCCGCACAGCCCGCCAGGCCCCCTCAGCACAAGTGACTGTTGTTATTTATATGGCAGGGCCATGTGGGCGCGGGGGGCTGGAATCGAGCTAGAGCTGGGGGCTTGGAGCTGGGACTGAAGGGGGCTGCGTTGTCGGTAACGACCTCATGAAATAATGCGCCAAGTGGCGTCGCCAGCCGCCAAAGTGTTTTATGCCATAATATTTATCTGCAGCGCACAACAACGCTACCCCCTACCTCACCCCCGCCCGCTCCCCTTCTCTCTCACTCTCTGGCGCCCCACCGCGTGTGGCGTCCTTCATTATGGAAATCGTGGATTTGCCAAATGTTTGCACGATCATTTGTCATCCGTTTTTACAGTTGCCTTTCGCAGGGCGCGCTCTTTCACGACTTTTCACGCCGCCTTTTCTTTTTGCCCCAAACCCATGGAAACTGGGCAGAGCGGGTATGCTGGATGTGTGCATCTATATGCGACAGGCAGAAGAAGATATAGTGTATATATAATATATGCTTGATCAGCATCGAGCTGGTCTGTATTTCAGCTGTGTCAGCTATTCTTTGGCCTATAGCCTTGCAATTTCGATAAAGTTTCTTTCGATAACTATCGATAGCTCGGTCCCTTTGCATCAAATCGATAAATATCGCTATCGAAATTGTGTTTTTTATGCATATCTCGGAGATTTCAGCAGCTACATACATAAAATTCGTTATGCAAACACGGATCTAGAGTACTTCATTATTTTTTTTGATAACTCAACAAGTTCTTCACTTTTACATATATAAAGTACGCATTTTTTGAGGTTTTCTCTTGAGCTTCGGTATTCACACCTATTTAGATGTCATTCTTAGGCGCTGAGATTTTCAAAGAGATCGGACATTAGACATCGAAGTTATTTGGGAAGAGGAAGAAGCAGCACAGCTTAGTGTGTATTTCTGAGTATCTCGGTGCAGAGTATCTGCTAGTCGTGCACGCCCGGCTGCGAGCACTATTTTCTATTTATTTTGTCTTGTTTTTTGGTTTTTCCCTCATTTTCCGCTGCCTCTAAATTATCGAAAATTGTTAGTCAGTGGCGGCAACGGCGGCGGCGGCGGCGGCGGCTTCATGAATGATATATGCGGGAGCCACAGGAGAGGATACTCGAGCCGTGTTTGGAGTCGGGAGCAATCACTGGCAAGGCAGTCACAGACGCCTGTCACAGGACTTTAGCCGCTAAGTGCTGGCATTTCTTGTTGCTGAGGATTTGTGCGTGTGGTGTGTGTGTGTGTTGCCACACACGCTCGTTCGCTGAGGTACACGCATTTTGTTTTATGGCCAAGCTGCGGCCCAGACACTTGACGAGCATTAGACGCCGGCATTTGCATTGCATGTGCAATCGTGTGATTGATCGATCGTCCCTTCCGATTGGGGAATTGGCAGCGTCTGGCCCGGCCACCCACATTGCCAACAAATAGCCGCCAGTTGGCCAAGAGAATATGCTATGGATGCTTTGGCAGCGCCTGTGCTGCCTCTTTTCCCAGCCGCATTCACTGGGAGATGCGTTCCGTAAGTTTCTCGGTGCTTATAGTCCGATCCTTATGCAAATTTGATAGCCCAACTAGCCTGGCATATAAATGAGATAGCTTTGATCTATGCAAGAGCCATGCTTGGTGTCTATAGCTGTTTTAATTCTCAAAATCAATATAGAGTCTAAGCAAGTAAGAAGCTCAAAACTGAACCCTCTTCTATGCGATAGCTATAAAATGAAAGATACTTGATATATATACTATAATATAAGCAACATGTGCAAAGTTGGTCGATGTCGATTTTTATAGCAAGAGCAAGAGCAAGAGCAAGAGTTTAAAATTAAAGCATCGCGGCACGAGATGCACGCACTTTTGCCCAAAATTCTGACGACTTGTATTGATTTTTCGTTAGAACTTCATCACATGCGTGCGACCCCCGTCCCCCGCCCCCGTCTCTACACACCCCGGCTAACACCCAGTACAGAGTTTTGGAGTTGAGGAACTTTTGTAAAACACAAACACAAAACTTCTCGGAGGTCTATAAAAGCCGTCGCCGCTGAAGAACTTTCAAAAAACAAAAACAACAACAACAACAAAAAAAAGTGTTGCAAACTTTTGCGACGCACTAAATGTTATCAATTTTGCCGTTGTTGTTGTTGTTGTTGTTGCGTCTAAGCCACAGCAGAGCAGAGCAGAGCAGAGCAGAGAAAAAAATGGGCCAAAATGGGCCGCACGCAACTCTTTAAAGCAGTCAGTGCCACGCCCCCAACGCGCCCCGCCGCCCGCCAAGCGCGCGCAATATCAAAAAGTTTGCAATTAGGTATTGTCAAAAGTTTGTTGTTGTTCTTGTTGTTGTTGTTGTTTGGAACTTTGGCGACGGAACGGCCTATAAAATAATGTGAACGAGTGTGACCAAGTTTTTCCTAGCCAAATCTGGGCAAGCGGGCCAGCAGGCCAGCGGGCGGCGGCGGGGGCGGGCGCGCCGGGTTTCGGGCGCTGTGGCACAGCAACAGCTGATCAACGCCGGCGCCCACAGCTGTTCGCTGGGCGTGGCGGGGCGGGGCGGCTGGGCGGCTGCTTTTGGCGAGACGAAACTTTGTCTCGAAACAAACTTTGCAGCCGGCCCCAAAGAGCAGCGCGAACAACAACAACAACAACAACAACAACAACAATCGCAAAAGGATTACTTTTTGCCAGTTATCCTTTTTCGTGTGCTCTGTGCAGGATGTTAATGAGAAATGCTGCGCTCAAATACCACGCACTTGGCCCAACAATTGGTTCAGGGTGCGAGTCGATTGAGAGGAGCTTAGCTTATCGATATATTTCAGGTTCAAGTAAATCGATTCAACTGTTTTGCCCAGATCTGGCCACACTCAAGTTGTTTTGCAGTCCATAAGGCGGATCTGAGCTCAACTTCAAGCCAAGCACGAAGCTTGTTTCGTTTTTCCACATGTCCATCTGCATATTCAATTATTTATTTGTGCCGCGCAATGCCGGGCGTTAACTTCTTTTTTATTTCTTTTAATATTTTTCTATCTAAGCAATTTGTATTGCATAGTTTACGGGGTATTTGGTGCCAATAAACGCGCGACGGGTTCAAAGTTCAGCGTTCGGCATAGGCGCGACCGCACTCACACACACACACACACACACACACACACACACACACACAGACACGTATTTTATATAAATTTTGTTGCTTAAAACTGGCGTAAGTTGAATTTTTTTTCTACTTGGCCAAAACCTAACCAAGTTTTGAAGTAAACTTTTCTACCGCTTGCTATCTCGCTCGCACTCACTCGCTCTCCAAGTTGTGCGGCGCCTTTGCGGTGCTGATAGGCGTTGGCGAGGCGGGTGGCGGGTGGCGGGGGGGTGGCTTCGCTTAGGGGCGGCGGGCGGAACGCCTTAAAGTTTAGTGGCCGCTTGCGCCAGTACGCAAAGTTCGCTTTTGCAGTTACTTTTAGCATTCAGTTTTCCCAGTTTTCCCAGTTTTCTCAGTTTTCAGTGTCAAGGTCGTTTGGCAAGTTGCCGCTGCTGCTGCCGCTGCTGCTGCTGCTGCTTCTTCTTCTTCGGCTTGTCTTCTGCTTCTTGGACAACTTTTGCTTTGGCCCAAGTTCGCTTAATGAGCGCTAAGAACAACACGAAGAGCAACAACAATAAAAAGTGTGTGCAACATATTTAAAACTTGCCGCCGTTTTGATCGTCAGACCTGGCCAAGAAGCGGGCGGCCAGCGGGGAGGTGGGGGTGTGGACTGTGTGTGTCGTCTAGCCGAGACCGAGACCGAGTCCGTCCACTCGCTGAGCAGCCAGCCCTTTGCTGTTTGTCATATGTTGGGGCACAATATTTGGCTGCGAACTTAGTTTTGGGACTGCTTTGAGGAGCACTCAACAAGTTGTCGGGGGCAGGGGCAGGGGCAGCTAGGACAACGGCAACATAATCAAGAGGAGATTATGTAATTAGTGTGCAGCTGATTGATGAGTCCTGCCAGCTCTCCCTCTTCCTTTCTCTCTCGCTTGCTGGGGCAATCAGGCGGCCTGCGATAAAATTTAAATATCTCTACAAAGGCACAACGCCCCCCCCCCCTACCTCCCGTATCCACTTAAAAGCTAGCCAGGCACACTGCCCCGCCCCGCCCCGCCCCCCAGCATCAGACAGCCTGCCAGCGTTCATTTTGCGGACGGTAAACAAACAAATAAAAACAAGATTTTGGCCCCAAACCCAAAATGCCAGGCGAGAGCTCATCAGCAGCCATCAACCACCAAGGCGGGGCGGGAGGGGAGGTGATGGGAACTGGGCGGGGTGGAGTGGCTCAATGAGTGGCATAAGAATAGATGCGAGAGTGTGGGAGAGGAGGGTGGGTCCTCTAAGCTAAGCTGGCTCATCGACTTGTCTGTGTAAAATGTCACAAAGGCGGCCGGGCCAGAGCAGGGAGCGCTTTGTCCGGCAGGGCAGGGCAGGGCAGGGCGCGGCACGGCGACGGGCCGGTAAACTTTATTAAGGATATGCAAATATCCTTAATTCGAAAATGATTTTTAATAGGATCGAATGGAATTAGTTTATTACTTTTAATGAATTTTTTATGTCGCCGCCAAAGTCCAAGCACGAGGACGTCGCTCGCCTTTGTCCGGGCATGAATATAATGGATTTCATTTCGAACCCGGCTCTCGGCAAAAAGCCAATCACGTGGTTTGGCCGGCATCTGAGCTAAGCCAGGAGCAGCAACAGCAACAGCAACAGGAGCAGGACACTCCAGCCGTGTCCAAGCAAGACTAATGGTCGTCTCCTGATTCACACACACACACACACACACACACACACACACACCCGCCTTCTCCTCGAGTGCGACTAATTTGCTTGCAGATGATTTATTGATTTAAAGAGCCCAGCCCCGACCCAGACATCGTCAGCCCCTTCAGTCCGCTTGAGTCATTGTTTATTTTGATTTTATTTCCTGTTTTTCAGCTTCTTTTTTCATCTTCTTCTTCTGCATCTGCTTCTCCTTCTTCTTGCGGGCCTAATTGATTTTTTCAGCCAGCTAATTTAGCCCAAAAGAGTTTTCACCACATTTGCTTCGCATTTCCAACTTTACTCTCTGCTGTACATATATTTTATATATTCAAGTGCGGTAATTAAAAATTGTCGTAAATCAGCTTCGACGAGCGAAACGCCCAAAAGGGAGCCTTCCTGCAGGGTTGGGCGCCCGAGCAGGGACCGGCGCCCGAGCAGGGATCTTAAAGTTTAGCCTAATGAAATTCTTTGAAAAATCACAATGCAATTAGCTGAATAGCACTTTAAATTCAAAGATTTTTAAAAACTTGAGGCTGTGCTACACAAATCAATACAAAATAAAGCTTGCTTTTTTTAGGTATAACCAGGGAAAGCAGTAAATTTTACACAGCATGCATAATAAATAAGTAACTTATCAAAAGTTGTGTGTTTTTTGTTATATTGAAGCCCACTGAAGATCACAAAGTCATTTCAAACTAGCGATAGGTAATGGAGTGAAACCTGGCGCCCGAGCAGGGACTGGCGCCCGAGCAGGGACTGGCGCCCGAGCAGGGACTGGCTCCCGAGCAGGGACTGGCGCTTGAGTAGAGCTGAGTAACTTGTAAGACTATTAACTAAGCCCACGGAAAACAGCATAAACAATTATGAATATAGCCAAAGCTACGCAAATAAAGAAAATGAGCACTAGTCGGTGGCATTAACTATGTAATGACGGTTTCAAAAGTAAATGCATCAGTAATTGCAGACTTTGCATCAGGCCATGCAAATGGAAATTGCTTCGAGCCTGTTTCGCAATTCCGCAGGACCCCATCAATTGCCGTTAATTTCGATAATGGCGGCCGTGTGGAAGTGGCCGCACGGCGTTTTGTTGATATTCAAAATTCATTTGAAGAAATTAGAAAATTTATTATGCCCCGGGCAAAGCCAACGAAATTTGTCAAATGCAAAAGAGCCCAACTCCAATGGGTACGGACTTTTGGCCACTAAGTGAGCTCCTTGTTGTTGCCGTTGTTGCTGCTTGTCAAGCAAATGCCGCTGTCCGCAAAACCCAAACACGTATTTTCAATTATTTCCGTGCCAACGTCGTCGTTGAGGTAGACGTCGCCACGTACAGCTGTCCCGTTGCCGAACCCGGGCCGGGCCCGGGCCCCGGTCGACCCGACCCGTTGCCCAATGTGACAATCTGCAGTTGTTGCCGTTGTTGCTGCAGTTTCTGTTGTTGTTTTTGTTTTTGTTGTTGCTATCGATGAAATATAGAAGCAGAAACACAGCTGCAAACAAGTAAGAATCCGGCGGTTAGTCCACTCCCGACTGCTCGATACTCTGCTTTCGAGCAAAAGTAGGCGTAACAATTTAGTTTACAGATTCCATTTTGGACAAGGCCATAAACTACTTGATAAACCAAAGATGCCCTTCAAACTGTGACTGTTAAACTCTATTTCTCTTGATCTTTCTAGCAGTTTATCAGTCTTTTACAGCGGTGACTCTCAAACTGTCAATTTAAAATACTTACTTTGAAACTGTGTTTACAGTTTACAAACTGATTCTTAAACGGGCTCCATTAAAAAATGCCTCAAAGGCTGTGTTTCTCACACCGTGACTCTAAAACTGTAAGTCCTTAACGCTGAAGCAAGGATTGTGATTCTCAAACAGCGACTCCCAAACTGGACTCGCAAACGGTGAATCTTAAATAAGCTGTGGAGTTTGTAGCTGGCGGGGAACAATAGAGAGGCAACACCTTAGATGACTTGTAAACCGTGACTTTAAAACTGTGGCAGCTAAACATTTTGGCTTGAAGGGGAATGCATTTTTGTTGGACTAGGATGATATGTGAGCATGTCTTTGCCAGGCTCGGAATCTCCGACAAGGCAATATACCCTTTTCGGACCTGGGAGCAGGGCACAATTCACGGCAAAATTTCGTATGCATAAGGCATAAGAAACAAAAGCCAACACGCCAATGCCCTGACCAGCCCCCACCACACCCCCTCCCGCCCAACCAAGTGCAAGTCCCAGCTCCAGTTGCTTCTTCCAGGTCGTCATCGTCTTGTCGTCGTCGTCGACGTCGTCTTGCGCAAAATTTAGTCATTGCAATCTACTTAATCATTTTGGTCAGACTGCATGTTGGGGCGAGAAGGAAACGGGGGGCTTTTTCTCCTGCCTGAGCGTATGCCATTTGTAATTGGTAGCTAGCTGCGAGTCCTGGGCACATCCCAGGCGAAATTCCTTAATTGTTCCGGTTACCCGCACAATCCATTCTCTGCATTTTACATTTTAACCTCAGAATCTACGACAGGCAAAACCGAGTCCAGGTGCCACTGACACTGCTGACACAGCTGGGCTGGGCTGGGTCCCGCTCCTTCTCCCCTCCCCTCGCAATGCCCCTCGCTCCTGTCCCTGTCGCTCGTTTGGCGCTGCCGTTGCCCGGGCCAAAGGTAAACCACAGAAATACAAATCAAATTTTGTTGTGCGGCTAAAAAGCGTTGCGGCATTGCCTGCGCTTTGTATCCCCCCTCCCCTCCGTCACTACCCCCACCCCCCCTGAACTTTTCGTCCTTGCCCATGTCGTCCTCGAGTGGGGCTGCTTCGTGCAGTAGTTGCTGCGGCTTTGCATACACTCTCCGGCGAGCTGCGACTATCCCAAAGTTTATGGGGCAAAACAGATTTTACGATTCGTAAAAGCTAAAAATATGCAAAGCTTACGATTGGGTCCTTAAATTCTGGATTACAGGCAAGAATTTATACATAAGTCGAAATACATATAATATTTGTATATATGTATATGTATAACAAGATAAGGTTTTCCATTTATGGCCTTAACCCCTTGTGAAAAATGAGCCAAAAATTGTGAATTTTATCATTTTTGAGACTTGGTTTTTTTTTCGGCATAACTCGAGATTGGAATGTAGTTTTTTAAAGAGCACAGCTTAAAAATCATTTACACTTGGGATACTTTCACAAATTACTTCCCGAAATAGGAAAATTTCTAAAGCTGAATCGTATATAAACTTGTCTATGCTGTTCTCAAGTCTAGAGTTCGGATCATGTATATATTTAATAGGGCACATTTTGAAAAGGTTTCGAAAAGATTTGATTCGTCTTTACTTGAAATTAAGAGCGATTTTCGTGGCAATTGTCTTGGACAAGCTTCAATTGATGGTTCTTTCAGATTATAATGCGTACTTATTCTTTTAATTACGTGCCTGTTAAATATTTAACTTGCTGTCAAACTCTATTGATTTTTTGTATGCTGTCAAAGTTAACGTTCCCGTTAAATGTTTGACAGCAAATTTGAGGTTAATATTCTAAATCTGTTTGGCTTGACAGGAAGTGGAAAAAAACGGTAGAAGTATCTTTAACTTACCAAGGATTTTGTCAGAGCTGCCAGATAGTCGTTTCACAAAAGCGCCATCTATGGACAAATTATCGATTAACTGCAAACCAAATGAAATGAGAAAATTTCGATATAGAATTGTTCAGATCCTGAATTTGGCTTAGAATTACAAAATTCCTGAATGCTTGAATTGAAAATAATTTAACTTTTTAATATATTATATGCTATTATATCTATATATATTTTATCATGTTTATCTAAGAGAGCAGACGGAAGGGTATTTGAAATGCGTTTTGACCTCGCAAACATATAGACAGAGTGCATGTGTGTGTGTGTGTGTGTGTGTGTGTGTGTGTGTGTGTGTGTTTCAGCTAACTAACTCTTCGCTGCGGTTGTGTATAATATTTTGCGAATATGTTTTATGTGTGCCCACATTTCGAATCCCTATGCGAATCTGCTGCTGCTTCTTCTTCTTACCCTGATTATAGTTGTTGTTGTTTTTGTTGTTGTTGTTGTCGTTGCCACGCTTCGCCACCCTGGACCGTTTGGTTAGAGATCCGATGCTCTGGTGTCGGCTTGGACGGGGCTCTCAGCCAGGTAGACATGTCCCAGAGCCGGAATAACCCACACCCTACACCCCACACCCCTTCCTGCTCTGACAGCAACTGACTAACGCACTGACAGCTGCCACCCGCAGATCCCCCAGCCAAAGGGCCCATATATGTCAGCTGACGGTGGTTGCCGGTGGGGGTCGGGAGGGGTGGTGAGGGGCGGGTTGCGGCGCCATAGAAACCTCAACCTTAATTGTGCGGCGCGCATTCGGCGGTTAGTTGTACGCAATTCAATTTGGCTGCAAGTGCCACGCCTTCGACTGAACACTCCCCCCGCCCACGGTGAAATTTATGCAAAACGACAGCGGCAAGGCCGGGGGAGGGGGGGGTGGGGTGTAGGAGGTTTGATATATTTTCTTAAAGCTTAGTTTTCAACATTGCTAGTTTAAAGCGTGGCGCATAATTAAAATCGTTTCAAGTAAGTGGGCGGATGGAGGGGGCGGGGTGGGTCACTCGATTGCAAAGTGGGTGGTGGGGGGAGAAGGGGGGGGGTGGCAGCATTTCCGCAATTTTTGGTTATGGCCGCGAGCTATCAAAATGTTTTGTGCCAGCACAAGAAAAAGGTCAGATAACTGGAAAATATTATTAAAAACGAGCAAAAGACGTTGCCAACAGCTCGAACTGCAGTTCGGAAAGGGGGGGAGGGGGGCAGGTTGAGGGCGGGGGCGCTGAGGCGCCAATTTTGGGCAAGGTTTATCCCTGAGGACCTTTGCGGCGCTGAATGGACCTCAATTGGGCAGGCCCCACTCTCTCTCTCTCTCTCTCTCTGTCTCTCTCTCTCTCCAGCTGCATAAAAAAGCACTCGAGGCACACGGAGGAGGGTTGCGGGCTGAGGGCCTTGGCCTATCCACAAATGAATTAAATTTCAGTTTTATTATTAAATTAACTTGGCATGAACACCTAAAGACACAACAACAACAACAACAACAGCAACAACAGCAACAGCAAGGAGCGCAAGAAGAAGCAGCCAACAGCAGCCAAAAATTTAACCCCATCAACGGGGTTGGAATGGGGTCGGGGATTGTGGATGGGGGATGGGGAGTGGTGGGTTGGCAGGCAGGAAGCCTGGACCAGCTGGGAAGTGCGCCCGGCCGCTCGAGCCAAAATGAATTTTGCAGCCAGCAGCGTCGTCATGAGCCCGCCGCCAAGGCTGCCGCATCAGAGGACCTTGTCCCGCACAGTTGCCCGCTCTCCGTTGTGGGGCAGCCTTCACGAGCTCTCGACGTCGTCGCCTCGCTCGCTCGCTCGGTAGCTCGCTCAGCTGAAAAGTGGAATGAAATGTAAATTTTTAATAAGCGTTTTCGCTAATGGCTATTTAAAACTCCGACCTGCAAGACCCAAACCCCGCCCAAACCCGGCCGCCCACATGCTTATACATGGTGAGCCCCACCAACCAACCCCCCTCCAGGCCCTATGCCACGCCTCTTATATAAAATCTAAGTGTATATCGAGTGATTCGACAGTTGAGACTGATGAGAGCTGCTGCTGCTTTAAAGTGGGCGGGGCTGGCAACCCTTGCATTGCCGCCCCACCGCCCGCTCTCTACCATGAAAACTATAAGAAAAAGCAATTTTCTTATTTTCGCGTTGGCTAAATTGAAAAACTGGTGAAATCGTTGCGGTGCTCGCAGGCCACTGGCAATGCAAACAGTTAACGGTACTTAGCTGCGGGGTTGCCACATGATCGCAATTCGAGTCATTGTGAATGCTTGAAGTGAGGTTAGAGAGCGCCAAGGCTGTATAGAGGGTCAGTTTTGGTTAAGAGCATGTTCTTTTGGGTATACCAGATATATTTATTAATTAACTTGTTTTTAAGTTATATTCTTCGTAGGTTAATTACATTTACAATTCATAGACTGAAGAATAGCCGACAGTTAAAGGTATTTAACTGGAGGGTTACCACATGATCGCAGCTTGAGCGATTGTGAATGCTTAAAGTGAGGTTAGAGAGTGCTAAGTTTGTTTAAAAGGTCAGTTCTGCTTTCGAGAATATTTTAATTTATTATTAAAATTAATAATTGCCTTCTTAGGTTAATTCTATTTTCCAACAAATACGAATACGCTAAGCTCCCTCGATATCAATTAACATTCAGTTTACATTATGTTAGGTCACACATAATGCACAGCGCCACCTAATGGCAAATTGTCAATTAATTGAAATTGAATAAAAACTACAAGTCGAGGTTTTAACAAAGATATTGTTTAAAGTTTAAACCGGGAAATATGAAAAAGTTTGTCAACTGGAAGTCATGAGCACAATTCTTGCCAATTCTTCTTGGTGTAGTCCTTAGTTAGGAGAAGCTAATTAGTTTTAGTCACAGTGTTGAGAAGTGTCGCAGCGAAGGAGTTTTACGTTTTAGGCATTTCTCAAGTGTGGGCTGTGGGCGTGGCACAGATTGCCATTTGGACTGTCCCAGCTGTGGCATACCCAAAATATAATGAGAAATGAGACTGGATATTTGTAATTCTGTATTCGCCAGCTCACTACCAGTGCTAGCTGGGGATGGGGGGGTAGGGGGTGGGGGGTGTTGCATTGCAATGAAGCCGGGCGGGGCGTAACTGGCAACTGATTTGATGTTGACTTTGCTCTTGGATAATTTTAAATCTTTTGCAACATTTTTCATCATTTATCATTTCATCGAGCCCCAAAAAGAAATGAAACCAAAGCCAAAATGACTGACAACGAGCGGCTGGTGTTCTGTTGGCTAGAACGGGGGTGGGGGTGCTTTGCGGGGTGGGGGAGCTGACAGCTTGTGGTTGGCGCGCGAATGAGCCTGATGACTGACGTTGCCAGACAGCAGACGGACGGCCGACGAGCGACGGCTGACGATTGACGAGCGGAGTGTGAGGAGGAGGAGGAGAAGGAGGAGGAGGAGGAGGAGAGCGAAGCGACGATTATATGCAAAAAATGTCGCGTATGCCGCAGCCAGCTTGGGGCGGGCGGACGAGCAGAGAGGGGGCGGGTTACGCTCGCTCGCAGCGAGATAAATTACCAAACACTTAAGTTGGATTTTCGAGATTTTTATCGCGGCATGGATTAAGTGACTACGCTGGCAACGCTGTTGTTGTTGGCACCTTTGCTGGCGCGACTGTTGCGCCAGTGTTGCCAGTGTTTTGCTGATGGCATCGCCTGCCATTTGGCCTGCTCATTTGGCCAAAGGTGGCTGTGGCAGGGGCTGTGGCTGTGGCTGAAAAAGTGAAAAATGTGCCAATTCATTTGGTTTAAATTAGCGACCTCCGCTGCGGCGCAACAGTCAGTTCCGCAGCGGATGTTGTTGTTGCCGTTGCTGCTTATTTATTGTTGCGGCCCGGGCGGTCGTTCGGTCTTTGGGGCCCTTCGCTCGCTTTCTGATAACTGTGCGAATTCGGTTTGATTAATGCGCGCAGATAAGCGCGATAAATTTCATTAAAAATTGCACGGCAATTCATAAAAACCATCTGCAAAATGAGTTGCAAATTATTTATGGTGGCAACGCTGCGAGTGGGGCTAATTGAACAGTGCGAGCGAGCGAGAGAGAGAGAGAGAGAGGGATGGCAATGTCTATAGCTGTTAGAGTTTAAGCTTCAGTTACCGTTGCAAGGAGAGCTCAAACAATGTGCATTAAATGCTGCATTGCAAATCAAATTTAAAGCTCAGTGCAAAGCAAAACGAAAAACAAAACAACAAAAATGCCAAAAAGAAACAAAAAGCGTCGCACACAAATAAACTACGTGCACACGGGCAGAGAGCAGGCGCAAGAGTGTGAGAGCTGGAGGCTGCTGGTGTCGCTGACTGCATGCTGCTGCTGCTGCTTGCATAGAGTTTGTGTGTGTGTGTGTGTGTGGGAAAGGGAGCTGGCAAGTGCACAGGCACCGACACAGACGCAGACACACAGTCACACTCTCACACAAGCGCTGAGAGCGCTGGAGAGCGGCAGTGGCGCTCTCTCGCTTTCGCTGCAGCTGCTGGCCATGGACATTGCTGTTTGCCGTTTGTCGTCATCGCAGTCGTGCAACGGACGCTGCGATAGGTGAAGCCAGCAAAAGAAGGCGGGTCCATTGCCAGGGCAACCATAAAATGCACAAAGTGCTTGCAAAAAAGAAAGAAGCAACAAAAGCAAAAAACGAGCAAAAATAACAATAAAAAAAAAAATGAAATAAAATAAAAAGCGAAACGCAGCAGCCGAGCAGCAGTCGCAGCAGCGACGTCAGCAGCAGGCAACCAAAAAGCAGCAGCAAAAAAAATGACGTTGGGCAAATTTACGATGGCGTTTGCTCGTTTTTGTTGCTGTTGTTGTCGTTGTTGTTGTTATTATTGGAGAGCATTGGAGAGCGCAGCGCAAAGGCTGCCCTTTTTGTTTTATTTTCCTCCATGCTTTTTGCCGCCATTTTGTGCGATTAGCAGCCTTAGTCTCATTCCACTTTCCACTTTCTGTTACTCTTTAAATTCCTTTTTTCAATTTGCTGCACTTGCCGACGTCTCCCTGCAGCGACCGCCCCCGCCCCCCGCTCGCCCGCTAACACACGGTCAGTTGCCTGCAGTCGCCGCAGACAGCAGACAGCAGACGCTAGACGCTTGATGGGCGAGGCGCAGCGTGCGGCCGGCAGCTTTACCGTTACTCGCATGGTACTCTACAATCGATAACTGTGCACTGGGCAGGCTTATCAGATCCAATTAGCGCATAAAAGGCAGCCTTAATAGAAATGAGCCAATGAAAATGGTAAACAAAAAAGGCAGCAATGAGAAGTGCACTGCGCTAGGGTGACCATATTGGGACTTATATTGTATGTGTAGCCATATTGGCACATATATTGTGTATGTATATGTATATATATATACATACATATATGCATGTATTGTTTTAAGGCTTCAGAGCTGTGCAAGTGAAAACATTAAAAAAGTGTTGAATAACAAGTTCTTAATTCCCAAATGTGGAACATGGAAACATTTTATGCCGTTTAATCTGTTAAAGAGACTTCATGCTATTTACATACATACAAATATATATGTAGATAATGAATGGAGTATAAAGAAAGGCATATAATTACAGAAAATCATGTGGCTGCTTATCTAACGTTTTGATTGCAATATTTTTAGCCTAATGCAAAAAAAAACATAGCATACTTTTTGCGGCAATTGGAATTTGTTAAAGTTCCGCTCCGTGTCTGTTTGGTACTAAGAAGTACACATCAGATACATAGTCATACAATATATATAACCTATGTATATGCATATCTATGATTTTCGGAAAGTAATTAATGTAAATATTTGCAATTTCTGGCTGTGTTTTTGCAACTTTTTCAAGCGATATCCATGTAATAACTCCATGATATAGCTTTCGGCCAATTTCGGCAATGCTTTTATAATTGTTAAGCTGACAACATAATTTATTCACGACCTTAAAACAAACTTTTGTTAGCTAACTATTCTTCTAACCCAGCTTCTTGATGATTCTAATGAGAATATGAAATATCCTTTATATTGATTTGTTCAACAGTTTTAAGAGCTTCTTTTCCTTTATAATTATAAAAAGCTGTGCTTGGCTATAAAAGAAGAAAAATTATTAAGACTAGAATATTTCCAAATAAATATCGAACGCTTTAAGGCTTTTGTTAGGCTTTTTAAGCATCCAAGTCTATAGTCTTATACCCAAAACTCATTTGTTTTGTTGAGGAAGAACCCAACTTCAAACCGGAAAAGTTGGTAAAAGAAAAGCCGCACAAAAACCCGAAATGTAGCATACTTTTTCAAAAAATAGTTTCAAATTTATGTTATTGCAAGATTTTAAAGCTTTTGAGTTTGTGAACTCATTCACTTATTCAATGAGTTTATTTAAATAATGATATTTTAAAAAGTTTTATTGAAAAACTGCAATCTCAAACTTAACTGATTAGCATGTGCCTTAACTTGCTGTTAGATTTGACATTTGGATATGACATGCACTCATATATATGTATATATATTTATATATACTTTTGCCTATGCTTATGAAATTTTCGTTAAGAGATTGTGCTTATGTCTGTGATTAACATTTATGAGTGTATAGAAATAATGGAATTCGATTAATTTGATTGCCGCTTCGATTCTTATCGATTGTTTTAGCTAATTGCGTTGCGACTCCCCCAACCCTTGCCCCGACCAACGTTCATAAAATGCTGCCTGCTGCCGCCAGCAAAAACCCATTCACAAACACACACACACACACACAGGCATACACAGAGACCCTGTCAATGAAGCGGCTGTGATTCAAGGCACAAGGATAGGCGGGGTGTGTCGGGGTGGGGGGGGGGGGGGGGGGGGTGTAGTGTAGAGAGAGAAGCGGAATAAAGAATAAAGCAGAGGCGCGTAAATCGCGCCAACAATTGCGCTGAGAAGTATGTCATAAATTTGGACGCGTTGCAGGGGACACAGCAACAACAACAACAACAACAACAACAGCGCAAAGTATAATAAGTAAGTGGGCGTGGTGGCTGGGGGGGGTAGGCAGCACAGGACAAGTTGCTGGGCCAAAAAGCAGCTGCGTTGCCGGCGACAATTGCTGGCAATTAAAATGTGGCGCATTTGGGAATGCGCCCATTGACAACAACAACAACAGCAGCAACAGCAGTAGCAGAAAAAACAACAACAACAACAACAACGGCAATAATAACGGCAACTACAACAAGAACAACAAGAACAAGAAGAACAAGCGCGATAAGCACGACAATGTCCAAAGGCGGCGCCTTCGTCTTCTCAACTGTTTTTGTGCCTTTTGCTTTGCCAGCTAACGGTGGTTTCTTAGCCTCCCCCTCCCCCACTCGCCAGCCAACGCTGCCCGCGTCTCTGCTGCTGCCCGCGTCTCTGCTGCTGCTGTTCGCTGTCATTGCCATTGTTAATGAGAATTTCTTGTTTTAATGAAAACAAATCATTGAGTGTAAAAGACTTGGATTTTATTTTTCATTTCCGTGATTTTGTTTGTGCATTTAATTAAGAAAATGGAATTAACGCATTTTGCTTTGGCACATGAACCCCGAGAGCCCCAGCCACAGCCCCCCCCCCCCCCCCTCGTCCTCCCCCTCCGCTCTCTTTGTGGGCACTTGCGATGCCACTGGGTATTCGGTTTTGAAATTTTCTTTGGTTTTTCTAGCTTTTTTTTTTTTGGCTTTTGTTTTTTTTGCTTTCTTTCTTTCTTTTTGTTATTGGCGCTAACGCGGGGCGTGTGGCATTCAATACAACAACAACAACAACAACAACAACAACAGCACGATGAAGAAGAAGAAGAATGCGCACAATGAGCCTTTGCTTGCTTTTTTTCTCACTCTTTTCAGGGGTCGCGGGGCCAGCTGGGGTGTCAATGTCGCCTTTAGTGCCGCGGCCCAAAAACATTTGGCACTTAAGTAGCTTATGTTATTGATATTTCGATAAGAAAACGGGCGCAAATAGAAAGTAGAGAGAAAGTTAATAAGCGTTCCAGGCTGTGGCGAGCCTGAAATACCCTGCAAATAATTGTGCGATACAAAAACTGTCTGCATCAACATATAAAACAGAATTGTCATAATATCGATAAGTATCGATTATTCGACTCGGCAATTATTATAGGCTAAATACAGATAACCTGGTAAGACGTCTCTCGTTTAATATATGTATGTACATCCATATATAAAAATATATAATGAATAGCTTCCGTCATTCCCCCCAAGCTACAAGGGAAAGCATATGCAAAGGTAAATTCCAGCCATTTGGCATATGCTGGCACATCCTGAAAAGTTCGTTCAGATCGGACCACAAGCACCGAAGTTAATAAGGAATGCATTTACCAGACAAGAAGCTGTGGCTTAGGGAAGAAGAAGCACAGCCGCTGCGTCGTGTGCTCGTAAAGAAGCAGCAAAAAGAAGAAGCCAGCATGTGCGTAAGGGTATTTCCAAGTCGTGCACACCCCACTAGGGCAGCCCTGAGTGTTTTATTTTGTACTTTTGACAGGACTCCAGTTCGTACTGGACAAATCTCACTTTCGCACTAGGTAACCACACAAATTGTCTGGCATTACACAACACTGCATTCGCATACCCTACACTTAAATGTTGATATTTATTTTGTTTCCATATATTTTAAATTAAGTTCAGACTCGTGTGGCTTGGTGCTTAAGTTGGGCGCGATCGTTGGGGGGGCGGGAAAAAAGTTGCGGCTGCAATCTGTAGGTGCGCCCCCGCCCCAACCCCTCTCTAAGAGGACTGGTGGCAGTGGGGAAGGGGGGGGGGGAGGCGAATGCCAAATGGTTTTGTTGTAAAATGAAAATCGCGCATAAAATTTGAGCCGAAGCAGCTGCGACGCAAGTGAATTAATTTGAATTAATTTAAACAGCGAGTGGTCCATGGCGAAGGCGAAGTTGGGGATGGGGGATGGGGGCTGGAGGTTGGGTGGGTGGGTGGGTGGTGGCTGCAGCCTGTAACGGGCGTGCGTGTGGGGGGGGGGGGGTATTTAAGTAACTGCGCGAACACTTGTGCACAAGAAACGCACACATACACACGCACACACAGAAGGCAAGTCTGAGATTGAGACATTAGAGCACATCCCGAAAAGTCGAATTTAAAAATGTTTTTTTGTTAATTTTATTTTTATTTACATTGCAGCTGGCAACGCGACGCAACGCGAAACGCACATTGGCCGAAGGTAACTCAAAAAGGGAGCAAAAGGCGGGATGGTAGGGGAGAGAGAGAAAGAGAAAGCGAGAGAGAGAGTGGGATGAGAGAGAGAGGGAGCGAGTGTTCATACATGAGGAGCATTTGAAAGTGTGTCAAAAGAAAGAAAGCGAAAGAGAGGGAGAGAGAGAGATAGAGAGAGAGAGAGAGAGAGAGAGAGAGAGAGAGAGAGAGAGCGAGAGAGAGAGAGAGAGAGAGAGAGAGAGAGAGAGAGAGAGAGAGAGAGAGAGAGAGAGAGAGAGAGAGAGAAAGAGAGAGCGAGAGAGAGAGCGAAGCGAAGAGAAAGAAAGACAGGAGGAGAGAAAGATCTGTAAATTAAAAAACGGGAGATAAAGCGAAGGAAAGAGAGATAGACGGATTCAAGGAAGGTGTAAGAAAGAAAAAGCAAGATGAAATATTAAAAGTAAGAAAGAGGAAACAGGAAAAGACAGAGAAAGAGAGAGGGCGAGATAGATGAGAGGGTCAGCAAGAGAGAGAGGGAGAGAGGGCAGGCAAAATAAAGAGTGAAAGAGAGAGAGATGAAGAGAGAGAGAGAGAGAGAGAGAGAGAGATCGAGTGTGAGAGCTAGTGTAGCAAAAAGCGTGATAGAGAGAGAGAAAGACGTTGAGCAAGTAGGAGAAAAGGCGATAGCAAGGGATAAGAAAGAAAGAAAGAAAAGAAAAAAGGGTAAGAGAGTAACACGAAAATACGAGTAAATATTGGATTGATATAAAAAGCTTTTGATTGCATTTAACCGTTCACCAAGCAACTTTCTCAAGAGGAGCTGGCTGTGAAAGGCCAAAGCTCTAAGCCTCAAATTTCTCCTAACGTCTTATTCAAATCGAATATTATTGTTTTCGTACCACTGTGCATTATATTTTTACAAATGTGGTAATTCGGTTTTCTTAGCGAATTCTTTTCTGCAACACAAGAGGGGGGGGGGGGCTAGGTAGCACCTGCCCGACGCAATAATTTCAAATTGGCAGCTGGCTGTAAGAAACTCTCTGTGTGTGTGGGTGTGTGTGTGGGTGTGTGCATAAATTGCATATGTATGAGATTTATGCTATTTAAAATGTTTAAAATGGCAGCGCATTAAAAACGCGTGAAATTGTTTTGTTTTGGCTTCGGCTTTGGCTTTGGCTGGCTGAGTAAAATCTGGCAACAGAGCACCGTTGGGGTGGGGGATGGGGGGTGGGGGGGTGTGTTTGGGGTTTGCCAAAAGCAAATGGAAAAATGTTAATGAATGCGAGACGCTGAAGTGGATTTCGGATTTGCTGTGCCAAAAAAAAAAAAGAAGAAGAAGCATAAAAACAGTCGAACCCAAGTCGACACGAGGCGGATTTTCACTTTGGCTTTTTAAATGAGTGCGGCATTATAATGCATGAGGCACACAAAGAGTGCTACAGTGTGTGTGTGTCTGTGTGTGTGAGAGAGAGAGAGAGAAAGGGAGTGTGTGTGTGTGGGGTGGGGGGAGGCACACAGAGACGTGCGAGTGAACGGCCCTAACCTCAAACGAGGTTTTCACGCCTGAACATTTTACAACTGCAGGCGGTTTTTCAATTTTTGGTCACTACGGCAAAAAAGACCGCACACTCACACACACACACACACACACACACACACACAATAATATGGTGCAGGGGGTGGGGCTTGACCGTTGGCCACACGCTGCGTGCGGCCCAAAATGGAATCCGAATGCTGAATGTGCCCCTCATGCTGGACATTGTCCATTGTAAGTGTTACTTAATTTGTGTATATGCGCACTTTGCCACGCCTAGGACGCCCACGCCCATCCTTGTGGGCCAACATGGTTTTCGACCGCAAAACAGTGGCGCGCCAACTGTACGACTGTGTGTGGGGGGGGGAAGGGGGGAGGGGGGTTGGGGTCGGACTGATGATGGGCCGGCTTGGCTGGCTTTACTTCTGGCCAGTGCAAAACCAAAGTTAAATGCAGCATAAATAATGTGCGTGTGTCCAGAAATGTAAGCGACCCGGCCCGGCCCTTCCGCTGGAGCAGAGATGAATATGTGACGATAAGTGGGAACTTAAAGCCGGAGGCAGCGAATTCCAACAGAAAACAGTGCCGAACTAGAATACTCTTCTACAGCAGCTGGTAGAAGAGGGGAATTGAAGAGTATTCGATTTGATGACAACGAATGTTGGCAAAAAAGGGAATCGAGGAATATTCCATTAGAGTGCAATTTAAGCGGAGCATAACAATTTGAATCAATTTCCATTTAAAATTAGACGAACTTTCCATCTATTGCACGGTAAAAGTCTTCTACAAAGTTCTAATGTCTATTCAAATAATAAATGTATGGGAACGCCACGTCAACAAGTTATATATCGTTAAACAACACTGGCTAAAAGCTGTCACGCTGCATGCCATGCATTGTCAGGTGGCAACGCTACAGTTTTAACTGCCTGTCAAATGTGCCCGTAAGTCTCGCAGATCTATCAACAAAAACGAATTCAACTTGTTTAAAGGGTTAAAGTTAATTTTAACAGGAAACTTTCTTCATGTTGAATCAAAGTTAACTGCGCGCTGCCCTCATTAACTGCTTTAAAGGGCGCTTCATGCAAATGCAGCTTAAAGTGAGCATCAGAGAGAGGGAGAAAGAGAGAGAGAAAGAGGCGGAGTGAGCGTCGGTGAGCGCGCCAGCCTTGTCCCTGACCTTGCCCGATTTTGGCAACTGTGGCAAAGAAAAACGCCAAGGAATCATATGGTAAAAAGGAGGCAAAGGCGGCGCGCGGGCGTTGGCGGGCGTCGGCGGGGGCAAAAACCCCAAAAACCTAAAACAAAGTTATACTTTACAGACGTTTAACACAGCCAAAAGCGTGCGTGCGTGCGACAGAGAGAGAGAGAGAGCGAGAGGGAGAGGCAGCGAGAGCGAACGCCAAAAACTTTACTTTAAAACTTTGCCAGCCGCCTGCGCACTCCTTTCAATAGCCGCCACCGCCGTCGCCGTCATCGCCGCTGCCGCCGCTGCCGTCGCTGCCGCCGCTGGTAGCCGCTGCCCGCTGCTTGCGCGCTCGTGCGCCCACAAACTAGATCCCTCTTAGCAAGCGTCTGTGCGCTGTCTGTTGCCGGCGCTCAGGCTGTCTCGCTCACACACACGCGCGTTTTGATTCTGCCTCTGCTTCTGTCTGGTCGCCTTTTAAAGTTTCTGCCTTTCGCAAAGTTTCGTAGTTAATAATAAAAATTAAAACTTTCGCGCCGGCAAATAATAACAACGAAAAGAGATAGCTAGCGCACGCACGCACGCACGCACGCACGCGGGCACGCACGCAGGCTCTCTTCAACGCGCTCGCTCACACTCTCACTTAAATATGCTCGCTCAGTGCTCGCGTTTTGCATGCTTCCTCTTAACTTTTTGTTTCTTTTTTTGCGTTTGTTTGTTGCCCCAATTTCGCCGCCAACTTTGGCAAATTTCTTAAAGACTTTTGTGTGTGAGCTTTCGCTGCTTGTTTGTTGTTGCCAGCGCGCTCATAATTAAATGCGAGAGAGGTGGGGAGAGAGAGAGAGAGAGGGAGCGCAGAGAGGCGTGCAAAAAATGTTTGCATATGCAAAGTGCAATGCACTGCGTCGCCCCCTGCCATCTGCCCTCTGCCTCTGCCCCTGCCCCCACCCAATCGTTCACGCTCGCCGCGCTTGTCAGTTAAATGTCTCGCATGCTTGTGCACATAAATTAACAGGCAAAGCCAAAACGCAGCGTTGCCAGCCAGGCATAAATTGCGTTGAGGAAGGCGGCGGTGGCGCTAACTAACGGAACTAGCAGCCAAAATGCTCGCTTCCTGCACCAAAACGACAACTTCCGCTGCCTGCCAGCCGGCTGCACCCTCTACCCACCCCAGCGCAGCTCCCTTCGCTCCTTGCATATGCAGCTCAACTGCCGACAGACTGACTGACACTGACTTTGTGGCAACGCCGGCGCGTATTCATCTTGCCGTTAGTTACGATGATCCCCAGCACTGCTGCAGCTGCTTCTTCTTCTTTAGGCAAACTGCATTTGAATGCAAAGCAACGGTAATGCAAAGCGAAGAAAACAACAACAGCAACAAAAACAAACAAGAAGCAATGAACATTTTTGGTCTAGTCGCCGCGCTCTGTATGCGCATAATTACCCAATTAAACCAAAATTACGTTGCGTGCTCAGACATGTTAAAAGCCCCACGCAGGCAGACACGTTAAGCACACACATACATACACACACACATATATATATATATATATATATATATATACTATATACTGTATAGTCGGTGTTACCTGAAGAGCTGACACCCAGCCAACGATAGACAGGAGTTTCGCCTTAGCCGCCAGATTTCTTGAGATTAGAGCCGAGGACCTGGCAATCGCTTGCGCGGGTTCAGCGCCGGGTTCACAGGTCCTGGGGGCCATTATGCCAACTATTAGCTAGTGGCTGGCAGCCAGCTAATAGGCAACATAACTATAAATAATTGGCAACAGCTAACTGAACGCCTCTTTCTTCTTTCTCCTCGCTCCGTTCTCCTTTCACTTTTCTCTCTGCCTTTTTTCTATTTTCCCTTTTGTCTAATTGTTTATTTATGAGTACTTGAGTGCGTAATAAAATTACAAATATTTGCACGCACACACACACGCACACACATGCGCACACATGCATACACACACACACACACACACACACTGACTAATAAAAAAATAACACTGGACATGATTTCGTTTCCGGCGAATTGATGCCATTGGGCCAACAAAAGTTGAGTGCGTAACGGTACATAAAGCACGATTACAGCGGCAACAGGGGGAACAGCAACAAGAACAGCGGGAGGCGGAGAGAGAGAGAGAGAGAAAGAGAGAGAGAGAGAGAGGGAGAGAGAGAGACAACAACTGATGGTCCAGCACATGTAACAAGCCCATCAAAGCGCATTTGCTTCAATTTACTAAAACACCAAAACAACCAAGAACAACAACAAAAGTTAGCACTAAAAAAGTGGCCAAAGTTTAGCAAAGCACGACTCAAAAATACCCTGTGCAACAAAACACAAGCGTAATTTCGGAGTGTAGTTTTGTGAGATAATGAATATGTTTAACTGGCAAAGCAAGTTACATTTTCTAAATGACCGAGTGTAAGATACCCTGTAGAAAGCAATGCATATAAAAGTACAACTTTGGTGCTTGCACAAGTGACTTTGTAGAAGAAAATGTGATTTAAGAAATAAAAATAAACATTAAAAGTGTCAGTTGCTAAGACTAACACAAAAGATACCCTATAATCGCTATTGACAAATAATTATGCATTGATATTGCATTGCATTTCCTTCTCTTGAAGTCACATTAGCAGAGGTTGAGCTTCATCCGTTTGTTAACACAACCCAGTGGCGCACGTTTACAGGGTATGCGAAAGAAAAAACGTTGCATACTGTGCCGCGGGCGTGCCAGCTTGGACAGATAGTCGCAAGTGATTCAGGATACAATAATAGAGCAAGTGAATCAGTGTCTGCCTTGAGGGTTGGGGGAGGGCTCTGCATAAAGAGGGGTTGGCTAAGAGATAAAAAAAAAAAAAACGGCTTATAAATAAATTTGCCTCACTTAAAGTGACCAAATTGTTATCATGATGATATGTGTTAAGATTAAAAGGACTTTCTTGTCGCTGGCCGCCCGCGGCCCATGGGCCAAAAGGCGTCCACAGGGCACGCACGAGGGGTGCGCCCCGCAACCCCTCCACCCCCTCCACCCCCCCCACACCCCAATCGACCCGCGTGCAACCATGCGTTGGGTCAGTTGCCGCGTGTTGAAACAGCCAACCGCAGATTTAGTTCTATTTTCCCCCATTTTTTGCCTCTGTTTCGTCTCTTTTCTTATTTTTATTTTATTCCTGTTTTTTTTTTCACATGCTGATTTCATCTCTGGGCCACACACACACACACACACACACACACACATTGCTGGGGTAGTTGTGTACATGAGCATAAACAAGGATGTAGTCCTTGGGCATTGTTCAAGGACCGACTTTAACGCTGATTTTTATTTCGCAGCAATAAATTTTTATGCGCCAGCCACTTCATAATTCGCCGCAGCTCAAGACTTGCAGCCAGCACTTGGCAGCAAGCAGCAAGAAGAAGAAGAAGTGGAAGAGGAAGAAGAAGAAGAGGAAGAAGAAGACATCAGACCCCGCTGCTCGCTGGCTATCATTGATATGCAGCCCGCAGGCAACGGGACACTTTATCATGGGAATATGCTGGCTTGAGCGTCTGGCGGGGGCGCTGTATGTGTGTGTGTGTGTGTGTGTGTGTGTGGGCGTGGGCGTGGCAGCGGGCAGCGCTGCAATATGCAAATGGCAGCGCTTAAAACTATAAACAAGTTGGCGGACTTAACGCACGATTGCGCCGGCGGCGTTGCCAGACTGCAGTCAGAGGGACAGAGAGAGAGAGAGAGAGAGAGAGCAGGAGTGGGAGAGCGAGATTGAGAACGGGCGCGGGTCTGGCAGCCTGACAGGCGGCCAAACAACAAAAACGTCCACACATTTCAACTTTGATTGCTGTAAAAGCTTTTTAATTGCCCGGCGACGAGCGGCAGAAGAAGGCAACAACGACAACAACAACAACAACGACAACAACAACAACAACAACGACAACAACAACAACAACAACAAGAGAAAGAAATGTAACTAAAAAGCTACGAAAAAAAAGGCAGCTGTAAATGTGTGCAAATTTAATTAATTTTCGAAAAAGCAAGATAAACGACAGGCGAGTGTGTGTGTGTGTGTGTGTGCGTGTGTGCGTGTGTGTGTGCGTTGTAAATCCTTTTTTACTCAGCATAATTAAAAAATATGAGTAGCACAAAATTAAAAATCCTAAATCAAATTTCGCTACGCGCTTTCCCAAATCAAGGAGTGAGCGGTGAGCATGTGTGTGGGTGTGTGTGTGTGTGTGTGTGTGTGTGTGTGTGTGTGCGTGTGTGTTGATCTCAAGGGCACAATGTCGTCGGGGTTAAAAATAATTCAAATGCTTTTGCAGCTCATTACGTGTGTGCCGGGACCGCCCCAACCGCCCACAGTCAAAAAACCCGTAGGTTCGTTTATGCAAACACACACACACACACACACATCATCACACACGCACAGACAACCCGTACGCCCAGGCCAGGCCAAAGTGTGCGTATGTGTTTGCTTGGCCCACAAAAAAAAAAAAAAGAAGAAAGTAGCAGGCAGCATTTGAACATTTTCCAATTTTCCGAAAACCCTTATCATAAATTAAGAAGTGCTCGTCAAAAACTGTCTGTTCCCCCGGCGCAGATGGTTTTCAAGCGGGTTGGGCGGGTGTGTGTGTGTGTGTGTGTGTGTGTGTGTTGTTTACTTTGGCTGTAAAATGAAGATGCGGGCCAGGCAGGTCCATGGCGCATGTTGATGAATGCTGCCGGCAGCAACAACAACAACAACAACAACAATAGCTGAGAAACAAAAAAAAAAAACACGATTCCAAAATCAGAAATCAGAAATCAGACGAACGTCTTGAGATGCAAAACGGGTTGGGAGAGAGGGTTGACTGTGTGCCTTACCCAAAGGGTGGTGGGGTGGGGGCTGGCGAGTGGGTGTGGGTGTGCCAGCTAACGGGTTAGCAGACAGGACACTCAGTGCCTGGGCCTTATCCTGCGTGCCTTATGCTCCTTGTCGCTTATCAAGCGAGCCGTCAGGAGATCCGCTAATGTAGCTGCGGGTGCGGGCGGTCGGGCGGTCGGGCGGCGGTCTAATCAGCAGGCAAGCAAACAGCCACAGTGCCAGATAAAGCGACAGAGTAGAGGGGGGGTTGGGGTGTGTGTGTGTGTGAGTGTGCGTGTGCGTGTGCTGGGGGTTGGGGAGGCACCACAAAGTAAATCCTTTTGTCTTTAAAAGGCAAACAGGCAAATGCTCTGTCCTGGAGCACACGCACACTGCCAAACCCTAAAGGGGTTAAAGGGGGGGAGGTTGGGCGGGCGGTGCGTAGGCACACACGCATCTCCAATCTGCTGGCAGCTGCCTCCACCCTTATCGTGCCACGGGCTGGCACTCAAGCTCAAGCTCAGGCTACAGCCTACAGCCTACAGCCTGATGGAGTAGTCACCGCTTCAACGAAGGTGGGGAGGGGTTTGGGGGGTGGGGTTGGGGTTGGTGTTCTGCTACTGTGTATATTATTTATGAAAATCGTCGACGTTATCGGGCACTCTCAAATATTTACAACCAAAAGCTTACGGTTGCCATAATTAAAATTGTATCCGAAATGTGCTCAAAGCCGAGCCACACCCACGGCGAAAGCACCCTGCCACCCTGCCACCCACCGCCCTCTTGCCCACCACTTACCTACCCCAATGAACCCTTTAAGTGTGCTGCCAAATGTTTGGCTAGCGGGTCGGGCAACGCACCACCCCTCACATTGAGCATGGGGGTGGGGGGTTGGGAGCTGGGGTAGGAAGTAAAAATAAGATTTTATGGCTTACTTTTCATAATTTAAATGGCATTGTGCTCAGGTTTTCGCGTTCACTTGTTAAACGTAAAACGTTTTAGGCATAAGCCCTCGTTGCCCCAATCCCTGAAAGCCTTAACCCATGGTCGCCCCCCCCCCCCTCCACGGCTGCCGTTGCATGTTAATCGCTTGGTTATTGAAGACTTGAAGCGCATTTGGGCCACGTTCCAAGCTGAAATCCATCAATTCAATTAACCAGAAAAGGTTTTCGGCTTCGGTTTTTTGGCCGGACCGGCGGCAAGGACTTGGTCTTTCTTATCTTTGAGATTTGCCACTTAAAAGCGAAAATGCAAATTTTCCTCTGCCATGTGGCAGCTAATTTAAATGCCAGCCTTCCCCTGCCCCTGCCCCTGCCTTACCCCACAAAAGGTTGACTCTGCAAATTCATTATGCAGGTGTAGTCCGGGCAACAAAGAAGCATCTGACTGTGTGGCTCTGCGGCTATGTCCTGGCGTAGACTTGACAAGGGTTTTTAATGACAGAATGAAAACGACAACTAAAACAACTACTACAACAACAACAACAACAGGAGCAACAGGAGCAAGAACAACGGGAAAGAGAGGAGCTACAGGAAGCAGCAGGCAAAGTGCAGCTCCTCCTGGACTCGTCCTGGCCGCCAGCTCTGCTGACTTTGAAGTTTGAAGCAGGACGTGTGCGTGTGCTGACCAGGATGTGCCGTTGGTGTCAACTTGTCCAGCTGTCCGGATGGCCTAAAACATCTTGTTCACACTTGTCCAAGTCGCCAACAGCCACGCCCATGCCGCCCACGTTCAGGTAAGCGACAGACGTAGACGCAACTTGATGAACTCTAGCTGCTGTTGCCTTAGACCTTGTCCGTCTGTGTGTGTGTGTGTGTGTGTGTGTGTGTGTGTGTGTGTGTGTGTGTGTGTGTGTGTGTGTGTGTGTGTGTGTGTGTGTGTGTGTGTGTGTGTGTGTGTGTGTGTGTGTGTCCTGTGGCTAGCCCGGCTGGTAAATTATTTCAGCAGGATGTGACATTACAAGCAAAACAAGCTGCTCCAGAGAAGCCCGTAGATCCCCCAGCCAGTTGCCAAAAAGTGTCAAACATTCAAAATAGTAAAATCAAGTAACCTTTTGTTTTTCCACAGCTCCCCAATAAGTGTGTGTGTGTGTCTGTGTGTGTGTGTGTGTGTGTGTGTGTGTGTGTGTGTGTGTGTGTGTGTGTGTGTCGTCTAGGGGTAGCTCGAGTGGGTTCGTTGTCTACTGGCTGAGTGTTTAGACACTTAAGGTAAACTTTTGAGCTAATTGGTTGTTTTGTGGAAATTAATTGCTTTAACTTTATTTTCTGACCGTACCCCGTGTACACCCAGCCCCCCTGCACACCCGCACACCCGCCCGACAGCCAACCCAGCTGAGTGAGTGTTACCTATATTGCACTTTATGATGCATGTCCCCAGACCGCATGAAAATATTGCTATTTACCCAGTGCTCCAGCCGCAGACGCTGTCAGGCTTGAGCACAGCCGAAAAAAAGCAACCAAAAATATATAAATTTTGGCTACCCATCAACGAGAATCGAGCCGTCGCTTTCATTTCGTTTCTTGGTCTTTTTATATTTGCATACCCTTCTATAGGGTATTTTAACATCGTCATGCAATGTGTAACGCATAGAAGAAGACAGCTCCGAGCCCAAAAAGTATGTATATACTCTAGTTTAGCTGCAACAGGCGAATTGATATAGCCAAGTGCGTCTGTCCGTCTGTCCGTCCTTCCCTCCATCAGTTTCTATGCGAGCTAGTCCCTCAGTTTTAAAGCTGACGTCTTGAAACTCTGTATAAATATTTACCATATCGTTCTTCTATATCATATAGAATCGAAATAGAACTTCTCGTAAGAAAGCCTTTTTTGTCCATCAAGATATCTTGATCGAGCCCGACATTTACTATTCAAACTATGCTGCCTAAAGAGCTTAAACCAATCCTATCAAGGTCTAGAAGGGCAATAGATCTTCGGCGTGGCGGAGTTATGCTTACTTTCTCGTTTTTTCTGCATTATTTTTGGTTTACTGGCCAAATATATGGGCTGCTCGGACAGACGCTACTTGCAAGTTATTATATTTGCTTTGTACTTCTCTGGGGGGGCATCGGGCAGCAGCTTATTAAAAAACGCTAGGCGGAATGTGTGGGCTGTCGAAAACAAAACAAAAAAAAAAAAACAAAAAAAAGAAGAAGTACGCATATATATTCAAAAGCCAAAGAGCCAAAAAAAAGAAGCCAAGAAGCGGAGTGGCAGCTGGCCATAAAACAACGGCCACAAAATTGAACAGCAACAACAAACAAAACGGGAAAACTTCCTCCAGCTGGCCTTCAGCCTGGGCAGCCGTCGCCGGCTGTCAATATGGAAATTCATATCAGTTGCATGTCGAGCAGCTGGGGGTTTGGGTGCCGCAAATTATGTTGCCGGAGTTGGCGAGAGGGGGGAGGGGGGGGCCCCCGAACTTTTTGACGTCGCGACGGGCACTTTAGCTGCTCTCTACCTGATGTCAGACCTTAAAGCCCAAACAACATTTCAATTTCCAAATTTCCAATTTGGCATTTTCCGTTTACATTTTCACAAATTTCCATCTTTGCGTTCGTGGAGCTCTCAAGACATTGGCTAATTGAATTTGATGCTCGTTGCTGTTACAATAAATGCAACAACGAAACTAGATTAGAAAACTAGCCGGAGCCCAGAGGCGAGACGTCGGTAAGAACAAAGCGCACACAATGCCCAAATGGCACGTACTCTGTGTTTCTCCCTCTCTCTCTCTATGTATCCTCTCTATATCCTCATTTTCTCTCTGTATGTGTCAACACATTTGCTCAGCACATTAGAGTTCAACTCATAAATTGCTGCATGCAGTGTGTTAGTCAATTTAGGGCTATAAGACTTATCAGCATTATATTATCAGGGACTTAAGTGGCGCCCGAGCAGGGACGCAAAATCCATAGACTGAGACATATCTTAACTGATACATTTTGCTTATTAGCTTAATCAGCCTTAAGCATTAAAGAGCCGGTTAAACTTTCTAATTTAAGTTGAATTCAAACTTAACCTACATTGACATGGCGCCCGAGCAGGGACTTGGTTGGTGCCCGAGCAAGGAAAATAAATCTATAGATTAAAATGCATCTGAACTGATTCACTTAGCAGGTTTCGTTAATGAAAATGTTCTTATTAAAGAACACTTTAAACTTTAGTCTCTATTCACATGGCGACCGAGCTGGATTGAGAAATCTGTTGACCGACAGTGATCTATTTTGAACGTTAGGTTGAATCCTTAAGCATTAGAGAGGTGTTCTAACTTTCTAACTTAAGTTTGAATAAGATTTAACCTTTATTGCGATGGCTCCCGAGCAGGGACTTATATAAAGACTTACATCGAACTGTTATGCAGGTTAGATGAATCGGCTTAAGCCCTAGGGACTTAAGTACGTATTATGGATCAGGCTCTATTTTAGGTTAACCTATATATACTTGGCGCCCGAGCAGGGACTAAGTTGGTGCCCGAGCAGGGACGCATAACCTTATGACTAGGATGTATCTGGTCTGATCCATTTGCAGAGAATAATAATCAGCTCAAATCTTAATCATTATAGAGCTGCGGTTTGAGCTTTATTCTTTGCAAGCCTTCTTATTAAAGCCTAATTCAATGCCTGCTGGAGCAGGAAGCCATATGTCACCTGAGTAGGAGCTCACGTAATCACAAAGCCAAGTGAAGTAAGTCGAACTGTTTTGGAAACTTGAAACTTAATCGTTCTTTAAGAGAGCTGGATGCCCTTGCAAAGTCTTCAATAACATTTCAGCACTAGTCAAGTGCTTTTCAGTCAATTTATCAATTTATCAAACGGAGCCAGTTCATTTGGTAGTTTAGTATGCAAGCAAATTGCTTTAGCTGGGGCACTTCGACTTGAGTTAAAACAAAGAGCTTCGCTTTAAGATACACACATAGACACAGACATACACGCACAGCTCTGAGTGGCGAGTCGTAAAATTAAAGTGCATTAATTGAGTAATCTTAAGCAAAGGTTGAATGCAGACATTTTACCTTTCAGCCGGGCTGAGACTGAGACTGAGACGGGAAAGGGCACGAGAACGGGCTGGGCTAATGTCTTCGGGCTGGGCTGGGCTGGGCTTGGCGACGCGTCGCACAAGAGGACATCTTCAAGGATGTATATATTTTGAGCAGCAGCTCGTGGGCTTTGTGGTCGAGTGGTGCGAGTGTAGCGACTGCTTTAAGCCAAAGCCGCTGTCATCTTGGCCACCACAATCATAACCATTAGCCTTGGCGTGTCTCTAATCAGACAGCGAAAGTTGCCGTCGCCGTCGCTGAAAACCCAACCCCCCAGCCCCCAACCCTGCGGGCCGCATAATAGTGCCCCGGCAAGTTATCCTTTGGGTCTGTATTGATTTTTGCTTTGGTTTTTAAACTGCCAGCCACATGAACACATTGCACAACAAATGACTTTCGGGGCTGGTGCGCTGTTTAGCTCAAGGGTTGGGCGGACAGGCCACACAGCTAGACTAGAAACGAACTGGGCAACAGAGCTCCGGAGCTGTGGAGCTCCCTGGCTCTCCCTGCACCAGCAGCTGAACGGGGTGCGGTTAATTTGCTTTAATGTTGGCGCAAATGCGCAGGGCGGTGCCAGGCGGAGCGACAGCAGCCACAGCCATTAGCTGGCATAACTCCTTTTTGCCAATGCCGAGAGACAACAGCAACAACATTTGTCGCTGTCGTCAGTGCGAGCGCCAAAATTCAAGATGTTTACGCAAAGGAAATCCCACGTAATGACCGTAATAATCGCAGTTAATTAGTCGACGATGGCGACGGCCCTAACCCCAATAGCAGCAGAAGCAGCCATCCCCCTCCTCCCCTCCCCCCCGTGCCGACAGCCAGCAATGTCTATGCAAAACAGAAGACAACAACAGGCCGAGTGAATGTAGCAGACAGCGGCGCCGTCTCCGTCTCCGTTGCCGGCTCCGGCTCAAGCCGAATGCCTCCCAGTCCCGGAAATGGCAACAAACGCACTACAAAACGTTTACCCCCATCTCTGTCCGTCCGGCTGTCTGTGACCATGGCCTGTGCCTCCTGCGCCTTATGACTAACTGCAGCCAGCGCCACTTGCCACTCGCCACTCGCCACTTGCCACTTGCCACCCAGTGCCCCTTTTTCCGGCTGAGCGCACAGAACGCGAAACGCGTTCAGCAAACCGAACTATTCCATGGGCATACCAAGCGCTCAGCTGAGTTAGATGCGGGGTTTATGTTTGTTTTTTTTTTTTTTTTGTGCCCAGGGTTTATAGCTTAAGGGTTAGGCGGAAGGCTAGCTAGGCTACGAGTTACGCTTACTTGGACCCATTCAATCTCGCGCCATTTTCTAGTTTTTGGCCCGTGTGAGAGCTTGAAATTTTTCGGTTGCGTTTATTGCGTTCATTATGGAAACAAAACCAGGGACGAGCTAGTCCAACCGATTGCTAAACTGTATGAGCCGCCCCCGCCCCTCAGTTTCAGTCTCAGTCTTGGTCCCTGCTCCTGCCCCTGGTCGCTGCCAGCTGCAGGTTTCGGGCGCCAGCCAAAAAATCATTTGGCGTTATCTAGGCGAGAATGAAAAGTCATTACCGCCATTCGTTCCAAACTTCTGCCAATCTGCACACGGCATAAGCATTTTGTGGCCAACGTCGAGGGTCGTCGCTGGGTTTTGGATTGGGGGTTGGGGTTGAGGGTGACTGGCTTTAGCTGACAGTCAAGCAGTTTTTGGGTGGCTGGCATTGCCATTGAAGCGGAAACGGAAATGCGTTCAGCTAGCCGAACTCGAAGTTCTTCAGCCTTCCAAGTGGGTATTGCTGCATTAATAGATTAATGGACACAGCGAGTGTGTGGGCGGCTCTCTCTATGTGTGTGTGTGTGTGTGCTTGGGCGGGGTGGGGGCGTGAACGGGCGACGCGCGCGCGCTTTGTAATTAATGCGAGAAAGGGCTCCAAGCTAGGGGCAAAGGATTGTAGCTGGGCTCTTTGTTTGGACTCTCTGTTAATAATAAGATGCAGCACATTTAATAATAGCGCGGCCAGCTAGCCCATTAAAACAAAGTGCTGGCCACAATGGCCACCAGCACGCCCCCTGCCCCCCTGCCCAGCCGCCCACAAAAACACAGACAAAGGGCCTAAATGCAAATGTAAACACATGCCAGTGTGTGTGTGTTTGTGTGCGTGTGTGTTTGGCAAGTACATTAATTGCGTTGTTGTTGCATGAAATACACGTTTAGGTTTCAGTTTCAGTTTTCGGGTTTAGGCCTGGCCAAGGGGCAACAGGACAACTGGACAGCGGGCAGCGCGGCCACATACTACATGGTAATTACGACTTCCGGCAGCGAAGTGCCCGGCACACACACACACACACACACACACACAAACGCACGAGCATCGACAAGGTACTCGAAGTGGACAGCGGCGCGGACAGAGCGTTGCCAAGTTTGCGTTACATTTCCGTTGAAAGCGTTGCACAGTGGTTCGCAAGGCTGTGAATACAAACGTAATATTGTGCAATAATAAAACTCATATTTCGACCGATTGTTCCTATGGATATAGCTATATGCTAGAGAAGTGCGATCCAAACGCGATTTGGCTAAGATAAAAAAGCAGCATAGTAAGATATCTTGATAAACACAAAGGTCTGTCTTTTCGATGTTGATAAGGTTTTGCATATACATAGGGAACATCCAATAAACGCCGAGTTTGGTTAAAGACTTACTTTATACTTATATATGATATAATGGCCCGATCCGGTCAATATTTATACAGACTGCCTTCAGAAAGGCGGACCTAAGCAGGTTTTCGAGACGTTCGCTTTAAAACTGAGAGACTAGTTCGCATAGAAACAGTTGGAGGGAAGGACGGACAGACAGACAGTCGGACAGACGGACGGACGGACAGACGAAATTGGCTATATCAAGTCCACTATAGCTGCTGATCCAGAATATATACCATATACTTTATGGGCTCGCAGCTGTCGCCTTCTTTGCGCCACAAGGTTATACACATAAAAGTGTTGCCAGTTTTCATGGCTTTTTGACCACTGTGCGGCATTTTGAAGATGGGCCGCACTGACTTTTTAGCCCGCCAGCTAGCCCGCAACTGGACACACACACGCTCACGCACACCTGAGCACGCGACCAGCAGCTGTACACACACACACACACACACACCCACACACAAATGCACACGCACACACACATAGAGGCCCAGGGGCTAACGTATTGTTGCATTTATGCATATCCTGTGGCCGCCGTGTGTTCCTTTTCCTATGCAGCACAGACATGTGTGTGTGTGTGTGTGTGTGTGGTCATTGTGTTGTATTACACATTGAAATGTTAATTGTTTTAAGCAATAATTAGGATTGCAATCAAATGGTCGTCGCTGCGGCACCGTCACGCTGCCTGCCTCCAAAGTTTATGTTGTTGTTGTGTTTGCTTAGTTACCGTTAAGTAGCCGCACACACACACACACACACACACACACACACACTGCACACACATGCACATTAATTGTATTTGTATCAATTAACAAAAGGGTTAATTTATGGCGCTCAAGGGCTACTGGTGTACGTACCCCCGTCCACCCCAGCACACCTGCTCATAGCCCCTGACCTACAGAACAAACTGAAGACCAGGACTCTGGACTGCATTGTTTGCCTGCTTTGCCTGCTTTGTTGTTGCCCTGCCGTGCCGTGTCGTGTCGTGGCTGCCATTAACCCTTTGGGTATAGGGCTGGGTGGGGTCATGTTGGAGCTTGCCCCCTGTGTGTGTGTGTGTGTGGCAGGGCAATGGGGTTGGGTTTATGTGGGGGCTGTGGGCTTATTGAGCCTTGATGCACGTTGTGACCTGCAGTTACACTTAATTTGAGCCGCATGATGAAGTTGCAGATAATGATGCTAATGATGGCGTGCTTTTATTATTGATACCAGCACCTGTCGTGTGGGCGTGTGTGTGTGTGTGTGTGTGTGTCTGTGGGTTATTAATGTTATTTGCATGTTTACATGCACATGAAGAAATTGTATCAATAAAAGGCAACAACAACGGGCGACAGTGACAAACAAGTCTATGACCCGAAGCAAAAAATAAAAATAAATAAAAGAAATAACACACACACACACACAACCCAACCCTAGCGCTGCCCCAGCCCCCTCCCCCTGTCAATTGTAAAGGGTTACAGTCGCAGTCAAGAGACAGCCGCAAAAAAAAAGAAGAGGAATATAAATGCAAACAGATCATAAAAAATCTATTAAGCAACCACATGTAACGCTGACGAAAGCACAACACACACACACTCCACACACACACACACACACACACTCCCACACACACAGTAGAAAGGACCAAGACGATAAAATATCAATCGTTGGAAAACAAGAAATCAAACAACCATCAAAAGCGCCGTTATGCGGACGACTACAAAAAAAAAAAGGCCAGGCCAAGCAAAAAGAGTAGAAAAAAACGAAAACATATATCCACTGATCGACTAACAGACACCCTGTAAAATATGCCCAATAATTACCACAAATTAAAACCAAACAAATAATCGAAAAACAGCCCTGAAAAAAGTAAATGGTTAATTTGTATCCTTAACATGTGACTGACTGATGGACTGACTGACTGACTGACTGATTGGCGAACTGATTGACGGACTGACTGATTGACGGACTGACGGACTGACAGCACGTGTAGAATTTGCTCAGCTTTCTTCGCACAGTCTCTGGAAAGGAAGAGCTCAAATAAATAGACAATGCTGGTTTAGGAATCTATATATATATATATATGGGCTTAACTGTGTTTTCCTTAGGAAAAGGTGCATAACAAGTTGCATTACACTAGCTTTAATACAAGCGGGGTTCGGTTAGGTTGTATGGAACATTGATAAATTGATCGAGCACGAAGCGGTCTTGTATGTAGACCATGTCTATCGAGAGACAATGTAAATATTTTTCTGAAATAATGACATTATTTGTAGTTTATGGAATAAAGTTTTTCGATATGAGCGGAATGCGGGTGCTCATCTATATGATAATATGCATATATTATGCAATGGATGCGGTCTATAGAGCAAATATTCATAGTTTATGGAATGAAGTCTTCTATATAATAATATTCATATTTTAAGGAATAAAAATGACTACTGCTACACACAGCCTGAACATACCCTATCACACCCAATTGTGGATTACAGGGTATTAACAGTTTCTGAAACGGAACCCAAAACCCGACTCTCAAACCCAAAATTTGTTCCACAGCCAAGGCGCACGGCTCAAACAGTGCCCCCTCCCACGGCCTGCCACAAACCCCTTCACCCCTCACTGAATCAATAATACACCCCAGCTGCCATGTGTGTGTGTGTGTGTGTGTGTGTGTGTGTGCATGATTGAGTGCCCGTTGTTCTGGTTGTTGTTATTGTTTTTGTTGTCGTCTACCCCTTTTGGTTCGATTTCGGTTCAACTCATCTATCAATGTCAAATTATGAAGTGATCATATTTGGATTTATGCGGCCACGCTTCAGCGGGGGGTACGAGGCGTGGCATGGCGGGAGGAAGGGGACTTAAAGTCAACTGTGCCACATACGATAAAAGTAAACTGAGCCCGCACACACTCACACACGGACACTGGGCCATTTAGCTTTTAAAGGTGCGCGACAAAAGGTCGAACAATGGGAATTCTGGAACAAAATAGCTCTAGAGCTGACATTGAATGGGAATTGTTATGGAAACTTTTGCAGGGAAGTCAAGTGTTTTGGGTAAAATCAGAGATAAGAAGGGAATTATATTATTAGAAAATAGATTATGGAAGAAAAATAAGCTAAGTTTTAGGCAATGTAATCTATGGAAGTTTGTCTTGATTGACTGATTGATTGACTGATTAAATAACTGACTGACTGATTGACTGAGTGATTGACTGACTGACTAACTCACTTATTGACTGACTCACTTATTGACTGACTAACTGACTGACTGCGTGACTGACTGACTGCGTGACTGACTGACTGACCGACTGACTGATTGATTGACTGCTGGTGTTCAAAGCATAGCACAAGCCGTAAGACCTGAAATAAGACGGGTTTATGGAAAATTCGACCTGCAATTGGCCAAAGTCTGTGTGAAAGACATCAACTGCATCGGAGTCAAATGTGCTTTGCTAACGTGACCTCACAAGCCTGTGTTGCTTTCACGTCGGGCCAACAAGCGAGAGGTCGCCGGCTCAAATCTAGCAGAAAGTTTTACCGACACGAATAACATGGACAGTCATCAAAAAAATAATTAAATTGTGGGAAAATCATATTAAAAATGTTTCTAACATTTGTTTGACACAACATTGAAACCTAAACAATCTGGCAACGCTGCGAGCATCTAGCTAGAATGAGGAACTGTGGAATTTGCACGTTTTTTGCACAGCGGATGCCCACGGTGCCTTGCCACACGATTGTTGCATGTCAAAGGGGCAAACACATAGCAAAAACAAACGCTTCGGGGATGGCCAAGGCCAAGGCAGCGGCGCAGGCTGTGGGAGGGGGAGCAAAAAAAAGAAAGAAAGAAAAAAATGTAGCCCTGGCTAAGCCCATAAGGGAACGTGTTCATAATATTTACAGTTATTGATATTTGAAAAGGCGGAAAATTTATAACGAGCGACATGTGTGTGACAACATGCTGTGGGTACGAGTGGAGGTGGTATGGTAGGTATGGTAGGTAGGGTGGGGGTATGGTAGGGTGAGGGTCTGGGTTCGGGTGCTGAGTGTGAAGGGCAACGGTTACGGTTTGAGCTTACGGCGGAAGGGTGCAGCCCGAGCGCAATATTCAATCAAAAATCGATTACAAGGACCAAAGCGGCGAATGAGCATGTGGCCCGACAAACGTGTCACTGGGAGGGGGGTACTCCAGAAGGTGGGCGGGGCATGGTGTGTATTAGAGGCATGAGCAGGGCTCAGTGTACGGTCCGTAGCTGCGTCCTTGTGGCAGGTTAATCTTTTCCAGAGCCAACCCCCCCACGCGCAACAATGCCACACTTGGGCGCCACTTGGTGGCCACATGGGCATGACAATGAATTATTTGGCCCCGTCTCGGACCTGAGCCTGGACGCGGACCCAACGTCAACGAGCACGCACTTTTCTTTTTTTTTTTTTTGCCCATTTTTGTCGCAACAATTTTAAAACCTTAATTCACATGTGTAAATTGAAAGGCAGCACCTGTGCGCTGGCAGGCGCGAAGCGGGCAGCGGGCAGCGGGGCAGTTTTTTGGGTGATAAGGGTGTAAGCTGGCGGGGAGTGGGGGATGGGAGTTGGGGGCTGCTTGCGGCACGGGCTAGGCTAGGCAGCAGAGCTTGAATTATGGAGCAGCCTGCGTCTGTCTATGCTTGATTTATGGCCCACGCAGCAGCAGCAGCCGCTCCCTCCCTCACCCCACCCCCCTGACACTGCCTTGCCACACCCAACCGCCTGTCCCCCGCCGCCACCCACCTGCCTCTCACACTCTCACTCATGCTGTGCTGCGTCCCACGTGCCGCATAATTCTTCATATTTTCATATATATATTTTTTTTTCTGTGCAGCTTCAACTGGCTCCAAGCTGGCTTCACAATATGCCCCAGATTTTGTTTTGTTGTTGCTGCTGGCCGCCTCGTGTGGCAGCTGCCGTGGATAATTTGTAATTTAACCACTTTTCAGGTTCAGTAGCCGCAGCTTCACATCCCATTGTTGTTGCTGTGCATGTTGTTCCGCTTCCGTTGGGCGTTGGGCAACTTCCGCTGCGCACCTTTTGTCTGCCAGCGAATCATTTCTTCTTCCCTTTTCTTTTCGCCCATATATACCCTTTCGCAGCGGGGTATGTTAAGTCCCAAACAGCGGTTGTGCCGCACGTTTGCTTAGCTTTAGTTAGATCTTTCCATCAACAAAACTTGGGCGTCTTTTGGCCATATTTTACCAGTTCGGAACCTGCAGCACTGTGAACCCTGGCTGCAAGCCCAGCAAACGTTTTTACTGGTTCTTTGCATAATGAAAACAGCACACAGATCTCTCTTTTCTGGAATTCAAATGCAATTAGCATAACTTGATGGCACATACACAATATCTTCGCTTTGGCTAGGGTATTTGCCATTCGGCCAGCTGTCAAGCATAATTGAACTTTGGTCCTTCTGCTGCCTGGCGGGCTGCGCGTCAGCGCTGAGCAAATTAAATGAAATTTCTGCAGTGACATAAACTTGTTTATTTTGACAGACACACACACACACACACACACACACACACACACACACACACACACACACACACACACACACACACACAAAAAGCCACTCGCAATCGTTAACCGCGATTTTTTTTGCGCTCGTTCTTAATTCGCTTAAAAAAAAGATGATAAGAAAAAAAGGCAAATAAAAATTGGCAAAATTTAATAAGGACAAAGCGCGCTCGACAGTGCTTAGGCGGAAGCAGCGTAAAGTGGGCGAGGCGGGAGGGGTGGGAGGAGGGGGGGAGGAACTGCCTGGACCTGCTCCGTTGATGAGGATCAGCCAAGCGGCGTGCGGGCGAATTATGCGATTTGCGCATGCAAATCGAATCTGGTCACATATGCGTGAAATCAGCACCACCCCCCCCCCCCTCCCTCCCGCACACCCAACCATCAAACAATTGCGCTGGGGAAAAAAAGGACACGAAAAAATTCGCGAGTTGAAAATTTTTAATTTGCAATTTTGCGATAATCAGTTTTATATTGAGTTGTTGTTGTTGTTGCTGCTGCTGCTGCACGGGAATGTATATTGCGGTTAAGTTGATTAGGGGCGGGGCAGGGGGCGGGGGGCGCCAGTTGCTTGGCTGTAGAATGGGGGGAGGGGACGCATGCGTTGGCCGGGTGTGGCCTGTCCTTCTTGGCTCGCATGCAAATGAGTGAAGCAATTTACCTGACGAACCCGCAAACGCGGGAGCAATCCTGCAGCTGACAGCTGGAGAGGGGGGGGGGGGGGGTTGGGTTGCGAATAGAATTAAATTAAGCAACGAATCGCAATGCGAAAAACAAATTCACTTAATACGATTTATTATATTGATTGCGATTCTGATTTGGCTTTGAGTTTACGCAAAGGTTGCAAAAGTTCGCATGATTTCGCGCGCTGCGGCACAGAGAATGTCTGGAAACGTAGCCGCGGTGGGGAAGGGGGGGGGGGGGAAATACGTTATTCGGTATATTTTATATCTATATATTTATATCTTATATATCTATTTTCCATGTGAGATCGAGGCAAACCAATTAAAGGCGTACAAATATTTTCTTTATTATAAATGAAACAGGCTTATAATTTTGAAGAGAGTTTTCTTGATATAATACGCTTTTACTGGTAGAAACAAACATGTACTGTGTCTGCTTGGCAAGGGTAAGGCTAAGATATATTGAATCCCATTCTAACTGGGCTATTCTTAGGGCCGGCTCAACTGAAGAAGAATGCATTAAGAGAGGAGGAATTTCGTAAGAGGGCAGATAACTTACACGACAAACCAAAACAAGCTAAAACCAAGCAACAAATTTGAAAGCAACTTGAACTACATTTTGGACTTAGAGTCGAACTGAAGATTTGTCGTATGTAGTAGTCTGGATGAGAATCTGGATGACAGCAGATACCCAGTTTACGTACTTCTGTTCAAGTTGGGCTTGAGCATATTTCAAGTATTTAATCACAGCATTCTATTTTTAAGCGTACAACATATAAAGCATCTCAAGGATTCCGATTGGGATGTTACACAAATGTATAAATAAAGTGATGTCTATGCTGCTGGCCAGAGAGCCTATTATCTGGCGTCTGGGTTCTGTAATATCTGAACAATATAATACGTTTAACGTTTAACGTCAACATATAATATTCCTCTCGGCAGCACAATCTTTTTCTTTAAGGAGGATAAATAAACCCTGCTAATTTTCTTAATAGAAGAAAACATAAACTCAACAAATATTTAAATAACAAATTTTTAAATGAACAGAAATTGAATTTGATTTTGCAGCACAAATCGCAACTGAATGTATTCAAGAGAATTAATGCACAGATTATACATATGTGCTAGGGGGGAGGAGGGATGAGTTGAATGTGTGATTGGGGTTGCTGACCACTTGTACTCTTGGGGCTGGGCTCATGATCCTTGTATGGTTTATTTTAAGGCGGTCGAGTGGGGAAGGGAAGAGGGGAAGGGGGGCTGTATGCGAATGGCGCAATTTGAGGCAACAATTTGGAAAATTGAAATGAAATTTAAGCCTTGCAATTTGCACGGAAATCTCGGTGCCGCATCGACCACACGAATGGCCTTAAAAATGTCTTTAGACTTGAGGGCAAAAGCCCCAAAAGTGTGTGTGTGTGTGTGTGTGTGTGTGTGTGTGTGTGTGTGTGGTGTCGTAATAGACGATGAAAGCAAACAGCCGCAGAGTGGCTAAAGAAAAAACAAAGATGGCCAAGGGAAATGCATACGGGAGGACTATTTGAAATACCAGATTGGAGTAAATGAAAGCAGCATCAGCAGGGTCTTGGATTGAGGGGCGGTGCGGGGTTATACGTACATACATATATATATATATATATATATATATGTATATATTCCTTTTTGGTTTTTGGGTTCATTTTTCGGTTTGCGCCTTTGCATCTTTTGGCGTCTTTAGTGTGGTTTTGGATTTCTTGGCTCAAAACTTGCCAGCCAGGCCAGGCTGGGACAGGCCCAACTGGGTCGCTCTAGGTGATGCCAGGGTGTGTGGGTGTGTGTGTGTGTGTGTGGGTGTGTGTGTGGCCGCAAGTTGCAGTTTTGCCTTGAAGTGCTTTGTAGCTGCTTTTGGCTTTGCTATGGCTGCACATCTTACAAAATTCTTTAAGATCTTCGACTGCGGTCGCTTTGACGACAACATTTGCCAAAGGCCAGCAAAGGGAGGGGGGGTGGGAAAGGGGTTTTGACTGTTTTGGTGCCTTGGTCGAACGTTGCTGGTCGCTGACCAGTCAAATGCAAATACAAGCAGCTAAATTAAATGTGCTCGACTCGCTCATGCAATATTAAAAACCTAAAAGAGACGTCCAAAGACAAACACACACGAGTCGTGGAGGGGGGGAGGTTGGGAGGAGGTTTGGCTGATTGGGGTTTGGCGGTTGGGGCCTGGCTTTGCTTGTCAATTAGAGTGCGCGTTTCTCGATTTCATTTTGTTATTCACATCACGTGACTTGATTCAATTAACCGATGCGCTGCTGGCCACAGAGTTTACTTTAACCACTGGCTTTTCCCTTGCCCAATGTACTTACTTTTCCACTACCACTCGGCTTACCCTTTCACCAGTTGCTGCCATTTCCACACATGCACGGCCGCAACGCGCGTCCCCCACATGCTAAAAGGGCGTTCGAGCCACTTAAGCGCCAGCCACGGCCCTGGCCCTGACCCTGTTCACCTGCTCGGCCCGGCTCTGTCTCCTTTCCACTGCTCCAAAATCCACGCTGGTCAGTCGCGTGTCCACACACACACACACACACAAGGGCTATTCACACGCCCGCTAAAAAGGGTTATTAACTCGTCAGCTTGGCTAAATGTCAGCTCAGGTGGCCGCACGGGGGGTTTCGTTGAGTGGAATCCCTGACAAAATCGTTGCCTGATGCGTGGTCACGCACCATTATCGCCACGACTAACCCCATCGAGTCCAGCGGGCAGCGGGCAACAGGCAGGGGGCAGGGGAAGGGGGGGGGGCACACTGGCCATTGGTGGACTGCCCCCGGCCTCACACTTCATTTGTTAGCCCTTTGTTGGGCCGCCTATCAATGAAGTTGTTAATTTTGTACTTTCAGCGACCCAGCACCCTCCCGCCCTTCCTCTCCCTCTCCCCCTGCCACAGCTGAACCCCCAATTTAGCCACCTCCAGCGCTCGCTTGTCCAGGCCGTTATTTCAGTGAACTCTGAAAGGCTTAATTATTTTTTTGATACGCCTTAATCCAATAGCGATTGCTTTAACATACCCATTCAGCTTGCTGCGCGGCTGGAAGCGAATTTAATGGGCTTTCAAGTGAACATGGAGGACGTGCATGCAGGCTCAGTTGAACTAAGAGATCCGACACATGTCTGGAGAGCAATTCAAGTGAGAATGGAGAACGTGGGCTGTGCACTAGGAGCACAAGAAAAACGAGCTGCTTACGAATTGACAGTGTCCTAAGTGAACATGGAGGACGTGAGCATGCGGCATCTATGATAGGCAGCCAGCTGACATTTCATGTAATTCCAGTTGTTGCGGCCATCTTTGGTAATCCATCAATAGTTTCTCTGTGCATTTGCTTAAAATACGAAGACGAAGTGCTTAAAGTGAACATGGAGGACACGTGTGTAGCATGCGATCGTGTTCCATTATGATGAAGATGATTTTGGATGAGTTCTATTAGTTCTACTACTAAGTGAACATGGAGAACATTTTAGCCATATTGATCATGGAAGTTTATGATCCATGCTGAGATTGCTCGGAATTTGGTAACCCCACATGATTGAAGTTGGTCAATTTTCTGTGGTCAGCGTATCAATATTGTCTTAAAATCTGATTCATCAGAGGAAAAATGAAAGAGTGAAAACAGATTCAAAGGAAGTGAACTGAAATTGGCATTGAATAGAGATAGACTTCAAAAATGCCAGAAATGTTTGCTATAAGTTTTAATCAAGGCGGCTTTGAGCTCTATAGCAAACATATATCCGCCATGGAAGCGATCGGACGTTAAGTAGTTTTTTGTAAGGAAAACTTTTTCGTTTCTCCAGATATCTAAACCTTAGTTGAGATTTGTAAGTTTCACTATGTTCCTTACAAAACCCAATAAACACGATGTCATATAGCTGCCATAGGAACTATCGGTCGATAACGAACTTCTCGTAAGTTCTTCAATAAATCTTGACCAGGCCTGGCATTCACATTTGAAACTATGCTGGTTATATATCTTATCCAAATTTTTTCAAGATCGCTCTACTATATATCGAAAACTAAGCTTTAACGAGCTCGATGTTATCCTTACCTTCTCATTCTGTTTCAAGCCAGCAACCTTTCAGGTTAGCTGCTTCGAGTTTGATATCATATTTTTTCTATGGTCATTAAGCGGCGAGGGTAACAATTATGAGTCGTATAGGAAAATTACAGGTTGCCAGTTGTTTGTCTTTGGGTTTAAGTGCTCCTGCGGGAGGAGTTGGGTTATGGGTTTGGGTTTGGGTTGAGGTTGAGGTCAAACGTTTCGTACCGTAGGTTGCCTTTAAGTGAGCGACGCGTCGAGAACTTAAACCTGGGCCAATCGCAGGTGCGTGTGTGTTCCTTGAAAAGGGCTACTCAGCTGGAGGTGGGCTGGCTGGGTGTGTGGGTGGTTATGGGTGCTTATAATCAGAAACTATAACAACTTTGCGCATAATCACGAATCATTTGAGTGCAGCCGCACCGAAATCCCAAACCGAAACCGAAACCGAAACGTGAAATGCAAATTACCCCAGCAAGCATATAAAGCAAAGGCCGTACAGCTCATCCTGTGAAGAAGAAGCAGCACATACAGGAAAGGACACTACACACACTACACACACACACACACACACACACACATACGTACACACACATTGGGCAGGTCGTATGGGCGCAATAATAAATTGAAGTAACAAAATCTTAACAATTACAACAGCGCTGCCAAAGACGGGACACCAAGGACCAAGGCCAGGACACACACACACACGCGCACACACACAGACAGACAAGCACACACACATGGCTGCCCCGGATGCAAAGGCCACAGCTGAGAGCGTGCTGAGCTTGAGGGGGCGGGGCGCGCTGGCGGCTGGCCTAAACCCGTTCGCATTTGGAGCGCTTCAGCATGAGCCCAATAAGTCTACGGTAATAATCGAGCATAAAGCACAATTTATTTTCATAAAACCTACAGACGTAAGCTTTATTGGGCCGCGGTAAAGGGGGTGGGGGTCGGTTAGCTGATCAGAGTGCTGGGCACACAGGATACGCCAGCTAAAACAACGCTCGCCACCCGAAAAATGTCTGGCTTTAAACCCGTGCCGGGCGACTTTTGATTTTAAAACAGTGACGGCCATAAGTAGTTGTAATGGCAGTTGCTACTGGCGCCGTGTGTGTGTGTGTGTGTGTGTGTGTGTGAGGGGTGGGGCGATGCTGCCGTGCTTCAATTTGGCTGAGATGCTGGGCAAGGTCCTTGCTCGACGACGCTTTTGTCAGACTGTACGGGAAAAACCGCATAAGCGCGAGCGTCGCCCCCCCTTTAACCTGGCCCTGTGGGCTGCTTGTCGTCGCAATTTTATGGCAGCAGACGCCTGCCTCATTGTTGTTGTTGTTCTTGTTGCTGTTGTTGTAGTAGTTGGCAACGTGGTTGCCTTTGCCAGAAGCTTAACGAACATTTTACAATGCCCATGATGCATTAATATCCGAGACCGAATAACGCCCGGCACCGGCACCGGGCCCCGGCTAGCCCAATACCTCGCCTGCTCACGACCGACCTTGTAGTCCTCTAACCCCGCACACAGCCCCCCATCCCACCTTAGACAATAGTTGCCCGGTCTACCGGTCTTGGGCTTCGTAAAGCGCAGATAACAACAAAACTGCAAATGTGTAGCATATATTTTTGGCAGTTGAGTTAGGGGAGGAGGCAGGGGAAAGTAAAAACTGTAGCATTTTCAGCGCATGTAAGAGGGTAGGGGAAGAGGGGGGGGGGTGCGGGTAGTTCAAGGGTTGGGGCTAGTGTCGTGCCACGCCAGCTTATCGCATGAAATTAGCTACCCTTGTCGACCGTGCCATGTGTGTGAGTATGTGTTGGTGTGTGTGTGTGGCGCTCGCATTTTTTTGGGCTTCGCAGACTTGAATTTTCGTTGTCTGATCCCACTATTTATAAAATTTCAATAAATAATTTTGTTGCCGGGGCCAAAAACAGAAAAAGGGTTGCCAGCAAGCGAGAATGTTGCACTATGGCAGCAATCGACGATTTGACATTGGCTAACATATAGGTTAACATAACAGAAAACTGTTAAGATAACATATGTTAGCTGCAAAAGTAAGTGCAAGTGTTTGCATTTTCTTCATGTTTTTCTTAGAAATAAAAGTTAAATTGTTTATGCTGTAAGTTCTTAATTGAATTCACTTCTATGTGACTTACAATAGAATTGTAAAATGTATTTTTACTGCACAGTTTCACATGCAAAAAAACCAAATGGTGGGCTGTATCAAGGCTGAAAACGGCTTTGAATTGAGCCACATCCAATTTATTATTTAGAATAAGCAACAACTTAAGCTTAGAAATTTCAGTAAATGAAGGATTGGAAATATCATCCGACTGAAGTCTCACAATATTCCAATTTAGCAGCGAGCTCATTTAAAATCTTCATGCATCAAGTCTTGAGGATTTAAACTGCAAAACAACACACAGAAACCAAGCTTTATACTTAGCTTTAAAAAAATGCCGTCACCAAAACAGCAGTTTTGCCCACTGTGCACTGTGACTGTTGTGTTGTGTGTGTGTGCGTGTGTGTGACTGCTGTGTGTGTGTTTGGTTTTTGCTGATTTCGATTTTGGCAGGCGCAAATGACTGCATCAATGTGTGCATTGATTGCCATTTTGGGCCTGCTCTGCCCCGCAACCTGCCACCCGCCACCCTCCGCCGCCCATCGCCCGCTGCTCGGCTGCCCGCGCCCAACAACGGGCCACTAACTAACCGTCTAACATTTGACGCTTGTCACGCCCCCACCCGCCCTTAACTCCAGCACTAACCGACGCGGCGCAGCAACCGCAAACAAATCAACAAAGCAATCAACGTCTATTTGTATTTTAACACACACACACGCACACACAGACACACACACACTCATAAGCTGGCCAAAAAGTGCAAATCAAATTTCGTGTGCTTTCCGTTTGCCACAATTTCGACCAAAATAACGCGGCTACACGCAGCGTTAGATAGAGATACCATTCATGAATGCGAAGCGAGTACCCGTTCGCTCCAGCATGAGTGTGAGTAGTGCCGACGGACCTCGAGCGTACTCCTCGCCCGGGACGGGCATACGAGGTCCTAGGCACCGCCCTCTCCAAAAGCTGAAAACGTTTAATTAGTTGGAGATACGTTGCGGAGGGGGTTGTCAAGGGGTTGAGTTGAAAAACAGGGAGGGGGTGTTAAATACACAGACCACATGACAAGAACAATAATGAAGAATATCTAGATGTTGATGAATATCTTCAGGTTGAATGGGATAAGATCTTAGCCTTACCCTTACAAATTCGATGTCCAATAAGATTCTATTTGATTTCGATAAAGAATAAGTTATAATATATATAGTATTATATAGTTGGAGTAGAACGTGAACCTCAAATCCGTGCCCCATTCTAATGCTATATATTCGATCTGCATCAAATTCCATGCGGAATGTTGTCGAAATCAAATTGTAATCAGATGAGCTGACAAATAATAATAAATATAATAATTTCCGTTCTGGTAGAGGAAATGCCCATTTCGAATGGGAAGTATCGATGATTATGGTGCTTGCCTCTGTCCGCTCCGGTTGATGGCGCAAAATTAGTCAACAATTTGCGATGCATTCCACTTAATCTGGCCAGGGACTGGATGATGTGTTGTTTACACTTCGGCGGCGACAACAACACCACGCTCGCACACACGCACACACACACACACACATACACACACTCACAGACATCCTTTACACACACAACAGAGGAGCGAGCGAAAAAAAAGCGACAACACAAATTATTTCCGTCTTATTACACAGCAATGCCATATAAGCCGGCCATAAGAATAAGCACTCATAAGGGTACGAAACGGAGCTGGGGTCAGAGTTTGGGTTCAGGTTGAGGTTCGAGTTCGGGTTCGAGTTGGGGTTTGGTTCAATGTGTCAGTGCGGGGCAAAAGAAAAGGCGAAAAATGTTAAAAATAAGCAAGCGTGCTCTAGTTGAAAGTGCTCGGCTAGCAGATGCCCTGGACACAGCATAAAGATGTTGCAAGCATCTTTCTCTCTTTTTTTCATCTCCTCTTTTCCCTAAACCTCAATCTATGAAAAATGCGCTAAATAGACAGACCTATGACCTATAGACAGACCTAAAGACAGACAGATAGACAGACCGAGATTCAGACAGACAGGCAGGCTTGGATCGGCACAGTTCGTCGTACTGATAAAGAATATATATACAATTAATGGCTTCGTAGATTCTTCCCTGTGTTACATATAAGTGCTCTAAACATTATACCCTCTTTGCTCACTTTCCATGTGTTCAGGGTATAAGAATGCCAAAGAATGAAGGTACGTTATACACTAGCTTATACCCTATAACAAAATCAAAAGTAAAGATCTTAAATATATTTAAAAGAATATCTGCTGGTCGGCCCGGTCCAAAGTCTCATTCTAATATATCTACAGGGTATCTTTCAGAATTAAAAGAAATTAAAAACTTTGTTGATAGAGCTCAGATAAGGCAGGCCTACCCGAAAATTCTATATAGACTCCTCTGCTTTGCCTAACTTTACGGGGTATTTTATGTTAAACGTGGCTGGGTATTTCCATGTATAAAACTGTAAGCATTTCCCACGTTTTGCAAGTATTCGTAGTCAGCCTTTGACTTGAGCCTACCTAACATTTTTGACAGCTAATGAGCACAACTTTTAAGATACCCGCTTTTGGTCTATTCAATAGTTGCAGGGTATTTAAAAGTCAGTTTCTATTGGAGTGCAGAGATAGCTGGCAGCGTTTTGTTCAATAAATGGAATTGTGAAAATGCTCCCGGACTACAAGCATAATAGACTGACCCAACTGGAGCTGGCAAATCAGCTCAGCCGGCCAAATGGACAGCGCTTTGTCAGCGCCCAGATACAAGATACAAGCGTTCAGATTACGTAAGCGACGCGTCATAAACTGTGCACAGAGCACCGAGTACTTGTAATCCGCCTCCCTCACCCCACCCCCTCCGTTCCTCCCTTTCCCCAATAGCCCTCTTAAGCTCGTATTGTTGGGTATGCCTGGCTGGCTGGACACACTCGACATTTGACAAAAGCGTCGAGCAAACAAAGGAATTGCTGGCTTGCTCAGCCGCAGTCGACGCTGCAGTCGACGTCAACGTCAGCGTCAGCGTTGCCGGAAACACAATGAAGTGAAAAATATGATATGATGGGGCGATACTCTCCGTTGCGGGGGCACGAGGCACGGGGCACGGGGCGTGCAGCCCTCGAGCTGCCCCCAATTGTGTTGTTGCCTTCTTTTCTTTGCTATTTTATTTATTTTTTTCATTTTCCCTCGTTTTTTTTTTTTTATTATTTATTGTGATTTACAGTTGAACGCTTGATTTGATTTTCAAGTGGTTCCCACGCCAGACCCCAAAACGTAGCCAACGACCATTTGCAGCTTTGGCTTCCTGACAAACATGGTCCACCCCGCTTCCGCCCCGCCCCCGCAACCTAACCCAATGCGCGTAGTTAATTAGTGGCCATCAGTCAATTGGAGTCCTGGCCCTGCCCTGTTTTTTTTTCTGGTTCCGCCTCTTCGTTTTGTTGTTGAGCAATTTTTCAGCCTGGAGCGCATTTCGATAACGATTGCCAATACTCGATACACGTGCGGGTTCGGGTTCGAGTCCGGCTCACAACAAAGGCGAACTTGAACTTGCAATTTGCATTTGGCATTTGGCATTTGGCAAACAAATTTGGCAGCGTCGCAGACAAGCTCATTGGGCAGCTGCATAATGGAATTAGCCGGTAGCCGGCACGACACATCTGGCTTATCGATGGGCCCCCGGGGACGCATACGTTAACGCCACAAATGCGTTGCCGCCCGCTGCGTCGACCCGCTCGCAAATCATCGATTGCCATTTGCAGTGTGTCCTTTTTATTTTTTTTTGCCTGGCGACTCTCCACATGCGCCCACTCCATGCCGCCTGCCAGGCCTTGTTTATGCCACTTTGATTGTCTCACGTGTGGACAATTTGTTTGCAACGCAGTGCGGCGCCTCGCTCTCCATAAATCCCACAGCATTAACCCATAATTTTTTAATAGATTTTCTGCTACGGCAGGAGATGTTTCTCTTCTTTTCTTCCTTTCCTTTTTTTGTTGCTGCACTGCGAAAAATTGTTCAGACTTTCCATTGTTTTTTCATTGACCTTGTTTGACGATCTGGCAGCGCGCAAGGCGTGATTTAGTCCTGAGCTCACGTTCGAGTTAAGTTGACTGCGCCTGAGCTTGGGCGTACAGTTAAGTTGGCTGCGCCTGATGCATGCACAATACGCATTAATGAAAGCGTGAAGTTGGCTGCGGAACAACAAATAGCTTAGTTAAAGTACATTTCTCGAGGAATTCGACCCTGTTGCAGATCATTTAAAGGATTTAAAGTCGAGAAATTATGTATATATGCATATTATGTATATTATGTGTACATAGATCAATCTTTCCCATTCACTATCTGACGAGTAATATATATATATATATATAAATAATATTGTATATACAAAACTTATTTCATATATGCTCGTAGATGTCAAAGGATTCTCAGCTTAAGTAAATTTTGCTCAGTGCAGCATATGCTTTGTAGAGAGTCCAGTGCATACAATGTGGGTAGCGATCGAAAGTGGAAGGGTATGGAGAGGGGCAGTAAGGGGGAGAGGGTGGTAGACAGCGACTTCAGTTCAAGTTAAGAGCGTAACAAAAATGCGCATCACGTAGCGTCGTTCAAAGTGAATATGTCCAAGTGAATGTTGCGTGATAAGCGCCCAGAGTTATTGCGTCTGCCAAGTGGCTCCATAGACCAAACACACATACACTCACACCCTCGCACACACACGCTCACATGAGTGTGTTTGGAGAGCACGCGACGCGTCATGCAATAAATGTTGCCTACTTTTTGGGGCTGGCTGTGCAAATATTTATTGAACATTTTAATTCGTTTGTTGTTGCAAATAAATTCTGATTTATTGGCAATAAAGCGCACAAATAGACAATATGTTTGGCACTGAAACTAGCCAAAAGCAACTGATAAATAAGCCCCCCTCACACACACACACACACACACACACACACCCACCCCCCACCGTAAACAATGCCTCGCTGTGCTGGACATGTGGACAGAAGCCTAAGCGGCTCGTGTGCTGAATTTTCAATTTTTCTCTTACTTTTCCTTCTGTTTTTTATTTTATTTTCTCCTACTTATAACTGACTTGCTTGTGGCTAGATCTGTGTAGCCTGTACTCATTAAACGGGCTCTCTTAAGCGTTAATTGGCAGCACTTGTGGTTGATTCTCAGAATTAATGTCGCCTGGGGGATACATTTTCTGAGGTAATAAAAGAAAATCTTCATATTTTGTATGATTTTTAGTTGGGCTGGCTTAGATGTTGGATTTCTTGTGTGCTTTACATAAATAAATGCAATATATTGCGAATCTCTTCTCGGAAAATGCTGCTCTATTGCAAATCTATTACTTGGGATGCTCAACACGCAATAGCTATTGATTTTTCTATTGCGACCTGGCAACTCTGTTCTATAGAGTTGCCACATCTATCTTGCTGTTCGCTAGGCACCCTTTCAAATCCATAAATGCTGCTCTCACTCACTTGAATTCCTGTATATATACGCTTTATGCGTTCAATGTGCTGCAGATCACTGCAAAACGGAGTACAGGGTATCGTTGCTTCGCAATGCTCGTAAACTCAGCTCCGATTACAGGCTAGCTGATCGTTGTGCTCGCTCAACAAGTGCATTTGACTCGATTCTGAGTTTAGAGCATGCATGTGCTTCAAATAAGCTGCGAAGCAATTTGGTTCCAGCTGTAGGGTATCTTTAATTGTTTCTATTTTCGCTTATTTAGTTGCTTTGGCGTTGATTTGTTAAAATGTCCTTTGTTTTTTTCTGGCAAAGCTCGCTTTGCTGTTTGCTTTACGCTCAATCAAAGTCCAGAAATTGCTGCTGCTTGCCGCATGTTGTTGCTGCTGTTGCTGTGTGTCATTGTCATAGTCATTGTCTGGGGCAGCGTTGTTGTTGCTGTTGCTTTTGTGTTGATAACAACACCCTCTTGGCCAATAGAGCGTCGGCAAGTTGCTAGCGGTTGGTGGCAAGTGCGTTGAGGCAAGTGCCATGTGGCATGTGGCATGGCTATATGCGAGCGCGCCACATGTCGCTCATCAGTCATCGCACACATCAGCATAGACCCACACACACACACACACACACATCTTGGCGCGTCTGGCATTGTCAATGTGGCACGTTGATTGTTGTTGCTACCTTTTTTGCATAAGTGCCACATGAACATGTGTGTGTGTGTGTTTCTGTGTTTTGTGGCGCTTGTCAGGTGTGCTTGTGCTGTATGTATGTGTGTGTTTCTTTTTTTTTTTGGTTGCTGCTCTTGTTGCCAATGTCTGTGACAGCAGCAGGGACAGCAGCAACTGTTGTTGCTGCTGCTTTTGTTTTGGCTGCTTCATTTTTTGCTCTATGCACAGACAACAACAACAACAACAACAACAACAACAGCAACAACAACTACCGAGGCAACGAATTTTGAGGTTGTTGACGCCGTAGCTGATGATGATGATGATGCTGATGACAACTGCTGCTGCTGTTGCTGTTGTTGTTGTTGCTGCTGTTTACCTTAATGATAAGGCGCTTGTCAGTCAGTGCGTCATTCAGTGGACAGGGGGCGGGCGGCGGTGCTGCGGTGCTTAGGCTGTGGGGGGAATGGGGTGCATGCGGTAGACAGTCGTCAAATGTTGCGGCGCTTGTGGTTGTTTTATGCCATTTGCCTCGACGACAAGGACTACGACGAGCACGAGCAGCAACAGCAGCAGAAGCAGCAGCACAACGGCAACATGTGCTGCTGTGTTTTGTCAAAAAACATATTTGCCTTGTCTTCGCATATGTACGTGTGTGCGAGTGTGTGTGAGTGTGTGTGTGTGTGCGGCAACACAAAAAGCACATTCACCAAATATAATTATTAAACATGTTGCCAATTTTTCGAGCGCTTTTTAATCCTGTTGTCTGTGCAATCCCCCACGGCAGCCACGCCCACTTGCACACACACACACACACACGCTGTGTGTGGCATATAAATAAAACTGTATTATGCGGTTGTGGCTTATGCTGTGATCGCTACACAAAATTCTTGAATTGCTGAGGTGTTGGCCCTGTGGGGGCAGCGCTGCTGTCGATGCCTTTTTGGCGTATTTTTGGCTGGCGCAAATTGTGGTTGGCTTTTTGGCTTTTGAATTCTGTTAGCTCATAATGCTTGCCGCTTGCCGCATGCCACTTGCCGCTTGCCACTTGCCACTTGAAATGCTGCTTAGTTTTCGTCTGCAGTCCGGTTGCACTGGCAACGCAAACTAAATTTTTGGTATACAATCCCAAATTAAATCAAATTTTTCGTTTAGATTTACGCTGTATCTCAATTGGCCAGTGTAGAGAATATGTGCGAATAATTTGTTTCTGCACTTGCCAGCGTAACTCGGCTGCAACAGAATATATTGCTAAATATTAAATGAACATAATTTGTATTTATGCTCTTTAGACTACATACAAAGTTTCGCATTTCTAGCTCTCATAGTCCCCGAGTTTCAGGATCTGTTGTCTTACTTATGGATAGATAGGACATTTCTTTTGACTGTCTTATTTTATTTGTTTATAGTCGACAAAAGAAGTGTGCAGCTAAGTATTTAACAGATTAAAATAGAAAAATTAAAAGCTAAAAGGCCAATCAGATACAAAATTCGCGAATAACACAATGATCATTTGCTTGTCCTGCCCAGCTATGCCTCTTTTCACGGCTGATCTTGTCTGTGACGTCATTAGAGTCCACAGCTAGGATGGAATTTATAAGTAGTAAGTTAGAATTATAGAGATATAGTGATGGGAAATCACAAGCCCCGATGGAGGAAATACTTGGCAATGTATGCCCCTACTCGTAGCTGGCCGTGGTCAGTGAGTTCCCGAAGGTATCTCGACAGCAGAGATTTTATTGGAGGCTGAGAAGAGAAAGTTCAGTTCAGTTCGGAAAATGTGGCAGGTTGCCAGCTTTTGCGTGCTGCACTCCTGTCTGGCATTTATTGAAAACCTATTGCCTTTTTCAGGATTCAAGGCTTGTTTTCCAAAACAAACCACAACAACATGTTGGTTTCTAATGTCTTGTTCGTTAAATCTAACAAACAGTTTATATATTGGTTATTTATAAAGTATTTATTAGGCAAGTTTTGGTATTGCATCGTTGCCAGACATATTTATGCACGTCAGTGGCAAATACAGCTTCTATTCAGCAAATAAGCTGAGAAACTCAATTGGATCGAATGGACATGAAGTCAGGAGCGTGCTTGGCCTTGATGTCTGAGCGTCGAACTAGTAAGCGTGAGGTCGCCGGTTCAAATTTACCTGAAATGCTCAATTCTCACACGTTGGTTTATTTGGTTGGTTTTATCGTTTGCTCAAAAATCGGTGATTAAAGCTTAGCTAAGACAGAACTACATTAGCCTGAGCTTCGAGCCTCACTTAAACATCTTATGTATCGGGAATAGATTGCGATCAGAGTCTGGTCGTTTTCCATAGTTGACATGTTGGCATTGGTTGCCCTGTTGGACACAATTCACATCAGGCAGGAGGTCTGACAGCGATCCTTAATATGATGGAAGATTTATTGAGCTACCCATGGATTATCTGCTGGGCATTCAATGGCTACAATTCCTTTGGAAACTATTCCGATTTTCGAGTCAAGTGACAGTGGCTAAGTCAAAGATACAAAAAATGAGCAGGAAAGCAACAACAAGAGTGAAACACAAACAAGCAACAGCAACAGCAACAAAGGCAACAACAACAACAACAACACGAAAAAGCATTAATTTTAATTTCTACCCAATTCTCTTTGTAACGATGTGAAAATCTCTTAAGTACTCTTGTCATTGACACTCAAACCCAAGCAAAAAAGCGACACACAATACACCCCCAGTCTGTGTGTGTCGGTTGTGTTGGGTGTGTGTGTGTTGGGTGTATGCCAAGCGAGGGCTTAACCTTAGTTAAGCTGTTGCCCGTCTGCCCGTCTGCCCGTCTGCCCATCGTCGTCTGTTGACGGGCGGCTGTGACACAATCTCATCAACAGATCAGAGATTTGCAGCTCGTCCTCGTCGCGCACTGATGACATCTGTGGTATTTTCAACGTGCGACGTGACCGGCATAACCGGCACAGTCCACAGTCCACAGTCCGTAGTCCGTAGTCCACAGTTGGAGGTAGCTCTACCTACGCGCCGTTAAGAAGCCGGGGCACGCCTGTAGGTAACTGCCAGCAGTGGCCATGGAGCTGCTTAAAGGGGGTGGCGGGGGGTATGGGGAGCAGCCCATGGACTCACGGACTCACGGCCTGACGGCCTGAACGGCAGTCAGGCTGACTGCCTGACATTTGACACGCGCCGTTTTGGCAGCCGTCAGCCTTCAGACTTTCAGCAGGACATTTGCCCACTGACAGCCGTGGCCGTGCTTGTTATTTCTATTATTTTTTTCTTTTGTTTTTATATTATTTTCTATTTTTTGTTGCCCCCTACAATACCCTGTATACCCTGTATACCAAGTTGTTTGCTTCAGCTTTTAGCTCGGCATCTTTTTGAGGTTGTTCCTTCTTATTCCAATCTGGGGATCTATAAGAGCTATACCTGTAATATTTGGTATGCGGCTGTCATATGGTTCCAATTGAATCAAACGTATTTAATCTCGGGATCTATAAAAGCTATAGCTGTAAAATTTGGTATGTGGCTGCTGCTATGCCTCATTAGGATAAAATGTGCCTTAAGCCCAGATGCAGTTGTGAGAAGTTTATGGAAACACATTTTATTTATATGGGCTACTCAGGAACTAATTAAACTAGCTAATATTATATCTATATTAAGTTATATTTACTTAAAGCCAAGCTGATCACATTAGTTACTTCGATAGCTGATCAAAGTTCGACAGGTGCAGTCACATTTTCTAGTCTTGAAGTACAGGATATCTGTAAGTGCAGCTCTTTCTGCTCAAATGCCCTAACTTGTTTGATTTCCTTTTTTACTATTTTGTAGCACTTTTTCTTTTTGATTTTTTGGCAACTTAATATGGAGGTCAGCGCTTGCGTTGGTCGAGGCGGCGGCTGCTGTCGCCAGTTCCTGTTCGGGCTGTTGCAATATTAATTTTGGCGAATGGCACGTCGCACATGTGAAGAGCATGCGAGATGGCCAAAAGCCAAGAGCGAGCTGGAGATTTGCTTAGCCGAGGGCGGCTAGATGTCATAATTGTGCTTGATGTAGCAGGCGGCGGGCGGCATTTGTTAGCCTTCATTTGATTCGTGGAAATTGGCCCAATTAACGCAAGAGGCAAGCAGGCAACACACACACACACACGCACACCAACTGAGGCAACCAACAACTCAATTTATCACGCACAACTAAAGTGATTTGTTGCCAATGCCAACCGTGGTGCACGGCCCAACCCCAACCTGGGCTTGAGTCAAGGCCCAAAAGTCAGTCGCATGCAAAAACGCAGGGTAGGAAATTGTTTAATCAATTCATCAGACGTGCATGTTGCATAGGCGTATGTGTCTGTGTGTGTGTCTCTCTCTGTGTGTGTGTGTGTGTGTGGCAATAACAGACAGGATATTAACTTACAATTTCGACTACAGCTCGCGCTGGGGAACGCGACGTGCGCGTTGTAAACGTTAAACGACCAAAAATTTGTTTGAATAATTACCGAGACAACACACTCACGTATGAGCGTGATTCCCCCCATACCACCCTCCCTCCTTCCCTCTCTCTCTCTCTCTCTCTCTCTCGTTCGTCTTCTGCTATTTGGTCATGTTATTGCCCTGCCACCCGTCATTGACTTTACAAGCGAACAATTTGTCAAATGCAAATACAAATAACCCCTGCTCGGACGCCTCGCCCACGTCCTTGCCCCCGAACGACCCCTGGCCCCTGCCCAGAGCGGCGACTGGCCAGCATCGTTGGCTGCCAATTGAAAAACGATTCGAAATCAATCACAGCCGGCATGCTGTGGCCAATAGTGGGTAGGGGCAAGGGCGAGACTGTGCGAGGCGAGGCGAGGCGCGACCGCAGTGGCAAACGTTGTTGCTGAGCTGCAGGGATTTGGCAGCTGGAGGTCCATTAATAATTCTTGTGGCATGTTTTATGGCCGCAGCGACAGCAACAGCAGCCAAAAACCCTTCCGCACACACACACCCGCACACACACACACACACACACAACGAACTCACATGCAAACGTGACTTTCAACTGTTGACCGCGTGCCAGCTTTGACCATTTATTGGCATGTTACAGCCCCTGCTCGTTCCCCTTATCACCACCCGCCCCTCAACACTGAGCCAAGCCACACTTTGCGCAAGGTCGTGTGCTGTCCATTGCCAGGGTTATCGCGCACCGCCATCGCCAGCCAAATTGATGGGCAGTCATCAATTTCACTTGTTGGCCATCCGCCATCCGCCAACCGCGGGCCACCAACTCCGCTCCACCTCCGCCTTCCGCTCGCAAACGCCTCCATATTGGCGACTGGTTGCTGGTGGTTGCTGGTGGTTTTGGCTTGCGCTCCATTTGTCAACGATTTGACTTCGACTCCAACTGCGACTGACGGCAAGCGGATGCGGTGGGTGCGACTTTGTGCACTCAATTAACCAGCGCATGGAGGCGGGCATAGGAGCTGGAGCTGGAGCTGGAGCTGAAGCTGTTGCTGGAGCGGGAGCGGGAGCTGGAGCGGGAACTGGCGCTGGGATTGGGTGGTGTGAACACATGTAGCCATGGGTGTCAACATGTGTCGCCAGCCTGTGGATGCACTTGTGTATTGAACAGCGTTGCAGTTGCAAGGGTCGCGACAACCAATCAGAAGACGCCATCGTTGACTGGTATCGAAGACCAGGAGATAAATAGATGCAGCTTTGGAAAAGGGCGTAGGCATGGGAGAGCTCATGGATTCGGATTCAAGTTACGAGACATAAAATAAGCTGCACAATGGAGATATGTCTCGCAGATACAGCTGCATCTACAAGATACAGTAGACTGCGTCTGTGAAATGTATTTGTGAGATGCATTACATATGAATATATCCAAAAGATACCAATATAACAAATATAAGATACAATTATTTTTGAAAGATACTCGTGTATCTGTAAGATACAAATGTATCGATTAAGCCAATGCACTGGTTCCCTGAGATACACTTATGCTCTTCGTAGCAGAACAAATAAAAATATATCTGTAAGATAGGAAATTGCAAATACAGGTATATAAATATCTGTGACTTGCGGATGCAAGCTGTTCCGAGCAGAAGATACAAATTAAACTGTCAGTTAGACCTTTATGTGTGTAACTTTTAAAAACAAATAGCTGGAAATAAAAATGTAGCTTCCAGCTGCACAACCATCTTTGTTACAGCCAAAAATATCTTTAATATAGAAATGAACAACAAACAAGTAACTGGAAGATGCAAGTGCATCTGACAGATGCACAAAATATATGTACTGCCCGAATTTGACTATAATATATAAATGAATTTCAAACTTTAAGATGTATCAAAGTATCTGACAGATGCAAGTGCATTAAGCGGAAGTATCTGTGAGTAGCAACCACATCTATGACATGCACAATTTTTTGAATCTTTGAAGCACATTTGCTTTAAATCTATGTATCCGTCAGATGCAAATGAAATAAGCGAATGTATCTTTGTAGTGGCAAAATAATCAATGCTATAACTATTCAGATTCAAATGGATCTTTGAGGCACAAGAATTGAATGTATATGTGAGAAGAAAACATATCTATGGAATCCATGAAATACTTTTTAAATAAAAATGAATCTGTAAGGCACATATGCTATAGATATAAATATATCTGTCGGGTACAAAAGTAACTGTTCCTATTTAGCAGAGTTATAAATTGACTTTATGATGCATCAGAGGTCAAACGTCGGAGCAAAGCTCATCTATTCCAACTCTTTATAGACTTGTTCTTGTCTTCTTTAACGGAAAATTTGGCAAAGTTCAAGCGTGGGAACTGACCTGGAATCTTATAAAAATTTCAGCTCTCAAGCGTTTGATTTGTGTACTCTGCTTGAGACACAATGTATTGGTAACAGCATCGGTTGCATGCCACACTTTTTATTTGCCCCAGCTGCTCTGCGAGCACCCCCTGTCCCCTCTTTGCTGACAAGAACTCTGTTGAATTCCAGCTTTGGCTGGCGATTGCGAAGAGCGCATTAACTTGTCAAGCCGCAGAATGCAAACATATTTTGGGCATTTGCTGTGCACACACACACACACACACACCCCATAGAGAGGGGTAGGCGGATGGGGCTTTTTGCACATAGCATGTACATAATTTTTGTAATACTTTGCGCGATTTGCGCGCGATTATAAAAGCTTTTCGCGGTACGACCCCCATAATTCATATGATGTCGACTGGAAAATGTTTACAACACCAGGAGAAGATTGCAGGCAGACGCAAACCGTCGCCGCACCCAATAGACACAGACATGCACAGACAGCCAAATGGTGTGGAGCGAGGGGTATGACAGTGTGCTGTGGTGGGGTGGGCTGGGGGTGTGGGATGGCCGACAGCGGCATCAACACAACTCAACTCAGATACTAGCGCCATTATCGTTTTGGCGTCCTTGCCGCCAACCTAATGCAGCGCAGCCATTTATACGTCTATCGGCAAGGAGTAAAAACATCAAGAGCTGCCGCGCTAAAGGCACTGTCAGAGGAGGGGCTTAATAGTGGGGGTGAGGGGCGGGGGGGGGGGAGGGGGTGCTGTGGCAACTAGAGACGTTGCTCGCCGACTCGGCAGCGATTTTCGCAAGACAGCAAAATATTCAAATGAAAATTTATGTTTGCATTATGAATTTTTATATAGTGTTGCTTTTCGTAGGCATTTTTATGTGTCTGTACAGCTGTGTGTGTGTTGTGTGTGTGTGTGTGCATTCAACCCCGTCTACAGCATGGTAGCACTACCCTGCCCCCCCCCAGCCGCCGTCGCAGCCGCTGGTTGAAGTAACGAGTCGGCGTGTGGAAAATTATTAAAATGTCGTATATAATGGCGCTTCGCATTTGGCCGACTGCTCAGCGCTTGCGTCTTCTTCTTCTTCGTCGTCGTCTCTCCATTTCGGGAGGAAAGTGAACAAAATTTATGCGTTTATAGCTTTCATAATTTTCAAATTATTATTGTTATTCTCTTCCGCTGGCAAGGCATCATCAGGCCTAAGTGCGTGAAATGTTGATGGGCTTCGTATCGTTCGCATTGTGCTCATTGGGTTCACTTTGGCAAATGCTTTGATTACCCCCCCCCCCTGGCCACGGCCATGCATCCATAGCTAACCGCCAACTCCAGCTGCTGTCACAATCTGTGATTATAATAAACTTCGCACGAAAGTAGGCAACGGCAGTGACCAATTTATAGCGAGACGACGACGCATTTCGATATTCAAGGCAGCGTCGTAAAACGCTCAAACTCTTGTGCTCCATCCCGCGGATTGTCCAAGGGACTCTTCTGTACCTCGGCTAGTGGCATTTTTGGCGAACTCCTCTAGCCCTCTTGAGATTGAGCAGTTGGTTTGAGTTAGCTTCAATAAATTGCCTACTGCCTGGTAATCCTATGTCTCTTTGGTCTCATCTAGTTTTTGCCAGTAAACATTTTCCAGTATCAAATTCGTTTGGCTAAATTCAGTTCCTTCTACCTAATTTCCGATTAGCCTAAGCCTCTTCCAGTTCAACCTTTGTCTGGTAATCTTTTTTCCTTGCAGCTTCTTTTAGCTTCTTCAAGTCATTTCTAGCTTCTTTTAGACTACTTAAAATCACTTTCAATGCCAAATGACATCTCCTAGATTCAAAATATTATTTAATTGTTTGATTTCCTTCTTGTTTAAACTTAGCCCCCTCCAGCCTCTTCCAGCTTCCATTAGCTGAAGCTAGGCTTCCAGTTAGGCTTCCAGTTAGGCTTCCAGCTAGGCTTCCAGCTGGGCTTCCAATTAATTTTGCTTAAAGCTGTCCCAAGCTCTTCCACTTTTTGGCTCTCAGCGCTGTCTTTTTTTTAGCTGTGTCAAGTAATTTCCAGTCCCATTCAGCTATTTCCAACTACTTCCAGTGACACTCAGCTGAAGCGCTGCTCATTAGCGCGCTGAAAGGACTCGTCGATGCAGGCATCCATCAAGTGCCCTGCATGGGAGAGGAGAGTGCCCAGCACTTAGTCCAAGCCCAGAGGCACTTCGCAGTGCTCCACACTTAATGTGCTCGTAATGAAGATACAAAATGTTGTTAACTTGGCTCCAAGTGTGGCTCTGACACTGGCATTGATTTGTTTTGGGCTGCTCGTTCGATAAATCTTTGAGCAAACGGCGCAAGCAATTTATTTGTAAATGGAATCGATTAAAAAGCAATCGCTGCATGCCACTAGCTGATACTGCCCCAGCCCCATCCACATATCTAGCCTCGTCCCCTTCCACGTCACAAATTCCCTTTTTTGAGAGCAGACGACACCTTTGTGGCGCCGTTAGTTACGTTACGAACTCTCCAAGCAATTCGGCGAGTGACAACAACCAGCTCTCTGGGCCAGAACAGCAGGTGGCCCCGCAGCGAAAACCCCTCCACTTCCCCGCCCGGAAACTGAAACCGTAAGACACTAACCCAACAACAAAGGCCCAACCTCAGCCAGCCTCCGTCTCAGTTTCGGTTGCCGTCTCAATCTTAGACTCCAGCAATCAGTGGCCCGGAGTCCCCTTTTGCCATGAACCCTCCTCAAACCCTGCTACCCTCGCCGTTCGAATCGATGATTACATCATCTTGTATTACAAATTTCTTATCGAATATATTTCGTCGATTACCCCCTTGGGTAAAATTTATTTGCTGTCATTGCAGCGCGCGACAGTTAAAGGATTTATACATAGAACACAGCACGGAACAAACGCAACAGTGAGAGCCACTCGCACTAACTGCCAGCGTTGCCAGATCTCGTTAAAGTTCCATAAGCTAGCAACTTGTGGCGAGTGTTATACTTGTCCTTATATACTTAATACTTAAATTATTATATCTATATATATAAAACTGCCCTGACTGGCAGACTGACTGACTGACTCTTGTCTCTTGCCTCTCTTCAACACTGTCAACCTAGTGTTGAGTAAATAGCTAGGATCATTAACAGCTAACTTCCATTACACAATACTGGATAAAGTCATCCAAAATAATATTTAGATTCTTTAATTAACTCACAACTATCGATAACAACTGGAGTCTGCACACAAAGGCCCCGTTCCTAAGCTCTTGATAAAGTGCTTAATGTGATGTTTGCTCTGGAGCTGTCGTAGTGACCCCCTCCCCCCACCCACCCCCTCTCTCGCACCCAATTTTTGTGCCACTAAGCTGCTGCCGGCTCCAAAGGTAAATTCAGTTCTGTGTGCAAATTTATTAAAAATAAACGCCTCGACTGGGAGTCGGTCGGAAACCGCAGCGTTATCCCAAGCTGGGTCTCGCCGGGTCTGGCTGGGTCTGGTGGGTCGCTCAGGCGGAACATCTTGTAAACATACTTAGCTGCAGCTCAGGTGTAATAAGTACGCCTTGAAGTGTGCCCCGTGCGCCTCGTGCGCTGCCGCCGCGTGCGTCTTGCGGGTTGGCAAGGGCAGCAGGCAGAAGGTCAGGTTGCTGCGTCGCGGCAGAGTTTTTGGCCACGCTGCTAATTTCTTTCATGTTGCCGTAGCAGGAAATGGAGCTGGGTTATGGGCCGCAGGTATGGGACAGATGCGGCCGTCGGGCGGGGTGGGGCGGCGAACGCGAGGGCTGCTGCTGAGACTTGGCCTTTTTGGCGTCTTCAGCTCCAACGTCACTTTGTCGTGTATCTCTCACGTTAATTGTAAAGTGCGCGGGGGGTGGGGCGCTGGCCGCTGAGCGTGGTCGGGGGCGGGCCAAGCGGGAAACTGGCGCAGGACTCTCAAGCAGCCACTCCAGCTGAGCCGGCCAGCGGGGCGGGGCAACGACTGCGTCAATTTGGCTCAAGCGCACTTCGCAACTGCTTTTTTTCAATACCCTCGAGGAGAGTGTTTTAATTATGAGACTAAATGTGCAATGCATAGAACGAGGCATCGAACCCCTGATATATATACATATATATATACATGCTTGATCAGCATGTGTTCTTGATGTATATATTCTTTATATTGCTGATCGTGATGAAGCCCTGCATTAGGACGAACCTTTCTGTTGCAGGTAAAAGGACTACCATATGATATCATATATGTTGTAATTAGCAATTATTTGGTTTAAGGGAAATCTTTCGGTTTTAAACAATATTTTATCAGCTCTAGAAAATTTTAGGGGCTTGGAATTAATTGGGGGTTTGGGATTTTTTTGTAGGCACAATATGATAATATTAAATGTTGTTTTTAAGAATTCTTGTATGCATAATCGTAGGCTTTATTTTAACCATAATGTTTAGCAATATGTTAAGCATTATGTCAAGAATTCGAATAGGCATCATTTATGTTAAGCATTATGCAGGCATTATGTTAGGCAGTATGTTTGGCAAGAAGTTTGTCAATTTGTATAGCATTATGTTAGGCATCATGTTAAAAATTATGTTTGGCATTATGTAAAGCATTGCCATGCTGAGTGTACTCCATCGTTGTCCAGCAGTATGCACATTTATTTTGCTATTCAAGATATCCCAACCAAGCTCTGCAACTATGAGCTTCATATTGTAACAAGGGTATTAAGTCTTCGGCGTGCCGCATATGGTTGTATTTTTATTTTTTTTTACGATTTTCACGAGTTTTTTTCAGCTGTGTTTCATTTTTATTTTTTTTAATTAACTGTGTACATGGCAAAAGTTGTGTTTGCCAGCCAAATGGGCTGCGTCTTTGACTGAACGACTACCCGACTGACTCCCCTTGACATCCTGACTGGCCGCAGCAGCAGCAGCATTGGCAGTCGGGGCGGCGCATTGCGTTGACTGCAGCGTTTCAGCGTGGCAGCGTGGCAGCGTGGCAGAGGCAGGCTACAGTTGGGGCTCGGCTCGGCTCAGGTGGGCAGCTATGCTTGCTTCGTTCTGGTTGTTTGACTCTGGCTTTTCGTTTGCATTGCTCAACAGCGCGTGAGCCGAAGTGGCGCTAAATGAACAGCAGTTGGTAATTAAACCCTTTGCCAGCTAATGAACTCCTTGCCAGTCAGCCGAATATGAGAGCGGACGGTGCGGTGACCGAAGAGGGGGGAGTTGTTGGGCTGGGGGGGCGGGGCGGTGGCGGCACTTTTATCTCTTAACTGCAGGTACAAGCGTAACTGTAAATATTTAAGTGTTCTCTATGCGCAACAACATTTTCCATTGCCTACTTTTTGGGGCAACGGGCAAGAGTTGGGCTTTAAAATGGAACACCTTTAAGCCAACGAGCGGGGGGGCGGGGGCTGACAGCGTCAGCGCTGGAGACAGTTACAGCCAAGCAGCGAGAGAGAGAGAGAGAGAGAGAGATGTCGGAGGGGGGGGTGGGAAATAGCAAATCATTTGTTGGCCAAAAATTAGTTGTGAGCCCGTTTCATATCAGGCAAATGCTGTTCCTGTTGTTGTTGCAAGACGTGTCTGCTGTATCGTCTCTGGCTGCCCCATTCCCCCTCCCCCCTCTGCCCTTTCTCTCTTACCACTTTTTTGCGCTTCCTGTGACCCAACCAGCCACCGGCTGTATCCCAATTTTGCGAGGACACCAGCGCAAATCGAGCCGTTGCCATGGTTTCGGCTACGCAAATTTCAATAGTCCTGCGCTTGTGAAAAAGTTTTGATAGCATGCTAGACTGATTTCTGGTATTTCGTAATAATACATAAATAGCCCAAAAAAAAAAACGTAATTAACACTATCTGAATTCTTGGTATATTCATGTATGCAACAACATTTCAAAAAGCCAGCAAATTAGTTCAAATATAGAAATAAATATAATCGAAAATTACGAGAAAACAAAATCTAAACAATTATTGGGCAAATAGGAAAAATAATTTGTGCAAATATTGTTTATATACATATCTTCACTGTACATAAAGCAGCATGAAAATATATATACATATGTAAAGAAAAGGAAATATATGTAAAGATCTAACATTTAAGCCCAGAAGTTAAATAAGATATATATAGTATATTCGGGATCCGTGAATTATTTAAAACACTTCTTTGTGTGCAAAATAGATAAATATTATCAAACTGATCCAATTGGGTCTTAACCTAGAATTGTTATTTGTAAGCTTTTGCTTCAAAGATGCCAATTCATGAAAATCTAATTGTCGCCTAGTTAACGTTTATTTAAAGGAACGTTAAATTACTATCAATTACTTCTAATTGTGACCTGATAAAATATGTTTAGGCAAATGTTTTCACCAATTTTTTCAGACCTTTTTCGCAGATTAAATTTTTACACATACTTTTTTGACGCTTCTTTCTTTCCCATAAGCATCAGCATTTTCTGTTTGATTTTGTTGATTTCCCTTTGCAAAATGCAAAGTTTGCACTTAATGCATACTTTGTTCCACTGTGCAGTGGCCACTTGCCGTATTCCATTTCGGGACGCCCAGGCGACGTAATGAATGTGTGCACATGTGTGCATATGTGTGTGTGTGTGTGTGTGGTTAGCTACCAGCTAGATACAATGCGGCCGCAAAGACCACGCCCAGGCCCCGGCGCCGCCTTGGCCTCGACTCGCATATGAATATGAATTTTATCGAGATTCATGGCAGATGATAATTTTCCCTTGATAACTGTAAACTCGTCTATAGCTCGAAGCGAGGTTGTTGCCAGCCAAAGACAGAGAGCCAGCAGAGGGAGAGAGAGAGGGAGAGAGCTGTGTCTGCATTTGGGCCACATGCAGAGCGTGCGGAAGGGTGGGTGGGGGGCAGCGCTAGCTGGTTACATGGTGTTGAGTTTTTTGGCCAGCATTGGGGGATTGGGTCAACCCTCTGCTGCTGCTGCTGTTGCTGCTGCTGCTGTTGGGGCGCTCATTTCATTCATTTGGCCCGTTCATTTCCTTGTGCATTCATTTGCCTTCATAAAATATAAACAGCGTATTAAAATGTATGAATATCCCAAACAGAAACCCAAACCTCTGACTTCCCCCCACCCTCACCCAGCCCGTCGAGCACACAGCCCGCAAACCCATGCAACAGCTAATGTTGATAAGTGAAGTTATGACTTTGCCTTTGGCCTCAGTCAGACAAGGGTGTGGGTGTGTGGGCGTGTGGGGGGAATGTGTGCGTGTATGTGTGTGGTTGCTTGTAAAGTGTCTGTCGAATCCTTGGAGCACTCTTTACACTACTCACACACACAAACATACACACGCACACACACGCATACACAGGCACATCTCTATTTTTGCTTATTTTTTGGCAATCTGCAGCAGGATTTCATTAAATTTATGCATCCTAGCTAAGCCCCCTCCTCCCCACTGCCAGCCAGCGCGCCTCTGTTTCGAATGTCTGACTTTCTATTAGCATAACAAGCTCAATTTTGATAAATTAAGTGTTTATCCATACTCGTCGGTGCGCAATTTTAAGTGTTCTCCGCACTAATTTGAATCACTTGGCGCTGCGTCCATTTTTCGCTTTCCCCGCACACATACACACGCACACACTCATTTGGTTTTTTTTTCGCTCTGTAACTCCAGCCCCGGAATGGATACGTGGCTGGAGGTGTTGACAGCTCAAATATGCCCATGCCTTAAGCCCCCCCCCTCCCATCCCTTTCCAACACTCACACACACCCTCACTCTGGTGGCGAACCGTGCCCAGGGCAGCGTTGACCTTTCGCCTGGTCGACGCTGCTCCGCCCACCTTTTCTTTTTTTTTTTTAAATAAGTTTAGGCAGGCCGCATATGCAAATCAGCTCAACATTTGCGGAACTCGAACTGTGGACCTCGTTCAAGTGCATGCGGTTTGCGTGCTTTGAAGTTAAAACTCAATTACGCAAAATTCTCACACGTTGGCGCCCAGGCAGGGACTGGCATAAAAAATACAATGATGGGGCCAGCGGAAGGTTGGGGCGGGGAAGGATGGACTGACTGGCACCGCGACCGCATTTGATGTGGGTGCAGTTGGTTCTGGTTGAGCTGTAGCATCAAATTGCAGCCGTTTAGCTATCAAGAATCAAGCGGCAGCAGCTGCTCGCCCGCCATAAAAAACCATTTAGCTAATTGCCTGGCCGCTTGCCTTGGTCAACATTTTGGCTAACGGCACGCCAGCTGGCAACACCTGTCGCCCCCCCTCCCCCCACCACACACCCCCAAACACACGCCAAACAACGCCGCCAGTCAACGTCATGAGACGCTTTCCATTTCACGGCTGCGAGCAGCTTCCGCTTGGCATTGCTTTTATTTTTTTACGGATCGAGCATATTTCAGCGATTACCGCAACGGAACGTGAAAAAACCCCAAGTGCTTTTTATGCCAGCTCCCAGCTAAAGACACGGATTTGGCAACCGAATCGGCTAAAGTAGCTGCTTAGTATGGGAAGCGCGAGATTTCGTGTACCAAATTAAATGGTTAGCTAAATTTCGGCATTAAAGAGATAAGCGAATGAGCGGAACCAGTTGGTTCTTCAAATGAACTAATTTGTAACTGAATCAATTGAAGCAATAAGTTCATTAAGTTCATTAATATGCATGCATTTATGTTCTAGGGAACTAGGATTCAAATGTTGATCAAGTGAGTAAACTTGAGCCGATTAAACTACTTATGTGACAGAATTAGTTAAACAATAAGAAAAGACGTTAGATATGGAATTTATTTAAGATGGTCAAGGAGCCAGTTCAATCTAACGGTAACTTCCGACTTAGCCTTAGCCTCCGGAGAACCAAAGGGTCTTTACAGCTTCTCGAATGAATTAATTGACAACTGGACCTGCCAGGGGAACGCAACTAACCGATTACTGGCCAAACTCTGGGATTAGCTGGCGAACTGCACACTACGAAGAAGCAGCAGTAGAAGAAGAAGAAAAGGCAGCGTAGTGAAAGAAAGAAATCGCATCGCATATCTAAAAAGGCGTGAAAATAATTTGCATAAATTGATGCCCTTTGATCGCCTCAATTGCTGCACAGACCATGGGACCTGCCTGTTAGCTGCTGGCTATGGACTGTGGGCTGTGGGCTGTTGGCGTTGCCACTTCGCTGGGGAGTTGAATGATGGGGCAAGGCGCTGGCATCTAATCGACGGCTGTCATGGGAACCAAGGGGACAAGGGCGTTGCCAACGCTTTAGGGATGCGCTGCGTGTAAAGTGTTTACGTAGCAGCTGCCACGCCCACGCGCTGCCACCGCCCTCTCCAGCAGCAGCAAATGCCTGCAGTCAGTGTGAAGCTGCTGGGAGTGGGGCCAACAGGCCAAGTCACAGGCATTCTAATTTGTCGCCAACGTCGATGGCTGTTGGCTGCTCTTTGTTAGCTCAAGGCGGGCGGGGTTGGGCTGCCCGACTGCAACTTTTGAAGTGCTCTGTTGGGCACTGCCAGGACTCTCTCTTACTCTCCCTGTGTGTGTGTGTTTGTGTGTGTGTGTGTGTGTGTGTGTTTGGTTGTTGGGCTCCACTTGAGCCGCCTAAAATGGCACTTTAGTGCCTTTTGGGGCGTGCGAAAACAAAGGCGCCAAGTGTCGTGTAGCGCATTGAGTGGCAACACTTTGCCAGCTCTAGCCCAGACCCCGAAACACCAGTCCCGCACATCCTGCCCCCCGCCAGCCACCCAGCCAGCCTGCCCAACCCCCCGGTATATCCCCAGTGCCCCTGTCCAGGCAATTTTGTACGTTAAGCATCTTAAAAATTGTGTCAATTTGTTGAAAATGTCGCTGGAGAATTTTGTGGTGTGATTTTCGTTTATATATTTCGCTTGGATTATTTTTCTTTTTTTTTTCAGATTTTATGTCTACCCTGTAGCCATAATGTGTGTTGCAAGACTAGGCAAAACTTAAAGCTAAAGGAATACGCGTTTAACTTTTAACCTTCAAGAAATATTATAAATATATATACTGAATATTTGAAGTTCGTTTTACTTGCAGATGAACAATAACTTTCACTGACAGAATTGTTGAGCTTCTGTTCGTAGAATCTAATAGCTTAACTTTTAAAAAAAAAAACTCTTTGATCATGGCCTAAGCCACGCAGCTGAAGCCTACGTCAGGTTTTCGAATCCCGCCCTCTTTAAAGGCTATACAAAACCAAGTTCCACATAAACACACACCTATTTACAGGGCATCTGCCAGTTGAGCACACTTCGCCGCAGCTATTTAAGTTGTTTTTAGCTTTCGTTATTACCAACAAGTGGCAAACTTTGACAATGGGCGGGCGGCGTTGCGTCAATTGCATTGCTGGGACAGTTCACTAGATCGGCCCGAAAAAGTATGCTATAAAAAGTAAATATCAATCTAGCAGACAAACCTGCCGAGCGCCCGGTAGAGGTGGGCGCTGGCCTGTGTGTGAGGGTTGGCAGCTTCGGTATGTAGATATTTTTGGGGCAACTGAAAATGAGTTTTTCGCTACGCTGGAACCGCAACTTATGCTTTAAAGTGGATGTTACGAGCATGTTGAGTGCTAGAGCGCCTGGGGGAGGCGTTTTTTCTCGAAAGACCTGAAACCCGCAGTCGCAGCCGTAGCGGTAGCCAGTGCCGGACCCGGCCCGAACCGGAAGCCCTTACACACACACACACACACACACACTTACACACACCCAGGTTGCTGGCGAAAGGGGCAACTGCGACAAGGAGCGAATGAATGGAACAGCTGTGGCCATTTCCTTTGCAAAGGCTTTCGCTTGTTTTCAGCTGACCAGCCGCTGCAGCCCCCTTCAGCTCTCCGCTGCCAGGGGTCTTGTGCCTGGGATTGAGCCGTTGCTGGACACACATTAACACACATTGTGCGTTGTCCTTGTGGCAGTTAGGGCTACAAAAAAAAAGTTAAATAAAAAAAATTAAAACAAGCTGGCCAAAAAATATGTGGAAAAAAGAGGAATCCGCTGCACAAATGATGCATGCTTGTGTGTGTGTGTGTGTAAGGGTTGTGTGTGTGCGAACGGGTGTGTTTGTCCTTTTTACGAAAATCTGATTAAAATATTTGAGTTTGCCTTTTAATGTGATTTTTGAGCATAAAAAGCCAAGTTTGAAGCAAAGCAAAAAGTTCACAAAATACCCGCCCTCCCAACCAATCCCATCCCCCCACCCCAGCTGGTCGGCGGTCGCAGCGTGGGTTATGTGAGTCCTAGTCCGAGTCCGAGTCCGAGTGCGCATCCGATTCCTGTTAAGGGGTTGCTTAATGTAACTGCTGCCCCGTTTAGTTTTTCAGTCCAGTCGCTGTCCTTTTGCTCCTTTGTCGCTGTGCACTGTATCTTCTTTTGATATCCTGCACAGTGCACGGACAACTGGGCATATGCGCGCTCTGGAGTAGCTGAACCAAACGATGAATAATTAATGGTAGACTCTTGCGTTGGATACTCAGAGTACATGCTTACGATCAGGCAGAGCTTTAAGTTAACTATACTTATTAATTACTGCCTGATTTGCTATTAAAGCACAAAACGTTTTGATTGGGCAGCTTAATTTTATTGCACCGCCAACACACATATGCACCATACTTATGTTTAGTTCAGGCATATAGCCATATCGCTTGCACTTGCATAAAGCTCAGCCGGACATGCTGCTGCTGTTAACCAGCCTGTTAACAGCTGTTAAGCTCAGCTTTGCTCTCTGTTAAGCTGCTTTTTCCATGTCAGCTGTTAAGCTCAGCTCAGCTTTGCTCTCGTTAAGCTGCTGTTCCAGCTCCCAGCTTCGCCCACGCATTCAGCTCAACACATATTCACTCTCTCTATGTTTTAGGTACGGCTATGTCCGTCTAGCTTGCCTACACTTACTTAGCCCAACTCTGCAACGCTCTCCACAGCTGATCTCTTATAGAATTGCATTTAAGCAAGCAGGATGGCATGTGCACTATTAAAGGCATGTGGTCTGTTTAATTGTCTCAGTAGGCGCAGAAAAAAGGATGTCCAAAGGCTGTGATTCCTTAAGAATCAAAGGACACTCGCAGAATACGCTATGAGTAATGGGCATATGCATCTAAAATGTTATCTAATGGGTAACTATTAGTCCACGCTAATTTTGTTGCTGGACATTTGACGATTTTGCTGGGCATGAGCTTCAGTAGGATGAGGGAAGGCGAATTGTCCTTGCAATTGAAAGCAACATAAAATAGAAAGCAATGTACATGGCCAGGGAAATCGATAGATCGCAGGCGAACTGGCCGATCGACCCAATCCAACCCCGCGGCACGCTCCTCTGCTCATGTGAACTTAATTAATTAAGGCCCACGGCCGACAGCTGCTGGACCCAAAAACCAAAACCCAAAAACAAAAAAAACCAAAAAAAATATGGAAGATGAGAAATCACTCAAGTGTTCATTAATGCAAATCAGTGTCTCTAGTGGGCTGTGTGTGTGTGTGTGTGTGTGAGGGGGGTCGGGGTAGGGTGTCTCTTTCTCTCTCTACACACACACACACATCTCGCTCTGCTTCTTATTTGTCCATCATAAATTTTCTTCGGCTGCGTTTTCTTTCGGCTGCCTTTTGACTTGACGTTTTGTTTGTTAATTTGTGAAAGCCCAAAAGGGCGTGGGGCTGGACGATTGGATGAGAGGTGAGGGGTGAGTATTGGGGGTGAGCGGGGATGATTGTGCTGGCTACTAGCTGTGTGGCCATGTGGCTATAATTTGTTGACGTTTGACTTTGTGCGTCGTCTAATTGTGGGCGACGTGGCAACCGCACCCATCGCCCCGTGCTCGATGCTGCCCAGCAAAAGAAATGCACTGCGGCTGGGCTGAGGCGGAATGGCAGGGGTGTTGCACGACGGAGGGGAGTTGGGCTGGGGGGGGGATACTAGACCGCTGGTCACTTTGATGTGGCGCCGCTGCGGGAAACGCGTAATTTACTTGTTATTTTTCTTCTTCTTCTTCTATTTTAAGGTTTTCTTTTTATATATAAATTTTTTTTTTGCGTATATTTTACATTTATTTTTATAACAAGTTTTTCCCAGGCGACACGCTAATGAACTGATTATGCAGCTGAGTGGGTGGATGGTGGCGGGAGTGGGGCCTGATGTGGGCGCACTGTTAAATGTAATGTTCAGCAGGGGGCGTGGCAAATGGAACAGCCCACTTGGGTGGCTTTCAAATGCAAATCTGTTGTAAGCACACACACACACACACACACACACACGCACAGCCAAGTTACAGTTAGACAGAGAGATTACACTTGCCCTTAAGCATTTACGGAGCGTAAGTAAGTGCCAGAAGTGGAATATTAATTTTCCTTGGCCGCATCCTCAGCAGCGGCGCAGTCATGCGTGGCCAAAACAGAGCCGGTAAACGTGTGTGTGTGTGTGTGTCTATGTGTGTGTGTGTGTCCAGCGCAGGACACTAAACATAAAAGCCTTGGGAATGTTGAATAGTTGAAAATTCGTTAATGGTCACTGCGCTCGGCAACAACAGCAACAGCAGCAGCAACAACAACAACAACAACGAGGCGAACAACTTCAATCTACAAATTCAAAATTTCAAGCCAAAAACGTAGCTCAGTGCCAGGCGCAGTGCAAATAGCTGTTCGAGTGTGTGTGTGTGTGTGTGTGTGTGTGTGTAGGTGGGTGGGTAGGTGTACACATATGTGCACATATTTTGGGCAAGTTAAAGTTCTTAGAAATCCTTGAGTGCACACAAAAACAAATAAACAACGAAATAGACAAACAAAATGGTCGCCCACGGGTCATGGGGTTAGAGGGGTTGACTGCGGGACGAATGGATGGGGAGGAGGGGGGGCAGAGCATGACCGCTTGGGCGCTCGGCCATGTACTGTGGTTAATTTGTGTGCTTAAAAGCGCTTTACGACTTTGTTGCTGCCGCTGCCGCAGTCGCTGTCGCTGTCAAAGACGGAGTCGGAGTCGGCGTCGGAACTGGAGTCGGAGCTGGAGCTGGACTTGGAGTCGGTCAGCAGCAGGGCTTTTAAAATTTATGTGCATTGCAAGTGTCAAACTATTGCTACACATAAGTGCACACACACAAATACACACACAAAAACTATGCAGTGTGTGTGCAACTTATGCGAAGGAATTTTCAATTTTCTTAAGCTACACACAGGCGCACAGTGGTGCAACAGCGCACAAAATGTGTGTGAAAATTCATAGTGAAAGGGAAACGCAATCCACTAAAGTAGGATTAGTAAGAGAAATGGTAAACTTGGTGGCTATTCAATTTAGTTCTTTAATTGGCATACACCGTTAATAAAAAGCAAATATGAATACGAAAGTCTTATCAAATCCAATCAGATTACCCATCAGGTTTTCCTTATCTATCAAGAATAATTCCCTCTTTGGATACTGTCCCTTATATATCCATCTTAGCCCAACCATTTAAACTCAGCTTCAATAAAAGCTGAAGCAATGCAATGTGCTTTGTGAGTTCGTTGTAGCCCACAGATCAATTTTCAATCTAGCTCCCATAATAATAATATAGGGTAAAAGGGAACTAAACAAATTTGAAGAAATCTTGAAAATATTACGAAATTTGCGATAGCCGGCAGACCAGTGTGCGCGCGCTTCGCATATGTGCACCCTGGAGACGACACATGGACACGGACATGGACAAAGATAAGAGAGCCAAAGTACAAGTGGAAGCTGAAGACGAAGTTCACGTGGAAGTCGAAGTCGAAGTTGAGGCGAACGTCTCTCTCAGTCGTCTCAGTCGTCTCAGTCAGGGTCTGAATGAATGACTTAAAATTGAAATGCGATTACATGACCAGGACACGCATTTAGAGGCGACTTAGGCCACGGCAAGGACAGCAACAGCAACAGCCGCGCCGGCCAGGTCAAGCGCTGGCTAAGACACAGGACTCGGACCCGGACTCGGACACGGACTCGGACTCAGACCCAGACTCAGACTCTGGCGATTGTTTGACTTGGCCTCGTGCTCGGCTGGCTGACTCGCTGGCATTTTTGGGCATAGACTTGGCTCGAAAACTTAACGCCAGCTGCTCGTTACGTAGCCGTCTCGGGGCTGCTTTTAAATTTCATTAGTTTAGTTTTATTGCGCACAAGCCAAAAGCAAATTTGTCCCTTTTTTGCATACGGCCAGCACGCAGCATGCAGCACGCAGGACGCAGGACACGGTCTCAAGATTGGGCAGCTTTAAGTATTAATTTTCAGCTTTAAGGCAATCGGCGAAATGTGTTAGAAAAATTAAGCGCAAAGATAATGAATTGAGAACAAAGTGCTACAAACAAGTTTGCATTAAATCAGCCTGCTTGCCGCACAAATACCCTGTAATCAAGCGCTTGTGAATCTTCGATTTAGCAAAAGGTGAACTAAGTTATCACCATAACTTAGCTTAACCACTTTAAATACCTAAACCTGTCCTCAGCTCTCAAAGGCTCTGAGTTCTAATAAACAGTTCGGACAGAAACGGGCATGAATAGATATAAGTTTACATTGAAACTCTTGCCTAGCTGTGAGTCAGGCCTGTACTGTTGATTGCCTTTTTACAGGGTATAAGAAAAAGATGTCTTCACATAAATCGAGGGCGCTGGGGCGTCATGATTAAGGGGTTCGCTTCTTGTCGCTTCTAATTTTTATTTTTATTTTCATTTTCATTATTTCTGTATATATTTTTTTTTTTTTGCGCTTGCCGCTTTGCTCTCTGGTTGTGTTTGGCTGGTATCCCGCGGATACTTCCGCTTAACGGTTACATTTATAATTACATTTTAATTAGATTCATTCGCCTGTAAAGTGTCCCTTTGTGTGATTTTGCCGCCTGGTCCGCTGGTCCGCTGGTCGCCTGGCTGCTTAATGAACGAATCCTTGAATCTTACGCTTGCCCCAGTCTCAAACTCAATCTCAATCTCCATCTCAATCTTTACCACTCCCCCCCCCCCTCCTCCACCCCCTTCACTACACGCGGCTAGCTCAACAGCCACGCCCATTTGGCCACAGCTTAGGACAGCCTGCGCCTTTTCATTCGATTTCCAATTTAGTTCTTTTTCTACACTCTTCCAAGCTGCGGCTATCTGATGTTTCTGATAATGTTTGTAACCCATTTCCCGATTCTCGAATAACCAAAGACTCGGCGATCTTAGAGCAAAGACTTTTTAAGCCGTTAAATAACCTTAAACCAAATAAATTTATTAATCTGAATACTATTGACAATTAAAGTTACATTCAAGCAGGGTATTCACGCTTCGTCTATGCTCTATTTAATTTGCTTGTATTTCCTTATTTCTGCTCGTCCTCCCATTTGGTTGGTTGCCCTTTTTTCATTTTTTGTTCTTCTATTTTTTGCTGCCCTCCGCTGGCAGCTGCATTTTTAATGACTCTGATTTATTAATGGCGGCCCGCTGATTAAAGCCTATCCGCTGAGCAATGTTCCGCCGCCCCCTCCCCCGGCTCCCGCGTATGCCCTCAATATATAAAATTGGGCAATGTTTTTGGCGGCGTCTTCGACCTGGCAACAACAATGCGCCAAGCATGAGCTGGGGGGGGAAGCAAGAGCAGGGGGACGGCAACTCTTTAGACGCGATCTAAATACGGTTTATGGGCCCCAAATATGTATGCGAGCAGTTGGGGCTGCCATGGATGGCTATGGCAAAATCTGAGCTCGGCTGCTGCTGGGCGGCCAAACGCGACGACGTGCGACGCCGCTTAACTGTTTAATAACTTTTGGCTGGTTGTTGTCTGACAGGCTTTGGCTTTGGCTTTGGCCAGGACAAGCTACCCCAGGCCCACAGCCAGCTGCATGTGAGAGACGCCAAGCGCGGACGCGGACGCAGCCGAGGACGAGGACGAGGACGACGACTCATTGTCTCTGGTCTATGGGAACGGCTTGAAGTTCCACGTCGTTGATTTTATTAGTCTCCAGCGAACAATTCGAAAAATTTGTACCGAGAAAAATTCTATTTTTTCTATTTTATTTGTTATTTGTTGGCGTCGCCTTGTTGTTGCCCTTGTAGACCCCCCAAAAAAAAAGAAAAAAGCTGTGCAAGCGGAGACTCGAACGTTTCTAACGAGGCTTTAGCAACTGGAATCCAATAGCAGTCGATTTTCTTTGGAATTCTTTGCCAGTTGTTGTTGTTGTTGTTGTTGCTGCCTAACGCCGGCAAAAGGATTGCGAATTACGTATCTGCCGTGGGTTAGAGAACTGGGGATTGCGGATTCAGGATTTGCGAACTAACGACTGCGCCATGTCAGCTGCTGGGCCTAGCCGGGCTCTGACTGTGGCTCTGACTGTGGCTGTGGCTGTGCTTCCACTTCCAACTTCTGCAGCTAGTTCAACGTCTTTTCTGGCCGCCATCTAATGGCAACTTGTTAAATTGTAAAATTGGAAAACAAGTTGTTTTCGTTCCTTTTATTAGGTTGCCGCCTCAATGCGCGCGCCCCCCAGAAAAGCAACATTGCCACGCCTTCGCATCCGCTGAACAGACATCAATTGCATTAGAGTAACCCATCGCATCCTTTTTCACATTCACATCCATATCCTTACCCAGCTTACTTACCCAGCTTCTAAGAGCAACGAAGGAGGACTGCTGCTAAGGGGGGAAGGCGGTTGGCTTAGCGTCGGGCGTCTGTCTTGTGCCATGGGCCATTTAGCTTTAAATTTAACCCTCGCAACACGCACTCGCAGGCGCGACTGGAGGCGAGACTGTGGGCGTGGCAGGGCGTGCCAGCTGCTCAGGAGGCTCCTTTACGTTGACTGCAACTGCCCCTGAAGCTGTGCATGCAGCCGATGCGCCTGAAATCGAACCCGAATCCGGTATTCGAAGCGAAATCCGCTTTAATAAATTCATTTTAATTTAAGCTGCAAAGCGAAATCTTAATCTACAAACCCAAACTAGTTCAACACTTAAGCAAGTTAGCGTTCAAATCAAATTATAAGTGTTCAATCTGTCAATTAGTCAATCAATCAATCTGTTGTTTGTTTCGGCACTTACATTTAATTGATTACAAAAATCTAACTTTTTAAAGAATTTTTTTCAATTTTTTGCCTGCCGCTCACACACCTTGCCGTGACAGGAAATACCCTATGCGCATAGTGGCTAAATTAAAGGGTATATACGTTTTCTAAATGTGAAATAAGCAGCACTTATATATACAATATATACAGACGAGCCAGGCCAGATCAACTCAGCTTGTGGTCCTGATCGTTTCACACATTTTCAATGGGTTTGGAGATTGTAAAGCGTTATCCACGTTTTGTTGTCTTTATGTTTTTGTTTTCTAACCAAACGAATTTGTTGATTTTAGCCTATTTTTCATCTTAAGCGGACGTAGAGGGCATCTGGGCGAGCACAAATAGGCACTATCTAGGCACACTTGAATACTTTGGCACAGTTTTTGGCCGCACAAGTTGGCCTTAATTTGGTTTATCGTTTTGGGCTTTGTGTCTTTAAGTTGCCAGCCAAAGAGCTTCATTTGGGTTGCTGTGGTAACTGCAGCAGCAGCAGCAGCAGCAGTAGCAGCAGCAGCAGCAGCAGTAGCAGCAATTGCTGCCGCCAGCCCGGGACAATTACGTGAGGAACTTCAAAAGGCGGCGAGCTGCTTTTTAATTTCTTTAATTTCTCTCGCCCTCTCTCTCTCTCTCTCTCTCTCTCTGTCTCTGCCTTATAATGATGTTAATGTTAATGATGATGATAACGATGATAGCGTTGTTGTTGTTTTTGTCGCTGCTCTTCGCTGTGTGTCAAATAGGTCGCTGCTCATTTAGCTCGCCCGTAGTCGGTCGCTGTGCGGAGTCCTTTTAACATCCTTGGCGCCGTGTTTGATTTCAAAGTATCACTGAAGTCCCTTTCAAGTACACAGGCACAGTGGCCAACCAGGACACCAACCATCACCCACCAACCACCACCCACTCACCCACTAACCCAACCCACATCCCAATACCCCTTAAGCAACCCGTTTCGCTGACTTTTGTGCTGGCAACTTGGCTGCGACTTTGGCTTTAAACGGATTTGGCAAAAGGCAGCCGCTTGGCCGGCAGCTAGCGGGGCATGCGAAGGGGGGGTGGGGTAGATTCCGGGTGGTTAGCAGTAGCTGGTGTCATAAAACGTCATCGTGCCTGGCGTTGACTGTTGTTGTTGACGCTTTCCATTCCCTGGCGCTTTCCGTCCGGTTTTCTTTTCTTTTCTCCCTCAACCTCTCTTCCTCCCTCGCTCGCTCGCTCGCTGGTTAGCTGAATGCAGCTGATGGACAAGTTTGTGGCCGTGGCTCCCCGCGCCGTGGCACGTAATTAGCTGCCACTTGGAGGCAGAACAAATAAACAAATAAACAAACAAAAGTGTAAAGTGCAAGACACTAAAAATGCGCCAAAAAAAAGGGGATAGGGCGAAAGCGAGGCCAAGGATAAAGGGAATTGCCAATGGGCAACACGCCGGGTGGTGAGGGGTGAGGGGTGTGGCTAGTGAGGGGTGCAACGCGGCGGAAGAGGCAGAGGCAGAGGCAGAGGGCTTTTGTGCGTGCAACAAACTTTTTGTCTTCGTTTTCATTAATTTGGGATAAATGAAAACCACAGCCGAATGCGTGTCTGGCCTAGAACTGGGCCCCAACCCATCCTCCTCACTTCTCGGCAACAACAGCAACAGTTTGTGTGTGTGTGTGCGTGTGTGTGTAGGTGGAAAGGTTTTTAGCAGCGTTTACAGCCCCTGCCCCAAAACTGCCCACACAACGCATTGATTAAGTCTCAATAATAAAACAAACGAAACGAAATAAAAGCCCCAAAGCAAAAGAGAGAGTAGAAAAAAAATAGAATCCAATTTGAAGCATTTTAGGCGCAGGTCGAATAGCTGTGGGATTACCTGTGTGAGTGTATGTGTGCGTGTGTGTGTGTGTGACTAGCTTTAAGCTTTAAGCGAATCTGTCTCAGTTAGCAATCTCTAGAGAATCCGAATACAGCTGAAAGATAGTCTAAACCAAAATGCATCACACAAATCCTTTGTACAATTGCTTTTCAGCATTTAGCTCATAAAAACTCTTAAGCTTTAAAATACTTTTAAATATTGCCGCCTGTTAATACTATTAAGACTCTGAAAATTGATATATGTAGTTGATATAGTCTATCTGACCGTCTGTCTGTTTCTATGCGAACTAGTCTCTCAGTCTTGAAGCTGACGACTCAAAAGCTTGCCTAGGTCCGTCTTTTTGCTGTAGGCAGTAAATATATTGTCCGGATTGGACCACTATATCATATAGCTACCATAGAAACGATCGGTTGAGAAAAAACTTCTTGCAAGAAAGACTTGTTTCTTTATCTACATAGCCCAATGTCGAGACTTACCATTTAACCTGGCTGCCTATATATGTGACAAATCTTATCAAGATCGCAATACTAGATTTTATAAATTGAATTCCTTTGCTTACATGTCTGCAAATGGTCGTAAGGCAATCGTCTACAAGGGTATTAAATGTTCGGTGTGCCGAAGTTATCCTTGCTCTCAGTCGAAAGCTTAAATGAAGGATTATTCTTCATAATTCCTGCTATTAATTCATATTTTATAAATGTAAATATATTAGAATATGCTTCAATATGTTTCAATATGTTTCGAGCTGAAAATTGATACCCCCATGGTATAAGGGAGCCTATGCTCCAAGTTCGAAGGGACCTGAACAAGATTGACTGAAATACTAATACTATACTAAATACTAAATTAAAACCGAAACAATTATAACAATTGTAGAGTTTACTTTAAATTGATTTCAGAACTGTGCCTAGATGTATTTGTGTGTGTGTGTGTGTTGTGTGTGTGTGTGTGTGTGCGTGTGTGTGTGGCTTAAAAATCGAGTTTTTGAGTTACTTGGGGTTGACTTTGCTCAGCTTAACGTTAGAGAACTTGATGCCACATATGTCTACATATATGGGTATATGTATATGGATATGGATACAGATATAGATATAGATATATATGTATATGTAGCTGGGAATTGGCATTGTGTGTGCGCACATCACTTGAAAATTCGATTAAATGCTGCAATTTAATGCCTGCCCCGTAGACCACACACACCCATCCACACACACACACTAGAAGCAGACACACAGTTTTTGAGATAAGAACTCTAGCTCTGCTTGGGCAAGCTGATGACGATGAGGATGAGGATAGGGGAGGGGGCGGGGGCGTGGCTGTGGGCTGGCAAAGTGAACGCATAATTAAATTACGCAGCAGCAGCGGCAACGAAAGAGTTAGACAAATAAGCTCAGGTATTAACCTCTGGCACGCTAACACACACCAGAGCACACACACACACACACACACACACGCACACGGACACCTGAAGCAGACAACAGCCCAAGGAGCAGCCATTGGAGCCTCCATTGTGCGCCACAGCGTTCATTAATTCGATTTCCATAACAATTTATTCATAAGACAATGTCTGGCACCGTTATTTTATCTCTGGCGATGTGCGGTAACGGTAACGCCACTTAGCTACACAAGCCTTCCCCCACCCCTTCCCCCTTTCCCCCCTCCCTGCAGCTAAAAGCAGCAGCCAGTCACCCCCTCTCAGCGAAGAGCATCAGAGTCTGCAATCCTTTCGCGCCAAGGCGAACGTCGAGGGAAACGCCATAAAATATTTTTATGTGCGAACACTCTATAAATGCGTTCAGGAGCTGCTCCAGGATCTGATGCTGCTGCTGCTGCTGCTGCTGTTGCCTTTTGCGGTTGCTGCTGCTGCTGCTGCTGCTGCAGTGGCTGTGGCTGTGGCAAGTGGTGCAAAAATTATCTTCAACACCTTCGAACTTTAAAATTAAATGAGGATTAGCGCCGACAACGCACAGTGCGCCCCCAGAGTAGCACACACACACACACACACAAGCAGATAGACACCTGAGCTGTGTGTGTGTGTGTGTGTCGCTGCTTTTCATTAAGGCACTTGCGGGATCTTTGCTGTCTGCCACCCGTGCCGCTTGGCCCAGCTTTAGTTTTATGCCGCTCATTTGCATTTTTTGCTGGGCATGGCTGATTTATAGACACACACACACACACACACACACACACACACACACACACACACACACACACACACACACACACACGCACGCTGTCTGTGCAGTTTCTTAAAGCACACTTTTGCGGCTTTGCGTCACTTGGCAACCAGTTCAGCAAAAAAAAACCAGCTCCAAAAAGCGCCAAAAACCAGCCAAAATATAAATACAGAAAAAACAAAAATTAAGTAATAATAATAAAAAAGCGGCAGCAGCAAACAAAAAGGCGAAAAGGCAATTACGTTGGCCATATCAGTGCGGCCACGCCCACAACAAATTAGTTGTATGCAACGCGGCTAACGGCCGCAAGTGCCTGGCACCGGGGCGGCCACGCCTCAACCCTAAATTTGGCTAGTGCAGCCCACATTTTATTGCGCCTGTCGATTGCAACATTTCCGTTTTCTTGTATACCCTTTACGCATAGCAAATGCCAAAAAAAAGGGCATGATGTGCTTATACTAATGTAATGTAACAGGCGCAGCGCAGCCAAGTCGATCCGGGCATCTGCGCCTGTTGGTCTTTCTGTCTGTCTGTATACGATAAGATTTGGAGTCTCCACTGGAGTTATTGGACCATATGTCCCTAGTCTTGTTCGACTGTTCGTCTATCCGCCCGTCTGTCCAAAAGATCATGGGACTCCACTTGAATCTTTGGGCCAGATAGACAGTCCGTCTATCTATTCATAAGATCTAGAGACTGCACTGAAATTATTGGACCATATCTTTAAGGCTACACGAGCCATCCGTCTGCTCGTATGTTCGTCTGTCTGTCTGTCAGTCTCTATGCGTTGGAACTATCTCCAGCCAATTCTCTAGCCTGTCCATCTGTCTGTCCACTATATTTGGAGACTCCACTGACTGCCCGACTGTCCGTCTGAGCATCCATGAGATTAAAAGACTTCAATGGAATCTTTCGAACACATCTGGCAGCATCTCAGGTTGAGAGACAACAAATTTGGTTTGTACACCAGCTCAACGGCCACTCGCTGCTGGGTATCTTCCAGTCGGGCAAAACCGACTGTCACTTGTTTTTTATTATTTTATTTTAGCATGTCATGTCTCGAGATTGAGCAGGAGGCGAAACACTTTGCCAAATTGGCCAAGAAATGCCGGCAAGTCAATAATAACAGCAACAACAACAACAACAAACAACAACAAGAACAACAGCAACAGCTGAAGCTACCCAGACGACCGTCGCGGACGCCCTTTGCCCTTTTTTTTGGGGGGTTTTGTTGGGGGTCTTGGGCTACCGCCACAACCTGCTGCAGCGCGGCTTCGGCTTAGGTTAGTTGCAGTTGTAGTTTTAGGCCAGGGACATGTGCCCCACACAACAATCCATGCTGTGCTCCACGAGCAGCTTGGCTTGGGGCTGCAATTTGATTTGTTTGCCTTTGCCAAAGCTACAGCTACAGCTGCGAGTCTCATTTCAAATTAAATTAAATCAAAATAAACGAAACCAAACGGCAAATGAAAACAAATGAAACGAACTGTCATTGCCATTGTCATCGCCATCGTTCCCGCTCTCGTGGCTATCCCATTCCCAATGTGATTGTCACTCGCTGCCAGTTACTCGTTGCTTATCAAACGTTTCTCTCTGTATGTTGCCTATGTTTCTAACAACAAGCAACCAAGAAGCTTACGATCGTGTTCTTTACTCGTTACTAGTTACTCGTTATAGAGCTTCTCTGCTGACTTGCTTTTCCATCATTTGCTACTCTTTATTCGCTACTTCTGAATCGTTACTGACAACTCGCTTGTTATAACTCGCCACTTAGCAGTCGCTTCTCTTCACGAACTCAATTATATTTACTCGCTACATTTTACTTGCTCACTCCTTCGCTAATCGCTTGTTATCATTTGCTGTGCTCTTATTACTGCTTACACGCGCTGTTCAAATCCCGCTATTTCTCACTCGCCGTTTAGCCCATGCCACCGGTCGTAGCATAACTCGTTGAGCCTCGTGCTACTCGTTACTCTTCACTCACACATACAGCTCACACACTCGCTATCACTAAAAGCTCGCTGTATAATGTTTACACCCGCTGCATTTCTCGTTGCTTCTAAGTATATGTTACGTTTCCCTTGCTGATCATCGCATGCAGTTGACATCCTGCAGCACGTCACTCGTTACTTACGACACACGGTGCACATCACTCAGCGCTTGGCCATTGTTCGAATTTCATGCTAGTGAGGCATGGGTAAACACAATTACATACATCGTACATCGTGCAGATGGAATCAGTCTGAATGCGAGTCGGGAACTGGGTCTGGGTCTGGGTCCATTTGGCGGCGCCAGGAACAGTAAATGGGAGCGTAACAGAAACAGAAACCGAAACAGAAACAGTGGCCAACGCGACATCCGCTTCCTGTTCCTGGGTATGGCTGGCTGGCTGGCTGGCTGGATGGCTGGTAGCCTTTCGGGCGAGCCTTTACGGCTTTGAAGCCTTTTCACAGCATTGGACAAAAGAAATGCTGACAATGTCTGCCTGTCCAGGTTTGTGTTCCGCTATTTTTCTTTCATTCCATTTTTGTTGTTGTTTTGTTTCTTTTTTTCAGCCCTTTTGTGTGATTCCAGCGATGCTTTTATGTGGCCCATTGGCCAGCCAGACGTTGAACGATGTTGTTCCCACTGAAACCCACACACGCACGACAAGTATTACAAATTTCAATTAGCGACATGTGTGTGCGTGTGTGTTTGTGTGCTTTAAGTCATGTATTCTCTATTAAAATATATTGTTTCTGTCGCGATCCAATTTGTTTTTTAGTGGAGATTATTTCAACGTAGGTGCACTCGTTGTTTGTCCTTCATTATTTTTCACTCGTTGCTCTTACGTTAGTTTCTTGCTCGCAATTTCTCGCTCGTCACTGATCACATAAACTTTAATCAAGCAATATTGTTGCTGTTATGAATTAAACTCGCTTACTTTAACTCGCTGCTTATATGTATATGGAAATGCCAAGCCCTTTATATAGAGTTTGCTTTTAGTTTGATTATCTGCTTGTAATTTGCTATTCCCTTCTCGTTCTCATTAAATTGAAATTAAAAACTTTTGCACTCGTTAGTTATCACCAACCTTCATGTTTTCTGACTCCTTACTTTTGTTATTCGTTTTTTTTTTGTGTTCTTTATCTTTCAAGTTATCTTCGACTTCTCATAATAACTCGTTACTCTGATCTCGTTGCTAATTTCTTCCTTTATTTTGCACTCGCTGCAATAGCTTTGCCAATGAAGTCATTTTCAAGTACTGTTCTTTTTACGCAACTTTCCTCATATTACTCTTATCGCTCGCTTCTTTCCACTCGTTAATACTTTCTACTTATTAACTTTGCCACTTTTTACTATTTACACTCGCTACTTTTGACTCATTCCAGCAGAGGCTGTCAGTTCGCAGTTTGCCTTTCAAATGACCTACGAGTTCCAGAAAGTACTCGATACTTTCCATTCGTTACTTTTGCTTTTTCCCACTCGCTACTAATCACTCGTCTCCCATGTCATCTCCAAGTTGTGGGTGTGAATCAAATGTATTTTCATGCGCATTAATATTTATTTATGTTTGCATTGTCCTGCTTATTATATGGGTACTTACAGTGACTTCCAGAAGTAATCGCATTTCTTTTTATTTTTTGGAAATGTTTAATTTATATTTCGTCGACTTCTTTTGCTCGGCGAGCACAAATTTTAATGCACTTCTCGGTACACAGCATGAGTCCGTTGCTGGCTGCTTCCTGCCGCAGCTTCAACTCCAGCTCCAGCTCCTGCTCCAGCACCAGGTCCTGCTGGCTGCCCAGCGGGACAGCGTCACCCTGCGCAAAACAAAAAAATAAAAATAAAGCAGAGAAAAGCGAGGCTAAATGGGAAAAACAAAAACGTATTTACCTCAAATTAAACATTATTATGCCGAGGCCAAGCACGAGGCAAGGCCAGAGAATGGGCAGGACGCAGAATGGGGGATTTGGACTGGGATTGGCATTGTGACTGGCGGGGCTGGTGCTGCAGCTGAAGCTGTTCGCTGGTCATTTGAGGGCAGCCGCAGGTGGCGACCACATACACACACACACACACACACACACGCGAACACACAGACACGGCCACACACACGTTGACCGCAGTAAATCACGCCGTTAAATGGCGGCGACCGCTGGGCAGGCGAGTGCGCCCACTCTACTTGCCCCACCCTGGCCAGCAAATGCCCCATCTCTGGCCGTTGTTGCTGCTCCACTGACTCTGGCAACGACATATGTGCGGCGCGCGCTTCAAGCACGTCCTGGGCACCAGGTCCTGGGTACCGGGTACCGGGTCCTGGGTCCTGGGTCCTTGGGTTCCTGCATTTGTCGAGGCACTTCCCGTTGGCTGGTCAGCGACGCGGACGCGAGTGTGGACGCAAATGTGTGCTTTGGGCGGGTCATTCGCAGCCTTAATGACATGGCCACACACATACACACGTATGACACACCCACACCTCTTCAATTCCGCATACCCCCTCCCGCATTTATTCACAAGAGTTTATTTTGTAATTAACGCCTGCCGCCTGTTGCGCCTCTGCACCTAAGGCCAGGGGCGGTGCGAGCTGTGGAGGCGGAGGATGTGTTAAGGGGGCGCTCGTTCTTTTTGTTGTTAATGACGTTGACAGGCATTAATGTGTGTGCGTGGGTGTGTGTATGTGGGTGTGTGGTTGTGTGTGGCGACACACACGACTTGAGATGGGTGCAAGTCGTGCATTTTCGTGCGGAAATCAAAAGAAAGCAGCGAGAAGCGACAATTATTTGTAGATTTTCAAATGCAATAGCAGACTGAACTTGTAAAGTAAAGTGAGAAGCAGAATAGAAAGCAAAATGGGAGGCCAAGTGATGAGCAGAGAAGCAAAGCCAGCAAAGTAAAACAGCAAAGTTAGTAGCAATGTGAAAAGCAAAATGAGAAGTATAATGAGACGGAGAGTAGAAAGCAATATGAGAAGTCATGCGATGAGGCAAGGCCAAAAGCGTCTAACAAGCAAGGCAATTAACGAAATGAGCGAGTAGTACCCAGAAGATGCAACACCAGATCAATAAGTGAAACAAGCGAGAAGCACACCGATAAGCTACGCAAGTATTATGCGGATAATCTCAACGCGTTAAGCGCTAAGCTAAATGCTGTGCGAGTAGCTTAGACTGAACCATAAGTGAGAAGCAAATTCGAACAATAAAAGGGAGAAGCTAGGCGATTTGAAGTAAATGTAGAATTGAAGCTTTAAGCTTTGCCTGAAGCGAGAAAGAGCAGAGAGAACACTTGCCTGACTTAAACGCTTGTCTCTGCAATAAGCCTTTCGACAAAAAAGCACTTATCGTGCTTTAGGGCACCGCATTGCTGCAGCAAATAGAGGCTCAGGTCCATCTCTACCACGCACACACTTACAGAGTGAAAGAGTCGCCCATTCATTGAGTTTTTGTTGTTGCCGTGCGTCCATTTCAGGCGCTCGCTGTTCGCTGCTGTCAACACCTCGGCGCAACGGCCACGCCTCGCAGCGTGAACAGCCTATGCAAAAAGGCGTTGCAAGCGTGTCCTTGCCCCAAACTCCGGCCCCAGCTGCCGTTCCGCAGTCCCATGTCCTTGTGGCAATTTGTGTAGCTCGTTATTGTCGCTGCTTTCGAGTTAATTTGCGGCATATGAACTGTGCGCATGAAATGAATTGAATGGAGTTCAGTGTGTGGGGCCGGCCGTTGCCAGAGGTGTGCGTGCCTGTGTGTGTGTGTGTGTGTGAGGTGTGAAATGTGTGGTTGTGTGAGTGTGTATAGAGCAGCTCAGTCAAAGGGAGCGAGTCAGCCGCCAAGCAAAACATTTGGGCGTCAGTTGTTGCTGCTGTTGCTGATGTCTGCAATGCCGCCACCAACAGGTGTAAATGTGAATTAATTAACCGCAAACACTATAAACAACGCCTCAGCGAACTGTGTTGTGTGCTTGTGCCTACAAATTGGCTTGACGTTTTGCTAAATTGAAATGAAATTCATTACGCGACGGGCTTTTGTAGGCAGCTCGCGTCCGCTAGACAAATTCTCGAATTGCCAGCAACAACAGCAGAAGCAACAGCAACAATATGTCTCAAAAGCTTGAATGGCAACAAACAGCAAAAGAAATCAAGTGGATATTATGATGGCACAGCTGTGGTGGGGGGCCAGCAGAGCGGTGGGTGGGGGGTTTGGCAGTAAGCTGAGGTGGCAGCAACTCGAATGTCAGCCAAAGTTTCTGCTGCTACCACTGTAGCTTGCTTGGGTCGCCTCGATTTCAAGTCAATTCAAATCAAATCATTTGGAAGCAAATCATTTGATATGTTGCGGCAATTGACAAACTCCAAATGCGGGCACGGGCTGCAGGGCGGCTCGCACCAGTGGGCGGGGCAGCAGCACACATTTACAATTGCTCAATTCAATTTCCGTTCGAGTGCGTCGCCAGCAAACGACGTCGGCAACTTGATCTCCCGTTGATGATGACGGCGCCAAACTGTCGCTCAGCCGGTAAAATGGCAAATGTCGAAACGGTGAAATGGCAAATGGCATTTGGCATTTGGCATTTGCCAAACGGCAGCCAAAAGCCAGCTAAAGCGGCGGCTAAAACGGCCCAAAGGACGCGTCGCGGGCGCGCGCTTTAGCAACCCGCACAGGTGAGTGGCTTTAATGTGCTCGTTACAGCGCGGCGGATGTGGATTACGCCCGGGCCACTCAGCCAGTCGAGTAGCTGAGGGGCGTTGGTGGAATGGTGGGATGGTGGGGTGGTGGTTGTTCCGCCCAGGACTCTGTCACAGTTCACGCAGCCAGCCACGCTGGGCTGCTGCTGCTCCTCAATTGCCTTGCACTTGATTTGCTACCTTATTGAAATCAAATAGGCATTGAAATTGCCCTCTCACACCGACACACCGACGCGCCATACTCTAACCCAGTCTAGGGTAGCTCGCCAAGTGCATGCATATGTGTGCCAGTTAAACGCTTCACAGGCAGTCATATCGCATTATGTATTTCCTAACAGCTTGTCAACTTAACGTTAAGCTAAAATGAGCAACAACCCAGCGAAGGTTGAGCATCAATTCTTGACAGCGAAATTTTGTCAGCTGGCAACACTGCCATTCTAACTTCATGTTAAATATTTACCAGGCACTTGCTAGCTAAATTGTGAGAGCTTAAATAGCCAATGCATGAGTTAAAAATAACTAAATCGAGTATGACAACATGTCAAAATGCCTGTCACTTTGACAGACGAAAATGGCTAAATGTAAATTGGTAGATTATATTAAAGAGAGAGCGAGGGAAAAGAGTGAACGAGAGAGAAAGAGATAGAGAGATAGATAGATATGCAGAGATAATGAACTGGATAATTAAGAAATGTTCAGAGAAATCTATAGAAAAAAGCAGGTCTATACATATGAGACACTAAGAGATAGAGAGAGAGAGAGAGAGAGAGAGAGAGAGATTGAGAGAGAGAGAGTAAAAAAGAACCCCAACCCGTGGTTTAACCACCAGTTAGTAGTTGGTAGTTCAAAGATCTGTAGCTAACCCAAGCGCAAATTTACGGTCTAGTTAGGGTATCTGGTATTCGAGATGGTTGGGAGGCCGTTTGTTTGCATTTGCTATTTAGCTGATTTTATTGTCGTCCCCGCAACGCTCTGTTATTTTTATTATTGGATAACATTGCCCGATTACGCGCACTTGAATCGATTTATTGTTATTGAGGAGCCGAGCGTAAGGAATACATTTTCTAGCCATAATTACAAGTGCTTCGCATTTGTCTTAATAGAGGGGGGCTGGGGCGTGGGCATGGAACTGGGCCCATGAGCAGGTAAAATCGCGCAGGTGAGCGGGGTGGGTGGGCATGGTGCGCCGCCCTCGAATAACATTTCACTTAGCCGAACGGCAGTTGAGGCCAATTCCCAATCATTTGGCCGGTTGCCCCTGGCCAGGCAAATGATTCGGATTTTGCTTAGCGGGATTTTTGGCTATAATCATTTTTTTCTTCGCTTCTTCCTTTTCTTGCAAGGCATGGTTGGGGCAAGTTTTTGGGGATTTCGGTTATTATTTAATTATTTGCTCATGGCAATTCCTGGCGGATTCTCTTGGCTGCTTCTGTTTGCTTTAATTTCATTTCGTTGCCGCTGCCAACCGCAGGACTCAACCCCCGCCTCCCACCACCCGCAGCCCCTTCCATGCTACTCCGCAGCGCTGCGGCAATCACATTTCAGTTCATCATTAGCGCAGACATTGACAGCGACGTGGCTGAGAGGTGGCTCAGCCGGAGTCGGGCACATGGTCGGAGTTGGCGGCTAGAGGCCTCATCATAGTTTCGCAATTATGAGCGGCCAATGGGCGGGGATCTCCTCTTCTCAATCAATCATAATTAGCGTGAATTGCAATTATTGCTGCATAGTTTTTCGGGCTCGCCAAATTGCAACTGACGTGCGGCCTAATAAGGTTTGTTGCCTAAATGGAATTCCAGCTGCCAGTTGCCAGTTGCTGTTGTTGTTGTTGTTGTTGTTATTATTGTTGTTGTTGCTGCTGCTAGGCTGTCTTCAGCCTGCCCACGTTTACCTTGGATCATCCGAAGTAGTAGTAGGCAAAGATCCTGTCAGGCATTTGCAAAGGCCCAACATAATTTAAAGAATCAGCAAAAGTAACCTTTATAAAATGAGCTAAACCTAAGTCAAGTCAAAAATCCTGAAAGGTAATTTTGGTCAAATTGAGCCGGCGACCTCTTGCTTGCTAGTTCGACGCACAGACAAAAACGCTAAGCAACGCAGGCTCATCTCGTCAGGTTGTTTTCGCACTTGTAATACAAACTTTAACCAACGTTTTCCAACACTTGAAGCTCACTTTCGAGCCAAAGGGAATCTTCGTCAGGACAAGAACTTTTACATAGATATAGACATAATATTCACATATTATGCACGAAAAATCATATGTTTTATTGGAAAAAACATAAATGCTCATTTTTGTTCAACATTTATTGACTCAATATTTAGTTTGCCTGCGTTCACGTAGTGTCGAACGCAGCTGGCTGCAGGAGGCGAGGTCCTGCTAAGGATTCGTCGTACTGATACCGATAATACTTGGTATGCAAATTTGATTTGTTGTGCCCCGGCACGCGGTACGTGAGAGCGTCCATTGGCCCCGAGGAGCTGCCGAGCAAAAGGGACACAGGACAAGGACACAGGACCAAAGACCAAAAGACTAAGGACCCAGCCGGGTGGCTTGTGCACTTTGTAACTGGTTGTGTAAACACTCCAAAGAAAGCAGCCAAAGCAGCCAAAGCAGCAGCCACGTTCAGGTCCGTTACAGTAAGAGCCAGAGAAAAAAAAAGAAAAAGGGCACGCCGAAAGGGTCAGGACTGTCAGTCAGTTAAGGACAGCCGGAGCAAATGGCCGGGCAGAGACGAGGCGGGGGCTTTTGGGGCATCATATGACGCGGCGGTGTCGGCGGCCGCCTTGGCATTCAACTTGTCGTGGTAATTGCGTAGCATTTCCATAGATTAAGGGATTTACTCAACTGCTTTCACTTGGCGTCACCGATACCAAACAGGACACAAGCCCAAAGACAACAGATACGGAGAAAGAAGGAAAAAATAGAGCTCAGGGAAAATTTGAAGGCAGCGCTGAAACTGAAACCAGAGCAAGGAGCATTTTTCGGCACGCACAAAAAAGAGCAAAAAAAAAAAAACAGAAAGTAGAAAAAAAAAAAAGAGAAAATGCTGGAAGTGTAGTAAAACGCTTGTGTTAAATACTTTTATTGAGATGGTAAGCCTTTTTATTAGCTCAGACCTAAATAAACAAGCCGAGGCGAGCGGGTCGGACATGGAGCTAAAGCCCTAGCCTACATTTCAGCCAGCTAGCGGGGGGGCTTGGGGGATAGGTTTTCAGGCTGGGCGGTTGGGGTCAATGTAATAGCGAAAGGGGTTGTGCCTCAGCCATGGGAATGCGCCTTTTATCTGCTCAAAGGGAGGGGCGGGGGACTGTGGGGGTCAGCGCTGGGTCGGCTTGATGAGGCCGCCGTTTAACATACTTTAAACATGTTTTGCCAGCCTGAAATAAACATTAACCCCCCATCCCCCCCACTCCCCCTTCAAGTGACCCAACCAACAAAAAAAAGGCTCACAATGCGTTAAATTCGTTGAAATTAAGCAGCCAGGCGACAAAATTTAAATAAAAATATACAAAAAAAAAAAAACAAACAAACAAACACCAACAAAAAGAGCGCGAAACCAAAGCAGCTAAAATAACAGAAAAATACGAGCAAATTAAATGGTAGCTCGGAATTAACCAATAAAGATGAGATTGTCGCACTTAAGGGCCCATAGAACGATTCCAAAATGATTAGCAAATTAAGGTGTGACCATAAAAAGAGAAAAACACATTAATAGAATCCATGTGCCCAGAGTAATTCATTAGAGCAGCTGGATATTCAGACTGGATTCCTCCCGTAGGATTGCCATTGGGAAGTTTCCATGAACTATTTAGACTGACATTTTACGCTTTTGCAGAAAGGAAACAAAATGAACGGGGTCTGCATAGAAAAGCTAAGGCCCAGATATATAAGTATTATATCCTATTCAACCTGAACAGCGCTGCCAACTTATCTGGAGATATCTCCTTCGACAACCCTATTCTATTCTTCGACTGAAAGAGAATGCATCAAGAGAGGAGGAACAACTAAAACGACAAAATAACGACCAAAATAAGCTAAAACCAAGCAAAGAATTTAAATAAACATGAAATACATTTTTGTAAGCTTTTCTTTCCCAAAATATAGAATTTTTGTTTTGTTGTTTGGGTATAAAATTTCATAAAATGGAATATAATGATAAAAAAGATTTAACAATAAGTATGTAAGTAATAATATTAATATTAATAATCAATAATAATAGTTATTAAAATGATAATCCCTTAGCTCTAGTTTTGTTTTTGATTTTTCTTGAATTCCTCGTCTTTTGTAAATCACGGCGATTTAAAGCGTCCTGAAATTGTTTTAAAAGTCGCAAGCTTCTGCCCAGGGACGCCCATGCATTACCATAGCTGTAGCTGCTTGCGAGCACAGACCCCCCCCCTCTCCGTCTGCCCCTTACCCGCTTTCTCATTATTCATTTGTGTTTTGTCTGTCGATCGGTTAATGTTTATGTGTACGTGTGAGGAGCTTTTAAGTCTTAGATTTGAAGCCAGTGCGAACACCGACAACAACAACAACAACAACAACAACAAGCAGCAGCAGCACGCACGCATTTAAATCAAATTTGTGTGTGTGTGCGAGAGAGAGAGAGAGAGAGGGAGAGAGCAAGAGAAAGTCATAAAGTGTTGTTTAATGGCATTTTTCATCCATTACTTACCGTTATTATGCTAATGAGGTCGTTACGCGTATTTGTGTGTATATTTTATTTATATTGGATTGTGCGTGAGTCCTTGCACACACGCACACACATGAGAGCACACACGACTGTATAACTGTATATATATACATGTATATGTGCGCACATTTAGACATCATCAGCAACAACAACAACAGCAACAACAATTTTGCATACATTTTGTTCGCGTTTGCTGTTGCTGTGCCCTGTGGGCGACTTTGCGTGTGTGTGTTGTGTGTGTGTTGTGTGTCCTGTAACTGCCTGCTATACCCCCCTCCCCCCTTCCATAGCAGTTGCCATTCACTTATTTTTGTGTGGCTAATTGAGTGGCTTGCTGTCATTTGTTAAATTTTCTATGGCATAATTTCAGGCGCGTCGCTTTAAATGGCAACGCTGGCAGCGCTTTAACGAGCAGCGTTGCCACACCGCACATGCACACGCACACGCGCACGCACATTGCTAACAGTCCGCACATTGATATGAGCCATTGTTGTGTTGGCTAAGGCCCAGCGGCAATAGCAGTCCCGTTATGAACTAGCACAACAAAAGCAGAAAGAAGAAGCGCCAGCAGCAGCAGCAGAGCTCACAACAAATGCAAAATGCAAACAGAACGCGCCAACAGCATGGAGCAGCGCTTAGTGCGTGGCCAGGTTGGGGCTGGAGCTGGCCATAGGGCGGGGTTAGATCAAGTACGGTGTGTGGTATACCACAGTGGACTATGGAACATAATGAAAACCGTTTGGGTCCATTAATAAGACGAAGATAGAGCATGAGTCTAGTCGGCTATGTTAATGAAGGTATTCAACACAAGGGAGTCAAGGGACTGCCAGTGTAGGGTATACCCACTGGCCAGCACAATTGTGTGAATAATTACGGACTTTATTGTGCGCCCCTTTTCATCCCATCTTCATATAGCTGTTAAAGTGAGGTTTACAATATAATCATTTCGCAGTAAAAAATGGCAGATTCTTCAAATTTTAGAAACTAATTAAATTACCATTTCGAAATAAAGCGCACTTAAGTGGAAATCTATTAACATGGAATCCAAAATAATGAAATAAGCTTTTTGAAATAAAGTACAGATAACTGGTAATCGACTTACCTGGAATGAATACTCCTGACTTCTGTAGAATCTCAGATGTCTTTCACATTGTCCAAGTCAAAGTTGGGATTTGTTCACAAGACTTTTTTTAAATGATAATTGTGTAAAGGGTATAAATATTCGCAAACTGCGTTCAGTTTCAGATTAAGTACATGGGAAATGTTAATTCCATTAACTAGTGTGCAGCCATTGATATACTCTCTGCTTAACAGCTGTAAACTTAGCAGCTGCTGCTTATGTTATTTGCAGTTTAATGGTTTTTAAGTCCTTTCTTGATAAAATGATACTTGCAGCAATTGTTAGACTTAAATTTCTGTCAGTCAAGTTGTCACTGTGGCCTATGGTTTACTGATAACTAGCAAAATGCTAGTCGGCGGGCAGGTTGAGTGAGGGGTGAGGAGTGAGGGGTGGTTGAGAGAAGGGAAGCGGGCGCGGTTTGGTGCGCCGTCTTTTGCAAACTTTTGCAGCTGAATACGTAAAATGTTTTGGTAAATGTGTCCCAAATGTCGTTGACGAACGCAACGCAATGGTGGGGCCGAGGGGTAGGTGCGGCGGCAACGCAAACGATTTGCAGGCAGTAAGTGTAGGTGATCGCAGCGGGGGCATGGAGGAAGGGGATGGGGGTTGGCTTGCGCGACATTTCATTCGATTCGTGGCTAAATAAGTTGGTTGCCAGCGGGCATGGATGGAGACCAAGGCGCAAGGACAAGCGCCAGCAGTTGGACTAGGCAATAGACGGTGCAGGTGGGTGTGGGGTGCTGTCTTGGCGTCTTCGGGGATTGGGGATTGGGGCTGGAGTCCTGTTTAGACTGGGTACGCTGAAGCGCGGTCTGTGGTCGCTGGTCGCTGCGGTTGCTCTCGCTGTTGTTGTTCTTGTTGTTGTCTCTTGCAGCTGTTTGGATTGTTGCGCCTTTTTGGCACACAACCACCCCCCAACCCCGTCTCCTGGCCACCGCCCAACCGCCCGTCGCGCGCGCTTGGCACTTCTTAAGCACTTTCTTGTCCTGCGGTGGTCGTTTGTTTGTCGTGCACATAAATCCTAGCGCTAGTTGTCCCAAAGGCACTGCCACTGGCAGCCCACGGTGACAGTTGTGCCATGTACCAGCCCCCCGTTGCCCGTTCCTCGCGCACCGTTTCCCCCCCATCTGTTCCTTGAATGCCCAGCTCGGCCGGCACTGTCTTACCACCTGCCCAGTCTGTGTGTCACAGCCCAGTGGTTGCTGCCGCTTCAGCTGCTCGCTCGTCCTGTGCGCGTGTAAACCGCATACTTAATTATGGAATTCGCTGCCGCTGCCGCTGCAGCCATCCGCCCCGCGTCGTACCGTACCATCCCAATGCCAGCGTCTGTCCCACCTGGTCGCGAGTCGCAACAGCTGCGTACGAAACATTCTTAAAGCTACTTTCAATAAACCAAGCAAACTGTAAATTGTAAACTGTCAACTGTAGAGTCTAGACCAGAACTTCCAAGGCCTGTTGCTGCTTGGAGTTCGAGCCCGGCCTGGCCTGGCGTCAGCTGCTTATGTTAAGGATTTCTTAATCGGGCATTCTAATGAATGTCATAAATTGATGGCGCCCTCAAGGCCTGGGCACTGAAGATTGGCTTCGTTTTGGCGCCTCGTGATTTCCAATTGTGTCTGCCAGACGTGCTGGACCCCAACCCCGCCCTGCCCCCGCCGACAACCGGCAGCCCTCAGCGCTGAAGTGGTCAAGTATAAAGTTGAGTTCTGTGTTGAGTTTTGGCACTTGTAGACCGAAAAAAAAAAAAGTAGAGAAATAAAAATAAAATAAAATAAATAATATATAGACAGTACGGAATGTCGCTTGTCGATTGTTTTCGTGCGCTCTCTGACATCATCATTTTAATCATTGAACGGACCGGACAGAGTCGCCCCTGCACCACTTCAACCACTGTCCACCAATGTGTGTGCGTGTGTGTGCGTGTGTGTGTGTGTGTGTGTGGCTGACTGGTGCTGTCAATTCTTTTGCTGTTACTTTGCCGATAAGCCAACAGATACAACTCCCCATCCACTGGCTGGCTGGCACACAGGACTTGAGGACTTGAGGACTTGAGGACCGGCCAGCTCCAGAACTGTGGGACTTTGGGTCTCTTGGAGTCTGTGCTGTAAGTCATTGGACACATGCGACATGCACGCTACAAGATAATCACATTAAAAATACTTGACCAGCTTGCTGGCCCTGATGCTTACCCACATCAATATCAATCCAGACTGACCCGATAAGGTCCACCCTGCCATTCGGCTGCTTATCTGTACAACTGATATCTATGTATTGGCAAATTGCAAGATCTGCTTCATAATAATAATATTTCGACTGTCTGTCAACCGCCCGCCTCTTCAGCCATCACTCCCCTGGGCTAAGCACCCCCTACTGCACCACCCCACCACCATCCCCATCCCCATCTCCATCTCCATCTCCAGTCCGAGTCGCGTATTGCCTATTGTGCTCATTATTTCATTTAAGGCTTTTATTGTTTTTCGCATGCCATTAGTCAGTTTTGATTTACAGGCCGTGGGATGGGGAGGGCTCTGCGGGCAGCGTTAACAATAAAAATAATAAAAACAACTGTCGCTCAACTTAATAAGAAACAGCAAAATAAAAATACAAAAAAACCAAAAAAAAACAAGGCAAATGAAATGAACAAACCCCCGCCCCGGCAAAGGCCCGGCTCAAAAGTGAAAAGAAAATCATTCGAAATGACTGTAAAAACAATGAAATTAGGCCGTCGGACTGAGAAATCTAATTATTCATCCCCTTGTTGCCGACCTGCAAATACGAATTTCAAATTGGAATTCTGTTTTCTTTTTTGGTTTTTTTTTTGGCAACCCCAACCACCAAGCGCGCTGCCCGTCTGGCTTGCTTTTGCGATTTTATATATATATATATATGTATATATATGTCATTTTTTTGGACTTGGACTTTTTGGCTCCTCAGTGGAAGATGATAAAGCGCCACATTTTGGCACTAGCCTGGCGTCTTGGCCCCATTGCCGGTCCGTGCGCCACTGAGCAGCGCATTCCGAATGCGCCCCATTAAGTAGAACCTAGTAGCACAGTCGCTGTGGCACAAACATTTTTCGGACTTACCCCCGCGCCCAGCTTGACGCATGCGCCGAACGTTGCATGCGTCGGCAGCCAGAAGGACTTCCCACTTTTTTGTTTTTTTTTTTTGGTCGGTGGCCACAGTGAGCGCCGCCTCCATATGGTTTTCCCATTGGGAGGCGGCACACAGCAGCAGCAGCAGCAGCAGCAGCAGCGGCGGCAGCAGCAACAACAGCAGCAGCAGCAGCACCAACGCTTGCGCCTCTCGAGCGCCGCATTGATTCGCCCTCGCTCGCACTCGGTCTCACTCTGACGCCCACTTCGCGCTGGCTCGCTCTTTGGCCTAGGGCGGACTGAGATGGGATGGGATGGGATGGGATGGGCTGGGTGGGTGGCTAAATATATAAGCTGTGCACATATAGCTAGGCTCGCCTTATGCCTTATACATATGTGCTGCAATCGAAACCTCACCCCAACCACACCCCCTCTTGTGCTGGTGCTGTTATTTAGGTGCTTTGGCCCTGGTTACATATTACATAAAATACCTTTTTGCAATCCATCAAAGACAGCTAACCGCTCGGCGCACCACCACGAATGGCCACGCAGCTGCCGCTGCTTCATTGAACTGCACAAATTTTATGCCCCTACACGTCCTCACGCCCTTACACCACCCAACACACACACACACACACACACACACACACACAGTCCGCCATTGCCTTCATTGATATTTGCGCCCAATTAATTAATCAGCTGCGGCGGTGGCTTTAAAGCCTTGCTTAAAGCTTGTCCAGGCGACAAAAATAAAATGAAAGCGCCAGAGAAATGCATTAAAATGGCCAAACATTTGTTGGAAAATGCGCTGGAAAAGCAAATTTTCAATTATGGCCTCGCAAAAAGTTTTCAACCGGCGAAAGTTCTTCAAAAACTTTTCGCGACTTTTACTTTAATTTCTGCCAGGCGCTCTCTCGCTTGCTCTCCCTCTCTCCCTCTCTCTCTCTCTCTCTCTCTCTCTGTGTGTTTTTGTTGTTGTTTTCTTTTTTAGGTCTTTATGTTTTGTAGAGTTCATTGTCGTAGGGCAGGTGCAACGGCCTATGCGCTAAGGCAACTCTGGCTAAAGGAACATAGCAGAAATAAATGTTAATTTTTTGTCTAAAAGGTCAGAGAGCGAGTCAAAGGGTAGTCAGGGGGCTAGTGAGGGGATAGTCGGGGGATAGGTGCGGAATAGTGGGCGTTAGTCGGGGAATAGCGGGGGTTAGTAGGAGGATAGTCAGCGGGAAGGTCAAAGGGATAGTCACGGGTAGACGGGGGCTGCTAAGGGGATAGTCGGGGGAGAATCAGGGAGGTCTGGAGCTTAGACAGGGGGTAGTGAGGGGTAAGCTATGGGGCTAGTCAGATGGTTAGTCCGGGTCTAGTAAGGGGCTAGTCAAGGAAAGTCGGAGGATAGTCGGGAAAAAGTCTTTGAATTTTTTGCGGAATAGTTAGGGGATTGCCAGGAGGGTAGTAAAGGCTTGAGTAAGAGGGACAATCAGGGGGTAGTAGGGAATAGTCGGGGTATAGTGGGTGGGAAGTCAGTGGGATAGTCACGAGATTCTCGGATGTTAGTCTGGGGGGTAGTCAAAAGAAGAAAATGGAAGAAGAGTCGGGGTATAGTCAGGGGGCTAATCAAGGGCTAGTTAGGGGGATAGTCAGGGGATAGTCGAAGAGTTAATCAGTGACTACTACCCACTGGGCCTAGTCAAGGCTCGAGTCGGGGGGATAGTCAGGGGTTCACTCATGCTGGTAGTTAGGGGAGCTACTAAGTGGGGGCGGGGGGTAGTCAGGGGGGCACGTTTTATTTGGCACTGCACCGCCATAAATTCAATCTATTTCGAATTAATCGATTATATATACGCGCTGGCAACTCTGTCGGCATTGCGTTTCCGTTTCCGCAACAGGAAGGCATTTTAACACACACGCACGCAGCAAAGGGTTAAAGATTTATTAATAACATGCACACAATGCGCGGCCAGGGGCAGTTCCTTCGAGGATCAACAAACCCCGTTGACGTACTCGTGCCCGTTCCCATTCCCCTCCCCAACCCTCCCCCATGGCCGAGCAAGCTATTTTTGGGGCGCTGCTGGTAACGAGCGGAACAAACGGCCCGACTTAATAGAGCATTTGGCTGGAGTCGGGCCCTCCTTAGAATTATTTCAGCTTGCACCCAGCCCCGGCTTTTCGCTTTTCGGCGTGGATCACTGATTTTTATAACGTGACAACACGCAAAGTCACAAAACAGACATTCTTTTGGCAAGCGTTTCTTTTCGATGCCATCGCATTGATTGGGTCGACAGTCGCCCCTCAACATAACCCTTGCTGACAGCCAGCCAGGTAAACAGAGGTGGGTGGACCTGGGCCTGGGCCTGGGGCTGGGCTGGGGTTATCTATGCCTGCAGCTCGCCCTAACACAGAAATCAATGTATTTCATTAATGGCAAAATGTGTGCCGGCTCTAATAGGCTTTATTGCCCATTGTTATTATTAATATTGGCATGCAACAAGGTCGTCGCGTTCCAGCCCCCGCCCCTAGACAAGACCGCCAGTTAGTCAGCCCGTCACGCTAAGCCCGGCGAGCTTTAGGCACCAGCGTTACTTTCAGCACCAACTGGATTAAACGTGCATGTAAGGCAGACCTAAAGACGCCAAAGGCAATATTATTATGACTGTCAAAATTAACTGGTAGTCAAGTAACACTAATATGCATGTCAACATTAACTGGTAGTCAAGGCTGTATATTGCAGTTAATAAAATATATCAAATATAGAAATCAGAGAACATTTCTTCTGCAGAAGTTAGCCTAAAAGAATAATCTCATATCTTTCATAAATATATCTGCATGCTCAGCCCCACAACGAGTTTTCATACAACGATTTTGAAACAATATATTGATAAAGAAAAACCATATTATTATCCAGAATAAAAAACAAATTTGATTGCAGGCCCTAAGAATATCTGGAGCAGTCGAATTACAGATCTTTTTTTAGTAGTTGTAAATACTGAAAATGTATCTCCCCCAGGAAGTAAAGGTGTTCTTGATAGATATCAATAGCCAAGTCGATATGTTCCCTGTGACTCTTTTCGACTAATCTCTCGGCTTTAAGGATTTCGCCATAAAATTGTGCATAGGTCCGTCTGGGTAGCCGGCGTCCATCTTGGCTGTTGTCGAGGAGGGCCGGCGTAAAAGGGTTAAAGTTGCCGTCCAGTGTTGAACAGTGTCGATCGCTCAATCTGAAGAGAACCGCTTTACTTCACTGTAAGTTGGGGGGAATGTTAAAAAACTTGATCTGCCTTAATCTATCTATAAATAATCTATTTTCTGCATGCAATCTTCTGTTTTTCTCATTCTGGTGTAGACAAATTTTCATGGAAAGCGAATAGCTGCCTTTAAAAATTTGTTTATTTTTCATTTAGAATAAACACTTGAAACTAATTTGAAGAACATTGGAATTCCACACAACTGGAAAAGTTGAGATAATGTGAAAGTCAAAGCTAAAGAGTTTTGATCAAGCAGAGTACAAAGTGCCACTGATAGAATTTGCAAAATGCATTTATTGCATAAAGTGTGAAACGAGTGAATTCCCACAAAGATTCTTCCAACGGTTTCCCGCTTATGTTCCACGCTTGCATGTGGAATTGCCCAAAAATACGGTCTTAACATCACATTAAGTAGGTAACTACATTCAAAATTACAGTTGGGACAAACAGATTTATGTGATAATATATGATATGCTGATAATATATTTTGTATAACATTTCGAGGGGTTGCCGCTGTGCTGATAGGCTTCGCAATGTTGGTAGAATCTAATAAATAGGAATAAGAATTCGATTAGCATTTGCATTAATGGCCTGGCATTGAATATGAAATCTGAAAGTCGTTAGCCAACGCAGGCTTGTGACAACAACAACAGGAACAGAAACAACTATAACAAGAGCCGATACAAATTGCTGGGCCATATGCGGGCTCTGGTCTTGGGCTCCGGCTCAGGACCGGGGTCTGGCTGTGGCTCTGGCTCTGGCTCTCAGGCTCAATGGTGCGTGGAGAGTTCAAGCGGGTTTTTGGGTGGTGCTTGCTTGGTTGGGTTTGTCGTGTGGGGCAAGCCAGCGGTGTGGGATATATGTGTCCTGTCCAGCGGGTCGCTCAGCGGGCGCCCAAAGGCGCTGAATGTGCGCACTTAACAAACTCGTAAATAACCAGAACAATGCGAGTGGCCAACACAAGGCTGCGCCGGGGGGGTGGGCGGATGCTCCAGTCAAGGCAGTGGTCGAGGGAGGAGGGGGCATGCTCAGAAAAATTGAATAAAATGCAAATTTTTTTTGAGACATTTTTTATTTTATTTTTATACAAATATATATATTTTTTTTTTTGCAAAGCAAACAAAATAATTCAATGCGTGACAATTTGCGTGTGTGTGTAAATATGCTATATAAGTATAAATATATGTGTGTGTGAGTGTGTGAGTGTGTGTGTGTGTGTGTGAGTGTGAGTGTGTGTGTGTTTTCTATGCTATTTTTATGGCCGGCTGACATAACGCCCGGAAATATTAACGCATGTGCGACGTAGTCTATGCCCTGTGCGTGTGTACGTGTGTTCTTGTGTGTGTGTGTGTGTGTGTGTGTGTGAACATTTGAATGTTTGAATACAAATTCAGTTTGCCATTTTGACACACATGAATGACCAGCAAGTGGACGGAAGGACGAACTTGGCCAACATGACGCCCGCAGACGCGAGTCCCGCAGCAAACAACAACAGAAAATGTACCAAAAAAAAAAAAAATGAGAATAAAAAAGCGAAAGGAGCCATGCCCCCCGCTCTGGCGACGCCGCCCACCAAGTAAGGCACAAATGCCATTTCACAATAAATATATTATTTTTTTCACATTTTATTTTATTTTAGTTCGTTTTTTATTTCGCGTATGAATACAAATTCAGCTGAACGCTGTCCAGGCCATGTCCTGCGAGACAAAGGCACGGCTGCTGCATATGGAGAGGAGGGCGGGGTCAGAGGGGCAGTCAAGCATGGAGCATGACTACTTGGCAGGGGTGAAGATGCGGGGGTGGGGAAGGGGCTTGGAGCTTGGGATTTCTGCGAAAATCAATCGCTACGTTTTAGCGAACACATTTATTTTCATTTCGCTGAGATTCGTTGGCCCCGCGGGGAAGGGGCGGCTGATAAGGGTTTGGGGTGTGGGTGTGGGTGTGGATACTGGTGGGTTGAGGGTTGGGCTTTGTATTCGCTACTTGATTTCAATATATTTATATATGTATTATTTTATTTGGATTGCGCCTGGGCGCCCTGCGGGCGCGTGTGTGGACTTTGTACCTTTTCATATTTGGCAAATTTGAGCATATTTTATCACCATTACGAAGCGTCCTGACCCGCAGGCAGCCCGCTCCCCTAACCCCTATGCTAGCCTGAGCCTGAGCCTGAGCCTTAAACTCGCCCACACACACACACACACACACACACGCACACACACATGTGCTGACTGGGCTGAGCTATTGGCACCCAAGTAACCCGCATGCACGTTTGTTGCCCGCTCGAGCTGCTTGGGGGCGGTGGGCACATTTGGTTAGAGGCGTGGTGTGGCCTGTGGACCAAGAAAGAGGTCGCCGTTTTGTTTTGCATGGCAACCCTTTTTTTACGTCAACGTCGTCATCATCGTCGTCGTCGTCGGCGTCACACAGCAGCCAGAGAGACTGGCGCCCGGGCAGGGACCCGCATTCCCAGTAAGACTCGAAGCTCAGCCACATCCAATCAAGCAACGAACTTTCCAACTTGCTACTGAATACACCACTCACCCCCCTTCGGCACCACACACCCCCACCCACCACACTCAAAGCTTCGACTGGCACTTACGCAAATAAATAATAACGGACAAAGCAAAAAATTTGTTTAAACAAACTGGAAAATTTATGAATATGTTGAAGTTTTTCCCAATGCCAGAATAAAAATCAAAATACACACACGACAGAAAACACAAAAAAAGAACATAGACAACGAATGCTAAATACTCTAGCATGCAATGCTGCTGCAATATATGCAATGTGACCAAGGAGGCACTAGGAGGAATGAAGTAGGGAACTAATGTGACCATGGAGAACACGCATTGCAATTGACCAGGATCAAATCGTGAACCAGGTCCAATGGGTAAATGTGACACATGGATGTCATTTTATATAGTTTATGTGTCGTTGTAAGGGTTTCAATTATGAAGCTATAATGGATTAGTGTGAACATGGAGGATATTTGTTGCAGTTAAGATTATTGTGTGCAGGGCAAATAATGTGACCATGGAGGACATCAATGGCAATTGATCAAAAAAAACTCGTCTAGAATGGATTGTGATCATTGAGATATATTTTGATATCTGATATTGTATGGCAAATAATGTGACCATGGAGGACAGCAATTTCAATTGATCAGTAGAAAAGAAGCCCATGTAACTGTAAAGCAAGTAATGTGGCCATTTAGGTCATTAATAACACGGAGGTATACAAATTACGAATGAAAAGTTAGCATGAAAACTATATAAAACTAAAATATAAACATGGAGGACATGAACTTGTAGCTTAGCTTAGACAGAGTCAGAGTGAGAAGCAACCAAATGAATGCGAATAAGAACTGACGCCAGGCAAAGCAAACAGCTTTGCGGTGGAAAGGGGAATGTGACCAAAGAGGACATGTGCTACAACATGAGCTCGAAATATGTTGAACTAAGCAGATGTTGATGTGACCAAGGAGGAGTTGAAATGGATTCCGTGCAGCTTGTATTAATATCCAAGCACAAAGTAAACATGAAGACCAAATAGATCGAATAGATGTGTTGCAAACGCATCAGCCCGTCCGTGATGCCCCATGCAAGTGCGAGCTAAAAGTAGGGTAAACAAGCGCGTGCACAGCTCAAAGACAGGCCAAAAGGAAAGCAGCTCATTGATATTTATGACGGGCTGCTTTGGTCTTCGGTGTGGCGTGGCCGAGGCTGACCGAAAGGGGCAAAAGGGGTGGCAAAAAAGTAACGCTGATTGCGGGCAAGACCTTTTACTTTTTATTTTTTACATGTGAAAACTTGATTGATTACAGCTCGCTGCGGCACCTGACAATGGGCATACCGATTGTCCCCATATGAATGACGCCCCTCCTCCCATTCACCCGCTCCTCCAGCTGTAACTAAGACAATTTGGCAGCTGTAACAAACGAGTGCTTTGTGCGGCCCCAAAACAAAAATGAAGTCAAAATTTAAAATGCCAAGAACAAGAACAACAAAAAAAAAATGGAAAAGAAAATAAAAGAAAATGTTATTTCATAAATGCAAATTGTGCAGGCGAGCCCCGGACCAGGCGACTGCGTCCTGTTTGAGCTCCGGGTATTAATGTCGAATGTCAAGCGAATGAAGAGACGTCCAATTGTCGTGCGAGCAGGGTTGGGTGTGTGGGCGAGTGGGCGAGAATATGGAAATGGGCCGAGGAAATAAGAAAAATGCGGTATTTAATGTGAATTACACCGCTGTGACCACAACCACAACCCCAGCCCCCCCAGCCCCCGCAGCCCCGCAGCCCCCGGCCCAGTCGATCGACGCGCAACAAATGTAAATTTTCAATTTAAATGCAAATATCAATTTGTCAATGCTCGACTCTGACGTGCGACATCATTTGCACTGGGGCCAATGCTGAAATCCTTGCATTTTAACTAGTCAGCCGTAGCCGTGGGCCAGTTCCAGTTCCAGTTCCAATCTCAATCTCAATAGCCAGCTCCAGCTATACCCCGCCTCTGCCCCCCCTCTCTCTCTCTCTCTCCCTCTCTCCATGTTGCTCGCTGGCAGCTGCTTAGCTCAATTCCCATGTGGCCAGAACAGTCGAGGCATTTAGCCATCATCATAACGCCAAACAGAAGAACCACTCGCATTTTTCTTTTCTCTTCCATGGTTTTGCTTTATTTTTTCTTCCTTTTCTTAAAGTCATACCCTTACCGTAGCGTACGATGACTAGTTCGTGCAGCTCCCAAGGCTTTGTCCTTTTACTTTAAGCTCAGTTTTTAGTGCAGTAAAAAACGTTTGCATGTTGAATACATGCTCATTATTCCAAGTAGATAAGTTAAGACAGGCAATTCAGCGCTATTCTATCTGAGAGTAGATCCTTGTTCTGCAGTCAAATGCTCGTTTAATGGAGGGCAACTGACAGAATCTGAGATCCATGAGAGTTACGCACTTTCCAAACTAATAGAGGATGTCTAATGGAACCGAATCTACTGCAAGCAGAGAGATTCTTAGGGCGAAGGGAATCTCAGAGCTGGGTATCTTTAAACATACAATACAATTTTTGTACTTCGGCACTTATTTGTAAACAACTCTTAAATCTCTGGATAAGTTGGATAACTAAGACAGTTAAAATTTTACTTTAAAGAAGAAGCAGACCTGATATGAAGTCCCTTGAACAAATCACAAAAAGTATTTTAATATCCTCTGAACTTCTCAGCTGTTGCATTCTATTGAAAACCTCTTGGCAAGCGGAGCGTAGGGTATTTGGAATTCGTTGTGTTTGCGGCTGCGATGCTTAAGTTGTTTCTTGGCTCAACAAATGGCGCTGATTTGCTCTGGTTGCTGTTGTTGCCGCCTGTTACTTGCGCCTAATTAGGAATTCACATCATTTTTTATTTGGGTTAAAATTATTCAAAAGTGGCAAAAGCATTTCAAGCAACGCTCCCAGCTGCGTCTTCAGCATATACTTTTTTATATCATTTTTGTATGTGTTTTTTTTTTCTTTTTATGCTTATTTTCTTTATTTTGCTGCTTGATGCGAGGTGGCTGGAAGATGCAGGGGGGGAGGTAGGGTGGCAAACATTTTGGATAACTGAATCTGCGTGCGGTTGCGTTCAGGTACAACTGCGGGTACAGTGGCCGCTGGCCGGCAGGTAGTTCGTTAAAAAGGAAGCAAAAAAGAAAAAGGGCTAAAAAGTGGGCGTGTCGTGGGCAAGAAAATAGGTGGAAAATTAAACATATTAAAAGTTTTTACACCTTTTGATGATGAATTTTGCCGCAGTTGCAACCCTTTGATGCCCATATCCAATTCTTGCCCCACCCCCCGCCCTTACATAACCCCTGTCCCCCGCCAGCCTCTTTAAGCACTTAACAAACTGTCGCGGTGGCGGGCAGAAAGTAATAAAAATGCAATTACACCAGGGTCCGGGCGCTGGTCCAGGATGCGGACGCGGATGCGGATGCGGTGCGCCAGCTCCAGCTCCTGCTCCAGCTCCTGCTCCTGCTGTGGTTGTGCCCTCCAATTTGAGTCACTTCATCAGCAAGTAAACCGAGGCATTAAAAAATATTCACGTTCAACTTGCTGCATGCTAAATGAGCCAAGTAATAAAAACAACAGCAGCAAAAAAAAAACACAAGTCCTTAAAGTCCTTAACGAAAAAAAGACAGCAAGAAAAAACGGTTTGTTAGCAACAACAACAAATATAAAAAGGGTATGTAGCAGAGTTGCGTTAATGAAATGCGCTAAAAGGGTTTAGCTGACCCCAAAGCCAGCCAGCTGGAGCTGTCCGTCCTGTCCGCCAGCAAACGCAGCGCACGACATGTGACAAGGACTCGGCTCCAGCGGCAGCCGCTGTCAACAGGTTAACTGCTCCAATGGCAAATCAACAGCAGCAGCAGCAGCAGCAGCAGCAACATTAACATTTCAAACGTCGCGCAACGCAAACAATAATTAAAAACAACAACAAATGACAAACAAAAGAACAGAAAGCGCTCTAAATGGAAGGGCCTGGCTATGAGATATCCTGCACTCAGCACCTAGCTGCTGCTTCTAACTCTCTTCGCACACACACATGCACACACACATGCACACTCAAACGTTGCTTTGGCCAGTATGAATAACTTGAAGAACTACGTTCCTTACAATCCAATCCGTTCGAGTCCTTTTCAGGACTCAAATATGACACCTAAATGCGCATGCATGACAAGGCGCATGGCTCTACCTCTAAAATATGAAATCTTCAAGTTTGTATACAATCTAAGAACCTACACATCAAGTTTGGTGCATCTAGCTCCTACATTCTTTGAGTTATTCCTAAATAACCTTGCCTTCAATTCATATCAAAAGAGTCGCCAGGAGATACCCTGTAGGCAGAACTGCCGCGATAAAAACATTCAATTTGTGTGGAACGCGGCAAAGTAACCAAAGAGTGGAATATTCGGCGTCTGTGTATAGTCTACCAGTAAACACATCCAAAATTTGATGTTCCTACCGCACTAATCGATTTCGCGAGTTATCGATTATTTAGAAATAAACTTCAACTGTGGAACTACTTTCCAAATTTCCTCTTGTAGTCTCTCCTCTAACATACATATACACAGGCCCATTATATACATTTGCAATGTGTACAGGGTATTACAAAAAAAAATACAACTTCAACCTTTGCTGAAATTCTGAATGTCCTTTGCAGGCAACGCGTCGCAACAGTAGACAGTTACAAGGAGTCGCTGTAACTGAGTGCGGGCCAGAGGGGTTGCGGGGCATACGGCAAGAGTTGGAGGGGGGGCAGGTCGCATATCGCGTGTCAATTGCTGCCCGAAAAGCAAAGTTGACAAACGGGCGACGATAACAGCGCAGCAAAAGTCAGCGGTAAATCGGAAAAATTAAACAGGCGGCTAAATTACAACAACAACAACAACAACAACAGGAAAATAACAAACAGACAACGAACAACAGGACTAGGGACAACAGCCAAAAGACAACAGACAGCTGTCAAAAAAAAAAAATTACAGAAAGAATTAAACAAAATATAAAAGAAAAAAATAAAAATGCGGGCTCAAGTCGGGAGTGCCCAATATAAAAAAAAGAATTTGAAGAAACGAACAGGGAATGCTGCCTGCTCTAAGTCGGGCATGCTCCGTCAGGAGATGCCCTGTAGCAGATAGCTCTAAAATATATGTAAATATACGCGCTCTAATCGAGTAGACCCAGCCAGCAGATACCCTACATCCACGTAAAAACGCATACAAATGCTTTCTGAACCCCACGCCATAAAATATTGATTCTTTAATAACAGCTTCTGTCTTAATACCCTAGGATGTTCTGAGTATTTCAAAAAAAAGCACGGGTATTATATTAAGGTTATTGTTATATATGTATAGCTATATAAAGTTACATATCCAAATCACTTGTGAAATTCGGCATACCCTGTGTACCCTATATGTAGCTGGCATATGAATGATGTGATATCAAAAATAATTACTCAAATGTTATGCAACAGCTTTCACTTTTCACATTCAAACAAATTCACAATTGTTGTATTCACAATGGGCCTGTGCTACTATTCAACTAGAATTGACCAGGTCTGGCAACCCCCGCAACTGCCGTTTCCTGTCCAGCTCGATTCAATTGCGTGGGCGTAGACAGCTTCGAGTTACAGTCGCGAGTTTCTTTATTTTTGTGTGTTTTGTGTGCTTTTTTTTTCACCTGCTGGCTCAGGTACTCCTCATGCCCATTTTCAGTGCTATTCGCGGCCGCGTTTACCACTCGTCCGCGTGTCGCCGGCCCGCGTTGACTTCCGCTTGACATTGTTTGATTGTCGTTTAATTGAATTTAATTAGCATGAGGCGCGGCAAGGACGAATTTTTCTATTTTTCTTCTACTTTTTTCTTTTCACTTTTTTTTTTGACTTTAGTTGGGCTATGCGGAGTTAAGGAGTGGGCTGGATGTGGGCGTGGGAGAGCCCTGGTCGGGGCTACTTAGTTATTAATGGCATTTTAACTTTTATGACTGTGTTGTGGTGACAACTGCGATGTCCGATAAGCGTTACACGATTTGTATATACCACATGCCCTGTAGTAATTAGAACAGCGGGTATACTGCGTAATCTATGTATATATACAGATAGGCCATTAAAACTATTGCGTAGTAGTTTATAGGGTATGTGCTAGTCGGGAACTTTCAAACAGAGCTTCTTTTTGAATGATATTTTAGCCCCTAACTTCCACTTAAGAGACCTACATCATATACATTTTTTCCATATTTGTATTACTATTATTTTTTTCACCCCTCCTCCGCCTGGGAATCCTTTGCGGTTTCCCCCACAGTCCCTGGCCCTCACGTCCTGCTGCCTCATTTGATTGAGTGCAGCTTATCGCGCTGCATCGCTCAAGTGCTCAACTCCAAATGCACTGTAAATAAACACATATAGACAGCACAGGTAACTGCGCTCTGTGCAAATGTATCTGTATCTGTATCTGTGCATGTGTATCTTTTGTGTGTTTGTTTAGTTCTGCAATAGCGCTAGCCCAGGCACTTGATACGCATTTGTGCCTCAATACGCTATACGCTTGCCACGCAATTTTCTTGTTAGCTGCCACACGCCACTCCAACTCCTTAACCCCTAAGTAGGAACAGCCCCTACATACACCTGCCCCACCCCAACCCACCTACCGCTAACTTCTGTTTACCATTTAAATAGTTGCTGTCCGTTATCCACTCAGCATTTGCCTGGAGTAAAGCACTTGGCAGCAACCACTTGGCACTTGGCACTTGGCACCTTGGTGACTTAACCGCACGGCAAACGCACTAAATGAAGCTTGGCACGCACCACACAACAACAACAACAACAACAACAACAACATAAACTAGGCTTGTGTGTGCGTGTGTATGTGTGTGTGGGTGTGCGAACAGTGTTTAAGTTTTAATTGCTGGCAATTAAAAGTACATAGATACACGCAGATATGCATATGCCACACACACACCTACGCACACGCCCACACACACACACACACACACAACCGCTGTCTGGCTATGGACTATGTTGCTGTAGCAGGTGCGCGCAGAGGAGGAGGAAGGGGGCAGAAGTCGTTTGTGCTTAGCTGCAACTAAATCAACTTCGCGGCTGTTATCGATGCCAATCGCAAGCGCTGGAAAGCAGCAGCCAGGGGTGTATACAGAAGGGGGCAGGTGGCAGGGGGAAAGTTGCGTTGGCAGCCGCTCTACTGTGCAAATGTTAATACGCAATTATGAAAATGAACCTTAAATTCGCGAGTTGAAGACGCAACTTCTAACTACATTTCTTGGCTTGGAAGACTTTTAGGTAAGATGCAAGGACTAATAGAGTGCTGAGGTGAGTAGCCCTTACCAAGGACACAAGAACATTTGCTAAACTGCTGAAAGTAGCAACTCTGTCCCATTCAAAAATAAACGTGACGGCCTGCAATATCTAAAGTCATTTTAGAATGTGTGGCAACTCTGATGGGAAATATAACAACTATGGGCGTAGTGGGCAAGTGGCAGGGAATTGAAGACGTAATTTCTAACGCTTCTTGAATAAGTGTGGCAACTCTGGTGCTTTGTCAATTAACTATTTAAGATCATTTTGGCATGTGTGACAACTCTGCTGCGAAGTGAGACGCTAATACCCCTTTGCTTCAAGTCTTCAAAAATAATTGGTATGTGTGGCAACTCTGGCAGCTGTTCAAAAAAGGCAAGCAGCAGATGATTTGGACACTCGGAGCTGCAGCTTGCGCAATCAAATGAATCCTCTCCACAAATATGTGGCATGTCTGGCAACTCTGGAGCTGATTAAAAACAAGACGCAGGGTGAAGGGGGATCGGCTATGCACACACTTTGCGGGCAAGGCTGTTAAGTAAAAGTTTTTTGTTGTTGCGCTTGGGGAGCGGGGGAGAGTGGGTTGCTAAAAAGCAAAAGGCTTTAACGAAACGCGTCGAAAAGCCAAACAAAGTTTTTGTCCTTGAAAAAGTGAACAGAAGGCGGCACAAAGGGTATGGAGCGGGCAGAAGTGGAGGGGGGCGGCGACTGTCTAGAGTCGAGGTATTTATGGATTTGCGTAGTGCCATGCAGAAAAAGAAATGCGTTTGCTAATTTCATAAATGTGCGCAGGGGCGGCTGTGGGGTGGGGAGTGGGAAGTGGAAAGGGGTGAGAGGCTGGTTCTGGCGGCAAACTAATTGCAAAGAAATGCAAAATCTGCAAACGGCACACACACACACACACACACACGCACGCACACACAGACACTCATTAGCTGTGCTTCAGTTAATGCCAAAAGTGAGTACCAGCTGCACACCACGCCTTTCCACCCCCCCCTTTCACAACATACCGCACCGCCACTGCCTGTCTGTCTGTCCGTCTGTCCGTCTGTCTGTCTGTCCGTCTGTCTGTCTGTCTGTCTGGGCATAGCTACTGTAGCTGCGTGCGCGTTAATCATCATCCTATACGCGTAATTACAGAGTCAGACTACCCGACTAGCCCCCTGCTGCCCGGCGCCTCTGCTCGTGCTAGACGACAGTTGAAGTCAAGACTTTGTAAGCCTCGGCGAATGGCAGCAGGAATATTAAAAAGACTTTAGACCCGCACCAAAAAGCTGGCCCCGCACAAGGACGCACAGCAAACAGGACGACGACTCGGATGCGGGCGGCGTCGAAGGAGTTGAGCTCGGAAAAGACGCGACGACTTCACGTAGCTGGAAATGAGTTACAAGTATTTCAAAGGGCCTGGCGCAGGAAGGGGGTGTTCACTCTGAGAGGGGGGGGTGACCACAAAACGAAGCGTTGCGGCTGCCATTGAATTAACTGAACGTTGACGGTGGCGGCTTTCATGCCGCAAGATTGTCCTGACCACGCATCACATTATTATAATTATTATTATTTACATTATTATTTTTATTATTATTTTTATTAACACCAACAATCAAAACAAATTTTGCACATTTGGCTTTGTTCTTAAAGAGCTTGAAATAGATTTATTTTTCTTTCAAATAAATTCTAAAAATTATTTTAAACTCAATTAAAATAAAATTTTTTGGTTTATTTGTAAGTTCTTGAAGTATGAATATAAGCCGATTAGTTGCATTCGTGTAAAAACTATTCCTTTTCTTTGACTGTAAGAGTATTCAGTGCACGGTAAAGCGAACTCTACTTCCGGTGCACGATTAGATAAGAAAGATGTGCTATAATTTTTATGTTGCATACTTTTGAGCGTCTGCTAAAGAAAAACTAGCTGCATTTATTGTTTGATAGACTAACAAAATGCTATACGAGCATTTGAATGGACGTTGAAATACCCTGTACGCAACAACGTGTCTTTTATGATAGGGTATACAAATAGAAGAGTTAACGCCTTTTATGTTATTCCCAGAAAGCTTACAGATCTGCCAACAGGCTGCCAGGAACTGCCAGGAAAATGTCAAGAAAAGAAAAGGATGTTTACTGAGTGCGAAAAGCGAGCGTCAAATCCATTCGCATTCGCATTCGAATCTTCGAACAAGGCGACAAGGCGACACAGCTTTCAGGCACAGCTTTTTTTTGTAGAATGTTGTGAGGCAGAACGGGGAAGAGGGAAGGGTATGCTAAGGGGGTGTTTGGGCTGAATGAGAAAAGCACTTAACTCTTAAAGGCGAAATGCTTGTAAAATTTAAGCCCTACTTAATTTGCGATACACTCGTAAACAATTGCCCGCGGCTGCCACTTGTCACAGCGGGGATGTGGCGGGGGGCTGGGGTTGAGAAGATGAGAAGCAGGGCGGGGAGGGTTTCTGTAGCTGAAACTGACTGCCTGTTCTACTGTTCAACCGCCGTATGCCTTGCCCCTTGCCCGCGCCCGCCTTTAACAATTTTTACTAATTTTAATAAAGCGTCGCGGCAAAGACAATGCTTCAGCTGCTGTTTGTTACCCCACCCCACCCCTCCCCTTCCACTCCACGTCCACGACGCCCTTGTGCCGTCTTTGCCTTTGCGGGCAACTCGATATCCCGGCTAAGACAAAGGCTCACATCAACAGGAAACCGCAAGGCAAGCCAAAAAATGTTGTGTGACGCGCGGGCGACATTTCGCACGGCGCCCCGCTTGCCCTGTCAAAGGGTTGTGGTGGGGGTTTATTTTTTGGTTTTCTTATTTCTCATTATGCAGGCAACAACAGCCACAGCAACAACAACGACAACAACAACAACAACAACAGCAACGACAGCAACAACGACGACAGCCAACTGCTTGGCTATGTGTGGCTATGCATAGTCCTTGAGCTCCTGCAGATCCTTTGGCTGCTTCTTTTCAAATGGGCAAATGAAGCAACCGCCGCGTTGTGGCACGCATCAGCGGCACAATTTGTGTGCCACTCCGCCCGCCCCCGCACCATCCAACCCCTTGGCCCCTCCTGCACATGCCACCTCTCTGCGTTGCCCGTGGATTACTCAATTAATTTAATTATGCGCTGTCAATCATTTCGTTGCCTTCTGCCGTCTGTGCCTCCAGCCCCTGCCACGCCTACCCCTTCTTCGGTGGCATCCCCAAAAAAGTGAGTGATTCCCTCTTGTTGCCACTTAATTTCTGCTGTGCCTGGCCAGACAGCGCGATGCCTTGGCCCCAACCGCAGCCGCAGCCGCAGCTTTGTCTTTTCAATGCCCTGCCCCAAAGTCGCAAGCGCGGTATATTGGTTTTGTCCAGTATATTTAATCATTTTCTCGCTCTGAACAGTTTGAAAGGCACAGCTTTTAAGATCAACGTTTGCGAGGCACAGCTGCTCAAAGGAACGGTTGTAGAGGCATTGTGTTAAGAAACACAGTTTGTACACTCACAGTTGCAAAGTCACAGCTCATGAACGTCAATTTCAGAATCACAGTTGAACATTCACAGTTGTGGAGTCACAATTTTTGGAGCAACAATTTGATATGCGACGTTTTATATATACATATATAAAAATGCATACCATAGTTTGACAGTCAAAGGCATGACTTCTCTAGTTTAACAGTCACCTCTAAAAAACAAACATTCGATTGTTTGCTCTCATTTACAAGTCACAGTTTTTACGGTCACAGTTTTGGAAGCACAGCCTATAGCCACAGTTTGGCAATCACTGTCTGATAAGTCAACATAGAATTGGAGTCACGCCCATTATCTAGCCCACAAATCGCTTAAGACCTATATGCATATATATCTTCTCGACTTGGTGCTTATGTGATTATTTAGTCTTCACAGTTTTAGATGCATAGCACTTCTGTCCTTCCTGAAGGTTCACAGTTCTAGAGGCCTAGCTTCTCTCTCGTCATTAAATCGTCACAGTCTTAGAATCACAGTTCTTATGTCTACATTGAAGCGTCACAGTTTTAAAGGCACAGTCCCTCAGTCTTTACTGAAGTTTTAGAAACAAGCGTCACAGCTTTAGAAGCACAATTTTTCTGTCTTGACTGAAGCTGCACAGTTTTGGCGTCACAGCTCTGTCACGCCCACTTGCGCCCAATTTCCATCTACTTATTTCAATGCAAATAGAGCATCGCGCAGTCGAAACGTTTCTTCTTCTGTTTCTTTCAGGATTCTTGCAGTCGCCGTCGCAGCGGTTGGGCACCAGAGCCTGTCACGGCTGGCCTATACCCCCCTACCCCTCTCCACCGTTACCACCACGCCTCAGCTGTTACCCTTTTGCAATCCTTTTTGGAGGCCAAGACGAGCGCCGTCGAAATAAGAGAAATCATTTGCGTTTTTGCGGCACCAAAACTTCCACTTGCTAATCCCCACGCACTACCCAGTCACTAACCCGCCCACCCCCTTCTAACAATCCACTACCCCCTACCCCCTCCTCCCCCTCCCCCACTCACACGGCTGCTGCTGCTGCTGATGCGTTTCGCATGCTGATCCTTGCGCCGTCGTCATGTTGACTTTTCCATTTGCCTTGGCAATTTTCTTGCACTGAGCTTTTTTCTTTGAACCCAGCCGCAGTCGAGCTCCTCGGCGTATCCTGCGGGCTTTGTTTATCCTTCTATTTGTATAAGCTGCATGCGTGTGTGTGTGTGTGTGTGTGTGTACATGTGTATTCGTGGTGTTTGCTTACATGTGTAAATTACTTTTCAATCTTGTGATTACTTTTTTTCGCATTTAATTATTTTAATTACGGCCCAGCGCACAACCAAACGTTGCGAATCGCGAGTTCAGACTTTGCCACGAATCGGTTCACCTAGCAACTAGTTCAAAAGAAGAACCAGAACCAGTTTTAATTGCAACTATCCCGAAAGCAAATAAAAGAGCTCACCAAGTGCTCGCTGGAATGAGTTTTCTGCGTGACCCAGTCAGGCTTCGTCAGGATTCGAGGCCTGAGGGCTTCGCTTGGATTCAGGGTTGCGACAGGGTCTTCTATCTTAAGTTTTTTTTTCAACTATTGTGACTGACAGTTAGCTTCATTTTGTGGTGCAAGCAATAATTTACCTTCTCTTATGGATCTTCTGAATGGTATTTAAAGCCTTTCGGCCAAAAGTTTAGCCTTTTTCATAATCTGGGAAAAATTGAATAATTGTATGTAGCAGACAGAGGAAAACCTTTTCCGACCCCATTAAATATATATATTCTTGTTCCTGTACGTCTGGCCCGACGTATTTTGCCCGTCTTTCCATTTCTATAAACGCGTTGATTAACATTTCATCGATTTTTCCGATATCTCTACACATTTTCATAATATCGATAAATATCGATAAATATCGATCTTGGTACTTGAGGTTTTTGAGGAAAACCTTGTCCGACCAAAATTTATTTTTAATTTTACAAAATTATCTTGAAAACTACATAAAAAACTGAAAACTCTTGATTCATACTTTCATTCTGATTTTTGAATGTGAAAATGCAAATATCTACTTTGATAGCTGAAAATAGTTACTTATAATAAAACGTGTAGAAGAAGAAGATGAAGACTGCTTAACGAGCAGAATATAGGGTGGAATTGAGGTTGAGAATCAAAAGATTAAAGCTTGGCGGGGTCAAGGCCTTGCTTCTAATCACTTTTTAGGTTTTTTAAATTGTAACGCCCTTCTATGCGATTCTCATTAATTGAAATAAAACTAACAGGAATTCATGCTCTCACTTTGACAGTTATATCTAGGTATGTTTTGATTGTGGCTTTTATGCGGCATTTTGGATATCTTGCTGGGATATGGAAATTGTATAGTCCAAGCAAATTTGTTAGCTTGTAACTTTAAAAAATGATTATAAAGGTTTGGTACATTATGTTATTATATAAACCATGGCTTCTGGTGAATTAATAATGTTTACTTTAACTACAAGCTAAGCTTTAGCTTAGAGTTAAAATAATTCTGTGTAATATTTAGATTTGCGACTTAAACTCTTAAAACTAAAGTTTCTCTTAGCTTTAACTTGAAACTTTTGATTAGCTTGCACGAAAAGCGCTTAAAATGAAATCAATTAAAAAAATCTTTAGTTAAAAAGTATTTTACTTCAAGTTGTGCTTTAAGCTTTTATGAAAACCCACACAACTGGAAAGAGAATTGATTACAGCTAGAAAGATGACTACACAGAAAACTTGAAAAAATAACAATCTATTTATAGCAATATTTTAAAGGTTACACGAATATGTCTCAAGGGTATTTTAAATTAATTGAAATTTAAATTTCTTGAAGTTTTGACGCCAAACTTTTATGGAACAAACGTGAACTGCGAGAAAGTTAAGACCAAAATCGATAAACTACGCACATAACCTTAAAAAAAGAACCATTAAAACAATATACATATATATATATATATATATAATTTTTGTTGTTGTTGTTGTAGTCTATGCTAAAATGTCTAGAAAGTTTGTTTGAAACACTTGCAAATTATGCCGCGAACTATGGAAAATTGGTTAGCAAAACTTTGAGCGAACTTTCCAAAAAAAAACAATATATATATATATATATATAATAACTAGTTCATTTGAACTTAGTCGAAAGTACCGAACTGCGAACTAGTTCAGGAGAACCAGATAGGGAAAAAAAAACATGCTGTTGGAGTGCGTAACAACAAAACGATCGTGGCAAGCTGTGGTTGCACTTTGCGCCGCGGCTGCCGCTGAGTCAGAAGGCAGCCGCCAAATCACATAGCTGCGTCACTAATGAGACGCCAGCAGCGGCGGCGGCAGCTGGGCAGCAACAGCAGCTGAGCAGCTGATAAGGTGCGCCGCCAGTTTGGCATGATTCTGAATCGGAATCGGAATTTGAATTTGAATTTAAATGAGTGATCGAGAAATCTGCAAATCTGCCTGCCAATCCAGCTGCGGAGCTGCCGACGCTGCGGACTGCGCATCGCACGCGTCTGCGGGCTGCGCCCGACAACGGGATAAACTCATTTGTGGGCAGCAGCAGCAGCAACGGCAACGGCAGCAGCCGCAGCAGCAGCGGTCGAGCAAAAGCAGTCGCTGACGCTGCTGGAATTTACAATTAGCGTGCGAGAGATAAAAGGCAAATCAGAACTGAGGGCGGCTGCAGGAATGCGCTGCCAGTTGTGCTGCCTCTTTTTCGGATAACACTAACCAGCGCACACACACCCACACACACACGCACACAGGCGCTAACGCACAGCGCTGCCGACGTCAGCGACGACGTCAGATGTACTGCGCCGGCGCTGTGCTTAGCACACGAGCGCGTATAACAGTCGCGCCAAACTGTTCTAAACGTCCAACTGGGGAAGGCAGAGCCCGTGGCGAAGTCAAAAGCCGAACTCGAAACGAAGCCGTGCGATGTCGCTGCTTACGTCGTGTTTACTCCGAAAAATAGCTGCTGCCGCATAGTTGGCCCTGTGTGTGTGTGTGTGTGTGTGGCGTCGACGTCGACGCTGACGCTGGCTGCGACAGCAAATTTTTGGCTGCAATTTTCATTGCGTTCGAAAGTTCGACAACTTTGGAAAACTGTCAGTTAGCAGCGAACTTAGTACAGGTAGAGACGCACGTTTTCGGGCTTCCTCCTGAGCAGCAAGAAGAAGCAGCAGTAGGCAGTCGGCTGTAGTTAAAGCAGAAGAGGAAGCAGCAGCAGCAGCAACAACAACAACTACAAATACGCGACATTACGAAGTTTTGCGTGTCGTCGTGCGTCGTTTGCCGAGTGACGAGCTGCCGCCCCCGCCACCGCCTCCGCCCCCGCCATCGATGCGTTCGCTTGTGACGCTGCGTCGACGCCGACTGCGACGCTAACGTGTGTGTGACGGGCCGCTGCCGATGTAAAATTTTATTACCCCAAACGCATCCAGCAGTCGGTTTTTGGACGTCCGGACTTCACGCCGCCAAAAGAAATCGCCGCTCGCCAGTTTATTGCAATTCACGCGCAACAACAACAACAACAACAATAACAATAACAACGACTACGAAAGAGTATTAAAAACAACAACAGAAAACTTTGCGCGCGGCAACAAAAGTTAAAAACAAACTTTTGCCAAACTACGCGGCCAACTAAATAAAGTTACCCTCCAACCCGCCCCTCCCCCCCACCACCCCTGCACCGCCCACACGGTCTCGCCGAGTCAAAGAATAACTGCACAAGAAACACAAAACAAAACAAAAAATAATCATAACAAAAAAAAATTCAAATAAAATACAAGAAAAGAAAAAAAAAAAACAAATTTTAAAGCAACGTCGCCGTCGACGTCGGCCCCAAAACAAAGTCAAAGTCGAGCAAAGTGCGCGCGTTAATTGATATTGCGTATACGCCACGGCTGCCGCAAAAGTTTTTGTCGCCTGGCCAGCTAAACTTTCAAAACGCTGCAACACAAAAACTCAAAAAATATATAAATAAATCAAGTTAAATCGAATAGAAACAACAGAAAAGCTCGCATATAAAGCACCAAATTTCGCGCAGTGCAGTGCAACAACAACAACAACAACAACAAAAAACGAGACGCGGTTTGTTTATCTTCTTTTTTTTACTGTTGTCTTTTTGTGCGTGTGTGTGTTAGTGTGTGTGCGTGTGCAGCATGCGTGTGTTGCATGCGGGAAAGCATGCAACTGCAACAGCCAAGCAGAGGCAAGCAGCAACAACTACAGACGCAGCAGCAGCAGCAACAGCAGCAACAACAACAACAACAAAGCCAATCAAAACTGTGACGTGCTAAGTGCAAAAACAACAACAACAACAACAACACACAATAAATAAACCCAACCAAAGACAAACAACGAAAGTGTTAATTAAAACAAAACAACAAATCGCAACAAATCGCAAAATACTAAAATAATACCAAAACCGAATCTCACAATTATCAAATAGGTAAAGTTCAATTTTCTCAATCTTAATGTAAAAAACTCTAAAAAAGAAAACTTTAAAAAATAATGAAAAGAAAAAAAAAAGAATCATACACTGCCTAGAACTCTAGACCCAGAACTTTAAGAAACTCTTTCTTTTAACACCCACATACAATACCATAACAAACTTGAAAAGAACAAGAGAAAATATTCAAAACTTAAAAAAAAACTAAACATATTGAAATTCAATGCAACAAGAATAATCACATTGAAATTATTTTGACCAAGCTTTTCCATCAAATTCGTTAACAACTCTGCCAAACAATGTTAATCATAAGTTAACCAGTGTTGAAAGTTACAGTATTTTGAGTAATCTAGTTTCGTTTTTTTTTGTTTTAAGAAATCATCCATTGATCTTTCAGCTTACAGCTGAAAGTCGAAATCTGAAACCAAATCTAGTTTAAGCTCAGATTTGCCATTGCCTACTTTTAAGGGCGCACGTATCAAATTCTTCGCAGAACTTCGCATTGTGCCAATCTCTGTGAGCCTTAACAACACTTAAGTTAATACTAAACTAAACTAAACACTAAATAGTGACTAGCATAAAGAGTTGATTTTATTATATTTATAAATTTTATACTTTGTTAATTTTAAAGTTTGCTTTTTTTTCACAACTCTGACGTGGTATTTTAAAGCAGTTCTCAAAAGATGGTTCCAACTTCAGGTTTTTTTCATTATTGGAAGCAGCAACACGTCAAACGAAAAACCAAGCAAATTGTCTCTATTTTCACGGGCGCTAGAACTCTATGTTATATAGCATATATATTAGAGTAAAATTGCATATATACATATATATATATGAATAGTCCAAACTCATGAACAACAACATACTTGCAAAGAAAGTCAAAGCTATACGTAAGACTTTTTGCATTCTCCTTTTATAAGTCAAATTTTGAAAGTTAAGTAAAAATAACTTGATTTAAGAAAAACTTGACTAAAGAATAGCTTGATTGAAGAAAAACTTGACTTAACAATAGCTTGATTGAAGAAAAACTTGATTAAAGAATAGCTTGATTAAAGAAAAACTTGACTTAAGAATAGCTTGATTGAAGAAAAACTTGACTAAAGAATAACTTGCTTAAAGAAAAACTTGACTTAAGAATAACTTAATTGAAGAAAAACTTGACTTAAGAATAACTAAAGCATGTTGTTTAACAATAAACTTAGAGCTGACGTAATACAAATTTTTAAAATGTACTTAATATTTGGGATTTCTTTAAATTTAATATTTATTTTTAAAATATTCTCTTTATATTTTCTTAATATAATATTTAAATGAATAGAATACAAATAGAAATAGAAATAAGCTAAATTAATTGAGCTGTAAGAACCTGAATCCAAAGCCGAGTTTTGATATTGTTGGGGAGTTATTTAAAAAACACAAATGTGATCAAAATAAATGATTAATGTGCGTGAATAGTAACATATTTAGTATTTATTTAGTATGTTTTTGTATTTTCTTGTAGTTCGTAAAGCAACTTAAGCTGTGGGCAAAGGGCAAAGCTATGTCTATTACCCTTTCTTCTAAGTTCATAAAGTTTAGGTTCAACTTTTTCGTTAGTTTCGTTTTTCTCTTGTTTTCTTTTGCTTTCTTTTAATTTGCAAAGCAGTCTGTTAGGCTTGTGGGGGCCGCATGGTGTTGCAAGTGTGTATATCTGTAACTGCATGCATATAGCCCAATTAAACCATCAATATACCTGCTCCCCACCCTGCCCCCTCCAGACAATCCCTGAAACAAAAAGCAGCCAACAACTAACACATAGCCGTAAGTAAAAAGAAAATAACAATTACTAACAACAAATTGCGTTAGCGCCTAAAATATACAAAAAAAAAAAAAAAAAAAACGAAAAAAATACCAAACAATTTGAGCTCACATGAAAATTTGTTGTTAAGGCATTTTGGCAACTGGCAACTGGCAAAAATGGCGCTGTCCAAGCGGCCGCTAAGCAAGGAGACGCCCTTGGTGGAGAGCAGCAGTAACAACAGCAACAGCAACAACAACAACAACAACAACAGCAGCAACAACAACAACAATGAGCATGAGACGGCCATAAAGCGACGCAAACGCTGCAGTCGTGATGATGAATTAGCTGCTAGCAACAACAATAACAACAACAACAACAGCAACAGCACCAACAACAACAACAACACATTGCCACAAAAGAAGCGGCAGCTGGGCCTAAGCCTAAGCCTGGGAGTGGCCAAGACAGCAACAACAGCCGCCAGCAGCGATAGCCCTCCGGCAGCAGCCGCAACAGCAACGGCAGCAACACAGCCGAAAGCGACAGCAACAGTTGCCGCCGTGCAGGATGCGGCCGATCAGGATGATGAGACATTAATACGTGAAACGCAGGCGGCGCTCAAGAGTCTATCCGGCAGCTGGCCCGATGCGCGCACCAATTTGTATCGCTTGCAGGAGCAGGAGGATGAGAATCCGCCGCCGTTTCAGAATCTGTTCGAGGAGAAGCAAAAGTATGCGTGCAACAATGCCAGCAGCAATTGCAACAGCTACAACAGCAACAGCAACAACAACAACAATCACACACAACAAAACTCACACACACTTCTGCTACGTTTCCACAGACAAAAGGAGAATGATCAGGCTCGCCTCAACAACAACAACAACAACATCAGCAACAGCAACAACAACAACAACATGAGCAGCAGCAACAACATCAGCAACATACACAAAAAGGATACGCTAGATGCAGCAGCCGTCGCCTATGCACAAGCAACATCTGCCTTCAAGCCGCCCATCGATATTATCAAACGCAATGGCCAATTGGCCGCCGCGGCAGCTGCCCACGCCCATGCCCAGGCCCAGGCGCACGCCCATGCCCAGGCGCAGGCCTACGCCCATGCACAGTACACGAGCAGCGCCTACAATGCGGCCGAGGCCTACTATGGTTATGCAGCAGCAGCTGCTGCCAGTCAACAGCAGCAACAGCAGCAGCAACATGGCCTGTGCCTGGAGCCGAGTCGCAGCTTTGAGATTGCCGCACAGCTGGGCTCGCCCACAGAGAAGAGCGTCAAGCTGCAGCAGCAACAGCTGACTAAGGAGGCGCCACTGCCGCTGGTCGATGCCAAACAATATACGATATTGCAGCCGGCGGGCGTTGGCAGTCGGGCCGCATCCGTAATGCAGGATATAGCACGTGAGGGTGTTGTCGGTGTCTCGCTGGTTGCCACGCCACCAACAACAGCATCAGCATCGGCATCAGCATCGTCAACAGCATCGACAGCAGCATCGTCAGCAGCATCGTCGAGCAGCAGCAACTTGCACGACAGCAGCGGCAACTGCTACTGCAGCAGTAACTCCCACAGCAGCAGCGTCTACGCCGGCGCCCAGCTACTCGCCGGGCAGCCAAAATCGCGGTAAGTTGTTGTCGTTGTTGTTACTAGACACAAACCAAAAAAATAAATGAATAAATAAAACAAAAAAAAGAAAACAATGTAAAAAGTAATAAAACCCAAACAAATGAAAATCAACAACTCATTTGATCTGGCAACGCTGCTGTGGTAGCGCTACTGGTTCCGGTTCCAGTTCCAGTTCCAGTTCCAATCCACGTTTCGTTTAGCAATTGCTTTAAAACATAAATTCGGCTGCGTTTGTGCGAAACTTCTTGTTGCATTGAGTTTTAAGACTACAAATTGGCTTAAAAAAAAAACAAACTACACCCAGACAAAGCGAGCGAGTAAAAGAGAGCGTGCGAGAGAAAGAGAGAGAGAGAGAGAGCGAGAGAGAGGGAGAGAGAGAGAGTACTATGATCACACACACACACACACACACTCACACACACACCTTAAGCACTTTCTGATGAAGCTGGCAAAAAGTGCTCAGCAAATATTTTAAACAGCCTCTTCATAAATATTTCAACTTTTGTTGTTGTTCCCATTCTTATTATTATTATTATTATATTTTATTACTATTATGATTGCTATCATTGTTATTATTATTTGCACATTTAGGTCCCCCTACCAAACGCCGCCCCTGCACACGCACAGCCCAAAAGACATTAAGCGACTTTGTCGTGTTTTTTGGGCTCTGCTTCAGTTGGAGTCGGTGGGCAGGGCTGTGGGCGTGGCGCGGTAAGCGGCTCTCCTGCAGAGACAAGGCAACTAATGGCTTGTAAAACCTCTTTATGAAAACCCCACACACACACACACGCACACACACACACGCGTCAGCTTAGAGATGACATAACACTTGACATAACGAGTTTGAAATTTAGCCTAAAATAAGGCCCAACTTAATTATGAAAACAAGTTAAAAGACAAATGTCACAAGCAAAAACAACAAAATAAGAAGTATTTTTAAACAACATATTAAAAATATACATTTTGATATAATAAAGTTATATATTTTTTATCTCAAAAGAATAAGTAGATAAATAAAAACAACATATTAGCTTAATCTAATAAATAGCAACAACTTCTTGAGCAGAAAACAATTTAATTCACGCTCAGTTTTTAAATTTTTTAAATTTCGTTTAAGTTTTCATAAATTCTAATTTTTGCCAGTACTTTTTCATATAATAGCAAGTTTTGATTTAAAATGAGTATAAGGGAACTTTGCGTTTTCTAAGCTGATATTAAAATGAAAAAAACATTAACCTCATTTTACCCCCATTTTTAAGGGTATAAATTTCGTTACCTTTTCAAACATTTTCAACACTTTTTATAATTGAATAGCAATATTTTTTTAATTTTTTTCAAATTATTTTTTTTCTTGCTTCATCGTCAAGAATTTGCCCATTGTTTGTAATTTCCTACGAAATTTATTCATGCAAAAAAAACTTACACTAAATTGTAGCTTTAAAAACTAGTATGACAACTCTGGTCATTTATTAAAAAAAAAAGACAATAAAACGTGTCCGACACAAGTTTTGGTTAAACGGCTTTTTTGTAAATACCATGCAAAAGTCTTAAGTGCATATGGCAACTCTGGCAGCTGAAGTCATATTATTTAACTGCATGGTAATTTTGAACTTTTCAAATATAGGAACTGAAAGGACAATGCATAATGGTTCGAATCAGAATACAAATACAGAAGCTGCGAATTTGTAACAAATGCAATTTGTATCACATTAAGCATTAGGTTATCGTTTATCGATAATTGTGCAACATATTTGACATTTGTTATCGTTTATCGATAATTGTTCGTATTATATATGCTATTTTCATATCGATTATCGATAATTGTGCAATTTGTATCACATTTGACACTTACGTTATCGTTTATCGATAAATTTGCAACATCTACTCGATAACCATGCATAAGCTAGTGCAACTTCTTGTCAATTAGCATTGTGTTTAACACGAAGCGCAGCCACGACACGCGTTCAGCTCTAGGCACACACGCACACACATAGACACACTCGCGCACACACACACACACACACCCACACATAGGCACACACTCAGAAATTACAGTTAGTTGAGTGCCTCTTTTGGTTTTAGCCTTTTCACTAATTTCAGCGCATTGTACAATTTATAAAATTGAGCTTGTTGTCAAAAACTGAAAAGACACACGCACGCACACACACACACACACACACGCACACACAGACAGGGGGTGTGTGTGATTAGATATAAAGGGTAAATATGAGGCACGTTTTGGCAACCGCTTTTGCATATTTATTTTGTCATTATGTTCTGGCATTAATATGCTGTGAGCTCTAAGCCCAAAGCCAGGGCACAAGTTGAAGTGCTTTTAAGCCAAACACAACAACAACACACACACACACACACACACACACACAGGCGCATATTTTCACTATGGTATTCATATAATTTGAATGACTTTTTAAATAGTTGCCAGAGACTTTGCGGATACAAGATACAAACTATGAGATACAAGATACAAGGCACGTAATAAGTCATTAGCGTGTTGCTGTTGTTGTTGTTCTTGTTGTTGTTGTCAGCCTTTTAGCCAGCCAGCTAATGTGGCTTATTAGGCTTAACCTTATGCTGAGCGGGTGTGCGTGCGTGTGAGTGTGTGTGAATGTGTGTGTGTGTTGTAGTTCTTTTTGCGACTGCAGCAAGTGCAGGCAACAAGGTTTGCTTTATTTTAATTAAATTCTAATTAGAGTCGAGTCGAGTCGTGTTTTAGCTTGCAGTTTGACATTTTGAACGGCCACGTAATAGACACACACACACACACATGTGCACAAATATTTCGAAAAATATTTCATTAAGCCCCTGCCGCCGCTTCTTCTGCTGCTGCTGTTGCTGCTGCTGCTGCTGCTGCTGCTGTTGCTGTCTGTTACAGCAGCAACATGCGCGCTGTGTGTGCGTGTGTGCGGCATGTTGTGCGCGTGTGTGTGCTGTCTGTTGTTTGTGACGTTATCTTTGAGAATTTTTGCTTAGGAGGCCAAGTTTAGACGTGGTCTGGCTGATTTTTGGGCTGCCGTTTTTTATGCTGCTGTCGCACCACCAACTGCTGTCATGTGTGTGCGAGTGTGTGTGTGTGCGAGTGTGTGGTGTGCTTTTTAAAGTAAATAATGCAAAGCTGTTTTCCATCAAATTTTAATTAATTATTTAGGCAAAAGAATGCGTTACGCTTCGTAGTTGTTGCCGCTTGTCTTTTTTTACCCATTTAGTTGTTGTTGTTGTTGTTGTTGTTGCTGCTGCTGCTGCTGCTGCCATGTTTATTGGCGCCGTGTGCGTTGTCAGCTGTAAATTTTGTTAGGATATTTTTTGCTTCTGCCTGCCAGGCACATGTCAAGTTGTTTCCCCAAACCCCATGCCTACATCTTGACGCATTCACATAATTAATTAGAAAACCTGTTTGGCTCTCAAACGAACCCTCAACCCTTTCGCAATTTTGGCTAGGCATATGTCTGTGTGTGTGTGTGCGTGTGTGTGTGTGAGTGAGTGTCTAGTTGTTGCCTTGATTTGATTTCATTTTGTTACTTGGTTACTTGTAGATGGCGCCAAATGCCCAACTCCGCATTGCACTGGCCACGGACATGTCACGGGATTATATTCGCATCATCGAAGGTACAACATACAACGCACACACACACACACACACACACACACACTCACAACCATGCTAAACTGTACACGTTTGTTGTACTTTTTTTCTTTCATTTTCACCCAATACACGCTTCTCTTGGCTTGGCCATAGTTTGTCGGGTTGTCCGAAACGCGATAAGGTCACCACGGAATGTAAGTGCCCAAAAGTTTCGTATTTTGTAGCACATATGTAGATCACTCTCTCTCTCTCTCTCTCTCTCTCTCTCTCTCTCTCTCTCTCTCTCTCTCTCTCTCTGTCTCTCTTTATATATATCTCTCTCTATCTCTCTCACTACCTTACCTCTCTCCCTCTCTCTCTCTCTCTCTGATCTATCTCTCACAACCTTTATAAATGCTCGCATTTTCCCTACCTTTCAAGTAGCTAGCATGTTGTATTCTATTTATGTGTATGTGTATGTGCTAGTGTGTATGAGTGTGTGTGCGTGTGTATGCGTGTGTGTTCGCTTGGGGTGTATGTTTGACACTCACTCTCTCCTTGTTACTCTCTCCTACTTTGATCTGCATGCGACTTCACAAGATCGAAGCTTGTCCCAAAAGCAGCTTTCTCTTAATTTAACTGTCGGCTTTCTAGTTATCGATAATTATCGATAGCTCGACTTATCATTAGCTATTGGTTATGCATTTGGCTCTATCTCTGACTCTCTGGCCTGTCACTCTCTTTCTCTCTTTCTCCCTTTCTCTCTCTCTCTCTCCCTCTCCCTCTGTCTCCTCTCTCTATAACAGCTTTATCTTTCACTCACTTCTTCTGTTGCTCCCCGTCTATGCTCGCTCGAAGTTGAGCTTGATCTATGCTCTCTTAAAGCTCTCATATTCTATTTACTTCATCTTCATCATCATTCTAAGACCTCTCCTTTACTTTACTACGGCTAAGTCTTCTCCAAACTTCCTTATTGTACTCATTATTATTTATCTTACCTATATTTCACTGAGACTCTTTCGCTCGTAGCCTTATCTAAGGTTTCTTGCAGATCTCTCTTCTTATTCTTCCTGTTGCATCTTTTACACGCCTGTCAAATGCCGAAAGCTCTATTTAGGCTCTCTCTGCCTCTCTCTATTTCTCTGTTTCTCTAGCCAAGCCTAGCCTTAGATTTTCGCTAACTTTGTCTTGCTTGGCTTCTTCTCTACGCAATCTCTCCAAGCTATGTCTAAACTTTCTCAAACCTCTTTCTATTCTAAGCTCTATTTATATTCTTCCTTCCTTTACTCTTAAGCTGATTAGGGTTTGCTGTAGATTCGAGTTGCCTCGTGTGTTGTGTGTAGTCCATTGAGCTTGACTTTCACTCTCTCTATCTGTTACTCTTTCTTTCTCTCTCTCTCTCTCTCTCTCTCTCTCTCTCTCTCTCTCTCTCTCTCTCTCTCTCTCTCTCTCTGTGTGTGTGTGTGTTTTTAGCTGTGTGCTTAGTTTAATGGTTGCCTGTCTTAGCGTCTTAGAGCCTTAGCGTCTTACCGCCAATTAACTAATGACACTCAACCCTCACTCGCTCCCCCGCGGTCATCCGGCCCGACCGGAACGCCCTACTCCTACACCACCACCACGAACCAACCAACAACAACAACAACAACAACAACAGTGTTGGCCTTGCACGAACAGATACTGAAATGCCCCACGCCCGGATGCAACGGACGGGGCCACGTCCAGCCGCATCGGAGCGTGCACCGCAGCCTCTCCGGCTGCCCGAGAGCGATCCGGCGCTCGGCCAGTCGACGGTCGGGCGCAACGCGTTATCAGGCGGTGAGCGATAGCCCGATAGCGTTCCCGTTAGCGTTGCCAATACCGATACCGATAGGCAATATCGATAGCGATACCGATACCGATACCACAGCAGGTGTGTTCGATCGCCTGTCTGTTCGAAAAATGATAGTATGACAAAAAAAATAAAATAAAAATATTAATAATATAAACAATAATTAAAAAAAAGAAAAACCACTTGGAAGCACAAAACGTTAAACAACTTTTCTTGCGCTCTCGTTCTCCCACTCTCTCTCTCTCTCTCTCTCTCTTTCTCGCTCGCCCGCTCTCTACCTCTCTCGCTCTCTCCTTCTCTCTATCTGTTTCTTTCTCTCTCTTCTCTCTCTCACTGTCTTCCCTCACTCTTCTGCCTGTTTCTCTTGCTCTTGTGCTGGCGCGCAGCTAGCGAACTGGATAAGCATGAGAAGGAACTGCATCCGCTGGACAAACTTAAGATCACCTCAAGCCACTATCTGAACAACAACAACAGCAGCTGTATCAACAACAACAACAACAACAGCAACAGCAACAACAATAATAATAATAACACCAACAACAACAACAAAACGATGCCCATTATCAAGTCGGAGTACAGTCCGGTGGCCAGCATTAAATCGGAGTACACAAAGAGCCCCATGCACTCATATTTGGCCAACGATGCCGCCTCGGCGGCCAGCAGCGCGATACCCGCTGGCAGCGCGCGCAGCAGCAACAACAACAACAATGGAGGCGGCAACAATGCAACCAGCGTGGCGACCAGCAATGGCCCCACCGAGCCGCATCTGAGCCGCTTTGTGGGCATGCAAAGTCCACAGCCTCATCCACACGCCCACCATCAACAGCAGCAGCAGGTGCAACAGCAACAGCAGCAGCAACATACGATGCATCAGCAGCGCGGACCCTTCATTGAGGGCAATGCCAGCCAGATGATGCCCGCGGGCAATGCCAGTGCCGGCGATGGCAGCGATCCAGCCAGCTACCACACGGAGCACCAACAACAACAACAACAGCAGCAGCAACAGGCGGACGAACGCCAGCAGCAATACGAGCAAATGCGCTACGCTCAGAGCCATGGACATGGCCTGGCGGCCAGCGATGCTGCAGCCGAGCAACAGCAGCAGCAGCAGCAACAGTTGCTGGCAAGCAATCCCAGCAGCAGCGAACTGTCGCCGGTTACAGCGCGCAGCGCCTACGAGCATCCGCATCCGCATCCACATACGCATCCGCATCCGCCCGCAACGCTCGGTACGCCCGTTTTTGCTGTGGGCGTGGGCGTTGGCATTGGGGTCGGCGATACGGTAACAGCCAGCACGGCGGGCTTCGAGCGCTACGATCCCAATTGCTGTCCCAGCGGCGGCGGGCAACGTCAGGCGGTGGCAGCGACAGCAGCGCCCGCCAATATGTACCACTATCTGCCGCAGACTGCCGACGATTTGCAGGCGCAGCAGCAAAAGTATCTGCAGGAGCAACAGCTGCTGATGGCCAAGGCCGAGCACGAGGAGCTGGCCAATGGCGGTGGTCCCATCTATCCGCGGCCCATGTATCATTATGATCCGACCATGGGACCGCTGCCGCCGGGCTTTTCCGCCATTAATTTGTCCGTGAAAATGGCTGCAGCGCAGGCTGCAGCAGCAGCGGCTGCGTATCAGAACCAGCAACAGCAGCAGCAGCAACAGCAGCAGCAACAGCAACAGCAGCAGCAGCAACAGCAACAACATCACCAGCAGCAACAGCAACAGCAGCAGCAGCAACAGCAGCAACAACAGCAGCACAGCAAGCAGAGCAGCTCGCCAACGCCAAATGTGGGCGTGGCAGCGCCAGCTGTTGACCTATCGGGCGCCACATCGGTGACATCAACCAGCCCGCACGGTTTCAACTCGCCAGCCTCGCACAACCAATACAACCAGCGCATGGGCAACGGCAGCCCACAGCCGGGCGCCAGCCCCAACATAGCCAGCCCCCAAGTGCCGAGTCCGCAGGGCCAAACGCTGGACCTAAGCGTCACACGTTTACCGCACAGGTAAGACCCAAAAAAAAAACCCCCAACTCCCGAAAATCACAAAAAGCAACGATCATCATCCAAGTCCAACACTGCCCAGCCTCAAAGCTGTCCAAAAGAATTTAGGTATATTTTGTTGCAATTGAGTTCATTTGCTTTCCTTAAGTTAAATTACTTTTTTATTCTCTTTGAATTACTTTTATATCTATTTAGTTTTTAATTAATCTAAGAACGTGCAAACTAACCTTAAGCAACTCGGTTATAGCTACTAAATTTGGTATGGAGACTTCTATGTGCCTTATAAGCACGCGACTTCCTAAATTTTGAAAAAATTTAGGTCAATCTCTTTGTGAACTGGTTAAAGATATTACATTTAACACATTGGTTTTTATGTTGTTTACACACATTTACATCAAAGATAAAAGTTCTTGAGCAATATCACATAGAGAATATCGTTCCGACCTCAAAGAACTCAAAGACTATAAGAGCTAAGGTCAAGAAATTTGGTATATTCTTTCTTAGACTCCTTATTTAGCTTAACTTAGTTACAAAATGGGAATACAACAGCGAAAAATTTTAACCAAAGCGAAAGAGCTCAGATATAGGGAACAATATTCTACAAATATAGCACTATTTGACCAGTTGCATGATTCCAACGCAGATGCAGGTTTTTATATAAGAGTTTTTAGAAACCGGAACTACCCTTTTCTTATTTTCTCATTTGCAATATTACCGTAGAGATGTATCTTAGAGATGCTTGCAGAGCTCAATTTAAGCTGTTTTTTTGTTGCACAGTCCAAAAGCAAAGCATTTGTAACATATTTAAATGAACCGACTCCCTACGGAACTGAGAGATCCTTGGAGTAGCGCAACGAAATTTGGTATGAGGGCTCTGCTCAAATTTGAGAGAAAGCAAGGCAAATTCATTATAGTCAATATAGAGCCTAGTTATGTTATATGACTTGGCATTAGAGTGCCGGTTGGCTATGCAACTAACAGCTTGATTTCTTCTGCTCATCTATTTGTTTTGCTTGACTAAGTGGCATCCACTTTTCGCATTTATTTGACAGCATCATCACGAGCCCGCAGTACGGCGCCGACGGCCTTGTCGTGGGCCACGGTCAGGGCTTTGGCAGCGCAGCGCCCGGCTCAATTGGACCGAACGGACCGCCGCGTTCACCACAAATGGAGCCAGTCGACTTTAGCGGACCGCCGCGTCCCCTCGGCTTTGGCCTGGTCGGCCACATAAGCGGGCCGCGGCCATATAGTCGCGAGTCCACGCCGGACAGCGGCGGCTCGCACTACATAGAAACGTATCGAGATCCGAGCGGTGGGTATTCACTATTAAATCCAAATTTCTAATCAATTCAACTTTAATGATGTTGGCCCTTCTGCTCTGGATTGCAGGCTATTCGCCGCATCCTGGCTACGGCATGGTAGTTCAATCAGACTATCCACCAGCTGGCTACCATGGCTATGGCCCCGCCGCCTATCAATGCAGCAATCCGTACGCAACGGCCGTGGGGCCGGGCGGCTATCCAACGCCCGTATCCGGCGGCTATTCGCCCAGTCCGGCCACCTGCTACTCGATGCCACCGCCGCAGCATATACCGCAGCATGACAAGTCCAAAGATGGGTGAGTACGCACTACGAAGATGCTTTCGAGGGTGTGTGTGTGTGTCTGTGTGTGTGTGGGGGTGGGGTGGGGAGGTCTTCACTTGCCTAATGTAAAATGCAATTATCATTGAGGACACCTTGAGCAGAGCCGCTGACAAGTGCTCTGGCGGACAGGATGCGGCCGTCATCCATCTAACAACAAGCCATTCAGCTGCTCATCACTCATAGTCACTGTCCCTGTCACAGTCGCTGTCACAGTCGCTGTCACAGTGACTGTCACAGTTGCAGTCACTGTCCGGCACGTGGCACAGTTGTTACAGCTAATGCTTAATTGGCCAATGAAATTGCGCGCTAATTAAAAACTTAATGGCGCAGAATCTGGAGATTCTGTTCTTAAAGCCAAAATATTTTATAAGTTATAACAGAATTTCAAGCCCAGGTTCGCTTCGTGTAAATTCTATTAAGTTCAATTCAATTAACTCTTAAACTATTCATATTAAATCCAACATACAATTTAACCTTGTCAAGTCTCAAACATATGACCTCATTGAACTCAGGGTCTAGATGAGCGGGCCTTAAATTTGGTATGTGCCTAGTCGTAGACCCAATTTACTTAAAATTTAAATATGAACATATCAAACCAATCCCGGCGCATTGTGCGGGCGTGTGTGTGTCCGACTAGCTAGAATATTTATGATGATGGCAATGTGGACGCAGTGCGCTCATAAAAGCCGCCCAGGCCGGCTAGCCGCACCCTCGAACTGTGCCACAAACTAGCTAAGCCTCATTTACCAGGCTGCCAACCCTCCGCCCCCAGCCCGTCTTTAAAGCCAGGCAAATTTGGTAAAACTTTAAAAGGCAACGTAAAAGTTTTGAGGCCCATTTTGCCAGATGTGTTAAACATAGCTGAGCCAAGCCGAGTTGAGTCTTATCTGACGGCGGCCACTTGGCCACGTACTCAAGTGTGTTGGCCAGTCCTTAATCCACACTAATGTGATGTACCTTTTCTCTCGCCCTCTCTCTATCTCTCTCTCTCTCTCTCTCTCTCCACTCAGCTTGACGGGCTGCTCGCGCTCTGACCGCAACCATCTGCAGTCGCACTCACAGGAGCTGAAGTGCCCGACGCCCGGCTGCGATGGCTCCGGCCATGTGACTGGCAACTACTCATCGCATCGCAGCCTCTCCGGCTGTCCGCGCGCCAACAAACCGAAGAGCAAGCCGCGCGATGGCCAGGACTCTGAGCCGCTGCGCTGTCCCATACCCGGCTGCGATGGATCTGGCCATTCTACTGGCAAATTCCTGTCACACAGAAGGTAAGCAATTGGCCAAGCTCAGCAAATTGACATCTTCAATCTGTGCTCATTTCTTATGTTTCTTTCTTCAACCGTCATCTTTCTTTTCTTTTTTTGGCTGCAGTGCATCGGGCTGTCCCATTGCCAATCGCAACAAGATGCGCGTACTGGAGGCCGGCGGCACCGTGGAACAGCACAAGGCCGCTGTGGCAGCTGCCACGGCCATGAAATTTGATGGTGAGTCGCAGCTAACTACACCTCAACAAGGCAAACTTCTCTAGATTCGCGTGAACAGCTTAAAAATCACTTGTCACTTGACAATTCTCAAAACTACTCAAAACCAATTTCAATTGAGCGAGAACTAGTAAACTGTAAGAAATAGTTTCTTATGTCGATATTCACAGGAGCTTATTAGGAGTCTAATATACTCTTTTCACTATTAAAACTAAATTTGGAGCTTTTACAATAAATATACTAAAAAATTGGTCCAAAAAATACTATTCAAAGATTATTGGAACAACGTTCAAAGTTAGGATTTTTCACCAAATAAATACTACTCAATAGCACTCTTTCAATTACTAAAATACTACTCAACGATACTCAAAGCTTTGACAAATATACTCTTTTCACTTTGTAAACGCTTATAAAAATACTACTCAATAATACTAGTTCAATCTAGAGTTGGTAAAGAATACTACTCAAAAGTACTCGACTACAATAAAAATACTCATTCAAAATGGCTTATAATCTCTTCTATACATTACGCTAACGCACTCTTTAATCTTTTTTTCTCGCTCTCTCTCTCTTTTTGCTCTCTTTTGTAGCCTGCACCACAGTTGGCAGTCAGGGCATCAAGAAACCGAAGTTCGATGAGGTTACCATGGTATATCCCAAGGGTTATACAGGTGAGTGTGAGTGAGAAACTAGCTCACTATATCTCTTTCTCTCTCTCTCTCTGTCTCTCCCTCTCTCTCTCTATCTCTATCTCTGTCACTTTATCTCTATCTGTTTCACTATCTTTCTCTGTTGCCTACTCTTATGCTCTATTGAGCACTTTTTGTTTACACAAATCTCTTGCGTGTTTTCTGTTATGAACTGGGCTAATTGTTATTATGCCCCGCAATTGTTGGGGCATCATAACATTGTCATAAAGTTGGCAACACAAACAGAAGAATTCAGCACAAATGTCATTGTAAATCTGCGAATATCAGTGCAAGAATAGCAGCAGAATAGTCACATTCCACTGGTCAACATTCAAGTCACATTCAGTGTGGTTTATGTTTTGGTTAGAAAAGATGACACCTGGCAATTAACGATTAATTTGTGACTTTTTTAAAATGTTTTTATTTCAACATTTTGCAGCTCATTCATGAGCGTTGCATGGAGCCAGTGGAATTCGGCTGTTTTCATTGACATTTGTGGATGACTTATCGGGTCTGCATTTGTTGTTGCTCTCTTTGCTCTCTCGTATTGTACATTTTCGGTTGGAATTTTGTGTGCGTGTGCTAACGTCTAACAAAACAATAAAATACTTTCCGTTTTGGCTTTGCTTATGGTTTCGGTTTTTCGGAATATGCCAGGCTAAATACCAAACAAAAAAAAAAAAAAAAAAAAACATTACCAAAAAATAAGCGTGCATTTGTTACGTTCTGCAATGAGCCTAAACGTACCAAAATATACCAAAATTGACCTTACGACAGACGACAGGGCCACGAGAATTAATATTTCCGGGCCAAATGTAAAAAAAAAAGGAGATAATAGCAAAAAAAAAAAACAAAAAAAAGTAAAACCCGGTGCATAACATAAATCCGATGCCCGATACAACATAATACTCGATATATAAAAACACGATATATACATATACCACGTTTAAATTCTAATTTAATTCCGTTTACCTTCTTTTTCGTTTCGTTTCATGGTTTTTCGTTGGCGTTTTAGATTACGCGACGTTTTGTATCGGTGCTGAATATCTACTATAAATAGACAAATGAAAATATACTGAAAATAGACCACAGACAAGCAGAAAGCAAAATACCAGAAAATATATATATCTGTATGTATATATATATATATATATATCAAATACTTGAACCTTTAAAAAAATACCAACAAAATATACAATAATAGTGATCTAACAAGAACAACAACAACAACAAAAAATACCAACAACAAGTCACACAAGCAAATGAATTTAACTAACAAGCAAATTGCTAAAGAATCGAATCAAGGTAAGCCGTGATATTTGCTATCTCACACACACACTCTCTCACACACACACACTCACACAACACACACCCACACACAACCGTCATGTCACGTCACTTCACACTCACATAAAAGCTCCAATTGAGTAGCACACGCGCACATAGACAACCGTGGAGAGCTTTTGTTAAGCATAGAACAAAAACATAAAAAAAGAAAGAAAATCAAAATGAATTGCAATTAAATCAAATTGAGCTAGTTCCACGTCAAAGAGAACAATGAACAAGTTTTGCATACGTGGCAAACTGTAGAGAGCGCCCGCCACTAACGACTCTCTTCCACCTCTTCTTTACCCTCTGCTCTGCATTTCTTCTCTTTCTGCACTAGGCGGCAGTGGCCTGGACATTGTCATGAGCGGCGTCGGCGTTGGCGTTGGCGTACCCTTGCCACCTGGTATTAACAGCAGCAGCAACAATGGCGGCGGCGGCGGCAGCGGCAGCGTTGGCGTTAACAGCGACAAATCGGCGAGCGCCAATGTTAATGTGACCGGCGGCAGCGATGATCTGAATACACTGGAGGCGGAAATATCGGAGCTGCAGCGGGAAAATGCACGCGTCGAATCGCAAATGATGCGACTCAAATCGGATATAAATGCAATGGAATCGCAGCTGAGCACCAGCGATCGGGTACGTAGGCTCAGGTTCGTTGATCGCAACAAATTTTGAGTATTTTCTATTAGCTATATGCATAACACGCTAACAGTAACAGCAAGAGTAACATTAACAGTAGCCGCAACAGCAGCAGACATAACCTCAAATAACTAGGCCAATTATCTTATATATACATATATGTATATGTTTGTTGTTGTTTTGAACAGCTGCTGGTCATGCGCGATTGCGCAGCGAAAGTTGCGACTTTGTCTGCAAGTTTTTGGCACCTGAGCCGCTTTCTAAGTTGTGGCCACTTTTCAAGGACGTCTCTAAACTCCAAAAACCAAAAGCAATAATAAAGCGAGTGTTAAACGCTGGCAACAAAAACAAAAAAAAACACAACAACAAAAAACAAAAATGAAAAAATATAAGAAAAGTAAAATAAAAGAAAACAACAACAATATGGTGAAAACTCGGCGCAAAAGTCGCCAACAAAAGTTTTACCAGCCGCCGCCGATGTCGGCGTCGACGTCGACGTTGTCGCGTTAACTTTCATTCTTGGCAAATGTACTTTTTAACCCAAAACATGGCCAAAGAAAGTTGGGCGACGTCTGCATAACGCCGGCCCCCGCCTTGTTGGCCAAAAACTTTTATTATATTTAAATTATCGCGCCTGGCTTTTCTGCCTTTGCGCAAAAAGCAAAGTTATTGTTTACTTCTTTTAATTTTTATATTCTTCGTTTTTCTCGAAGGCAACCAACTTCCGTTTTCACTTGGAAATTAAGCACATTTTTCCAATGTTTTGGCATGTTTTCTGCTTCGTTACATTTTGCATTTGCATTGCATTGTGCAGCCGGCCAATGATCGAGTGCAGCGCCCTCTGTCGTTTGTCATTGCAGGCCATTTCCAAAATGGCGTCACAGCAGCCAATCGGCTTCAGACCTGCAAATGCAGCCGTTTGCGACTGCATCGAGCGACGAATCAGCGCACAGCAGCAACAGCAACGCCACCCCTAAACGAGCGTTTTGCCAGGGAGTTAGCTAGCCCCCTCTACGCATGCCATGTCCCTAAGCACACACACACACACACACACACACGCACACATGTGTATGTGTGGTCATGCGCAGGCAGCTGCAGCTATAGGTGTGGGTGTTGCCCCCCTCCCCCCTCCCTTAACAGGCAAGCACCAGTCAATTCTCGGTCTCCAGTTATCCATCCGTCTGGCCGCTGTCAGTCGCAGTCGGCACCAAAACGATGCCAGGCAGCAAATCGCAGAGCGCCATTCGATTTGCGTTTGCTCCTAAAAGCTAGCAACCCCGCTGCAAACTGTGCTACAACGCCAGCGTCAGCGCCAGCAGCGACGTTGACTGCGTAACCTCTGTGGCCTCGGCATGAGCTCGTTTCAGCTCCTATGAGCGAACAACAACAACAACAAAAAAGATGTGAAAAGCAACAGAAGAAAAAAAAAAAGGGCGCTTAACGTGCAGCCCGACACTTTGGGGAGGCAGTTCATGGCAGCGGCAGAGGCCGCAGCAGCAGCGACAGCCTAAGCAGCAGTTGGCTGCCTCGCTGGCTCCCACACTCTTTCTCTCTCTCTCTATCTCTCTCGCTCTAGCTCTTGCTCACACTCACACTCGGACGACATCGGGGCGCCGTGTGTTCGTGTGCATTCGGCGTGCGTTCGTGTTTGTGTCTGTTTGTTTCATTTCTTTTGTGTTTGCCTGTGTTTTGTTGTTGTTGCTGAACCGTTTTCGGTTTTCGTTTTTTTTCTTTCATTTTTTTTTTTCGTTTTTCTGCTGGCCGCGCGTTCTTATTGGAATTTCAATTTGGGCGCGCGCACACACATGCATGCACATACATGTGTACATATGTGCGTGTACATAACAGCAAATGGCGCCTGAGCACCTCAGCAAATTGAATTTGAGCAATTGGCAATGGCAAAACGAATCAATGAATCATTGAATCAAATTGCGGTACACATACTTTTGACACACACACACACACAGACTCAAGCAATGCGACAGCCAATGACCAAACACTAATGCAAATCCATTGCGTCTCTCTCTCTCCCTCTCTCACTCTCTCTCTCTCTCTCTCTCGCTCTTCCCCACATTCACAGGAGGCTTCTCCACTGAGCGCACATCAGCAACAGCAACAGCAGCAGCAGCAACAACAGCAGCAGCAGCAACAGCAACAACAACAACAACAACGACCCACTGCATCATCGCTGGCCTCGCCCAGCGGCCAGTCGCCGTTTGCCGGCGTCTCATCCACCACCAGCAGCAGCGGCGTCGATCTTCTGCCGAGCAGCGGTCACATGTCCCATGTGACAGACGGCAGCGGCGGACCGCCCAATGCCAATCTGAACAACTACTATGAAAGTTTGCGCAACAACGTCATCACGCTGCTGGAGCATGTGCGTCTGCCACCGCCGCCGCCGCCACCGTTGCCGCCAACGGCAGCGGTACCCGGCACTGCTGGCCCCCAGGTCGGCATGGATAATGGCTGTGCCGCTGGCGTTCAGCTGGGCGTCGGTGAGCATCATACGGCAGCGGCTGCTGCATATTCCACACTGTTGCCGCCACCACCGCCGCCGCCACCGCCGCCGGCGACGTCGAGCACCGCAGCCGGGACACCGATGTACCATGGACATCAGGGCAGTTTGGGTGGTGGCGCCACAGCCGGTGCGCCGCCACCGCCGCCGCCGCCGCATGCGCCACATCACGCCTATACGGTTCATCATCCGGGCGGCTATCCGCATGGGCATCCACATGCGCATCCGCACGAGCATTTCGACTCGTACATCTCGAAGCTGCAGTCGCTCTGCGTGCCGCCCGATGTTTACGCCCTGCCCGATGATGGCGGCCGGCCTGTCTACAACTCGGTCAAGCCGACCATGCACCAGGACTATGGCAAGCTAATGCCCACGCCCATTTAAGGCGCCACCGTCCCTGGTTAGTATATGTGTGTGTGTGTGGGTGTGTGTGTACATAGGCGCCGATCGTGAGTATGAATCATCAATGAATGATGTAATCGGTGCAATACAAGCAGTTATCGAGTTATGGGTTATAATGCATGCAACGAATCATTGGAGTTGAGTTATGAATCATCATTTAGAAAATATGAGTTATGACTCATTAGCTATGCAGTTTGAGCTTGGAATTATTTATGATCGAGATATGCGAGCTATGATTCATAGGCAATGATTTGGGAGTTGCGAAATCTAGATCATGGACCACTGAGAATGAATGGAATTTGAATCATCGAATATAAATCATGAGTTTAGAGTCATGTATCATGATTTAGAGTTATTCAATATAAAAACGTTAATACAACAATGTCGAGCGATGAAGCATAAATTCCTTAAGAGATATGAGATATGATACAGATCGGAAAATGTGTAAATTACATGAATCCTTAATTGATACATAGATCAAAGTTGAACAGTCTTTATGTTTGATTCATGATGAATTATGAATCACGTCTCATATATGATCAGTTATGAATATTGAAAAGTAACGTGTCATGAATGCCGAGGCATAACTTAACTATGCCTTAGGAATCATGTTGTGTGAATTATCAGCCAAGAATCAAAAACTTCAAAACTTTCGAATCATAGCCTATGAATCCTAAGGAGTTAAGAATCCTCGACGTAACCTCTCAAAAATCCAATTAAATCTATTTTAATACTGACTTAGCTTTTGTTAATTGATTCGACTCGAGTCAATTGGAACTTGGTTTTTTGTGCAATGAGAATGCCGTATGAGATCGTATATAAGGTAAATTATAAAAATAGATACACAGATATGTTGAAAATGTCAAGAACATTATGTCCTTAGCGTAGATTGAGCTGTTTCACGTTTAGGTCCTAGGCGCTTGTCGTGTTGATAAACTGTATAAATTAATACTAGCATAAAAATGAAATATAATTACAACTGCAACTAACTAAATGTGTGCGCTTTTAGTTGTATTTGTGTGTGTGTTTTTTTTTTTTTTTTTTTTTAGTAACTGTATCTGTATCTGTATTAAATACTAACTAGCAGTTAAATATGGTAGGACATTTGTTTGGTGTTCATGTCTGGTCAATTTTGTATGACAAGTTTGCAACTTAAACAAGAACAAGAAGAAGAAGAAAGAATGAAAAACATAATAAAAATAAAAAAAAAGGCTAAGCAACATACTTGAGCATAAGTTTAGTTAGTGGTACGAAAAGTTCTAACACCAAACGGAGATAAATATGCAAATATAATCAACAGTAAACTATAAAGAGGAAAACAAAATAAACAAAAAACAAACAGATTTTTTTTTGTAATCTTAAATTTTAGAAGGTAATCCGTGGGCTAAACACGGCCCAATTCAGTATAAAATATACTCAACTATAAATACTAAGTACGCAAGAAGAAAAAGACAACACACAGACACACACACACACACACACACACAAACACACACACTCACACAGACAGACAAACGAACACTTCCACACCTACTATACACATATATATGGTATATATATATATATACTTTCATATATATATATTTAGGTTCGTAAGTTTTAATGTTAAAAGTAATTATTGAACTGTACTCGATATCAAACAGAAATGGGCGCAAAATGCAACAACTAAGCAAAATTTATTAAAAATTTAGTAAAGAAAAACAAAAAACAGGAAGAACATAAATATAAATATATTACAAAAAAAAAAAAAGAAGTTCAGTGCAATACATTTAATAAAATGAAATGTTAAAATTAAGTAAAAGTAGTTGACTTTTTTTTTGTATTGTATTACGTACTTATAAATATGTATAACTAAATATAAACGATAAACAAATAAATATTTAAAAAATACCAAAAAAATACCAACAACAAAAACCCGCAAGGAAATTTAGACGAATTTTAAAACAAAACAAAAAAAAAACCAAAAATAGCAGGCTTAAAAATCATTGTATTAAAAACAAATAAAATACAAAAAAAAAAAATACAGAAAAAAAAAGAATAACTAAAAACCTATAATTATAAATATACGATTATAAATAAAACACAATATTATATAATAATTATACATATGTATATGTAATATGTATTGTATAACAAGAATTCTGTAATTTATAAAATATTTTATGTGATCATTGTCTTTTTTTTTAAATAATATTACAAGAAATAAATAATTCAAATACAAATAAAGGATATACACAATATCGCCGTTTTATTCGTGTGTGCCTAAAAGAAGTTATTTTTGATATATGATGTAGATCGTATATTACCATAAAGCTTGAAGGGAGGGAAAGACAGGTCGACAGATCAAACCGAGCTCAGGTATTTACATACATAAGCATTCAAAGACTGCTTCGGCTCTTGGAGTCCGATCATTATCAAATTTTCAGCACTCTGGCTTATAATCCAAGGGAAAATGGGGACAGATCTCCAAGAAATTTAATAACCTTTAGTCCTTATATACATGTAAGAGATATGGCTCTTATAAATTATAAGTTGTGCTCAAAAAACTATGTCGCAAATTCGAAATTTATCGATATCAAAAGCAAACAAAACAAAAAAAGAGTCTGCATATACTATAAGAGATTCAGTTCTTATAAGTTTAAGAGCTTGGCTTAAAAACTTTGTCTCAAATCGGTTTTTATCAATAACCAAGAGTGAAAAAAACTTAAAAGAGTAAAAAAAATGTGAGCACAGAGTTGACTGAGAATAATCCATGAAGAAATCCACCAAACTTGACGGAAAATAGCTCTCAAATGGTAAATCAAGGCATAAAGTAAACCCAGACCCAGTTCAAAATGTTGGCTACTTATTAATGCCATGGCATTGCATTAGTGCAAATCACATAAATCAGGCTCGAAATTCACGCTAATTGGCAATGGACAGCAGAAGGAAGAAGCAGAAGAAGAAGCAGAAGAAGACGAAGAAGAAGCGAGAGAAGTAGAAGAAGCAGCAGCCTTAAGCGACAATCAAAAATGAAAACTGAGCCAATGCGCAGAAATTGCGACTACATTTGCATACCCTAAGCCCATTAAATATGGTTAAAAAGGGTATATTGTTGCTGTGACCGACAGAGGGCAGCATGTGAGACTCCATAAGGTACATATACATATATATATATATATATATATATATATATATATACATGATCAGAACATGGAGCTTAGTCTATATAGTTACGTTCGTCTGTCCATCTGGTTGTCTGTCCAAGGCTCATTGCTTGATACGCAAAGAACATTTTTTCGTTTTTATCGATATCGTTATCGATATCAATCGATTGTCAGCCTTGGTTTATTTGGCATACGCCGAACATGATCAGAGCTAGGTGCCCAAAACTTGGTATGTCGGTTGTCTGTTAATATACCCAGATTAAACATATTTCACGTTTCCCTAAAAGCCCTACTTACGTACGAAAAAAAATAATATAGAGAGCTGGGATTGGCACCAAAAATTTCATAAAGATCGGACTGTAAGCACCGAAGTTAATTAGGAGGCATTTCCCTATGACAAGATGTGGGGTTGCGTATGTGTATGTGTGTGTGTGTGTCTGTGTCTGTGTCGTATATGTATGGAAAGCAGCTAGGTTTCAGGGTATCTGCTAGTCGTGCACTCCCGACTAGAGGCCGCTTGTTATTTTCTTGGCAACGTTTTTAATTTCAATTAGCACGGCGACAACAAAGCTAGAAGCTGTGCGAGAACTAAGGCTTCAGGGGCTGGACTGAAAAGGGGGTTGGTCAAGCTAGCGTGAAGAGGGGGAGGGGAGATTTGGTCAACTTGGACAGAGGTAAAAAGGGGCAAATGGTTCTGCGTTAGCTGCAATGCCTTTTGCCTTGGTTAGCAGCCACTTGATTTATGTGGCTTCATTAGACATTCCGCACATAGCCAAAAATCTACGAGTGTGCGAGTGTGTGTGCGAGTGTGTGCGAGTGTGTGTGTGTGTGTGTGTTTATTTGTAGAGCAAAATAAGCTAAGTGATTGCCAAAAACTAAATTGCGTACACGAAACGCACACAATTAGAACGGGTTACAGCAGAACGCGTTACTTTGTCATGCCTTTGGGAAAGGGAAAAGGCATGCGCATTGTACGCCAGTTCGCTTTGTGTCGAGTAGTTTTGCTATTGACCAGCATGGAATATTTTTGGTAGCCAACTATATGTTAAACGCTCCACTCAAAGGCCGCAAACAACTGCCAATATGTGTGTGCGTGTGTGCATGTGTGTGCTGTGTGTGTGTGTGTGTGTGTGTGGTCCATAAAAAGGTTCGGTGTTTGTTCGTGAGAGCCGCAAAAATATTTGCATAGTTACCTTTAATGTGGTTCGACAGCGTTTTACTCCGTAACCGAAGAGCGAGCACTGTTTAGAGTTTAAAATTAGGGGTTAGGGTTTGGGCTTTTGACTAGAAAAAAGGTTGGTGGGGGCAGAGCTGGGACCCGGCTGGGTTGGGAGGAGGAGGAGGGGACCTGCTGGCAATAGACGCCATGCGAAGTTCTTCAACAATATAAGCGAACAAAAGTTTTCTTTACACACACACACACACACACACGCACGCAGGCACACACTCACGGCATGTAATTTAAAATGAAAAATTCTATTCTTTTGACACACACACACACACAGAGACACACACAGACACGCACATCAACAAGCATTGATTTCATTTGCATAAATACGAACAAAAAATACATGAAAGCAGGACTTTTCATTAGCATGCGAAAGCAGAAATACCCTTGCAGACATATTCCAATTGCCGCCATCATAAGTCGCACATATTGTTTAGCAAGAAGGAAATGTTAACTTCGGCACGCCGAAGATTTAATACCCTTGTTGACGATAGCCTTGCGACATAGTGAAGCTCGTAAAAGCTGAACTGGCTGAGAAAATATGGGAAAACAGAATACTTTGTCATATATAAACTCATATTTCCCGACCGATTTTTCCCATTGAGCTATATAATATAGTAGTGGGACCTTGACAAGATCTTGCTCCAGCTGCATAGTTTATATGGTAAATGCGGGTTTCTTCGAGATATCTTGATCAACAAAACAGTTTTCCACACAAGAACTTAACATGCAACCGATCGTTCCTACGGCAACGTTATGATATATCCGATATTTGTAAGATTTTGCATATATAGGGAGTAAAGTGAAACTTATAGATGCCGAGTTTCGTCGAGATAGTAAAAAAAGAGAAAAGTTTTCAACAAAAGAACCTACTTGTCGACCGATCGTTCCTGAGGCAGCTATCTGATTTAGTGCTCCGATCCGGCTGAACTAGAATATATATAAACTTGATAGGATGAGAAATGTGCATTTACACATTCTATGACAAAAGTTAATACTCCCAACAAGGCTATAAGAAGTCTGATAATTGAGAGTTCGGACTCAAATTCCAGTAAAAAGTATTTAAATCTGATAGCTGAAAACTCTATTTTCTTAAAAAACTCAAAAATGAATATGATCATAAATCATGCTATGCAAAACGCGATTCTCAAAAGAAAAGAATCAAGATATCTCCATGAAACATCAAAAATGCCCAAATTTGGAAAGTTAACAGCTTTCTAACCAATGTATACACATATTTACAATTGAACTTAACATAGCATTTAGGATACCCGCTGGAGTGTGCTCAGCGCATAGGGTATTCGAAGAAAAATAAAACTCGATTGAGTGCAAATGTTAGGAACCTTTGCCAGCTGCCGGCTAAATGGGCGTGGGCATGCCCATTTACACGCACACACACAAACGCAGACATGCAGGTACAAAGTCTGATAAGACCTTGTAAAAAAAACTATTGCCTACATTTGTGCGCGAGACAATCAATGCCAAGCAGCTAAAAGGCCCTGCCCCCCAAGTCCAACACCTTTGGCATTTTATACGCGCAGTCAAAAATCGCATAAATTAAAAAACTGCACACACACACACACCAGCACGCACACACACACACACACACTCACGCGCGCATACACTTGCCTATATGCCTAATGAAAGACAGTCTGGCAACCCCTTTTTGGGCGCTGTCGCCCGCCATTTGGCTGCGTTTGGCGCCCACCTTGTGTGTGTGTGTGTTTTTTTTGCTGCTGCTTGTTTTTTAATGTGCGACCCGGACACCGCCCCCGCCCTGCCACACGACCCGACCCCCAACCCCCTACCATAGATGTCGTGCGCCACCAAGGAAGTAATAAAGTATCTCAAAAGTAACTTATTAACCATGCTGACAACGCTGCCAGTTCCTGTATCTTTCTCTCTGTGTGTGTGTGTTCGTGTGTGTGTGTATGGATTGCTTGAGGGGTTGTGCGTGCGTGTGTGTGTGTGCTGCCCGCCCACTCAAACAGCGTGACGTGTTTCATGTTTGCTAATTGCGAGTCGATTTTTCATTTCACATTTCTCATGAGTGTGCCCCGGCTCCCACCCCCCTACCCTCCCTCCCCCCACTTCTTATTCAGCTACACCCCTGGCCAGTGCATTTGCTGTACCTTCTTTTCAGCCGGACCTGCTGGCGCTTTGGTCCCTGGTCTCTGAGCCACTTAGCAACTGATTGAGCCCTTTTTGCCCATTGTGTGCGTTGCGGCTGCGGGACGGCGGGACGGTGGGCGGGGGCGGTGCGTGGCTGCCGTTACGACAGGTCGTCAGCGGAATTTGAGGTTATGTCAGGCTGAGCAAAAAAAAAGCCTATATATATATATATATATATATTGTGTATATGTATTGCCGTTTCTCAGACTAAAAATGACGCAAATGGTTAATTTAATTACAAATTCTTTGCTTTCTTTTGCATCCATATTAAATTTTCATGTGCCCAGAGCCCAAGTGTGCGTGTGTGTGTTCTAGTGTGTAAGTGTATGAATGTGTGTGTGTGTGTGTGTGCACCTGCTGTCATTGCTACACTTGCTACATTCTGGACGCTTAAATACCCTAGAGACTTGAGCATCCCCATATCCACACACACACACACTCACCCACACACACCCACCCACACACTCACTGATTGTGGCTTCAGTGAAAAATAGCGCTCATTAATGTTGCTCATTAGCAGCCGCAACGGCTGTATATGTTGCTGCATGTTTCCTTTTGGTCCTTGCTCCTCACATTTAGTTTGTTCTTCTTCTCTTTTTTCGGTCATCCCCTCTTCGGCCATTCAACGAGTGTCAACTGCCAAATGATTTGCCATTATTTACTAATAAAACTCATCGAGTTTTACCACACGCTCGTCGCGCTAATCGAATGTGCTAACCAACCCCGCGCCCCAACCTTAAGCCTACACATAGTCCACCCAGGACGTTTTCGCCTTGACAAGTTGTCCCAGTTCTGGCAGAACTCTTAATACGTTCTGACTGCACGTTTACCCCACTCCCTCCCCGCCCACCACCCTCGCAAATGACCCCAATCAACAGGACTATCTAACCCAAAGCCTCTACAGGTCTTGCCTACGCTCTAGATTTAGGTGCTGGGCGCGTTAAGAGTTGCCCATCAGAATATCTTAAAGTTATACAGAAATTTTTAGCTTGGTTTTTTGATTCTTGATCTACAATATGGTTAATTATAAATAACAGCTGAAAGCTGTTTACAGATCTTCTCAACTGTTAACGCACAGCTGTTAAAAGCAGTTAACAGTACACTGCTTACGACTGTTGACATTAGTCGAGCTGCCGTTACAGAAGCTCCTGTTAAACTTAACAGCTTCTCAAACATGTTTTCTAATGTTGAGTATTCCGTAAGCTCTTCTAAACCATAAAAATTGGGCGTGTTTAAATACATTTTAAATCCTTGACATGGAAATAGAATAAACAGACGCTTTTGAAGGCCATCTACTCATATACATGGGTCTTCCAAAAGCAGAGCTTCTGAAACTATTTTGTTTACGATCCAACAATTCGGCTTCTAAATCTAGCAACAATATTCTTGGTCAAAATGCATGTAAAAGTGATACCTTCAAAATATCCTGAAATAATCAGACCTGAGTCAAAAAATTACATACCCCCGATACCTCGGTCAAATCTCATCCGCAGTGTGGAAAATTCCGACGAACGGATGTTTGGGTCTTTGTTTATTTATTTTAAACGTTCCACGGGCAGGGCCGGGGTATACCCGCTAGTCTTTATATAAAATCTAGAATATCGTAAGTAGAATAAACGTTCTTAACGCCGATTTTTGAAAGGATTTAAAAGAAACAGAACTTATCCAAAAAGTGATATAATCTAGATAACAAAGTCGCATAGTTAGGATCCATTCAGCAAAGACTCACATACGGAGGGTCAATTCGTAGTTTGTTTCGTATTCATAAGGTTTTGATTAATGGGGCGAACAGAAATGCGATTCAAATTCGAATCAATTTGCAACCCTGCGACGCAGACGTCGACGTCGACGTCGACTTTCTATTGACGTCAGGTTGATGTGCGGTCCCAAGTGGGACCTCCTGGCTCTTGGCTGCTGCCGGATGGGCGGTTGGGCGGTTGGGCGGTTGGGCGTGGCTGTTCGGCTAGTTGAGCTGCCATTCAAACTCTTTCGCTTTTGGGTCAGTCTTTGCATTTAATTTCGTTTATTCATTCGAATGGCCACAAAATGACATTTGCATTTGGGCAGCGGTCACTGCCCCATTTCCCAAACAACTATCGAACACACACCCCCCCCCTCCTCCTTCTAACCTCTTCCCGGCCTTTATCACTCTGCCCAGCCCGAATCACTCATATTCATGTCCCAGCTAAAGGCAGCTGCGGCTCATGGGCTGCACCCCGGGGAGCGCCAAGCAGCTGAGCCTGGGCCTGCGGATGCGAATGAATGTGAGTGTGAATAGTGAATGTGAATGTGCATGTGATTGTGAATGTGATGGTGGATTTCCATGTGGGTTGCGTGCCCTAATCTCATAACGAATGAATGGCACATTTGGCAAATTTGTTTTGACAATTGAGAGTTGAGTGCAAAATTTATGGAACGCCAAAGTGCGAAAAACTATCTATTCAAATTGTGGCCCCACCCTCACCCTCTCTCTCCCTCCCTCTCTCTCTCTCTCTCTCCCTCTCTCTTTCTCTGAATGTGTTTGTCTGCGTAATTAATTCTGTGCTGACTCGGCGATTTGTAGGCCGTGTCACAAAAAGGCACAATTAAATGCACAACTACAACAACAGCCTCACAGATAAATGAATGTGAACCGAGCTTTAAAATTAGACTCGACTATATACATACTCTAGCTTTCTGCCATCCGTCATTCTAGCCAGTATTGGCTATTGCCGTTGGAAAAAAGTAGCTGAAGCCAGTGTTAAAAATTGGCCAAAAAGAAAAGCCGAACGGATAGATATGCCAAAAAACAGCTAAAACTGAAAATAGCCGCATTTAGCTAGAAACCAGCTATATTGCCAGCGTTGATTTAGGGGGGCAAACATACATTACAAAATAGTCAGTCGATGATAGAATTACATCCATAAAAGTACGCTTACAGTGTGCAGCATAATGGGCAAACAAATGCAGCATATACACTTAAACACCTGTTTACAGGGTATCATAATGCAATGAACATGGCTGGCAAACTGGGCACATGGCATTTGGGATGCTGCTGATGCCATAACTGTTGCCCGTTGCCGGTTGCTGTTGTCGTCGCCAGCGCCTTGGCCAATGTGGCCAAAAAGCAATTAGCAAAGTTTTCAGCTGCCGTCGCCGATGCCAGCGGACCAGCCAGCCAGCCAGCCAGTCGGACCGACAGACGGACGAACAGACGGACGGAGAGCAGTCCGGCTGGCTGTAGCCGTCGAGTTGGGGCAGCAGCAGCAGCCGAGTGGCAACAGTGGCTGCTACTATTCGACCGCCCATCATCAATCTGCTGCAGTTGCCACACCAGCAACACCCCCTCCTCGCTCCCCTTTCCCACTATAGCAGGCACTGCACCTACGTGCGTTCAGGGCCAGCTAGTCGAAGACCAGGCGCGACCATCGTCATTTCCAATTATTCATGGATAATCTAACCCAAAATGGGACGTTAATTACGGGCGCATGTCACTGGCACTATGCGCCCCCGGCATGCCGCACTACACAGCATAACGCCCACCCCCCAATCACCCTTCTCTACAGAGCCCAGCCCGCCAGCCAGTCTACCTCACAGATCCCAACCGTTGGCTACTCTCAGTCGAGCTGATTGCAACATATAAACTATATACTTATTCGCCATGCTGGTCGCGGGCCCACCGAAACGCGAGAGTGGCTCAAAGGGTATTCTATGTAGCTAATATACCCTATTAATGTTTGATATCCTCATAAAGAGTATTCTAAATTGACCGGGCATTGTGTATCTAGGAATTCCCTACTTTTTCTCGACTGACGTGCAACATCTTAGCCATATCGGACTGCTTTGCCGTAAAGCTTTATAGGATGACTTTCTACACGCAAGACATTAGATAGTATTTTTTACATTATTTAGTTGCTTGAAAGCTCTTTTATATTATTGACTATTTCTTGAGCGACTCTCGTGCATTTCAACACTTCTGCATTGTGTGATTAATTAAGCTGCAAATGTTGCCAAAAAAAAAATTGCAATCCGCTGTTTTTGACAACTCTGACCCTGCCGCAGGGGTAAACACAGCCACCTATTTAAGTGTAAGAAAACTATGCTGGCAGGAACTGTAACCATGTCCAATTCACAGAAAATCCGCTTTGTCATTGAATTTTTTGGGTAGAAGGAATCATATTGATAATAAGAAGAAAACGAAAAGCATGGAATAAAATTCGTAAATATAAACAATATTCGCAAAAGGACTACTTTCAAATTACCAAGAACCAGGCAGTTAACTTTTAAGCACTTTAAGCAGAAAAATCATTAATAATTAAAAATGTTTTGATATTGAACAAGTATTTTGACATAAAACATTGATATGACCATTATATCTTGAATTTCAAATAATTTAAAAAAAAATTGTTTATTCTTAAATGAGTAACGACCTTTTGAAAAGAATTGTAAACATTTGGATAACATTTTGATGTGTAATATTAAATAAACAATGCAATGCTGCAGGAATACTTGAAAACTGATATATCCTATTAAAAATGTACATTTAAAAAACCGCATTCAATTCAAATTTGAATATCAGTTATAAAGCTGACCAAAGCTTTTGCAGCAAATATCTGGTCACCTAAAAGATGGCTGTTTACAATGTGTACGCAGCTCATTGCCTTGCCTGCAAGCAGTTCTGCAGTTGAACTGCCCGACTTTTGTCTAGCTTACCGCCACACCAGAGCAGCGTACACGCCTAGAGTTTACAGTCATTTTCTAGGCTGACCAGTTTTTTCAACAAGAAATCTGGCCACCTTATGACGACCAAACAGCTGTTCACAATGGATACGCAGCTCAGTGCCCTTGCTGCAAACAGCTTTGCAGCAGAGCTACCTCTGACTTTTGCCTAGCCTGCCTGCAGAAGTGAGCAGCGTACAAGCCAGCAAATTTCATTTATATGCCATTAGAATTTGCCGGCACAGACTTTTCGATGCGATGTCAAACATCGTGCAGTATATTGTGGTGCGAAGCGATTTGCGATCTACCCTGAACTGGCCACTGGGCGCGGTGATCGCACAATGCTGCCATGCAACGGCAGCGGTGATGAGTGTCCATGTGGAGGACGAGGAGACGCAAGCGTATCTCAAGGATCTGGACAATATGCACAAGGTGGTGCTGGAGGCCAAGGATGAGGCGGCGCTGTTGAAGCTCAGCGAGAAGCTAAAGGAGAACGAAATCAAGCACAAACTTTGGATCGAACAGCCCGAGAATATACCAACCTGCGTGGCAATCAAGCCCTACGTAAAAGATGTGGTCCACAAATATGTGAAGCATCTGAAACTATTGAAGTAAACTCACATGCTGATTCCCATCTATAGCATAATCCCAGCTAGCATTTGTGTATCAATAAATCTACAACGTTTGTAATTTAATGCAACCTGAAACTTTTATGTGCTGTGTGCCTCAGATATATAACTATTTATTCTTACAGACAACTTGGCAAGTCCAGACCCAATCGAGAGCTATGCTGGACGAACAGGAAAGGCAACTGAGCACCTGTTCCGTGGGTGCTCTCAGCAAAAGCAGCCGAAAATAGTTTGGCAGTTAACCCTAATGAAATATCTTAACAGTCCCAAATAATTGCCAGACGTTGACCAAACAAACCAAACCTTCTCCTGACCAAGATCTTGGAAGCTTAGATGGGCACAATGCATACAATCTCGTCCAAAAGCGCATACAACATAGGCTCAACCTTACCAAATTAGAGGCAAGCAAGTCAACTTTTGTATACCCTTGCAAAGAGTATGACGATTTTATAAAGAAATATGTTAGGCATAGAAGAAGACATCTTCGATCCCTTTAAAGTATATCTCCAAGTATTAAACTATGTACTGAGCCCAAACCTTTTTGTATGCCTTATGTAACGCACGTGTGGAAAATGCGCGGAAACGGTTGTTTGCTACTTTTTTGCCCTTCCATCGGCCGAAATTCATTTCCAAAGCTCTCCGCAATTTCACTTGACAGAGGTTTTACACAAAACAACGTTCCGTGATGAAAAATGAGAATCAAAGATTAGAAAAGCGAAGTTTTGGCTTTAAACTCATATCCAAGTGTCTTTTTCAATATTCACTTAAGATATGTTTCACACTTTTCGCAAAATTTACAGGTCTCCTTTAAGAAATGGGTATCAAAGATTTGATCGACTATAAACTTGTTTTCAAAGCCCTACCTATAAAATTCGATTTTGGACAATATCATATCATTCAGAATTCAGTATAAAATAGAACACTATATCATCTAACTGCTACAGAAACAATCGCAACGTTTAGTCTAGAGATATGTTGCTCCTCAGCTATATATAGCTTGCCCTGAATTATTGAGAAATGAAGTATGATATCAATAATAATAATGAGAAGAGCTCACTTTAACGTATAAGGAGCTTGTGAATATAAAACTTATCTTAAGATTTCTGATTTAATCATAGTATATATCTATATAGTTGTATATATGTACATTTTGAATGATACACAATAAAACATTGTCGTATATCTGCCAGGGTCTAGCTGATAGATAAACAATTATGCAGAAATACTTAAGATGTTCTTGAAGCTCTGTAACATTTATATTCTAATTCTCGAACAAAGCCAACCAATTGGTTCCCATGCGACTTTATGAGAGACATGGCAGCTCAGATAGCTAATAGGCTTTACATAGAATAGAACAGGACAGCAGAACTTACTGTAAAAGGGTAACTCCCTCAATATACATATATATATATATATATATCATATATGGGTAGCTTTTAAAATTATAATAATACAAGCTGTTTCTTTGTCAATAACTTAAATGTTTATATAGATTGGGCTTACATCATGATTTTAGCTAAGTCGGGTTTGTGGGCCCAGCCGTTGGTTTTACATATATATATATATATATATGTATATATATATGTGTATATATGTATAAAGTGTTATCATAATATTTATTAACAGTTAGTGGGTAAAGCGCTAGAAATTCAAATACTTTTCCAAACAAGTAAATTGATAATAAAACAATGAATAAAACAAATTTCGTTTTAAAACTTAGGTAAAAATTGTCTAGATGCAAGCATGCAAATATATATATATATAGCCATATATATATATATATATATTTATGTATATGTTAATTCATGCGGTTTTTGTTTAAGTTGTTTTTGTTTGAGTTTGTAGCTTATAAAACGAAATTGTTGAAATCGATTAAAATTGTAAATTGGCCAATCAATTGTCGGACCGATCTGTGCTTTGCATTTGAATTTGACTTAGGTTTCTAGTTGGGATGGGGCGTCAGTTTCTTTCTTATGAATTGCTCAAAATTGCTGCGATACAATATCTTTGGATGCTCCTCGGTGGCATGCTCGTCCACCTGCAGCGTGCTCGTCCACTTCCAGAGCTTGCGACGCGAATAGCTGTGCCGGAACGAGGAGAATACCTCGTTGAAGCGATGCGGTTCGATCTGTTCCTTGAACAGTGACTCCTTGGTATTGGTATTATAATAATAGATCTGCTGATGTGATCTGGAATATGCTGTCACAAAATTGACGGCCAGTTCACAGAATATGATAATGCCGCCGGGCACAAAGAACTTCTGATCATCGAGCAGATAGCCGAATCTCTGTGAATTATCCTTGAGCACATAGGGACGCATCTCGTTAAAGAAACGGCTCATATCCTGCAGCCGAAAGATGGGCTTGCAGCGTATGGCACCGCATGTCCGCTCCTTCTTGTGCGGCTTATTCAAGCTGCGCGCATACATGGCACACATGCCGACACGCTCGAGGAACGGCCGTCGCCGTATATCGATGCCGCCCAAACAGATGGCATCCATGATGTGCAGCGCCGAAACACTCTGCGATGTCCGTCCCTCGCCGCTATATTCGAAGACGATCTCGCCAAAGAATATGGAACGCGGCTGTACATTGAAACTGGACTCGACCTGCTCCCATTTTCTGTGCTCCGTGTAGCGCAGCAAATTGCCACGTGATTTGCATAGGAAGAGCGTACAGCCGTTGATATTTATTTCGCCACGTCCAATGGGCATGAAATGCCAATCGCTGACATTCAGTATATCGGTGTGCAATGGCGCAACGCCTTTTAGCTCCATGGCTGGTATGTGTAGCCAGTTGCGATCATTGGACCAGTCTCGCAACAGCTCCTCCAGCAGACGTTCGGTGGTTTTCACTTCCGGCGCCTGACGCAGCTTATCGGGCAGTGCCCAACATTTCAGGCACTCCTGTCGCACCTCCGACTGTCTGCCCTCCTTAAGTTCCAGATTTTGGGCAAATGCCGCTATCTTGTGCAGCCCGACAATCTGTTTGTTGCCAATCGCATTGTTCGAATCAATAATGTAGCGCAGAAAATGCTCATCCTGTAGCATCTCGTTGCGATCGAACAGCTCAAGTACATCGATTTGATGTTCCTTATTTTCGCTCTCCTCGTTCAATATCTTATTGACCATGCTCATATAGCTAATGATTGCCTCTGTGTCCGGCAGCTTGTATTTGCATACAATATAACGCTCCGAGTTCGCTGGCCGGCTGCTATTTGGTTTGATAATTGCGATTTGCTGGAAGCACTTGTACATCAAATAGACAAGACTCACGCTGAACGGCGTGAACAGATCGAACAGTTTGCATACGAAGCTGCCATTGATGCGTAAAATTTTGAGGGCGGTAACAAATTGGCATAGATACAGCTGCTTGGATAGTATCTCTTGGATATTCTCTTGTCCTTCCACAGAGAAACCGCCATCGGCCATGGCAAAGTGTACACCATGCGGCGTATGCTTTCGTATATAATCATTCAATGAATCCTGATTGCTCTGATCGAATATATTGCCATCTTCCTTGACGCCATAGAATGCATCAAATGATTCCGGTGAGGCGGCAAAGAATTTATCTAGCTTAAAATCGTTGGTGCCGCGTAGCGTAAAGCCAAATCCTTTGGCCTTCCACGATTTGCGATATAGCACATATTCAGAGAAGCCGCCGGGTCCTGTATGATAGTAGACATAAAGATGAATATAATATGGTTATATATATATACATATAAATATATATGTATGCACAGAGAAACCAACCCGCGCACATGTCCGCAAAGTAGAGGAGCTCATTTGTGCCGATCAGCGAATTTCCATGGGAATCTCGCGGCTGTGTGAACATATAGTCGCACATGGAATCAATGTTGGCCATTTTGACGGCGGCACGATTTAGAAATATGGAGCTGCGTATTGTCTCGAACGGATTACATCGGGAGCGTGCACGTCGCTTTTCCGTATCGCTTAGGTCATCGAAGACGGTCTTCGCATTTAGGATGTGCTGTAAAATCTCTGGATCACAGAATTGCGTCTCATCGTCAAGGGTGAGCTTACGTGGTCCGGTTATCATGTGCCCCATCAGCTGTTCCAATGTATAGGCGCCGCAATTGTCACCCATTTGATTTAACCAAATCACTGGCTCTGGTATTTCCAAATCCTCACAGCTCGGATCCCATTTGCCGGCAGACCAATGGACGGTACTCAATTTTAAGCCAAAGCCACGACGTCCATCCTGCTGCACGGCAATAACTGGCTCCAAGCGACCCTGTTTGCTCTTACCCAGACCCTTGTCATCCTCATAACCCATTTTCTTCATCATGCCCATGGCCTTGTTCGAATAGCAATAGCTATTGAGCCAATCGCGCTTGATCTTCTTTGGCGTTGGCTCAAAGTTCTCATCATCCGATGGCTCCTCCATTTTTCCGCCAATTTTTCCTTTACGCTGCACAGCTAATTTGTTTATGATTTTTTTGTGGTATGGGGGCTTGTGCTGCTGCTGCTTCTGCTGTTGCTGCTGCTGATGTTGTTGTTGGCGCTGCTGCTGCTGCTGCTGCTGCTGCGACCCTCTCAGCTTGGCGTTTTTTTTAGCGATGGCAGTCAACGATTACATTTTGTTGGCCCCCCCCAACAAATACGTTTATTGTGAATGGCAAAACTAAAAATACAAATTCCGAATTCTGTTTATCGATAGTTGTGTGTATTCAAAATGATTTTTCGGTGTAAATTTTGTATTAGGCAATTGATCATAAATATTTATTTAATAATTAAATCAATTATAAACGAATTTTGAAAGAGATTTCAACGGAATTGAGCATCTACATTTTCTCATATGTTTCGCTGTAGGGGCAAGTCGTGCAGGAATGAGTATAATTGTCTTCCAACTCATTGTAAGTATCTGGCCCAAATTCGTGTTCGTGCACGGCCGTTGTTTTCTTGGTATAAATGCTGCTTCTGACCTCCATGCGCAACTGCTTCATTTGCTTATTGTATTTGCGCGTCTTGCCCAGCACACGCTTATCCTCGCGCTGCTCATGCTGACGCATCAGCTCCTCCTCACTGCCCCACACATCCATGGCGCGCTGCAGCACCTGTAGATGCAGATATAATTTCATCTCGCCCCAGCGCACATTGTGCGGATTCTTGCGGCTTATATAGCGTAGCACCGGCTCACGCTTATCAAAGTCACAGTCCTTCAGTAGATATTCCGCCTTGGCCTCGGTGCGCGTAATCAGCGAGTGACGCTCCTCGGTGTCCCGGCACTTGTCGCAGACGGAGTAGCCAAAATTATTGAACAGATAGGAGTCGGCATACTGATCGCCACAGTCCAGGCACTCCTCATACACCACCGGTATGGCAATGGCATCCTCAATAATGGGCGCCTCCACCGGCTCCTCTGTGGATTTGTTTGCCGAGGCAAGCACAGGCTGTTCCAATAGGAAGCCGCCGCCACTGTCAATGTATTTGGTGCCCTGCACTTTGATCACCGAATTGCTTTGGCCAGCAATTGGTTGTTCCCCATTGGCATTGGTGCTGCAATCCACATAATTAACATTGACATCGAAATAGCTTCTTGTTTTACATACTTTTGTAGATTCTTGTAGGGATGCGAGACCAGCTTGGCTTCCCTCAGTTTTTGCGCCTTGGCTTGATTGCGCTCGATGCGCGCCTTTTGTGCATTTGTCAGCTTCGAGCTGCTGGCTCCACTGACGCTTGCAGCTTCAGTTGTTTCACTTACTGTTTCCTCAGACATTTTGAATATTTTAGCGCAATAACATTTCAGACGATTTTGTAAATTCAATACACGCTCTTCTTCTTTCAACTCTGGCAGTCGCTAAGCGGCTTTGGTATTTTAACTGGTATTTTTAATAGCACTATTCTGAGTATTCGAGTATGTGCATTGCGAGGATTTTTTGAAAATGTTTTTTTCATAAATACTTTTTAATCGATATATGTCAAAAACATAATATGCATGGCAAGCTATATACTATAGTATAAGCTAAGCACATTGCAACTAATATATTGCGTAAAATCAAATGCCTTTACTTAAAAATATCACACAAATTTATTTACTAATTACTTGTGAAGAAAATAAATTTAAATATTGCGCACAGCTGTTTGCCTGCCCGCCATTGATTAAACCTATCGATAGTCGCGTTATTCGATATCTACTTAGGTATAACATTCTCGATAGCTACATATCGCTGGTATTGTCATCGCTAGTAACCATCGCGCAATGTTAAAAAAACATTACAAATTGCTACTAAAATGTGCACTAGCCATACCGATTATCTTTCTGCTGGACTTTTGTGGCGTTCTGACGCATCTGTACGAACTGGACTTTGAGACGCACTACTACTATCCGCTGGACAATGAGACCGCCACACCGCTGGACTACAAGTTCCTACAAATGCCCGCATTCATGGCCGATCGCGACCAGGCGGATCCGCCCCGATTGACCATATTGGTGAAGAGCGCCATTGGCAATCTGCAGCGACGCCAGGCCATACGCAAGACATGGGGCTACGAGGCGCGCTTCTCGGACGTGCACATCAGGCGCGCCTTTGTGCTGGGCATGCCCGCCGAGGACAGCGGCAGCAAGGATGCGGCCCACACCGAGGCCAGGCATCATGGGGACATAATACGCGCCGACTTTGTGGATGCGTATTTCAATAACACAATCAAGACAATGATGGGCATGCGCTGGGCCAGTGAACATTTCAATAGCAGCGACTTTTATCTATTCGTAGACGACGACTATTATGTGTCCATTAAGAATGTGCTGCGCTTTCTGGGCAAGGGTCGACAGACCCATCATCAGAGCCTACTATTTGCCGGCTTTGTATTCCAGAGCTCTCCGCTGCGACACAAGTTCAGTAAGTGGTATGTGCCGCTCGAGGAGTATCCGTTTGACAAATGGCCGCCGTACGTGACGGCTGGCGCCTTTATATTATCACGGGATGCCTTGCTAAAGATGTATGCGGTGGGGCGCAGTCTGCCGCTGTTTCGCTTCGATGACATATTTTTGGGCATGGTTGCGCTCAAGGCGCATATACCCGTGCATCGCTGTGATGATTTTTACTTTGACAGGCCCAGCTACTATGGGCCGGATAGCTACAGTGATGTGATTGCCTCGCACGGCTTTGGCGATCCCGTCGAGATGGAGCGCATCTGGAATGAGTGTCGCTCGGCGAATTATGCGTAGCGTATGGAACTGAAATAGCAATATTTTAATTGTTGGTACTATTGGGGCGTGCTATTAGATATACAACTTTATATAGTATATACCTGCGAACCGAGCCTTATAAAAGTAATATTTATACTTAGTGTAAGCTATTTAAATGTTAACGGCTTGCCGATTGCGTTTCCTGTGAACACAAGCAATACATAAAATAAGATAAATACTGCCTTAATTAAAGAAAATACCGCACATTTGGCGAGCATTCAAAAATACGCCATACGTTATATGTTCACCAAAATTGGAATAAGAACCAAAGCAAAAACTTATCGAGTACACAATCGATTTCATATCGAACGGCAATGATCGTTGCATGCGATTAGAGCAGTGCTGTGTGCATACATTCGATAAATGCTATCGACAACAACTTTGCGTTCTTTGAATCAGCCCCAACATCATTTCGTACGCCTTCATCTTTTGGATTTGAACAATTGTCGCGCAGTATTAAGTTGTGAGTCGTTCTGTTTGCTTGTAAGCTTTCGCGATATAACACTAATCTAGTAGCAAGTGTCAAATTTGCCAAGTGCTTACACTTATATCTATATATTCATCAAAATATATATATATATATATATTACAACCACCCAACCAGTCAACTCACCCACCCGCATTTATTTTTTTTGTAAAGTGCGCAATTCTTTTGCCATTGAACCAAACCTTAGGGGAAAGAAAAGAAGCAAACAAAAAAAAAAACACCATAAATTAAAGGTGAGTTTCAGCCAATTGTTTCAATTTTCTGCTTATTTTTGCACCGGCAATTTTTTCATTTCCAATACTTTGCTACGTTTCGTATTTTTTCATTATTGCAGAAAGTAGGGGGACAAAAAAAAAAAAAAAAAAAGTCTGCGAATCAGAAAAAATATCTAAAGCGCTGCTGCAAAAGCCAACGCCAACTGGTTTCTGTTTGCGCTTCTGCTGTTGTTGCTGTTGTTCTTCTTCTTCTTGTAGTTGTGGCTGCGCTTCATTCCCATTCATTGCAAATGTTAGCGAGAGCCAAAGAGGGCCTCCTCTTTACATTTTTTTTTTTTTTTTTGTTATAAATTATTTATTGTGGCGGCCGCCGCCGCTCCGTTAGTTTTTCTTCTTTTTACACCTATGTATGTATTTGGGCAGCTGTTCAGTCGACGGTCTTAAGCTTCTTTGTTTGATTTTTTCACTTCTTTTTTTTGTTGTATTAGAGCTTTTTGCCGGCCGGCTTTTCGTTTTTTGGCGTCTGCTTTACGTGTGTGCCTGTATCTATGTGAGTGTGCGTTTGTGTGTGTGTGTGTGTGTCTGCGACGGCTGCTGCTTGGGCGGGGCGTTTGACGCTGTTAAATATCCTCCCCACAGTGTGTTCTTGTGGCTTGCGCGTGCTCACATACACGTATTGAATACACATGCATATATATATATATCTAAATATACATGTATGTGTGCAGCTGTGCATTTAAGCTGCATTCGTTGTTCAACTTGTGTGTGTATGTGTGGCTGTCGCAAATTTTTTTTAAGCGAGGGCGTGGCGCACACAAGCAGAACCAAGCATGTTATCGATAATATCCAATTGGCATTTAATTTATCGCTGTACGCAAAATGCAAAAGATATTTAAAATGAAATAACAGACAGCGACATATGTATGTATGTGTATGTACAGTATATACAGCTATGTATGCATGCATGCGCATGAGTGTGCGTCTGCGAATGACTAAACTGCGTTGTCGCTGCTGTGCATATTTAAAATTCACTTTGTGTCGCGGGCGCGTATGTACTTTGTATGTACATACATGCATACGCACATATTTTGAAATGTATGTATGTATCAACTGGCAGACGTGCACTGCACATGTGTGCCTGTGTACGCGTGTGTGTGTGTGTGTGGGCATAACAGGAGCCATCGCAGGCTGTCGCCCCCTCTCTGCAGCTGCTGACTGCGGCGAGGGTGTAAAACGGACGTGTCTGTCATTTGCCTTCCTTCTTTTGTTCTCTACATTTTCTGCTTTCGCTTCAACGAATTAACGCCCCCGCCTCGCCTGCAGTACTGCGCCGTCGCGCCACGCATCAGCGACGCCGACATCGTCGGCTTTAACATTTGAGCGGCCTTTTTGGCGACGCTTTCAAATGTCAAAATTGGCCTAACGGCATATTGGCGGTTTGCTGGCGCCAGCCAAATGACCCCCCACTTCTCCCCACTCGAACACCCGCTTCAATCAGCGCCATAAGACCCAAAATAAAAAACAAGATATCAAATTAACAAAACAAAAGACAGAGCCACAAAATAAAAAAAAAAAGAGGCAATTGAAGCGGAGTTTGAAAAGCTCTCACCGAGGCGCAAGAGTTCACGAGTGAAAGAAAAAGAGAGAGCCCGCGTCAAGTGTGGGCTGAGACAAAAGCAGCGGCGACGGCGAATAAAATGATTCATCGCGACCATAATTCGCTCCAAGTTGGAAGTTGATTCATGGCAAACAAGGCGAGAACATGCAAACTACTCCCCCCAAACCCACAAAAATGAAACAAAACAACAACAACAACATAATTCGCCGTATATGTACATATATGTATGTACATACATACATACATATGTCTGCGTTGCAATGTTCGCCTTTGTTTTGAGTTGGAAAAGGAGTTGCTGGAATGACTAAACGCTGCTGGGGCCGTTAGTCAATCAGCGTCTATCGGCCAGGGGCGATTACGAAAGCGGCGTTTAGGCGCGCCTTAACGTGGCCATATATGGTCAATAAAATACAGGCGGCTATCAAGCGTAGATTTATTTTGTATATATATATAGATTTTTTTTATTTTGGCGCGGTTGCCGCCCTTGTAACGCTTGCTGTGCAATTTACGGATACACTCACACACACACACACACACACATACACATACATGCATGCATGCATTGCATATGTATGCACTTGTTATCGATATTAATGAAGCGCTTTCTTTATGTGGGCAAACAAAATTGGCTTTTGAATGAAGTGTGTTGAGGAGGGTGTGGTGGGGGGGAAGAGGAGGGTACACTGTTTGTTGGTGGGGGTATTGAAATGAAATATAAACGACACCCCAGCGCCGTTGCGATCGATCTATTTCTTATGAAGTTTATACATGTAAACTTTTGCTTATGTGTTGAATGTTTTTTTTTATATTTTGTCGATTAGCTAGAATACGCGCACGAACAATGGGCAAGTAGCTGGCACATTTTGGCTGATTTGCAACTAAAAATAAACGTGATAAAATGCAGTTTATAATTGCTAGCAGCAAACGGCGACTAACAAAACAAGCACTGATAACGGTACACTCGCCTCCAGTTGCTTGTCCAATTGGAATTTAATCTGCTGCTTCTGCGGTAGGTTCGCTGAACTTTTTGCTCACGCTCTCTCTTTCTCTCTTTGCCTTCCTCTCGTATTTCTGCTGGTATTTCGATAGCGGACACACACACACGCACACATGTCATATATGTGTGTGTGTTTGTATGGGTTTGTGCGTCCTTGCTGTCCAGCATGACTCATTTGCTGGCATGACAAATTTTTATGAGTATGTTGCTTTGTGTTTTTGTTTCTTAATCAATAAGTCGCCTTTCAAAGTAATCGCTATGAGAAATCGCATAATAAACCGAACGGTAAACAACGAAACATTTCTCAAAACGAAATCAAAGACATGCATGCATGTACATTTCATTGCAATTGTGTGTGTGTGTGTGTGTGTGTGTGCTTGGTAGGCATCGTTATCGATGCGCATTTCCGCTTTATCGAGCCATTGTCATTGCCTTTGTCCATTGTTGCGTTATCGATATCTGCGCCTTTGTTTAAGGTCGATTGCGCGTTTTTTGAAAGTCAACGTAAAAGTAACGTCTTTTTTTTTTTGTCAGATGGCTTCCCCAGCACCAGCACTCAAGGATTTGCCAAAGGTGGCCGAGAACCTGAAGAGCCAATTGGAGGGCTTCAACACAGAGAAACTGAAGAACGCCAGCACCCAGGAGAAAATCATTTTGCCCACTGCCGAGGGTTAGTAGCCAACTGATAAAGTTGTTACAAAAAATGTATTTTCTTTCTTATTTTTTATTACCTTTTTTTTGTTTTTTGCGTGTTGCGTGCACAGATGTGGCCGCCGAGAAGACTCAAAAGTCCATAATTGAGGGCATCACCGCATTCGATCAGACCAATTTGAAGCATACGGAGACCCATGAGAAGAATCCATTGCCCGATAAGGAAGGTGCGTATAGACAGGCCAGCTCGGCCGGCAGCTTGGCTTGCACGACACATGCCCCGTGTGATGACCATGTGGCTAGACCAGCTGCGCCATTTAAGGCAATTGCAACTAATGTGAACAATTTAACGAATCTTCTCTCTCTCTCTCTCTCTCTCTCTGTTTGTCACTCGCCCCGCAACAGCAATTGAACAGGAGAAGGAGAAGAATCAATTCATTGCCGGCATCGAGAACTTTGATGCGAAAAAATTGAAGCACACCGAAACTAACGAGAAGAACGTGCTGCCAACCAAGGAGGTCATCGAGGCCGAGAAGCAGGCCTAAAAAGCAGCAATTTTTTGGGCAAACAAGCATTCAGCATTTGCTAACTACGACAACGCGTCGCAACTCTCTCCCTCTCTCTCTCTCTCTCTTTCTCTCTTTCACACTCTCACTCACATTCAGCTTTTTATAAATTTTTTGTGTTTTATTTTTTTTTTTATATATATATATATTCATAAAATTCAGTTCTTTTTTTTGTGTGTGTTTTTGTTCATATAAAGAGAAAAGCAACATGTAATATGAGAAGCAACGACTGCAAACAGCCGCCATCCAATATAAGCAAACGTTCCACAGCAACAACAACAACTGCAACAACAACAACTGCAACAACATCTATTGCAACTTAATCCAGTGGCAACATCAATGCCACAGCTGAGACAATGTTGTGCATGCGTCATTCGCGTCATTCGTCAATGGAATCGCAGCTGCTTTTTGTTGCTGTCGTTCTGATTGTTGTTGTTGTTGTTGTTGTTGTTGTTGTTGCTGCATGTTTTTTGCCAAGTTGATTTCCAAGTCTTGTCAAATATGCATTTGCAATAAATAAGCGAATTAAAGCTCATTCCTACTATTAAAAAGCGCATATAAATTAATTCACGCTAATCAATAAAGACATGCAATACAGACACTGAAATATTTACTTATTTTATCTTAGTATATCTTCAATGTACTTTTTAAAAGACACGATATAACGCAAGAAGATGAAAAAAAATAATAATAAACGTTTTAAAACAAATGAAATTAACTATGCAAAAATGCGACAAATGCAAACGAGATACCATTTATATAAAAAACGAAAGAAGAATATAACAAAAACAAATGCAAGAAACAAAAAACATAAAGAGTATGTGTAATTTTTTAATGAACTTTTTTTTATATACTTTATATATGATATATTTATACTGGGAAAAACTAAATAATAAAAACCATAAATGTAACATTTTATAACAAAATTGCATGCAAAGCTTTTCCTTTTGAGACTTTTCAGCGTAAAATCGTTTTGAAAATAAGCTTCAAATGAATGAAAAATTAGATCCATTAAATGAGAATCAACTCGATTGGGCTTTAAGATAAACCGAGGCAAATGTATGGCAGATTTGTATTTATAAAAGGTTTCCAATTCGGACTCATTTTCAGATTGTCTTAGCTTTTGGGCAGCTATTTTGAGACTTGACCTGAAAATATTTCGATGGTTTATTTGGCAATGATTCATATTGAAATTAATTTAGTAAAATGTTTAGAATATATGGTTAATCGAGGCTTTAAACAAGAGCCCAAGTTCATAAGCTAAAATAAAAGACGTGACCTTGAATAGTGCATCGAACCAGTGACATTTTTTATGCTGGCTTCAAGATGTGATGTATACTATATATTGACATAGTACACAAATATATGTATTTATACCTTAAGTTTTAAACCAGCTGTGCTCGAACTGTACAATTATAGACGTTTGATAATCAGGTCCATATATATTTTTATTGCACTCTTACGTGTACGTTTGTGTATGTTTGTGTGTATGTTTGTATACTATATGTTGTATACTATATGTTGTCAGAACTGTTTATCGGTTTATTTTATTGTCATTTTTTTGTGCGTTTGGAGCGATGATAACAAGTTGGTAGCGAAGCATGCCCAGCTATAGACAGGTAAAGGCCATCGCAGCGGGGCTGTCAAAGCCTAGAGTAATGAGAGAGCTTTGAAGCCAGAGAGAAACCCAATAGACCCAGCTGGTTGCAACACACAATAACTTATCTGATCAAGTTAGTTTAACTTTAATGAGTTTAACTTTGCTTATTTCGTTATATAACCGGCTAACCAAGCCTGCAACGGCTGGTTGACATTCATCTAATGTCTCCTGATCTTTCTGGCGTCTTTTCCTAATTAGTGACCATAAGACAAAGTCGTCTTGGACGTCCTTGAATCTAAGTCCTAACAGAAAGCCAATCAGATGTATTGTGGGGTTTTCTTGTGGAAGCTCCAAAGCCATTCATTGGCTTTTCCGAAGAAAAGCAAGTGCAGATTGTCACAAAGGAGCCGAAAATCGTGCTCGAGAAAGCTTTGATTTTGCGAAAAATGTGAAACACGTCTCAAATGATTTTTTATGTAGATCCTTGGAAATGAATTTGAATCCCATCAAGGAGGGAAGGGTTTTCAAAAAAGTGGGAACACTTATCAGATGAATTTTGACAAAGATCTTTGAAAATGTTTTTGTAGCCGATCGGATGGTAAACAAAAAACTTTCATACAACCGTTTTCCGCCAATTTACCACAGTTGCGGGTGGAATTATCCAAATCGCTAAAACACGTACTCATTATATTCTTATGTAAAGCTTTGAAAATAAGTTGGAAGCAAATCGCATTTCTACCGACGAAGTTTGGATTCTACGAAAAGTGAGAAACACGTCTCAAATGAATTTTCATGTAGATCTTTGGTCAGGAATTTGAGGGCGAAACGTCACCCACCAAATCTTTGACCCCCATTTCCACCAAGGAGGAATGCATTTTTCGCAAAAATGCAAAACATCTCTCAAATGAATTTGAACAAAGATGAGTTTGAAAAGTTGCATACAAGCGTTTCTCGCGTTTTTTCCACACTTACGGGTGGAATTTCCCGAAACCCCGGCATGACGTGCACATACATCACATAAGGTAACTACAGTGAGAATTCAGTCAGGACAAATAGTTTTATGTATAGAGATTTCGAATGATTCTATGGCTATCATAGTTGCCTCTGTAAGGCCTGACGTACGGACCCTGGTTGAAGCAACGGGGTCAGGGCAAAATCAAGTAGGCCTTGACTTTTAACTTAATTTGTAGCAAATTTACGACCATTTGCAGTCAGTGCTTGAAGTTTCTTCTCTCGACAGTGTTATAAAAAAAAAAAAATAAAACAACAAAAAATAATAATAACAATAATAAACAGAGAACAGAGAGGTAGAGAGAAAAAAACCGAAGCAAATTCAATGTAATATGGAAGATTATAGAAAAAAAACAGAGGTTTTACGTGAAAAGTACAAGGAATATCTGAAACCAATAGTGAGTGCGATTGTCTCGCGATGCTCTTTGCACAATTTGTATTCCGTTTCGCAGGATCCGTTGCGACCACTTGGTCGTGAGCCCTCCGAGCTGATGCCGCCGCCTGGTAAAAAGGTGCAAACTTGCTTTAACCTAAAGGAAAAGTTTCCCAGAGGCGAAGAGCTGATCAGAACGTTGGGCAAACGGACCATGCTTGATAGGCTCGAGGAATATAATCAGTTTAAGGTGCCGCTTCAATGCCCATGCCAAGCAATTACCCAAGGTGGCGATCCAGCCAGAAAGAAGAAGCGCGGCAGTGGCCCAACCAAGGCTAAGAGACCCAAAAAGGAGCCCCAGCATATCGTATGCTCCGTTAACAATCTGCCGCCTGCCTTTAGCGATCCGCAACCAATATCCCAGCCAACTCCCGTTGACACGACAACTGCCCGCTACCCGAACCCCAATCTGCAGACTGCAGCGCCCGTAAGGAACATCAAGAGGGATAAAGATATGAGCCAGCAGGCCATCACCAGCCAGCGCAAGTACATACGAGCCAAGGCTGCTGAGATTCAGAAAAAGTCAGTGGCCCTGCAGCAAAAGATGTCGAAGCCGAAGGCTACCCCAACCCCAAAGAAGGCCATGCAGAAGAAGCCAATTGTCGATGACAGCTTGTGTGGGGTAAAATTGAAGCGTACTGCCCCAAAGAAGCTGCCTTTGCCGAAGAGGCCAACTGCGTCAAAGAAGGCATCTGCACTGAAGAAGCAGCCGAAAAAAACTGCAAGTTCATCTTTGCCGGATACCCCAAGGAAAACGTCTGGCGGGAAATCGAACCAGCTGCCTAATACTCTGAACATGAGTGGACCGAGCTCGATGCCAACTACTCCTGGGAAACAATTTATCCCACAACAGATGCAGCAACCAACGACTCCGACCACGGGAAGAAGTACGTGTGGACTGAATTCGATGCCAACTACTCCTGGGCAACCATTTGTTCCGCAACAGATGCAGCAGCCAATAGCTTTAGCCACGGAAAGGAGCTCTTATGGATCGAATCCGATCCCAGCTACTCCGGGGAAGCAATTTAAGCAACAACAAGTGCAACAACCAACGACTCCGACCACGGGAAGGAGTACGTGTGGAGCAAATTCGATGCCAAATACTCCTGGTAAACAATTTATTCCACAACAGATGCATCAGCCAACATTTCCAACCATGAGAAGGAACTCTTATGGGCCCAATTCGATGCCAACTACTCCTGCCCAACCATGTATACCGCAGCAGAAGCAGCACCCAGCAACGCCAACAGATGGAAGTTTATGTGGAATAACATCCAAGCGAACCAACCCAACGAGGCCAGTGATGCCACCGCAGAAGCCGCTACAAACAACTGCAACCATGGAAGGGAACGCAAGTGCGTTTAATTCCATGCCATCTTTTCCTGGTCAACAATTTGTCCCACAACAGACGCAGCAACAAACAACTTCGACAATGGGAAGGAGCTCTTGTGGTCCCAATCCCATGCCAACCCTTCCTGGGCAACAATTTGTCCCACAACAGAAGCAGCAACTAGCACCGCCAACAGATGGAACCTTATGTGGAATAACATCCAAGCGAACTAATCCAACGAGGCCAGTCGTGCCACCGCAGAAGCTTCCACAGTCAACTCCAGCCATGGGAGGGAGCTCAAGTGGACTCAATTCGATCATGCCAACTAACGCCGGGAAACCATTTGTTCCACAACAGAAGCAGCAACCAGCACCGCCAACAGATGGAAGTTTATGCGGAATAACATCCAAGCGAACTAACCCAACGAGGCCAGTGATGCCACCGCAGAAACAAACACAAGTTACCCCGGCCAAGGGAGGGAGCTCAAGTGGACTTAATTCGATGCCAACTATTCCTGCGAAACCATTTGTTCCACAACAGAAGAAGCAACCGGAGACCCCAATAGATGTAAGCTTATGTGGAATAACATCCAAGCGAACTAAGCCAACAAGGCCAGTGATGCCACCGCAGAAACAAACACAAGTTACTCCAGCCATGGGAGGGAGCTCAAGTGGACTCAATTCGAAGCCAACTTCGGGGCAACGATATGTCCCACAACCGATGCAGCAAGCAAGCTTAAGAGGAAGCTCGTGCGGACCGATTTCGATGACACCAGGGAAATTATTCGTCCCACAACAGAAGCCACAACTGACAACGCCATCAGATGGAAGTTTGTGTGAACTAACATCTAAGCGAACTGATCCAACAAGGCCTTCGGTGCCACCGCAAAAGCAGCCACAAACAACTCTGGCCATGGGAGAGAAATCAATGCCAACTATTCCTGGGCGGTCGTCCTTACCAACAACTGCCTCAATGGGAGGGAAATCATTTGGACTTAATTCGTTGCCAACTATTCCTGGTCAGCAGTCGATGCTTCCAAAAACTCCGACTCCAACCATGGGAGTAGTAAAGCCAAGGAAGCCACTCGTGCCACTGCAGATGCAGCCCTCAACAACTCCCAGCATGGGTGATAACTTATTGGGAATAACTTCTAAGCCAACTCACCCAAGGAGGCCAGTTGTGCCACCCAATAAGCCGATACCAAACACTCTTAACGGTAATGAACATTTATTGGGAATCACATCCAAGCCAACTAATCCTAGGAGGCCTGTTGTGCCACCCAAGAAGCCGATACCAAACACTCTTAACGGGAATGAACATTTATTAGGAATCACATCCAAGCCAACTAATCCAAGGAGGCCTGTTGTGCCACCCAAGAAGCCGATACCAATCACTCCTAACGTTAATGAAAATATGTTAGGAGTAACATCAAAACCAACTAACCCAAGGAGGCCAGCTGTGCCGCCCCTAAAGCAGTTACCAAAAACGTCAGCCATGGGCGATAGCTTATTGGGAATCATATCAAAGCCCACTAATCCAAGGAGGCCGGTTGTACCACCACGAAAGCAGCAGTCAACCGATCCAAGCAATAGTGGGATTATTGAAATGCCAACTACCGCAAGGAGGACGGTTGCGTCCCAGCCGCTGCCAAAAGGTCCAACGGTGGGAGGGAATAAAAATGGATTAAATTCGATGCCCGCCTTGGACTGGTTTGATTAAGCGGAAGCATCCCAATTGCTAACGGCTAACTGACTTTGCAGTGATTATTCATTAAAATAAAGTTAACATAAACATATCAACCAATTACTTTCGGTAACCATTGGTAAACAATTTTTGATTTTCAATTTTGGTAATATTCATATTTCCTTGTTGTCCGTTATTCTCAATAAGGGAGTTGCTCGCTCGAAAGCATTGGAATATCACTACAGATACAGTTTAAAGTGTTCAATCGCTTGAAGATATCGCGGCGTCGATATTTTGCCGCATGTTTCATCGATGTTTTGTTAGCTTTGATTGACAGTGATACTTTAATGTTATCGATACATTTCATATTGATAGCAATCGCGTACGAATAAGATATGTTGATGCGTTGCGAATGGCCGCATTTTCAAAAAAAAAAGTGTTTCCTTTCAAAATTAATACCTGCCTAGCCAAAATCAATACCCGGCAAAACGTCCGGGTAGGGCAGTCGTATAACGTACAAAACGGAGTCCGTTTGATTTAAAAAATTCTAAAAATTCGACTGCATTGGCGCTCTTTGCATATGTATAACATATGTATATATAAGTAAATATTTAAGCTCACCACTTTTAGCCAATTTAGTTGATTGTTTGATACTTATATTGCGCCATTTCACAAGTGTGACCATGCAAATAAGAGCTGAAAATCTCAAACGTTAAAACAGCATAGGGTGAAGTTGGAATATTCACATATGATAAACACAAATTGTGGTCAGTTTAATTCCGTTATAATTATGTTTTAGATTTACGTGCTAGTCCTTGTCCGAGCCCACGCTTTCGTGCGGCTCCAGCTCTACCTTTTGCTCTGCCACGTCGTCTGCAGCAGCAGCAGCAGCTGCTGCGGCAGCTGCCTCCTTGGCCTTCTCGTATTTATTGACCTCAAACTTGCTTAGATCGGCGCCAAGCAGGCGTAGAATATGCACCGTCTCATCGCGATCGACGTAGGCGCGCAGGCTGGAGGTGCCGCGCCAGCCAACAATGAAGAGGGTAAACGCCTCGTCCACATACTTGAGTACGCAGCTGCCAATGCCTGCAAGGATGTGGCAAATGGATTAGCCTGGGCGATTCAAAATGGGCAATTCAATGGGCATACGAGCACTTACCCAGCTCCTTGCAGCGCTGCTGTGTTTCCGGCTTCAGTTCAAGCGTTGACGGCGGCTTCGTTGGATCCGTGCAGTTGAGCAACAGGACCAGATCATCGCGCTCCACCTGAATGCGTCGACTATTGCCAATGAACGCATTCGATGTCTGCAGGCCCTCCTGGGCCAATCGATACGGATGCGCCGTGTGTCGATTCTCGCAGCGCACAAACGTCTTTACGCCCGTATTGATAATCTTGATGTTCTTTTCATTGTTTACGACCAGATCGCGTATTGGCTCCGAGCAGTAGTAAATGTTCTTCTTGCGCTCCGTTTGGCAACGGGTAAGCAGGCAGCGTTTGTTGAGCGATTCGTCCAGCTGATAGAACTGCTGGATGGACTCGTAGTCGGCATCCTGTTCGCCAAAGAACACATACGGATCCTCCTTGTAGCCATGCAGGCGACGGCGCTTGCGCTGTGGACCCCATGGCGTCGATTTCTCCTCCACTGGCTTGCCGGCCTCATCCAGCTGTGGTTCTGGCTGTGGCGCCGTTTCGGCCTGCTGCTTCAGCAAATCCTGCAAATCGTTTTTCTCGAAATTCAATGGACGCCGCTTCTCAATGACGGCCACAAAGAAACCACCGCTGTCCTGCAAATGCGGTAGCACACGCATGCACTTTTCCAGGCCAATGGTGGCCAATTCTTCAGCGGGCAGCGGGAACATGGCCGGGCGTATAATCGTGTGCAGCTGCTCGGGCACCTCATCAAAGTTGCTATAGACGGCATCCACCTCTTTGGTGGCCAGCTTCCAGTTGGTCATGCCCGGTTTGTGTTTGAGACCAGGCACTAGATGCGCAGCATCGACCAGCTCCAGTGCGCCATCCGCATCCTTAATGATGCGCTGCAGCACCGCCTCATTCTCAATGGGATTCAGCGAGCACGTGGAGTAGACCAGACGACCGCCCACCGCTAACATCTCAGCACCGCGCCGGACAATGCGATACTGGACACCATGCAGATTGTATGCCTGCGCCAGATTCCATTTCATCCAGATATCGGGATTCTTGCGCAGCGTGCCATCGCCCGAGCAGGGCACATCGCACAGTATCTTGTCGAACTTTAGTATGGTTTTGTTGCCGGTGGCGGCATCGGTCTGCAGCAGATTGGGAAAGAAGCTGCTGTCGTGATTGGTCACCAGCAGACAGGGCGAGTTGAGCCGTTTGGCCTGATGGACCAGCATATAGCAGCGATTGTTGTCCACATCGTTGGCCAGCACAAAGCCGGGCGGTATTTTGTGCTGTTCGGGCGCCGCATGAAGCGCCTCAATGAGCTGCGCTGTCTTTGAACCGGGCGCCGCGCACATGTCCAGCACCTTGTCCGTGGGCTGCACATCTAGCACTAGCGGCGGTATCATGGACACCGCCTCCTGGCGACTTATGCTGCCCGCTTTTGTCTCAACAATGAGAAAGTTGTGCAGCCGAAATAGCGGCTCCGAGCGACGGATATCCTTGCGTGTCAAATGCAATTGATAGGCCAAGCCATTGGGATACCAGGGCAGGCATAGTGGACGTTCCACCTGTTCCGCGGGCAGCTCGTGCAGCTCAGCGACAGCGCGCACATATTCGGTAAATAGTTGCGTCTTGATTATATTCAACAGCGCCTTGGCCTCATCCTTGAAGCCCGTCACACGGAATGTGGTTGGCAGATTGTCGCGTATGCTGGCCAAAAACTGTGTCCACTCCTCCTCGTTGGCGCAGATATTCTGCAGGTGGTAGTATTTAATGAACGACGCATTATCACGCTCAATTTCCTTATAAGGCTCAGCACGACGATCGGGACGCTCTGGAGCACCCTGCAACAACAACAACAACAGAAATCAGAAAAGAAAAATATGTTTTATCTGCACTTTTGATATTTCCAATAATTCCCTACATTTGCACGCTTTTGCCGTTTTCTAGCTGCAAACGGATTTTGTTTCTTGCCACGCGCCATTATGCAAATTATTTAATATTCTATTCTCGTTTTCTTTTCAAATATTAAAACAAATTTAATAAATGCTAAATTGCCGTGCGTTGTGTTTATTCAATGAGCCGGCAACACGTGTTTCGCTCCGATCTGGCAGCACAGGGAACACAGCAGATAGCGATAGTAAAACTATCGTAGCTTAAATCACGGTTGGCATTTGCCTATGCCTACGTGCCTATCGATAGTCCAGGCATTTGCCATCGATAAGCAACTCGTGCTTTATTCAAATCAAAGTACAAACTCAAATATTTTATTATAAAAATTACATTCGTCTTAAAGAGGTAGAAAACAATGGAATCAACAAACACAACAACGAGCAGCGGCCTTGATGATATACAGTACCTGCTGCACCTGGAATCTCTCAAACGGTACTCAGAAGAGGCCAAGAACCTGCAGCGTCAAGTGGAGGAGCATGCGCGCAATTTCATAGAAGCCAAGCGCGAATATCAACGTGAATTCGCGCGACTGGTCAGCCTGAGCAAAAACATCAATTTGTGCGACACACTGGACGCGAATAGCTCACGCATTCTCGACACCCATGTCTCGAACACAAGTACCAAACTGTCCGAAATGAGCGCCGCCCTGGCCAACGAAAAACGTCCCAACGAAATGGACATGCGCATTCTGGAGGAGTGCAAGCTGCAGCTGGAGCGCAAACATCGGCCGCGCATCAAGCTCACCAAGCACCAGATCAATGTTGCCAGTAATCGTGAGGTGCTCAAAACGCTGCGTACCACGCTGGACAATGTGGAGAACGGCTTTGAGCTGTCCACGCTTGCGACAATGGATCAATTGACCCTTGAGCTGCAGCCACCGCAACCCAATTAACAACATTGTATTAGGAACTTATTAAAGTGCTTCAACTGTATAAAATTCTTTACTAGGGTAAAAAAAAAAACTATAAAAACATAAAGAAGTAATTGCCAAGCTTCAAATTGTTTATCCATATGCATTAAATGTAACAGTTTGTAAATTTAGCTATGTACACATGAATAAAACCATTAAAATATTAAAAAGAACCTTAAATTGACGCAACGTAAAGCGTAACGTAAAGCTCTTAAGCTGATTAACGTTTGCACAGCACTTTACAACACTGTTTCGACGTGTACATCAAATTTGAAACAATTTGATTATAGAAAGACTTTCTAACATTGTAACAAAAACCTTTTAAAAATGCTTTCAATTCTTTATTAAGTATAATTAAAAACTATAAGGAACAATCACAACACAACGAACGTCGTTAGCTTCTAGCGCTAATCCAGTCTAGTCTGGTCTTAATAATTATAATAATAATAATGAGATAAATATGAATAAAGAAGTAAGAATGTTGACGATGCAAGCGTTTCAAGCAGCGACAAACATTTATTGTACTTTCGGCGGGGTTAAGTGGTTTTGTTAATTTATTAATTTAGCAGCAGTTGAGCGCATTCTAGGAAAGAGAAAATGGCAAAGATTAGATTTTAGATCTGCGGCAACTTGACGTGTGGCACACGGCAATGATAGCAATTTAGTTACCACTTGGATCGCTTCGACCAGTCCTTGGGTGTCCAGTGCAGGCATTTGGAATCGATGCGTATCTTGCGCTTCATCATGGCGCGCTGATGCTGCTCAATCGTCTCCCGTCCGATGCAGACAATATACTGACCCTTGTAGTAATTGATCAGATTAAGATTCTGCAATGTGGAGATCACATCCTCCTTCTTAATGGAAGTGCACTCGCAGATGTCGCTGTAAACAATTGGGGTCATACATGCATTAAAGGGTTCATAAATGGAGCTGTTTATATTGAAACATTAAATACTTGATGGTTATGGTGGGCTTCTCGCCGTCCGTGCTGGTGTTCTGACTGATCAAAATCTCGAGTATGGTCTGTGCCCAGTAGGAGCGATAGGAGAGCAAACCCAAATCCGAGAGTGGCTTCTCTGGCGAGCCAGTTTTACCCTCAAACTTGGACAGCTCGTAGCTAAACTCAATTAACAACTTGCCATAGCCCTTGCGCTGATATGGCGGCATGGTCAAAATGCAAGCGACATTATAATCCTCGGTGCTCTCCTTCTCCTTGGAAAAGTAGCCAACAATGTGAAAGCCGCGTGAATCAAATTCGGTCATGATGTAGAACAAAAACGGATCCGTGTCATAGTAGAGCGTCTTGTGGTCCAAAAAGAGTTTGGCCAGCAGGCAGAGATTCTGTGCATACACCTTGTTCTTGCGTCCATCGATCTCAAAGAAGGATATTGTGTTCTTGCGATAAATCTCATTGCCGGGCGGATGGCGTAGATTACATTTGGACAAGTGACGCTCCAGGCACTTGCGACTCTTGCAATACTTCAGACAGAATTCGCATATGTAAATGCAATTCTCTTGGCACAGCTCCTGCGGATATGGTGAGAAGTACCAGGGCTTAATGCGATGACGACCCAATTCGATCATTTCAACATTCTTCATGCGCGTTACCACATCATCCTGATGGGTAACCATGCTGCCCGATTGCCTGGGTGTCGCCATTTTGCCATCCTGCGAGCCATCCTCGTTGCCTGCAGAAGTTATTCCTCCTCCTCCGCCGCCGCCTCCACCGGGTGTCGTTGGCAACAGACCGCCATCGCCGGTGACATGCAACGGCGTCTGGGATGTCTGCAATGGCTGTTGCAGCTGCTGCGGCTGCTGTTGTTGCTGTAGATGCTGTTGTTGCTGTTGATGCTGCTGATGTTGCTGCTGCAGCGTCTGCAAATGATGTGTACTGTGGCTGTGGCCGGAGTTACCGTGCACTTTGCGCCGTCGATTGATGCGCTTCTGTAAAGCCGCCGCCAGCACATTGTTGCCATTGACGAGTTCGCCGCCGCCGCCGCCACTGCCGCCCATTGGGCCGCCAGAACCAGTTAGTGGCATGCCAGTGCCAATGCCACCAATAATGCCGCCGCTGCCGCCGCCGCCGAGGGCAGCGTGTTGCGGCTGCGGCGATGTCGGGCGCGAGACACTGCCCGCAAGTGAATGATGACGCTTGGGCGTTGTGACGCCCGTGCTGGTGCCAGTTGGTGGGCCGTCGCGGCGCGGAAACTGCACCTTGCGCGTGTCCAAATCATCCTCGTTGACCCACTCATCCAGGCGCTTATTAACTGTGCAAATGCAAAAATACAAAACAATTAATGCCCAATTGTTGTCGTTTATTCGTTGCTCTGTTTACTCACAATCGACATAGTGCACATAGAACTGGCGCTTGCCGTCCAGCTCCTTGATGCTGACAATCTCGGCCAGCGGCCAGTCGTCGGTCTTGTGCATGCGCACAGACAGGCGACAGCCCTCGGTTAATGCAGCCTGGCGTTCGGTATTCAATAATGAGCAACATAAGAATAAAAAACAAAATAAACACACATTACGTTTAGAAAGAGATGGCTACACTTTCTTGGCTTTTCTATTTGGTTTTCGTTTTGATGGCAGTATATCAGTTTTATATATTTACCGTCGATTCACAGATTGATGCAACATCGTCGTCGAATTCATATTTGTTCTTCATTTTGTTGTTTTGTTTATGTAAATTTATAGCCGCTTTAATATCATTTATCCGTAGCACGTCTGTTTCACGTTGGTCGCAAATTGAGTAGGATCAAAATATCGCTTGTTATCGATACTTCAATTGGGGTCTGTTAAGTAAAAAAAACATGTCAGCTAGTGCCAGCTATTCGACCAATTTAGGCCATATTGATACTACTAACAATATAAAAAAAATTCAATGGAATTCAGGTAATAAATTTTGATTCACTTAAATCATTAAAGGCATCTCACTCTGCTAAAATCAGCAAATTAGCGCAAAACTGAGTCGAGCGAATGTAAACGCATAAAAGCCCAGTGTTGTATTTCACTATGTAATCGCACGAGTATTCGATTACCTCATCGTTGCCAATAGTGCTGCGAAAGACATGCGAAAGTGTTGTAAAGCAAAACAACTGAGCTCTAAAGTGTTCGTTCTTTTCAGAATTTTTACGTTTTTGTGTAATTAAACACAAATATTTAACTTGTGCATTTATAATTATGATATATAATGCATTGTTAACGTTAATAGTTATTGTGTAAGCTTACACCAGCCCTTCTAAACCAACATGTCTTTTTTTCGCTATGTGTAAGAGAAGGTCAGAAAAATGTACATACATATGTGTAGTGGAAGGTGCATAAGCAAGTGCGTGTGCGTGTATGTGTGTGTGCATTGCGTATGTATAAAAAAAAAACAAATAGCTAAGCGATTAACAACAAATTAAAAGTGCAAAGTAAGCACTGTTAGTACATATATGAGCTCATATGTGTATGTGTATATGAATATGTGTGTGTCTATACATATATATATATAAATATATATGCATGCGTGTGCGAGCGCGCATCGTAGCTGTTCATGCTAATAGAACGTATTTGTAAATTGCTACAACAAAAAAAAACTGTGTGGCAAAATGACGTGTTTGCGCTAGTGTTGCCACTGACAACAGAATGCCAGGGCTGCCAACGCGTGTGCACAACCAACCTCCAAGCGGCTATTGCTTATTTTTCCTGTCTGCATATTTTGTTGTGACAATAAAATAATAGGATATTAAAATGTACAACGTATTTTCAATAATTAAATCATCCACAACAGTGCGTTCGGTGTGTGCGTGTGTGTGCCAAAAATAACATTGCCAACTAGATATGAGCGTATGTAAATTTCGGTTTGCAACTAGAGATGAGCGCATGTGAATATCGCACATCTCTATTTGGCAGCACTGCGCGGCTTGGCAAAGCAAATGATTTTTTTGACAAGTCGCATTTCTTTTATTTAATTTACTTTTTTTTGCATCAATGTTTTTTAAGTGTAAACTGTAGACTCAGTTTCGGCAATGTGAGAGTGTTCCATCAAATGGAAGTGACAAGGTTGCTCCGCTATAAAGCAATTTAACTGGTTGCATTCGATTGACGGATTGAGAACTGCATTAAAGCGAAAAATCAACAATTCAACAAAAAATATATGAGAAAAAAAAGCGAAAAATCAGCAAAAACACAACAGCTACAGTGCGTAGGCAACGGTATTTGCACAGCATTAAGTTTTGTTAGAATAACAAACAACAACAACTCTACAGTTCATTTGCGTTCGCAAATAAACAATAACGAGCGATTGTGAGCGTGCGGTGAGAGAAAAAAAATAACGCCAGACACAAAACAACGTGAATACTGCAATCGGGCAACGCTTAAGGACAACAAGTAGAGTGAGGAGAAGAGCAAGCTTAACAGTATTAACGGTGCCCTTTTGGGTGTCAGCGGCTGCGGCGTTAACACGCGCGGCGGCCTTGACAGCTGTTTTTCTAGGACAACGGGATCTGCAGCGCATATATCACATCCATTCTCGGGAACCTTGTTGGTAAGTAACTGTTAACTATGTGTGTATGTGCGTGTGTGTGGGAGAGCGAGTAAGCTTATGACGCAGTTACGCTCTCTCTCTCTCTCTCTCTCTCTAAATATATATATATATATGCGTCTGTACATATTTATATGTATATATACCTACATAAATATGTGTATATTTTTGCCAGGTTCTGTTTTGGAAGCTCCAAACTGCCAATTGTGCGTATTTGTAATTTTAATGGCATTTCGTTGTTTGTTATATGCCACAAAAGATGAACAATGAACAAATTGGTGTTTCATCAATATCATCAACAACCTTATCATCCGCAACATCCACATCTGCAGCTGGCAATAGCAGTGCAGCTGCTGCGCAACTCATCAAGGCCATATCAACAGGCGCCGCAACCGCCACCGCCACCGTCACTGGCACCGGTACCGGTACCGGCAACGCCAAAGATAAAGACAAAGACACAAACATTGCCACATTGGTAACAAAAATTCAAGCGATTATACCCGATACGCCCATCGTTTCAATTGCCGCTGGCACGTTGAGTGAGAGTACCTCAACAACCACATCGACTAAGACGACACCGACGCCCTATTTCCAGGAGCAGCTAACCACCTTAATGTCGCACAATGTAAAGCTGGAGCAGCGTCCGACCAACGACAGCAGCACCAGCAACAGCAACAGCTGCGATCTGTCCAACAAAAAAAATAACAGTAGTCAATCAGCAGCTGCCACTGTGCTTAGCCAAAATCATGTCGCGGCCGGTGATAAGAAAAGCAGTAGCAGTAACAACAACAACAACAACAACGCTGCCGGCAGCAGCAGCAGTAGCAGCATTGCGAACGCCTCGCATCACAATTTGAATTTAACACCGCTGCTGAGCAAAACTGGCCAACCAGCACCCGAGGTGATTGCTGCCGCAACTGCGCTGCATCAGCGACGCGGAGCTACCACCAAAGGCAAGACCCAAGATGACCAAAATGTGGGCAAGCGTCAGAAGAATAAAAAGGTGAGTTGTCTATAATTCACCTTTTCTCCCCCCATAGCTAGCAACCGTTATGTTGAGCAGCTGTGGTAATTTGCAATCAATTATTTATTAGTAATAACATCATTTGTATCAAATTATGTATTTGCTTGCTTTGTCCTATCTTGCTTCACGCTTTAAATATCAATTTCAGTTGATTATTGTTGTTGCCTCGTTTTCTGAACCTAACTTAATTTCATTTCGTTCCTTTTGTTACTTTAATTTTTGTAACCGTTGAATTCCACAAGTATTTTTTTTTATCATTCATACATATGTGGTTTGTGTGTGTATGTGTGCGTGTGTGTGCGCGTTGTGGTCTGGGCGTCTTCAGCTGACATCGCCACAATTCTTTTGCACACACAACATTCACGTGTATGGTACATGTGTGTCGCACACACACGCACATACGCATGTGTATTCCCTCAATGTGGTCGCACGTCATATCTGCGTTTTTGAATGATTTTCCAATTACATACATATCCAATAAAAATCGCACAAACATTCTATAAATATCAACAGAACTCAAACATACAAACACGCATATGCGTCATACAGATGTATGTATGTGCCTATGTATGTATAGAACATATGCATATACATATGAACATACATATATAGAATATTACTAAAAATTATGTAGCAAACATTTTTTTTATTACTGCCCATACAAAAATTGATTAACTATTAATTAAATTAATACTCACACAAGATTCAATTATATGTCGATGTTGAGCTGCTGCTAAATGCGTCACTTTAAAGTGCTTAACAACGTCTTGTTTGCAAGTGTTGCGAGGTACGAAAATAAAAACCCGTTACTTTAACTCAGACAGTCTCCAGCTATACATAATAAACAACAACACAGGGGACGAAAAAGGGAGCACGTTGGTATGAGCGTTGTCATTTCACTCCCGCTCACGTTTACAAAAAATGTGCCTGGACAAATGCCGTTATCTGGCAGACGCCATAACTCCTTCCATCATAGGCTTGCACAACGCACACGACACGTGCAGGCTGCGCTTTACGTACATGCATACATACATACAAGTATTTATAGATTATGTGTGTGTGTGTGGGTGTATGTGTTGTCTTTAAGCAAAATTTCAGATCGGCGGGCCGAACTTGTCTTCAAAACGTGTCTCTTAAATTTGGTTTATTTTAATAGATAATTTTTTATATGGTTTTTTTTTTTCTGTTGTTTTATTTTATTTATATTTTTTAAATACAATTTAAATGTGTTCTTGATTTCGTTTATGACGTCGTTGCCGCCGCCTTCGCCGCATTAAACTTAAGCGCGTACGCATTAAATTCTGCACTTGCACTTGTCTGTTTTTGACATGAGTTTGACATACATCTAAAAATAAAATACATTGATGTGTATGTCTGTATATAACACACACAAATTTATAAAAATTGAAGCCAAGTGCGTTGCATGTGCCAGACTTATTGACCAAAGGGACCGTGGCAAGTCGAGCTGAAGCTGATGTAAGCCAAGTTGCATGCGAACATTTCCACGTAAATCGAACTCGCAACAGACCTCACAACCCATCCCACCCACAATTTACGCAAATGCCGCCTTCAGCCAAAGCTTTCGTTAGATGAAAATCAAAATCTTAGGCTCAGTTGTGTTTTTGAGGTTAAAGAACAACATACTCAGCTCCTTGACTCGGCGGACATATCTCTTGTGCTCTGGTTGGGAACAGGACCAATTTTCTTGAATAAAAATTAAAAAATAAAATAAAAAAAAAAACTAATAAGAAAAACTAAGAAAAATAAAAATATAAAACAATTTATAACATTACAGACAAAGTACGATGCTTGGGAGGATAGCGAAATAAATGATCTCGACGACGCATCATTAAAGAAACTGCTTGAGGAGGCCTATTGGTATCGCAATCCGGGAGATAGAAAAAACAAAAGTGAGCGTTTTCTGGTAAGTATTTTTTTGGCCTCAATCTATCCCGATAATATCTGTCTGTGCATTAGATTGTTATTTCTATCGCGAAATGTATTTTAATGTTTCACAGCAAATGCTCAAAAAGGCTGAGTACGACGAGGCAAACTCTTATCGTGCCATTAAAACCTGTCTAACACGCAATACGTCCGCATCATCATCAACGTCCAGCGGCTATTACGGCCACAGCAGCAGCGTCGGTAGCGGCAGCAACTTTGGAGCGCACAATAGCAGCAGCAGCTATCACACAAATCATCGGACTACGTCGCAGCGTCATAAGCAGGGCGGCTCTTTGCAGGATTTGGTAGAGGCGACGCATCGCAGCGAGCTGGCAACAACGTCATCAGCGGCGGCAGCAGCAGCAGCAGCAGCAACCCAACGTTTCAACTGTGATTATCAGCTAATTGGCGCAAGTAGCAGCAGCAGTGGTAGCAACAGCAACGCCCGCGCCAATAGACGCCAGCAGCACAACAGCAACAGCAGCAACAACCAAAACTCCGCCGTTGTCGGCAAAAAGTCGTTAAAGAACAACAACAGCAACAACTCATCCGTGTCAGCGCGACAACGCGAAGGCGGCAGCTTGCCAAGCAGCGTCAACTTTGAGATGGCTAACATGGATGCCAAGCAAATACTAGCCATTGGCGATGAGGGCGTGGCAACCAATGCCAATCCCAATCCGAATGCCAATCCCAATCCGAATGCCACCAATACTGCTGCTAACAGCAAAGGCAGCATCTTGCCCGGTCAATTGAATGAAATTGGGAACACCATCATTGAGTTTGATGTGGATGGTAATGGGGATGGGGATGCTGCTGATGTCGGCGGTGCCAGCGGTGTCGACGGCGGCGCTTTGGCCGCCAACCAACTATTTGATCAAGCGTTGGAGGTAAGGGAGATGTGGGACATCAACTTGGATGACACACTTTGGGATATGATCAATTATTCCCAAGCTTATCCAAATGCCGAAGACGAACACTTGCTTAATGATACATCCCAATTGCAGGCGGTAAGACGCGCCTTTCTTCACGCGTATTCATTCACCTGACAAGCACAATTAAACAATTAAACCCAACCCATTAATCAAGCGCCTAACCCGTATCCTTAGCAAACCATTTGTTTAGCTTGTCCGTGGTCACTGTTAATAGATCATGTGTTTTGTGTTCGTAGTATATATCCTGTATATATATATATGTGTGTCAATCATTAGTCATTAGTTTTTTGCCTATTACAGCTGCTTATATATATATACGCATTTTGATATCCTATCTAAACGATTTGTTCTTCGCAATATTGACTGCGCTTTTATAAGGCAGAAACTAGCATATTCAGCATATTCACTAAGAAAATAAGAAAAAACTGTTGAACTAGTTGGTTAATACTGTAAATAATTAGCCTTAAATGCTAGGATAGTTCACAAGCCACTGTAAATTGATTTTAAATTTAGATGCTCGCTTGTGACATATCAAAAAACTAACTAACTAACTAACTAACCTAACAATCAAATCCCATCTGCAGTCACATTAGAATCACACAATTCCCAACTCCACTCTCGCTCTCATTCATATAACATTTGTTTATTGTAAAACGCATTAGTTAATCGTTAACATGCAAACATCGCTATCTCTGTCTCTATCCATTCTATGTACTCCTCTAATCGATGTTACCGTTCATTGTACTCGTCGCTCGATATTCGCTATTCCCCTCACTCGTTACTTTTATTTTCATTGCATTAACATCATTTACTCGCATCAATCATGAAAGCAGTGTGGAGAATCGGTTTTGGAATTCGGTTTGTGTTGAACAAGTTGAAGCAAATTCCAAATGATGATTTGCAAAAAAAAAAAACAACAATTTCCGCTGCAACATAAAGTAATTGATATAAATATGTATATATGTAGCTGTAACTGTAGAGTTTTAAATCTGGGCGCACTCTTATTTATTTTTAAACAAAAATCATAATTTATTACAACTCTTTGTTACACGCAACAACAACAAAGGCTCGTAAGGATAACGAAATGCCAAATATGGCTGCTAACCAGGCCATGTCCTTGAATTGCGAGAACCTACCGGACATTTTCAAGCAACAACAACAACAACAACAGCAGCAGCCCGATGGCAAGGATTTGGGCCCTGTCAAAGAGTTCCTAATCGATGATCCACTTCACTTTTCCATGCTGGAGATGTCCGCTAAGAATCAGCAATTGCATCTCCAGCAGCAACAACTACCACTACCGCAGTACCCTCCAGAATTGGCCACTGCGGTTGCTGCTAGCGAAAATTTTACACTTCCGTTGGGTGAACAGAAGCGCAAAGTTGACGCCGGCTACGTCTCTCTCAATGATACCTATACAGCTTGCTCGTCCGTGTTTGGCTTGGCCGGCAACTTTTCATCGGGCAGCAGTGGTTCATCCAAGGGCTCTCGCGCTGAGCTATATGGTGGCGGAGATCTACGTCCGGCTAAGATTGGGCGTATGATGTCCGCAGCTGCCGCTGCAGCTGTCGCCGCCTCTCAAGGCGTCAAGCCCACTACGGTAAGTGAGTTGAAGTTGGCGATTGACTTGAAATGTAAAGAATTATTACTTAATTAATCACTGTATGTATTAAATATTCTATTCAACAAAAACTGGGTTAGGAATGGTTTTGAATGCAATTTGTATATAAAAAGGCAGAATGAAGCATTTACGATCCTATTACAGAATATCTTTATTCAAGCACAGCCGGGTCGATCTATCCATGTCTGTTCGTTCTTCTGTCTATTTCTTCCTCCCCCGCCCCCCCAAGAGACAATTGGAGCCAAGGACTGGGATGGTCGGACATCAAATCGATTTTTAGATGCCTTGATCTTTGATCTTTCGTCTTATTTCTTATTGGTTTTTGGCTTTTGGTTAAATTTCTACAGCACGAGAATAAAGTTTTGTCAACGGGCAGCATAAAATGCGTATTTATGTATAAGTCATATTTGGGTTTGCAAATATCTGGTTTACCAAAATTAAAGTTTGATGGAACTTTTATTGGATTCTAGTCGGTAACGGTTTAAAATTGGGCCTAAAATTGCTAGAAACTAATTTGACTGTTGATATTCAGTATAAACATGAGCTCCTAAGCCGAAAAACGCGATACATTGCGACATTTTCAGTGTATGAAATCCATATAATTGGAATAATGTAAATAGTTAGGGCTTATTTATTACAATTTACTTGTAATTAGTTTGTTTTCCATTGGGCAGAACTTAACAAGATGTTCTTTATGTAAACACCTTGATAATTCTCGCTTATTTCAACATTTGTTTAGCAATACCTACGCCCAGTTGTACTCGGCTTTCGAGGCAATCGGGCTCTCATCGCATAGGGTTCTATTGCAATAAATAATGTTGATTAGCTTGATGGAAAAAATGGGAGTTTGTCTGGCAAAAAGTGTGCGAACTAGTTGACAAACACGAAATATTGTATAGCTGAGATGGAAACATGGATCTTTCAAGATGGTTTTGGTCCTAACTTCCTGTCCAGGCAATAGAAGTACACAAAGGTACGACTATTTGTGGACAGGAAGTACTTAAACATCCTTGTAGGCACAGGGCTTAGATGGGATTCGATATGAAAGCTTTATTTCCCGATCGTTCATATTAAAGGAACCATATGATGTGGGACTTACATATATGTTAGGTGACTTGGCTGGTCCGGGGTAGCTTACAGAAACGTGAAGCTCTTTTATGCAAAAGATAATAGTTAATCCTGTAATGGACGAATGTTGTCAGGAGGCTGAGCATGTAACTGTAACATGATCGATCGGTCGTCCGATCCGGCTGATTATGACCTATGCAAGCATTTCCTGAGACACTAGTTCTCATTGCAGATAGATGGCTATATAGACTCGGCTGTTGATACGGATCAAGAATAACTATTTATTTGTTCATCTATATATACTCTATGCATTAACCATTTGGCTGACAGCTGAAGCCATTGCCCTACAATACAAGATTCATATAATATATATATTATATATTCTCGTCTAAATTGAATGTCATAAAATATAAATATAAACATTATAAAGATCATATAAATTCCTATTTACCTAATACACACTGGGCAACAAGATTTTCCTTTGATATTTGCACAAACAGCCTTTGTATTGAGTTAAGACTATATTGTAGGGTATTGCAAGGCAGGCATGTGTTCGACAGCACGCATTCAAGTAACAGGGTTGCATTCGATAAGAAACTGTTGATTTTGACGTGCAACTGTCAAACGTGTAAATACGCGATTCGAATGACAAATTCATTTGAAAGCCTCAAACGGAGAGTGAACAACAATAAGTCGGACAATTGTTAGGGACATAGGGCATCAAATAGCTATTAGATTTGTAATATAATGAAAAATAAGGAATTTTGAACACAAATGAAAGTGAAACGTTTGAAGCGATGTAATAACGCACATATCTCCATGTTTAAGCTGATGGTTAGTGCACGTTGTTGTTGCAACATTGATATAAGGCGGGCGAACTCTATGCAACTTGTGGCATAAAGTTAATTATATTTGTGGTTTTGGTTTTATTCTAGCGCCAGTTTGATGAGAACGGCAACGCGTTGGGCGATGGATATTCCGCTGGCAATGGTACTGGCAGCAGCAGCAGCAACAACAACAACAACAATAACAACAACAACAATGGCAGCAACAACAACAACGCCAGTGGCAGCTCGTCCTTCACAACGCTTATCACGACCACCTTGGGCAGCGGCGGTGGCAGCGCATTGACAGCCCCTCTGCAGCAGCAACATCATCAACAACAACAACAACAACATCATCATCAACAACAGCAACAACAACAGCAGCAGCAGCGCTCGAATAGCGTATCCACATTGCTCACAACTGGCGGCAGTACAACAACAACAGCCATGGCTGCCGCCGCAGTAGCCGCATCCTTTAACAGCCAATTGCAGCAGGTGCCAGGCTCTGCTGCTGCTGTTGCGCCGCCGCAGCCGCCGACGAAGCTCAAATCGAAAAAGAAGTCACAGCAGGAGCGTAACACGACCACAGTTGATGTGGAATCGGTGGCCGGTTATCGTGGCAAGGATCCCGTTGAGCAGCTGGTCAAATACATTGAGAACGACGGCTCTGCGTGCGCTCAACAGCAACAACAGCAGCAGCAAAAGAAAAAGGAGCGCAAGAAGCAGAATAAGCTTAAGAAGTGCAACTCGCTGGAGGAGTTGCGCAGTTGCGCCAAAATGGAAGTCGATGAGCTGAAGCGTCAGTCGGCCACCACCGAAATGATGCGCAACAAAAAGGGGGGCAAGCACAATTCCGCCTCTGTGGCAGACATCAACAAGAATTGCAACAAGGAGCAGCAGCAGCAACAGCAACAACAACAACAACAACCAACAGCACAACAATCGCAACAGACAGCAGCGCCGCGCAAAAGCGAGCGTCGCTCCTGGGGCACCGAGGAGCTGCAGTATTTGGGTGAGACGCCGCCCGCATTGAATGATGCCAAGTTGAATGACAGCGGCAACAGCAGTGCCAGGAACAATTGCGCCGATACGCCCTCCTCGTCACAGCTGGGCGCTGCTGGAGCAGCAGCTGGAGCAGCAGCCGTAGCCGCAGCGGGCACTTTGCCAGCGCTGGAATTGCCAACGCTGGCGCGCATGTCTGAAATGGAGGCGCTAAATACGGTGCTTAGCGAAACAGCTGAATTTCATGTGGTCACCAAAAAGAAGAAACCAAAGAAACAGCGCGCCGTCACCATGGATGATGCGGCCGTTGCGGCAGCGGCAACAACTGGCGGCAATTTGCAGCGCATGCAACAGATAACCAAATCTGCATCGTCCAACATGATGTCTCAGCGTTTGCGCAGCAACATTGATTACTACAACAATAGCAGCAGCAGCAGCAATAACTACTCTGCAACACATGCCAGCTATAACAACAACAATAACAAGCAACAACAACAACAACAAGTGCAGCAGTCACAGCAACAACAACATGCTGCCACATCGTCGGCCACAGCCACAGCCGCTGCAACTGCAGCTGCTGCTGCAGCTGTTGTTGCTGGCGGTGGCGGCGGCAACAGCAGCGGCACGCAGGATAATTCGCGTCGCAAGTCCACATCGTCTATGCCGCCCTCGGAGAAATCCGATTCAAGTGATCTCGACTCGGTGCACTCGCTGCCCATACAAACCGTCAAGAAGAAGAGCAACAACAAGCGCCTCGCCGTTCAGGCCAAGCATAACAACAACAACAACAATAACAGCAACAAAAATAATAACAACAACAACAATTCATCGGCACCCATTTCATATGCGGACATTGCGCGCAACAAGCGCGAGCAGCTGGCCCATGGTCATGGAGAGGACAGTGATGCTGGCGATGCATCACAAGGTCCGGTGACGCCGCAATCGCTGCTGCTGCTACAGGACAACAAGCCCAAGGGTAAGTCCAAGCAGCGTCCCGATTTTCCAGAGCTGCCGGGCGCCATGGCTGCAACAATAACAATAACAACAGCAGCAGCCACAGCCACTGCAACAGCAACTGGTGCTGCCGCAGCCGCAGCGCTCATTAGCTATTCGCAAAGCCTCAACAAAACGGCTGCGCCCAGCGACACGGAGGCCAACAGTCAGGAGCAGCAGCAGCAGCAGCTGGCAACTCCTGTTGCCACTGGCACGCCCGCAGCTACAGCTGCAGCGGCAGCGGCAGCAGCAACCACAACAACAGCTGCGGCGGCAGGTACAACTGCCGGCAGCACCTTGAATCTGACAACAGCAGGCATTGGCGCCATAGCGCTGCCAGCACTGCAAAAGTCGAAAAGTGTGGAGCACGATGCCAGCAGCTATAGCTTCAACAGCAGCAATCTGGATCTGCAGTATCCAGCGCTGGAGAAGACAGTGAAGCGACACAGCCTCAATCATGTCCCGTTGCCGGCCAATGTAGCCACCGGCTATAACTTTGCAGCAGCTGCCAAGCAGCACCAGCAGCCGGATGCAAAATGCAGCATGGAAGTGACACAGAGTGCAGCAGCAGGAGTAGCAGCTGCAGCAACTACCTCAGGCAAGGCCAAAAACAAGCCAAAGGAGCTGTCACCCAGCAGCAGCAGCAAGAACAAGGAGAAATTCCTTAGCCCGAAGCCTAGTCAGAATCAGGATGAGACATCTTCGCCGCCGGCGCCGCCCGTTAGCTTCAATTTGGCCAGTGGCTACAGTGGTGGCACCATTACCTACAAGGCCACAGCGGCCACACAGACCGAGGGCGCCAAGAAGCATAGCGGCGGCACTGCAGCAGCAGCTGTGCAGACCACATTGCCGCCGCTGGGCAACAGACCCGCTGTGATTATACTCAACGATGATCGCGACTCGAAGCTGGGCAGGCTCAACAACGAGTTCATCTTTGGCGATTTCAATGAGGACGAACTGAAGCTCTTTGACGATGCCAGCGACAAGGAGTCCAACGATAAGCAACAGCCGGAACAGCAGCTGTTGCAGCTGGACAAGGAGCAACAAACGACGCCAACAACGGCATCAACAGCAACCGCTACCGATCCCAGTTGTGAGCAACAGCAACTGCAGTTGCTACTCAATGATTCGGGCACTGCCTCCGATGTGGTCAACAGTTCGGCATGCATGGATCTGCTGCTTATCTCAGGGCAGGCGGCACAGTCGTCGCCCAATTCAGCCGTTAACAGCAGCACCAACAGCTGCAACAACACCAGCAGCAGCAGCAGCAGCAACAACAACAACAATAGCAACAACAGCAACAACAGCAGCAACAACAACAATTCATCAACATCCTCGACACCATCATCGTCCGCCTCGTGCTCCACCTCGGCCTCCTCATCGACGCTGAGCAGCAGCAATGGCAACGGCAACGGCAATGGCGGCGGTGCCGCCAATCAGTCTAACGATAGCGGCATCTATGGCGCTGCCAACATATCCAATAGCATTGCCGCCGCCGCTGCCATCAAGGATCAGGTCAATCATTTTCTCAGCAAGGCCAGCGCCAGCGCCAGTGCCAGCAGCAACAGCCACAACCACAGCCACAGCCACAGCCACAGCCATAGCCATAGCAGCAGTTGCAGCAGCTGCCACGATGAGCCGCTGCCCATGCAGCAGCTGGAGACGTGCAACGATATCGAAACGGCAATTATAGCGGCCGCACGTGCTGCTGCTGCCGCCGCCTCTTCGCGCAGTGCCAGCTGCAGTCGCAGCAATTCGTTGGAGCAGCCGCCTGCGACTCAAACGGGCGCTGCCAAACACAAATCCCGACCAGCTCTCTACATGACCTACAGCAATGCCGACAATGCAGCTGCCTACGAGTATGATGATGATGATAATGCTGATAATGATGATGATGATGAAGAGGAGCAGCTGCATGAGCTCAGCTTTATGTCCGATCTCAAATCGGATTTCGTGGCAACCGCGCCGCCGCCAGTGATGCCCACACCACCGACGCGCCAATCTCTCATGTCCAACACGGAGCTCATTGTGGACTACATCAGCAGCTGTAAGTCGACAAGAATAAACAAGATGAATAAGTGTTTATATTTATATATTTTGCATGTGTTAGCTGCTCCCTTACTGTTCGATGCTTTAGCGATAACGATATCTATCTATCTATCTATCTATTTATCGATATCTAAACATTATTAACTTTAATAGTGGAGAGAATTTTAATTTTGTAACTACATTTCTACAGATCTTTAGATAACCCATAGGAATATACTTTTATCGATAAATTTAAAAAACACGCGGTAGGATTTTGAAAAGAAAATTGTTTGTTTCGATAACTAATCATGTAATCGATATCGAAATTCTGTTTTTACCTGGCAGACCAAATTTGGTATAACGATTTTCGTTTAGTATACATGTCTAATTTAATAAGTTTTTTGTTGGGAAACTTTTGAGCAAGACGCGCAAAACAATCCCCAAATGTAAATATACGAGTTTTTGGAGTTAGAGCCCTCTGCTTTGGTATTCACAAACATTTGGATACATTTGGATGTCATATGCAATCTCTGAAAAAAGGTTGGATCGGAACTTCAGTTTCTCGTAGCGTAGACCCGAAGGGTTGGAGTACATCTATTTAGCAGAAGATTTAAACACTTATCCAATTAAATTATGTTAATAATGTTTATAGTTGGTGTTATATGATCAAAGAATGTTTCATGCACTCAAGTTAAAGCAAGAATTCTACTGACGCACTTTACTCTCACTGTCTCTTTCATTTTCCTCGACCTGTTTAGCCTGGAATGCCATAGTCAATAGCAAGTACGTGACCTTCTACAATGAGCAGGAGGAGCAGCAACAGGAAACTTAAGCAATGGAGTCAACATGTCCGGCATTCAAACCCCCCCCCTGATGCCACTCGTCGCCACCTGCCGTTGCACTCCGGCTGCAATTTCAAATTGGAAAAAGGAAAACTTAAGGAATAAAAAACACACATACAGGAGAAAAATTATAGAAATGAAACGGAAAACTGTAAACGAAAGCTAAAGCAAAAACACACAAGAATTTTATATTATGTTGCATGGTAAACTGTTGAACCTATATTTATGTGGTGTGCTGTCCATTGTTAACACACAATTACACACACACACGAACACACAACACACACACACACGAATCACATCTACCAGCTACAACTACACACATATTTAAACATATATATATACCTGTGTATACATATATATATATATATATATATACGCTTTTTAAGCTAATGTAATATATAATTGTACCAACTATTGTTGAACTATATTGATCACCATTGGAAGCCTCACAGATTATCAATAAACAAAAACAAAACAACAATTTTTAACAAGTAACAACAACAACAACAACAATAACAACAACAACAGAGACACCAATTCAAGTCAGGAAATCGCTTAGGGTTCAGTTTTTTTTCTTCGTTTTTTGTGTTTTTTTTTTAGGCCAAAAGTTAAGATTCCAACAAGTTGGCACCAAAACAGTTAATTGCATAAAATGTCCTCTATATATATTTATAAACATATATAGAACTTATTTAAAACTAAATCTAAATGTAAGACAACTACAATAACAAATTTAATTTTGTTATATTTTCTAGTTTTAACCGAAAGCATAAAACTATTTATTTAGATATATAGAAACTAGTTTATATATACATATATATATATATATATATATATATATATATATATGTGAAGAAAAGAAAAAACGAAATTTGAATATTTTCAAGCGCATTTTGAAAAAACACATTAATTTTTGTTAGAAGCTCTAGGATTCTGTTTTTTTTTTTTTTTTTTTTTTTGTTTTAATTAATGTCAAAATATGCATAAATATTAAAATTTGTTAGAGCTGCGCGGCAGTAGCTTAAGAAAGAAAAAACAAAACGATTTATGCGAGAAAAATCTAGTTTCTTTAGGCTAAAGGAAAGAGTCGAAGAAGAAAGAAAAGAAATATTCAAGAAGAAGCACTCAAAAAACGATGAATGTATGTAAATACGAAAAGAAATTTGCGTTTATATGTATTTAAAGAATTTGATATATGTAGAAAAGAAATATATATCTTTATATATATATAAATATGTTTACATAGCTATGTAAGCAGGCAGCCATAAGCCTAAAGAGGAGACGCGTGTACTATGCTTGAACCCGTACTTGAACGAAGTAAAGCCAACTACCCGAACCCTCAGCCCAGAAATGGGATCAAAATCAGTAAAGAAAAACAAAAAAAAAAAAAAAGAAAACTTAAATTTAAACATAGTTTACAGGTCGAAGCAAAAACAAAAAAATAAAACACATAAATCAAAGCGTAGGCAGTTTAAGAAGCAAACTATACTATTGAAATACTTTTTTTTTTATAAATATACATATACATATATATGAATATATATATATACCTATATACGCATACATACATAAATTTAAACAAGAAACGAAAACGTTAATCGTTTTAAAATCATGTAAAATGTAAGCAAAACTAAATGAGAAAATTGAAACTTACATTTAAAAAAATTATTTAAAACAAACACTTAATAAATAAACAAAAAACACATTTCAAATAAATAATTAAGACAGCACATTTCAAACAAATTACCTACAAATTAAATAAAAGAAGAAAACACATCAAAACTTAAATGCGCATAAATAATGTTTCAATTTTTCGATTAGCATGTACGAAAATTCATCAAACTCAAACTTAAAGAAAAACAAAACCTCATTACTTTTGTATTCGTATTCGATGGCGTGCTATGTGTAATTGGACGAGTCTAGTAAAATGCTAGCAAAAAAAAAAAAAAAGAAGATAACCTCAAAAAGAGTAAACATAACCTCGAAAAAAAAAACAAAAAACAACTGCATAGGCACATAGCGCTGTCTCTTTCATTTGCATGCCAGCAGCTCGCAGCTAACCTCAAAATAAGCGTCAAGTAACCGAAAGAAAGACAGAAAGCAGTTGCAAAAAAAATATAAAACTAAAAAATTAACATAATGTAGCTATGTGCTAAACTATATAAATTAAATGTTTCTTATGTGCGTGTATTTATGTAATATATATATATATATATATATATATATATATATATAAAGAAATATACTTATATTAACTAATCTAGATGTGGTAGTTTTGTGCGTATGTATAAAGTATAGTCCTACAATATATTACACACATCTATACAAATTACTATAGTCTGTCTGTGCGTGTGGGAGGGAGAGAGAGAGTGCGTGTCGTGTGTGTGTGCGTGTGACCGACCTTGTTGCGATATCCCGTTCGAAAAGAAATCAAGCAGTTACGAAATCAAGCAGCTAATTGTGCGCAGCAGCACGCACAAAAGCTAAGCGCTATGTCACTCCATATGCAGGCCTGTATTTCCTGATATTACCAAATAGTTCATGATTATTCAATTAATATTTATGTGGCTCGAGCTTGGAGTTTGGCAGCTGTTCGCTAACAGACCAAAGTAGCATTATAGACATATACATATATATATACATATATATATATATATGCCTTGCATATATATCAACTGTAATGTCGTACATATATTCAATTTGAATTTAATTCTTTTTCTATTTTTCGATTTGTTTCTGTTATAAACATAAGTTCTATATATCCGTCTGGTGTGCACTTGTTGGTTGAGAGAGAGAGAGAGAGAGAAACAAAAATATGATCATAAAAAACTAACTAACTAAAAACTAAGTTAATGGCTAGCTAAGCACAGAGGAAACAAAAACAGTTAAAAACCTAAACGAATATAAACCAATTGAATAATTTAAATAATATACCCCAAAATGGAGTGAATGTTAATGTTTATAAGTGTGTGAATGGGTGTGCGTGTGTGCGTGCGTGTGTGTGTGTGTGTGTGTGTGTCGACGTTGAAACAAACTCTAAATTTATATGAATGTATACTTCTAATATGTACTCTACTATTTACTATTAAATGCTACTACTATTATTATAATTACAATTACAATTACAATTACAATTACCAACTAAAAGATTACGATTACAATGCATAAAAGAAGAGCAGAGAAAATAGAAAGAATCAAGGATAAAACCTAAAACCACAAATACATAGTAGATGCCTAACATCTCTCCCAACTCTCTGCCCAAAACCCCGCCCCCCTGCCCCCGCCCCCAACGTATATATATTTAACTTATAACAATACATACCAATATTTGTACATGGAACCCAAAAACCAAGTGTAACTAAAACTTAAAAAATAGAAAAACAGGATAAAGAAAAGATGCGTCGGGCATTTAGAATTTAAAATACGTTCGGGTTGCAAAAGTTTTTTCAGTCTTTTAACTCGCAGCAGTTCTCAACTGACAGACCCCGAACAGACAAAAAAGAATACAAATAAATTATATATATAAATAAATCTTATAAAAGTGAAACTAAAAGAAAAGAAAAACAAATTGGCAGTACATGCGAGTACATTAAACGTAAAATAAAAAGAAAAAAACAAAAACAGAAACTTAAAAAAAAGGAAAATTGAAGAAAATTCAAAAATTAAACTAAATGGCAAATGTGTTTAAAATAATATTAACTGAAATAAGTGTATTTCAAATGAATGAATCGAATAAAACAAATGAAGAAAATCGTGTGCAGCCATATGCGTTATTCGACTATAGTTAACACTCTACTGCATTCAATTTCGATTTCGAGTTGATGCCCAAAAGAGTTTTGCAAAAATTGTTGTATTGTATTTTTTTCAAGATCTTTTTTTTTTTTTGAAATTTTTGTTGGTTTTCTTTTTCCTTTTTTTTTGTTTTTTATCTTAATTTTGCAATGTTTCGTTGACATATATGGTTGGTGAGGGGATGAAGGGGGGGGGGGGGGGGTAGGGGGATTGGATTTCTAAAAATTGGTAAATTTGGGCTTATGCTTAACGACGACAGTGCGATTGCGTGTATAATGTGGCCCATAGCCGCGCCCGAAACCGGGCAAGAGCTTAACTGGATTCGGATCACGATGGAAATTGATCATCACCTTGGCCACAATCGATATGACACGATCCTGTTCGCCGTTCTGGTACAATGCATCCAGATAATCAAAGTATGATTCATAGCGAGCGAATTCACGCTCCCTGGGTGACAACAGCAGAATTTTGGTATCTCGTTGAAAATCAGTTATAATTTTCAATTCCTGTTCCATGAAGCAACAGAATGCCACAGATTCGGACTGCATGCAGCGAAAGAACTTATTCAATAGATCGTAATTGAATGGCTTTGTCGGTTTGCGTGGCGATTTAAATTTTGGCCTCTTCAGCTTCGAAACGAAACGCTTCGATAGCGATGGCAGGCGCTCCAGTTCGCGCATCTGGGACATCTCGTGCAGATGACGATAATCATCGATCAGTGAATCGCGCTCGACGCCCACAGCGGCCAGCTCGTCGTCGGTGAGCATGTCCAGATTGTATAGCTTGGACAGTTCGCCATCCGTCAAACTGCAGCAGCCGGTAAATTTAAGTTTTTGTTTTTCAACATCTGTGTGAAAATTGTGATTGTGATTGATTGCGGGATTTCGGTTGAATTGTGTCGCCAATATTTACCATTCGTATCGCTCATGTTTGACTATTTTAGTGTATCCTATTGTCTACGGGTAGAAAATATAAATATGTTTGGTTTTAGAATAATGAGTGTGTTGTCGCTATGAATTTTTGTTGTGAATGCCGGACTAAGGTTTTTTCATTTTACAGGTCTCCTTCGATTTGAATTCAAAAACAAAGCTTTCAACTCATATTGTAGTTCAGGCTTTTTAGCTGTTGGGCTTAAACGTCTTCAAAGGTATACCAAACCTTTCATTTGAAAATCGATTTGAATTAACCGCCTTCCGCAGGCATCGTTCCTGCTGCCATCCAAGGTATCGATATATCGATGATATGCGCAAGCAAACGGTTAAAGCAGATGGCGCATGCAACAACAAATGGTAAAAGCAGATACAAGCGTGCCTTGAATATATTTATGAATGTCATATTGAAAATTATAGCTAAAAACATTATTTTCATATTAAAATGGTGTCAGTTGCTTAATTAAGTTTTACATAAAAAACTACGTTTGATTTTTGCGCGTGCCCAAGCGATACTTACTTGCTTACGATATAAACATCGCGCTTAATGTCTGCTTCGATGGAAAACATCGCGATATTTTGCACAACTTATCGTTATGCTTGGTATATCGATAATTATATATGTGTGTGTACTTTTACCAAGAGCACAATTTTTGTTAAGATGTATAAACTTTTGTTATTTCGCTTGAACTAATTTTCTATTACGAATGCATTAAACTGTGTTCATGTTGAGGCTGTAGTGGAGTTCTTAGGTACCATAACAATGAGCAACAGCAGCAGCAGTAGCGGCTAAACATATTTATGTTTGTTTTCTTTTATTTCTATCATTTTTTTATTGTTTGTTTTGACGCAGTGATTGCTCGTTGGGGTTAAGGTTACTTATGAAAATTAGATGCGATCACGATTGCCAACATGTCCGAGGTACGCATCCGACCCCGTCAAGTGCTCGTGCTCATCATAGTGTTTATCCTTGTGCTGCTCATGGTGCATCGTAACGGTAAACGCACCTGCCAGGGCCCCGAATATCTGCAGGCCATGTACACAAAATCCCTGACGGACACGTTGCCCAAAATCTATGCCATAACGCCGACGTATGCGCGGCCCGCCCAAAAAGCCGAACTAACCAGGTGAGTGGCAACCATTTTCTGGGCGGCTGGCAAATAAGTATATCCATTTCATTGCAGGCTCTCGCATTTGTTTATGCTGGTGCCAAATCTGCACTGGATCATTGTTGAGGATGCCAATAGCACAACGGCTCTGGTGCGGAATGTGCTGTTGCGCGCCGGTCTGACGAATCGGTTTACCCAGCTGAATATTAAGACGCCGCCCGAATTTAAACTGCAGGGCAAGGATCCCAATTGGATAAAGCCACGTGGCGTGGAGCAGCGTAATTTGGCATTAACCTGGCTGCGCAGCCACGCCGATGTGGATCGTCATGCCATTGTCTTCTTTATGGACGATGACAACTCCTATGCGCTGGAGCTGTTTGTTGAAATGTCGAAAATCAAGCCGGGACGTGTGGGCATTTGGCCCGTCGGCCTGGTCGGCGGTCTGATGGTCGAACGCCCGCTGCTCAATGAGGACAACAAAGTGATTGGCTTCAACGCCGCTTGGCGGCCGGAGCGTCCATTTCCCATTGATATGGCAGCGTTTGGCATCAGCATGAATCTGTTCTTTAAGTATCCACAGGCCGCCTTCTCCTATGAAGTGCAGCGCGGCTATCAGGAAAGCGAAATCCTGCGCTATCTGACCACAAGTGATCAGCTGCAGCCGCTGGCCAACAACTGTCGCGATGTTCTCGTCTGGCATACCCGCACCGAGAAAACCAAACTCAACGCCGAGGAGATGCTCCAACGCCAGGGCAAACGCTCCGACGAGGGCATTGAGGTTTAGCCGCGGCAGCTGAGCCGCTCGCATCGTGTCCATCCAAGAATTTATATATGTTTTCTATTTTTTGCCTCAACTTGGTCTATTGTGTATTATATTTGTATTCTATTTGGCCAGTGTCCAATTAAAAACTATGTCAAGCTACATATCATAAGAAACTAAATGTGTTCATAGCTGGTCTATTGTTTCTGCCGAACACATTTCCAAATATATTTTATGCGAGTTACTTTAAAACATTGCCTAAAACAATTTTAAGATGATTCTGTTTCAATGCAATGCAGCTAAGTTTGTGTAAAGCTGATTGTTGATCAATGCGCAGCATGAATTGTAAGAATAGTTCCACCCGCAACTGTCAAATACATATAACATAGATATGTAAGAAGTAGTATATATTTTCTAGATCCGGCTTAACAGTCGATCCGAGTCGATTGCCCGTCCGTTCGCTAGAGATTTGAAATTTTGTACATAGGTCTTCCTAATGCCCGCGCAGTGCGAATTTGTGTCCGAGAATTGATAACTAGCCCCGTTTCCAAGCAATCGATATTGAAATCCTGTCTTTTAAGCAAATCTCTTAGGTTTTGGGAGCGAGAATAGTATTTACAGATCAAGTATTTTACAACTTATATGTGCTGTACCTCAATTTTGATCCTATTTCTGTGCAATATATTACTTGCTGTTGAATTTTTTGAACTTATACGGTTTCGCAACTGTCTAGTTTTTTTAATCACACGCCATTTGGCTCCATATCGATAAGCTAATTTCAGAAATACTATAGCCGAGTCTCTTTGGCCTCTTTAGGTTCTTGACTAGTGATATATATAGCAATATGTCAAGGAATAATATCAAAATTACCGAATAAATTGGTGCGCTTCTGAACTGAAATGATTCTGAATGCTTTTACAATTTTTTAAAGATTTGACTTTATGTGAACATTTTGATTTTTCAAAAAATCGGAATATTTTACGATTTCTGACTATTGAGCAAGCACTCAGGTGTAAATACCCTGGAATACCTGCGAATACCCTATAATAATACTGCTTCACAGGTATTTGTATATCTTTGCAATGATCTCAAAACCTTTACGACAAGCAGGCTGAAGCCAAACCCAAAACCAAACCGGTTTCTCTTAGTAAAAAAAAAACGAAAAACAAAATTTTCTTTGATAAATACGACTTTATTTTGCCAACGATTCAGTTTCGTGGTTAATTCTTCTTCTTTGTTTTTGTTTTTTGTTGTTCTTTCAGTTATTCTTATTGAATTTGCATTTTGTTTTTTGTAAAAAGCTACACATTTGAAGTTTTTGTGTCAATTGTTTTTCATGCTGAATTTCTCATTCTCTGGCCATATTTTATATGCTGCGCTCCCGAAAGCAGTTTCAATTTTCTTTTTGATCATGTACATAATTACAATTTCGTTCTTGTGTAACTTTTTAATTGTTGATAATTTTCGTTCCCTTCTTTTTAGTTCATTAAATTTTCTTATATAAACACACAAAAAATGTTTTGTTTGGTTACGTTTTTGTTTTTGCATTCAATTTCTTAGTTTTTTAAATTGTGTTTTTCTTTTCGTTTTTATTTGTATAATATTTGTATATATTATTTAGATTTTTATTTATATAGTAGGTAAAAAAGCTCTGAGAAGGCGCTTGGCTTAACTGGCAACAGAAGCTACAAAAGCTTTTGGCAAACATCTACAAAACAGGACGAACCGAAGATCAAAATAAAAACAAAAGAAATAAATAAACGAAAAACGCTTTTCCTTTTTTTTTTTTGTAATATATATTTATGTAGTTCTTGGTGTATACATATAATTTTTTTTTTTTTTTTTTTGAAGTTTTTCATGTTTTGTTTTTTATTCGTGTAAAAAAAAATACTTACACATTAAATTTCATGTACATATATATTCATGATTTAAATAATTATTATTTAAATTCTTACTTACAAATTGTTGTATTCTTTTTCTTTTTTTTTTTTACATACACATATAAAATCTAAATAAAAAAGGTGGAGGAAATAACTTTAAAATTGTAATTAATTAAGATTGAGTACATAATTTCATAATTTGCATTTGTTGCAGGCTTTTTTTTTGTATTTTCTTTACAGAATGTCATGAAAAAAGAACTTAAGAGAATTACAGAGTAATTAAAACAAAATTAATACAAATTGTTTGGCATTGTCGTAGTTGATTTCAGCTTATTGAAACTTGCTTTTAACACACACACATAATTAGACATTTACGCTTTGAATTCTGCATTCTATTTAGTACACATTCATTGAAATATTTTAATTATGTTTATATTGAACTGCAAATTCTCTTTTCTTGCTAACATTTCTTGTTTTTTCCATTTTTCCATATTCTCATCTTTGTTTTGGCAGTTTTCAAACGCAAATCAGTTGCAGCTGTTGACGCAACTGTACTTGCCAAGCAGTGCAACCTTTGTCGCAACTGTACTTGCCAAGCAGTTCATCGTTTGTTTGAAGCTACATTTGCCTACGCATGACAGAGCAACGGTGCTTGCAAAACGCTAAGCAGTTGCATCCTGTGTCGCAACTGTACTTCTTGTTAGCTTTTTCATATCATCCCTTTTATATTGAGCATTTTGTTTATAACTAACATACATTATATATTTGTATATATCTATGTGATTCGTACGGTTCATTAAGTATATCAATTTACCAATAGGAAACCAAAATTTGAATGTGAATGAATTCTTAACTTAAATTGTGTTCAGTAGTTTTTTGTCATGTTCGTGTTTTTAAAAACAAATGCCCGCAAAGTCTTTTGTTTAAGTGGTTTAAGTACTACGAAATTAATGGGTGAACGTGGCGTCTGGTTATCGAAAAGAACTTTGTGAAAATGCTTGAACTTAATTGTAAAACTTATTTATGGCATGTTTAAGTTAGTTAAACTAATATTTTGTGTATGATTCTAAACCCATTCTCTTGCTCCTTGCTCCATCTCATTTAAATGCTAAATAAATGTAATAATTAATTCATTTTTGTTCTTCATGTTTTTAAGGCATTAATTTAAGTTTTAATTTTGTTTTGATCTTAAGCTAAATTGTTAAATATTTTTTTGAGAATCCAGTCAGCCATATATAGTCTGAAGAACCAATTCAAAAAAAAAAAGCTATGCAGCAAATACAAAGTGAAGCAACATGGACATATGAGTGTATTTTGTGTGTGTGTGTGTATGTGTGTTCTACTGAGCTTAAAATATTATTTATGTATGCTTTAGATATAGTATATATAGTAAGACATTTAGTTAAGATTGTATAGAACTTAAATTTTAACTGAACACCAACTCATATGCCAATCAAAAAACAGTATTCTTAACGCTGTTCCCACAGCTTTGGCTTTGGTTTTGCTGCTGTAATTCGCAACTTGTTCGTGTCGTTTATTCGGCATTTGTGGGTGGACAGGTAATTGGGTTAGTCATGCTTGTGGTTTGGTGCTGCGGCTCCTTCTCTACTATTTGCGAAAGTGTGAGAGGGGGGGTTTTGGGATTGGGCGACTTTTCAATACTTTTCTCTGTTGCAAGTTTTGTGCACGTCGATTTTGTTGCAGCTTATTTGGTCGCGTCGCTTACACCGCTGAATTTTTGCCAATGATTTCGCCGCTGCGCGAATGCACAAAGCGCCCGTCGAATTCGATGGTTGAGTTTTGTTTCAAGCTGCCGGTGGGTGTGCGCAGTGGCTCCTTTTCGTCCCTGTGGAGTTGAGAGTTTGGGATTAGTGAAGAGAAATTGATTACAAATCTAGAGCACGAAAGAGCGCAAGAGCTGAAGAGGCTAGATCAGTCAGCTAATAGAAGCAAAGCCAACGAAAGCTTAGTGCTACAGGACACCCACACATGCCTACTTACATTGCTACTTACCACGGACATAAGCTAAATGCTACAAAGCTTAAGAGCTAGGACTAAAGCTACATGCGGTGCCTGCTGATCAGATGTGCTACGACAGAAGCGTTTGATGAATAGAGTGTTGGGAAACGAAAAAAGTGAGCGCAAAAAGAAACTACGCAAGCGAAAAAGAGCAGAGAGAAGAGTGCTGCAAGGCTACGCAAAACTAAAAATGATGCAAATAATACGATCAATGTACGTACAATGGAGATGTCACTGGGGAGCCGCCGAGCTTAACTGGCGGCGGCAGTGGTAACGGTGATGGTGGTGGCTCCTTAACCAGCTGTCCACTGCAATAAGGTAGCGGGAAACGCCAACCATAAAGACTGCTTGGTTAGATGATGGTAATTTGGATGTTTTTTTTTTGTTTTTTGTTTTTTGTTTTCGATTCAAATTTTATCGATTTAATTTTTGATTTTGTTGGATTTTTAATAGATTTGGTTGGTTGGTTTTGTGTTGAATGATTTTGATTGATTGGTACAGTACGTATGAGTTTGATGTGGTCATAAGTTTGAAAATCAATAGAGAGAGAGAGAGTATAGACAGTATGGAGAGTCGATAAATGTGGCAATGTGATAATGTTGTGAATGTATTTTTTTTGTTTTTACTTTTTTAAAATATGAATGTGTGTGTATTTGTCTGTGACTCGTATTAATGATTGATGTGCTGATGAACATAACAAAGGAAAGTCAAACAATGTACGATAATACTCATAAATATAAAGGTAATATATTTGAATAAAGAAATATCTTAGCCGCAGCCAGTACCAGTATGTACTTTAGAGAGGTACTATACTAAATAGTATTAAATGATAGACAAGGCACTTGATAGATGTTCGATTGAACATCTTTTCGATTGAGCAAAATCTAGATTTTGATAGCTGGCTGCATACTATTTAACTAAATTTGAGTTATAAACACATTCCACTGGTCTTTATTCGTGTCTCTCAGCGAAGGTTCATTCATTTGTCATTTGGTACATTCTTTCAATGATGACATCATCTGCTTATTCACTGTTCATCATTCTTCATTCGGTCATTTATAGTTAAGCTCACAAAAACGGAAGAGAAACGCATTCCGAATACAAGAATCGCTTCTTGGATTTTAACGCACGCTTTGAATGATGACAACATTCGGCCAGTGGAATTCGTTATGGTACACAAAAATAAAGAAAATTACACACACACACACACACATAACAGTAAAGAAAAGTGTTGACTAACGAAGTGAGGAAACAGATGATTTGATACAGAACAATTCTGTATATAAAATTGAAAATAAGCTTTTGTGTTTTCTTGTATTGTGGGATAATCGAAAAAAAGAATACGGTATTTCGTCTGTTTTATGTTGCGTATTTAGCAAATTGTAAACGTATTTAATATTGCACTAGAAATGAGAATTAATAATCGAAATACTTGTAACTAAAAATGGGGCGGGGGGGTGAAGGAGAATTTTATTTGGTGAGAAACTGTTGCTTTCTTTTTCGTTCTCTTTTGGTTCTTGGCTCAAACGAATATCAGTGAATTTCGATTGAACAACAACGATTTCGGACGCGCATAGACCCAATTGTATTCGAAATCCGGGCGTTGAGAATTTTGGCTTTGGTCGAATTTGTTTTGAGCGGTGCAAATCGAAAAGAGGTAGAAAAATATACAAACAAACGAACAAAGATTTAATGCAAATTTTTGAATTCGGGTATTTTTAGTATTTTTTTATATTTTTTTTATTTTGTAAATTCTTATCATTTTTAGTGCAATATTATTTGATTTGAAAGACCCAACCGAGCCCCGCTAGTTAACAGGGTATCTATAGATGCTTACCTGCCCAGCTTGGCCTCGTCATCGATCTCCGAAGGCGAACGCTTGGTCTTCCGGCACATGGCGGCCATGACGCCCATGTGCACGGTCACACAGCAAAGAAGATCCACAATGAAGAGCAGAAGAAGCACGCCGCCAACGGCAATGCCTACAATGGCCGCCGAGGAGAGAACCTGACGTTCCGCAACTTGGATGACATCGATGCCTGTGTGGAAGAGATTGGTTGTTGTTTTTTTTTTGGAGGGTAGGGCAAGGAGCGTGTGAGGGGATGGTAGAGTGCTTGATTAGTAAATTGTCATTCATGTCTTGCATATAGAGCTAATAAATAGTGATATATATTTAATACTAAATAAAATACTATAGCATACTTCAGCTATTGGCTGCATTCCAACTGCGATTTGGCGTGGATGACAGCCAAGAGCAAAACTAACTTTTCAACTCGAGTTACAAATTGGCTTCTCATCTTGCTCAGCAATAAACACTTTCTTCTAAATGTGTGGAATTTGTTTTCGTTTCTTTTTAGTTTGTTTTCATATTGAGTTCGAGTTTTGTACAAACATATTTTACATTTTTGTGTGTGTATTCGAAAAAAAAAATAATAATAATAGAAATAGAACATCAAATTAAAATGGGGCATGTTAAGTAAAAAAAAACTTAAAAAAAAAAACAGCTAAATATTACATACATTTTATAAAGAGAAATTAAAAGTTAATAGTACACCAATTCGATATGAAATAATAAAACGTAGTTTCGATAAATTATCGATAAGCAAATGAATATCAATAAACAAAAAAAAGAAGGTATAAATAAAACATGCAGCCTTCAATGGGGCAGGGAGAGACGTATGTTTATAGAGAGCAGGTTAGACAAAGTCAGAGTAAGAGAGAGAGTAAGAGAGAGAGAAAGAGAGAGAGAGCGGCAGAGAGAGTGAGTGAGAAAGCGCACGATAAGGCAGGAAAACTTAAGAGCTTTGCTTTAAATGCAAAGACAAAGAAGAAACGCCAATAAGCCAAAAAATATACAAGCAAAAGCATTTTTTATATCAACTTAGGATTCAAAGTTTTTCTTTGTACAAGGAATGCGTATGTATGTGTGTGACTGTGTAAAGCAGTTTTGTGTGTGCATAACGATAACGATAACATTTAAAGAATTGTCAATTTTTTTATACAAATTTGCGAGTGCGCTCTGCTAACCAATTTGCAAAAAACATTAACAAAATTGATTTTTTTTTTGTGGTTACAAAAATTGCTTTAATTATCTAATTACTTGATTTTGAGTGCTGCACGTTTTGAATATAAAGATTTATATGTTGTTCGGGAGCTACAACTAAACTTAATAAAATTGATAAGAAAATGTTGTATTTAGTTAGTAACATTTTGTTGTTTGTGGATTAGAGTGGGATTCGCTTCCCGTTATGCTGTTTTGTATTGTTTTTATGTTAGTCGCTTGTTAAATTATAATCGAATGCGTTTTGTGTTATAATCGGTTAATTTTGTGAATTGTTGAATATATGTTTGTATGTATGTGTATAAAACTATTATTAATTATTTAAACAAGCTAATTTGTTGCATAACCATATTACCTGTCGGTATATCACACCTGGCAGCTGTGCAGCGGTATTTGTTTTAAACGTTTTTATCAGCTGTCAATTTTCATGGATCGATTAATTTATCGATCGCTACAAGCGCACTGCAACCCTGTGCGCTTTGAACATCTTTTATAACAGATACGCATACGCGCATAGAAGAGGCTCTTGTTTGTTAAAGTTGTCTTTATTATCCAAAATGAACTGCTTACTTTTTAGATTTTGTTTTTGTTTTGTTTTAAAGACTGCTTACAACATTTATGACACGTATGCATTTTGACTTTTTCTACTGCTTGGTGTGAAGGTGTGTTTGGGTGTGTGTGTGTGTGTGGTCGTGTGTGACTGAGAGCACCTTAGATATATCTTATAATCTCTCTTTCAAACATTGGTCACCTGTTCTTATGCTTCATGGTTAAGTGTTCACTGCTTGTCATATATTTTATAGTTACCTAGGCTTAAGCCTGGCACATTAGACTGACAACAAGAATTTGAGAAATTCTGTCCACTTTTACAGAATGTTTACACTTATAGAAAAAAAAAAACGTGTCATAATACATAGTTAGCTATAGCTAATCTAGCATGCATGTGAGTTATGAACCGTATGGCATTCAATTTATGTACAGTTCTGCGTTAGTAAGATTCTAGTTTTAACTGATTTATCAACTGCTTGTCCTACAGCTAACGCCTCTCACGGCGAACCTCAAGCTATTTGGCCAGTCATTTTTGTGTATTTATTTTCGTATCATTTTAGGTTAATATTTATTTATGCCTCTCAATGCTAGGTAAAAAAAAAAAAAACAATACCATACGATACGATCTGCTCAGCAACGTTAGGCGGGCTGAATTATTTACTAACTATGGTAAGTATATAACTTTTGTATATTGTAAAGTTACAAATTGGAATTATGTTTCACGATATATATGTATGTGTGTGTATATATATATTTTGCTAGAAAAAGTTTTTGTTTTTGACTAAAAATTGTATACAAGGAATATTTTATCTAAATTGAACTGCTTTGTCTTTGCTTTTGAAGTATTTTTTTTTAAATGTTTTTAGTTCGTTTTTTATCTTTTCTTAGCACACGTAATAGATGCACATATATATGTAACTAGTTATATATGAGCAATGAGCACAAACATTTACAAAATTTCAATACTTTAAGCTTAATACACCATGTGAAAAAAATTCGTAGTTGGAAACATGCGTTTGGGGTTGTAAAGGGTTCCGTGGGCTACGCTTGGTTATCTTTGAGTCTAGATCAGCCCTTAATATTGATTCAAACTTGGTATTCACTAAGTCTTTATGTTTTTAATCTTTCTTTTTTTTTGTTTTTTTCTTTTCTTTTTACTTGTAGTTACTTATTGTCCCCTTAACGTATACGTTCAATAAAAAAACAAACAGCTCTTAAGTCACATACTAGAAAAACCCAAAACTTGAAACGGACAACTTGGGATTGACTGGCTTTATAACGGTGGTTTTTTTTCTAGCAGATCGAAGGAAGCATAGGATACTTATCGTTGGCTATATAAAAGAACTGCCAGGTGTATAGTTTTATCTAACAGAAACGTTTTTATAAAACTTCAGAGGCTTATTTGCAATTTCAGTATCGAAACCATTCGACAGTTTTTTCCAGATAACAGCTAAAAATCATTGCGAAAGAAAAACTGTTCTTCTCGCTGGAAGAGCTATGATATAGCTATAACTGAAGAATTGAATCGAAAGCACATGGCTGCCTCTTACATGGTTTGCAACATCTACTAACGATCTAGTTTGGGCTTTGTTATATTATTATTATACTCTCTAATAAAACGTGGTTTCGCGTATGAACAACATTAATTGCTTTGGCTTGGCAGTGCTTTATCCCTTTGACGCATTGCTATTTGCAAATTTTGCACCACACTAAACAACAGAAAACTGAGCAGCTTTTATAAGGTAGTTACGTAGGTAAGGCAAATGGAAGAGAACTGACCTTTAATACATACATATGTGACAAATGAAATGGTGCATACATATGTATGTCTGCAATACGTACTAGAACTTTAAATAAACCTTGGTATGGCTTAACAAGTTGTTGATACTTAAGTTTAAAAACGCGTTTCTGTGTGCCTAAGTACTTGTATATATGGTATATGCGTAAATGTTCGTATTTTCTTCTTTTTTTTGGCATTTAGCAGTTTGTATTTTGTACATTGAATGGAATCATATAGTTTTTTTTTATAGCGCAGATATTTTGTAACACCCTAGTGATAAGTAATTATCATATGTGGTATTCATGTTGGTACGAAATACATTCACGTTTATAGCTCAACATGCTATATATGTATGTATATGTTTTGTCTGTGTATTTCATATTTAGTATTTTTGGTATTTTCCTTATTATTATATACAAATTGTCGACAGATTAATGAAAAAAACAAAAAATAACAAAATAAAATAAAACGAAACAAAAATTTTGCAGCGGCAGGCTTGAAGCATCATCCTCCGGTTGTTCCATGCACTGCTTGGCGTACTGCTTGTTACAAGCGCTTAAGCAGTGCGTGTTGACATCAAAAGCATCAGCAGCAGCAGCGGCATCGCGAGCAGTTGTGCAGTGTTGGAATGCAGTCGATTCGTGGCGCTGCTTGATGAATACGGATACGGTTTGTCTGTTTTTTTTTTTCGACGGATGTGGGGAGGGAGGAACAGTTTGACGTAGAGGTTCGGAACAGGTTCAGTTTGTGCGGCAGCAGTTTACAGTGTTTTGTTTTTGTTGTTGTTGGATTTAATTTTGGTTTTAAATGGTTTGGTTTTTGGTTTCATAGCATTCGATTTGGGGATTGTTTTTGTTGTTTTTTTTTTTTTTTGTATTTCACACAGCGTAAAAGAGAGAAAAAACAAAGAAAAGTAGTAGAAGAAAAAAGGAAGAAAAGGAAACACACAAAAGAATATTTTTTGTTGGTTTTCTTTCTTGCTTGATTGATTTTGCGATTTAAATAGATCAAGAGACGACGACGTTGACATTTTGCTAAGACTCAAACATAATGTGGGTGTGTGTCTTATATATATAAATATATACGTGTGTGTGTGTGTGTGTATTGTGGGTGTAAGTATTCGATTTGAGGTTAGTTGATAAGAGTGTTCTTTGCTGGGTACACACAATGCAGATTGCACTGCTTGCTTTCAGTACGAGAGCTACTCTTAAAGTGTTACAGCTTTTAGACCTATTGTGTTAGAGTGTTAATTATATCTATTAGTAGATTATGCTATGCTGTTATTATATATAGATGCAATATTTGGTAAGACATAGTTAGTATAAGTTAAATAAATAAGGTATAGATATATAAAATATAAAAGTATAGGACATGAATATGTTATGAGAAGGCATAAGGAATATGTATGAGAGAGCTGTACAGCAAGTTGAATAATATAATAGACACACACGCACACATACACAAATATATACTGCAAAATTACGATGGTTCGCAAAACTATCGGTATTTCTAGCATGTATGTGAAGTGAATTGATAGTTGATACGAGTCTAATGTTGATCAATTAAGATTGCTCTTATTTGACTTTTTTCAGATCAATCTTAATTACATCAACTAAAACAAATATGTTTAGATGTCTCTTATTTTACGTAGGCGATAGTTTTATCGATAGTTTTGCAGCTCCGCCAGCTACACACGAACAAAAGAGTGCACAATATGTATTAAAAGAAAGAGAGCAAGCAGCTAATTAGAATGAGTGTGATGTATGATGAAAGAGATACACACACGTGGTAGAACAGAGCAAAAAATGCAGTTACAGAGAGAGAGAGCGAGAAAGAAAGATAGCGAGAATGAGAGAAAGAGAGACAGACACAAGTAGCGAGACAAAGAGCCAACAAACATAACAATGTTGTTTATGAGTATTCAAAAATGAAACAGTTGCCATTGCAAATTATGATTGTTTTTTTGTTTTTTTTTGTTTTTCAATATTTATTCATTAATTGTTTTTTGTTTTCAATTTAAATGTAAATTTAATAATGTTGTTGCTTAATACAAAATTTAACTAAAGAAATAGTCGCAGTACATACATAGGGAAAAAATGTAGAATATATAAGTAAAAGTAAAAATTATGAAGCAAACTAATGGGCAATACGAAGTTTTAAGAACTATGTATATTGAAATATGTATTACATTTAACAAAAGTATTTTATAAGTTGTATTTCTTCTTTTTTTTTTAATATATATTAAAAATTAGTTGTTACAAATATGCATTAAAAAATCAAAATATGTTGAATGCACACACACAAAAATATAAAAATATAATTTGACTAATTTTAAAATTTTTTATTTCATTTTTAAATTAATATTTAAGTAAATGCTTATGAATTGTAGTTTAAAAAAAATATATTAAAAAAAAACACGGACGACACACATACAAAAAAAAAAAAACACGGTAAACAAAAGAGAGCACGCAGTACACAGAAGAGTGTGGGAGAGTATGAGCGGGAGAGCGAGAGAGAGAACAGCTCACGAGATGATCGCATATTGAATTTTATGATGTTGTGTGTGGGTGTGTGTGTGTGCGTGTGCGTGTGTGTTTGTGAGCGAATTTGTACTGCTATAATGCTAATTGAATGCATTTGCGTATTCCTTGACTTAGCTCAGTTTGGAGTACTAAAAACAAGTGTTGCAAAACGCTAGCTGATCGGACAAAACTGCCGGCAAATGCGATTTGTTTTTGCTTTTATTTGGAATGTAAATCGCTTTTAAAAATGATTGTGGGTACAATTGTGGGTAGGGGGAACTAAGGGGCTGGGCTACAGTACAAAATTAGCATAAGGTGTTAGCTAGACGTAAACGCACAAAAGCATGCAACGAAAATTGTTTTTGGCACAGCACAAAAAAGTTCACGACACTTGAAACAAAGAAACAAAATAAAAAATCTTCAAACGACGAATTCGCAAATCAAGATATTACACAGTAAAAAACAACTGGGATTGAGTTTAACAATTACAGAGTATTTTTAGCACACACACATACACACCAAAAAAAAAAAAAACAGAAAGAAAAAAAGAGATTACTGAGTAGACTGGAAAAAAATTAATGAATACACTGAGATAAAAACAGAAGTGGAATTGGAAACGCCAAAAAATAAACACTACAAAAATGTATGCAAAAGTTATTGTACTCGCTATTTGTATAACGCATGTTGTATAAATATATATGATATATATTAGATACGTTTAAAAGAGCGATCAAAAATAGTTATACATATTTATATATATATATAGATATATATACCGATTTATATATATTTAAATATGTCTATATGTATATTGATAGATAGTATGCAAGTATTTCAAGAAGTTGTGTAAGTATTTTTGCTGATCTTGTTGTTATGCTCAAAGATCGATAACGCGATCGATAACGCGATCGTATTCGTTTCGATTCCAAGTTTATGTTAGATTTTCTTCTGTTTTGTTTTCTTTTTGCTTCTTCTCGATAGATATTCAATTACATATGTAGATTATGCAAATGGTTTATGATCAAGTAAAACGAAACAAATCGATAACAATCGATTTGTTTTGCCTTACACTAACATTGAGGTTAGGACACTAAATAAGGTAATGCTGATTGTTGTGGCCAGCGCAATGATTGTTGTTGTTGCTGTTGTTGTTGATGTTGTTGTTCTTGTTGCTGTTCTTGTTGTTGTGATTGTGAGTTGTTTGTGTAGCGAACTGACGCCGGAATTGAAGCCGGCCGAATAGAGCAATGTGCCAAGATTGTTATTAGCTGAATCGGACTCACCTCTGGTCGTTTTCATAATGATAGATGCCGGCGATGAATAGCCGATGGCATTGTGTGCCTTCAGCTCGATGCGATAATACGTATTGCCGCTCAGATCGGACATCTGATACGATGTGGTCTCCACAACCTCGATCGTATTGCAGCGGTTCTCCAGCTCGTGCCAGGTGCCGGCCATCTTAACGCCCTAAAATAATCAAGTACAAATTGCCAAATTAGTTGCTGACTCAATTCTTTTTATTAATTTTATTTGGCATGGCACTTACCGGACAGTACTTGATCTGGTAGCGATCGATGGGCTCACCATTGTCAGCGGGCACGCCCCAGCGAAGCTCAAAGTGATCCGAATAGGGTGACACGACGACCGGTTCCTCCTTATCGTTCTGTACGGGGCTGTGCAATGGCTTGGGCTCTTCGGGCGCGGAGCGACGCGGCGTCGATTGCTGTTGATTGACGCCCCAATTGCCAAGACCGACCTGGTTGCGTGCCGCAAAACGGAAGCTGTACATGGTCTGTGGACGCAGTCCCTCAACAATGTACGGCGAATCGGGTGACCAGCTGCGATTCAGAGCCGTGGACCAGTCCGGATTGAGTGCCTCCTTGTATTGTACACTGAACGCCAGTATGGGCAGGCCGAGCTCTGTGGCCGGGCCGCGTATATCGAAGGTGATGGTGGTCGCCGTCAGCTGGCGGGGCACAGCTGCCGATACAAAGTCCGGTACGCGCGCCTCCTTCAGTTGCATATCGTGCTCGGCAGAGCCATGGATATTGGTGGCAATGCACTTGTATGCGGAATAATATTGCCGGGTCACTGGATGCACAATGAGATCGCTGCGTGGTCCGGTGCCTTCGATCTTGAGATTCGTGTCATACAGATCCTTAATGTTGCGTCCATTCCAGCGCCATTCGATGGTCGCATTCGGTATGCCCATAGCCAAGCAGCTAAGATTTGCCTTGCGCTGCTCCCAGCTGAATACCGGCGGTAATTCCTTCATGTGCGTAAAATCTGGCGGGAATTCAACGGCAATGTGTCCGGTCTTATAGGCGGTATCACCCTTGTTGCTGGCAATGCACTGATACAAGCCGTCGTCTGTGCGCTGTGAGCGGGCAATGCGCAGGGTGCCGGTGCTCTCGCCGCGTTCCTCATCAAAATATTGCTCAAGGGTGATGCGTTCATCGTCCAATTGGACGCCAGCCGTGTACTGCTGTTCGGTGCCCCAACGACGGAAGGTGATGGCTGGTGCGGGACGTCCCTTGGAGCGGCAGGTGATGGCAATTTCTTTGCCACTGACACCCGTCACATTGTACAGCTCATAGACAGAGGGGCGGACGAGCACATTTAGCTTGGTCTTCTGATCGACAACGCCGGCAGCGTTCTTGGCAATGCACGTATAGGTATCGTAATCCTCCTGGGTAACCGAGCTGATGGTCAACAGACCCGTTTGGGCATCCACCTTAAAGCGATCCGCATTGGCCACATTCAACTGCACAGAGTCCTTGATCCAGCTTATCTCCGGCACCGGCTTACCAGTTGCCGTGCAATTGGCCGCAAACGGTTTGCCCTCAACAGCCTCCAGTGTGGCGGGCAGATGTGTAATTACCGGACCGATATAGACCTCCACTCGAATGGTGCGCTCCAACAGTTCGCCCGTCTCAATGACTGCCGCACGACAGGTGTAGATGCCGTCATCTGTTTCGGCCACGTCGCGTATGAGCAAGCCATGGGTCTGCACCACGTGCTTGGAATCTGTGCGTATCTGTGGCCATGAGAGAAGTGTCAGTGTGTGTGAGTGAGTGAGTGGGGCGGGATCAGGTTGTTTGGTGTCGCATTACTTACCGGATCGCCATTGCGCAGCCAGTCAATGGTTGGATTGGGATCGGCTTTCACCTCGCACTTGACCACGTAATCATCGCCAAGTATGGGAAATTGATTCTCCGGCGCATTTGTCCAGGTAATAGCCACTGGAAAGGAGAACAGAGAAAAAGGGTGAGTGAAAAGAGTAAAGTATTTGCAGCAATGTCAAACAAATTTCTAGACAAGTTGTTGACATTGGTAGCTAACGTGGCGTATACGTAATATAATTTTAAACAAACTGTCACGTTCACAAGAAAGCTAAACAAACATCGAGCACAAAATCCATGATATGTGCACGTATTTGTTAGCTAGAATCCAAGCAGCCAAGTAACAAGGCATTCAGCTAACCCAAAACATGAACCAAGACCAACAACTTGCCACAATCCACGCAATGCGCTGCAAGGGTCACTAACGAGCCGGACGACGACGTCGTCCTCGTCTTCGAGGCATGCCAATAAATCTCTGTTGCAGCAGCAGCAGCAGTAGAAATTGAAAAAATTGCAAACTGAAATTCCTAAATCAAATACTTGCGCACAATCCAAACACAAACAGGCAACGGCCAAATGGACACAGGGGAGTGCTGGACCGGGTGGAGCAGCTTGGACAGCCAGTCAGCCAGCAAATCGAAGCTGAGGGTATAAAGTTAAGGCGCAAAGTACAATATTTTACGCAACCAACTGTTTAAATATATCCACAGAGCTGTGCAGAAATGCCCTCCCAACGCTTGTTACCCACGTTGGGCGCCAAACATTCGCATCGGGGCAGCTCAGGTGCAGCTGCTTTTGCCACAGTTCAGTGACTCCCTGTGATTCATTTGGCTTAATGATAGCTTGTAAATTGTTATTGAATTGCGTTTTTACTGCAATTAAGTTGATGCGATTAGCAAGAGTGCATAAATATTAATTAAGACTTTTGGAAATTTGAACTAAGCTGCGTCAAATCCGAAGCGATTTCAATGAGTTTTGGCTCCTGGGATTTATTTTGCAATTCAATTTTGCCTGTGGTTCGAACGTAGTAAATATGAAAAGCTTTCCAACTGTTATTTTATAGAAACGTAACCAATTTATATTATAAATAAGCACATAACGGCTGCAGTTGTTTTCTGTTAATTTCCAAGCCCATAAAGTCACTTAATGATCGCACAGCACATCCGTCTATCTATCTATCCGTTCCACGACGACGGGAACTATAGTAGTTAAAGACTTGAAATTTTGAACGTAATTCCTTCTATAGTACACACTGGCTTGCCTTTTTCAAACTATTATTAGCTCGCACTGTTTGCTAGATCTCGAATTGAATTCAAGTTGATATTGATATGCTCTATTTTCTTTTATCTTATCTTGGACTTCATGAGCCGCAGCTGGGTTAAGTGTATTTCGTAGCTAACTGTAGCACTCTTAAAACTTTCATAGTCTATTTTTATAGTCTCTTCTCTAACTCAATAAAATACTTAAATTTGATCAGACTTCGAAACAGGACGATTAGAAGAAGGTCAATATGAGCTTTAGCTCTTTGCATATAAAGAAACGTCATAAATAACAAAACTCCCAGTTCAAGTTTCCAAGCAATTGTGACAATCGAGAACCGTAACAAATCTTAAGTATTTCCAGTTATTTTCTGCTTCTTAAATTTAGGAAGTTGTGAACAGTTGTAGAAAAAAGTGCTGCCTACTTTTTGGCTGCGGCTAAGTTATAGATGCATTTGCTTGGCAGGTGTTAAGTAAAAATGAAATATATAAAAAATGCCAATCTGTTGCTGAAAGGGGATGAAGTTGGCAGGTGGGTTAAGAGGGGGAATGGGTTTTTTGCGTGTTTCGTGAGGGGGGAAAGGGTGCGGGGTTTGAGATGGAATGCAACAGAAGTTTGCGTTATTTCCTGAGCGGAAATTGTGCAGATCACTTTTGCGGGCGCAGAGCAAAGCACAACAAGGATATCTAGCGTGGGGCGTGGGCGTAAAGGGGCGTGGTGAAAGGCACGAGGAAATGTAGCTGCATTTGCTGAGCTGGCATTCAGCATGGCGTGTGTGTGCGTATGTCAGAGTGTGTGTGCATCTCAAATATTTGCAGTTTATTTATAAATCAGTGTAATAACAAGCCATCTGTCTATCTATCCAAACTGTCTGTTGACTATTAAACAACACACACAGACTCCCACACACACACACTCTCTCTCTTTCTCACACACACACAGCCTACTTGCTAGCCACTGCAGCGGGTGCACGAGGGCAAAAGCCTTTTGAGCCAAATTCTGGTGTCCGGCCTTCGGGGTTCTTACGGCCAAAGCCAAACGGGAAGTTGTGTTAAAAAACATTTTCCATTTACCAATTTTATTGGCAGTGTAAGTCGCCATGCCACGCCCCAATCCGCCCATGTCATGTGTGTGCGCAACATATAAAATAAATAAAAGTTCCTGTCGAATTTTCTTTAGCCGGACTCACAGTTTGGGCCAAAGGCAAACAAACTGCAGCTTCTTATTGTTGCAGCAGTTGTTCTTATTGTTGCTGCAGCAGTTGTTGTTGCTGTTGCAGTTGTTGATGTTGCTGCTGTTGCTCTCTGCATTGTCGCTGCGTGTGAGATTTTGTTGTGCAAACACTTTTCGCTGACGTCGGACAACAACATAAAAAATAAACACACACACACAAGAATGCAAAGAAAATAAGCAACTGAAAAAGGAGCAAAGCAAAAGGAAAGGAGATGAACTAGTTTACGATTTCATTATTAGTTTGAACAACGACAAGGACAACGCCAGGGGACAGCAAAGGACACGCGGATACACCGTCGCAAGTCGCATGACTCGCAACTTATTGAAAAACTTGCTGCGGCGTCATAACAAAAACAAAAACAGAAAACAACCGAAAAAAAAAACAATAACAAATAAATGCAACTGCAGCAAGTTATTAAAAAACAGACAGCCGCAATTGCAGCTAGGGCGGCCATAAACTCATTTCGGTTCAGCTTGGACCTATATACTTTAGGCTGGCCCATAACTGTAGCAGAGTTGCATTTTTTGTAAACGCGTTTAATGAAACCAATAATTTTTTTTTATAGATTTGGGGCCTGTTAGAATAGAATAGATTGTTGTTTTCCGTGGGATTAGGGTACTATATTCGCAAAGTTGAACTCCAATTGAAAGTCAAATGATAAAGCAACAATTAAGTCTTTCGCACATTACTACTCACTATGATATTGCCAAAAATGGAAGAATTGGGTTATGTTTTCACTCGACTCTGACTTTCAAAAAATAATAATGCGTTAAATTAACCAGTTTCATTTTGTATTTCATTAAAATACGTTTATTGTGCGTCAAATGACGCAGAAAACTTCGACTTTTGAAAACCTCTTTATGCTAGTTTTTCTTACAAAGTATTCCTGCGGTGTGCTAGGCTCTTGACAGACGGGCTTTACACATAACCAATATATTCTGTTGACCTTGTGAACTATCCTTTTGCTCCAAACTTGAAAATCCTTGCGCTCAGCGAGTGTCCCGTGTCAATGAACTCCACTTGACAAGGAAGTAAGGCTGAGTAGCATATGTTCAACTGCGTACTTAGTCATGCATAGAACTGCTTTACATATGCACGTGTGCAAATAATGAACTGCTTGCACGATCACAAGCGAGTACAGTTGCGTTCAACTAGACTCTCTTCTATGAATCAGAGTTTGTTAAGTTGTTCTGCATTTATATAGGATATGAATTTATTATTATACTGGTATTTTTTATTTTATGAAATGTTTTCTCCTTCAGATTAAGACTAAGACCAAATTCGTTGTCCTCACTGCTTGCTAGCACGCCAGTGAGTACAGTTGTGTGCGGAATATTTGATGGTGGCTTTGCAAAAAGTTTCGAATGCCAAGAAGGGTTTAACATACACACCTTTAATCCCCAATAAAAATTAAACATATAAAGAGCTTAAATTCACATAAAATATAACTTAATTGAAAGCACATTGCAACATTTTACGAGTGCCAAAGTCTCAGTTTCAATTAGTATTTTGAGAATTGATTTCAACTATTTCAAAGACATTCGTAAGCCGCAAGCTAAGTGCAATTTGTGAGCGGCACTTGCAATCGCTGCTCAAAGCAATGAAATCGGCTTAGGCCTCCACTCACGAAAACAAAATTAAAATATTTACAATATGAGTATGCAATATGTTATAGTTCATAAATCCCAAAATATTACAAGTGAGCAGCTTTTGGTAATCCCTCACACTCCATAGAACTATAGAATAGGGTTTATTAAAATAGATTTTGTACATTTTGCTGCATTAAATGGAATTTGAGGGCTTTAAATAAATGCTTGCATAATGCTGCACATTTCATGAGGGATGCCGCTTTAATAGTGCCAGCATGCCACAGAGGTTCGGTGCAAAAGAGCGAAAATGTGGATGGGCTTGGGGCTGGGGCGGTAACTTGGTAGCTGCGTGTGGCATGCAGAGCGTGGTCCAGTGCAAAACTTGGCAACATCGGAAGCTGCCATTGCAACGGAAGTTTGTTTGTAGCATATGCATTTATTAAAAGCATAAATATTGAAATATTAAGCTGTGAGTGGCACAAACAACAGCGGACTCTGTGTTCTGTGTGCGTATATCTGTCTGCGTGTGTGTGACTGTGGGTGTGTGTGTGTGTGTGTTTGTGTGTGTTTAAATAGTGAGACAGCACCTACAACTACAAGTTGCAAGTCCTCTACTCGAAGTACTCGCACTTGTATTCGCATTTGACTGCTCCTGCAATTTGCACCTCTCTCACACACAAACTTCCTCCCCGCTCTCACTCGACGCTTATTTGCTTAGCTAAATGCAACTTTTGAGTTGTCAACACAGAATGAGAGGTACACATACACACACAAGCACACAGAGCAGGGGGTTTTGCTGGTATAAAGCTGGCCAGCATGGTTTGGCAGCTCGAGTACAAGTTGCTATTGAGTTGAGTTTATGTGTAATTGCTCGTAGGTTTGTGAATTTAACAACACTACACACTGCAAACAAATAAGTCTAATCGTGGCTTTTATGATAAGTTAACATTTTCGGAAAGTTTTTCAAGAATTCACATGTCTTCTATCAAAGCCTTGCTGCATAAGACAATGTAAGCAGCTCTACGGGCATTAAGCAACACTAATTGGGTGCTTCACTATCATTTGACGCATATACTAGCACTGTTAATATAGATTAGCCCCTGTTTCATATAATAGGCTCTTATATCTTTATGCAAAACACATCAGAAATGCAGCTTTTAGACATTACTCAACACTGTATATTACTATAGTATTTACTAATTCCTTTCACCCCTATACAGTACTATACAGCATTGCATTGGCACAAGATTGCTCTAATGACAATTACCAACACTGTATTTTACAAATGACATTGCCTGCCTTCCTCTGCAATTAATTAAACCAATTAAAAGCTAAACGAAGAACATTGGCCATAGCCTACGGCGACATTAGGCAACACTCATTGCCTGTGTGGCATTTATCAACAGTTCTGACTGCTTTACCGCTCCACGCTGCACTCGGAAAATGTTAACAGCTTAAATCTGAAAATGTTGCCCATACTGCGTGCTGTTTGGCACTGCCCAACACTTACGCGGGTATTGTCTTATTTTGACCCAACTCGTTGGCACGCGCTCAAACAACGCCTTGTTTCGACCCCGGTCACAATATGCAAACAACAAACACACAAACGAGCGGCCCAAGGCATCTGCATCTGGAAATCGTAACCGTGTGGTGTCTGGTCGAAACAACAATTGGAACACAGCTAACAACACTGGCTGCCGTATACCTTCCCATATCGGAGGCACAAATTGTTGCGTAGCAAAATATTTGATTTCATTTCAAACGCAATGGATTGTCGAGTTTACATTTTGTTACCAGCTCGTTGGGGTGTCGGGCGCCGAGCAAATCTCAGCCATGGGGCAAACGTAACGCTTAGCTTCTGGGAGGTGCTGAGTGCCTTTAGCTAGTAAATTCCGCACGTGTCGCACAAGAGTTTGATAAAGACAGCGAAGGAGAGAGAGAGAGAGAGAGAGAGAGAGAAGAGAGAGAGAGAGAGGGAGAGAGCGAGCAGCAGTTGCAGCAGTTGGCCTTCTATTTGAACAATATACGTGTATAGTGTGTGTGTGTGAGAGCGGGTTTTGTCGTAGCGTTAGAAGTTGCCACCCCGCGGGGTGCTCGGTTGGGGAATACGTAGAGCTTGGCCGTGTGCACTTTAAATTGCTTAGAAAAATCAATCTCGTCAAAGTTTTCAGAAAGAGCTGCAAGCGACGTCATCGCCACTTATGTGGACTTTTCTAAAGCTTTGCTAGCAAAGTTAACGAGCCAGCAAACTGTGTGTGCCTGTGTGTGTGTGTGTGTGTGCCTGTGTGTGGCACTTGTTGTGCCCAAGTATTGTTGCTGCTGCTTATTGGTAACGTCTTTGTTTGGACTTTCATTCATTTTGTAGTTTTTTTGCCGCTTTCACAATGCATCAATAAAATGAAATCGAACTAAATTCAACGTGTAATTTCTCTAGCTGCAGCAAGCACAACCGTACCGTTGAGCATGGCACATGACAAAAAGCTGTTCGCTTTGATTACTTCAATGCACATTTGCTAACAAATATCTATATATCCAACTCGTCGGAGCATATTGCCAGTGTATGATATATTGTTAAAAGCTTTTTATATTGTATTATATTTTCTTTTATTTATATTTGTCATTCTAGTCATTCGAAATGTTGTGCATTCCATTGAAAATGTTGGCATGCATGGATTATATTTTAGCTTGTTTCTAAGGACAGCAGGTATTATGGGATAGGTGTAGGTCTCTCTCTTCTTTTATCTACCTGTCTCTCTCTCCCCCTCTTGCATAGTGCAACATTTTTTAAGCTTGCGTATTTCTGTAAATTCTTTTGAGTATTCTAGTTTCTATCTTTGCTAAAAGTTCACATTAAGTTTAAAATAAGCGAAGGAGATTTAAAATGACTTGGACAGTTTGTAGTTCTATTGAGTGGCGTATTCTTAGCTTAAAAAACTGGCATCATTTGAGTGTCATCTTCACCTTTTTTTTCTTGTCAACGCTTCGGGTGTATGAAGTGCAGTAGAAGACACGGTTTTTGAAGCATAGCTCTATATTGCTCTTCTAAGAGCTATATACAGCTTATTTCTTTTATAGTATGCACATATAACGCATATTACACTTTTTGCATACATAGCCCCCATACCCTTCGAAATTATTGGTAGCTTATTTTGAAAGATAGAGCTCTGCGCTTTTGCATACCCAAATATTTGTATGCCACATTTTAAAAAAATGTTATATTGGAGCTTTCCTGCCTTTGTTCTAGTTATTGTAAGGCCTCAATATTTCTTGAAGAATTTTATTCTGGTTTATTTCTGTCTGCCAATTCATTTAAGAGCTTACACCATTTGTGGGAGCAACTGTTAAAGTGGGACCAGGAGGTAGGGCTTTGAAAAGCCAAGTTACTTACCATAAGTTTTAATTGTAACGCTTGTCTGGAGTATTTCGGTATTTGCATATGAAGCCGTACAATAATATTGGCCGCCCATTTCGCTGGAGAGCGAGCTAATCATCAGGCCCAAACTTTCGCCGGGCAGCGTCTCCGTGTACATCGGTGGATGGTTGCGTCCCGTTCTGCATGTGTGGGCGTTGGGTAGTTGGCAGGTGCGGGAGTTGGCAGGTTGGGGAGAGATGAAAGAGATTGTTTCGTATTATTAGTACAGGATAATATGAAAATTGTTGTTGTATATAATGTTTATGCTTATGATTATAATAATTGTTATGAGCATTGTCGTTGTTAGTAGATTGCTTTTGTTGTTCTTTTTCTTCCATTGCATTTCTTTCGCTGCTTTTCTCTTCTCATTTGCATGCCACGCATTTCATTTCGCATATTCTTTTTTTCTTTCTTTTTCTCTTCGCCATAACAATTACAGAAAATTAAAAGAAAATTGCGTTTCGGAGCGTAGTGTTAATGCGATTGGGCTACTTTTTTTTCCTCGCAGGGTTAAGCAACAGTTTTCGAGGGAGGGTTGGGGCGGGTGAGTGTGCAGGAAGTAATTGCCCTGAGGGCAACACCCAAAAGTATTTTGGCCACTTTTAATATTCGCTCAAAGTTTCATATAATATAAGTACACAATACTTCAGATGTTGCAGCAGTCGCAGGCTCAAGTCCTCTGTCTAGGGTTACCAACATGTTTTTAACTTCAATGTTTTTAAAACAATGAAATATTGCTGTGTTTTAGGAAGTATAATAGTGAAAAGTAAATAAACCAAAAAGTCCAGAAAAATAGGTTTGTATTTGTGTTGACAACTCTGGATATTTCTCTCAAAGTTCCTTCGTTAGTTTTCCACTAGGAAATATGAAACATAGACAACCATATTGTTGACAGGGACATTAGCAAAAACAGTTTTTTTGCATCTTAGGCAACTCTAGTCATTCCATTTCTCACAGCTGCCTTTTCACTAAGTTAAGCTATCTTCAAATCCAAAGTTTTTCAATCATAGTTTTTCATAGTCTTCCAAAGTAAAGCGTTTAAAAAACGTTTTACCCAGGGTTGCCAACATACTTGTGGCTGAAGCGTAAACAATTTGGTTATCTAGAAACCCCAACAATAGCTATTTTGAATCAGTTAAAACGGGCGAGGAAATTAATTTTATTTGCGGTCTAGACCAGACTGGGCCTTCTGCCAAACAAAAAAAAAAAAAAAAAAAAGCGGGCAACTGTTGCAACTCTGAACTTTGCAACTCTATCAATTAAGTGTATAAACTGTTTTTAGCCAAACTGTAATCCCAAATTAAGCAGCCAGACTTGAGCATTTCAAGCGTTTCGCATCAAATAATTTGCACAAATTTTGGCAATTAGCACTGCCTGCCAGTTGCCTGGCAACTCTGGCCAAATAATATGTGCATGTGCGACAAACAATTTGCCATTGCCATACGCGCAGGCGTTGCGCATTAAAACTTTTCGCCGGCTTGTGCGCTATTTGCTTTGTTTGCCAATTGGCATTTGGCATGAAATCGCGCCAGCCCAAAGATATAAAGTACTTCTCAACCAAAATAAGAGAGTAAAAATTGCCAAAAACTGGGAAAATACTCGTACATAACTATTGCTTACTGCTGTGCGGCGAAGGGCGAGGGAGGTGGAAAAGGCACGTACTAATTAATTAAAAAACTTTTGTTGCGCAAAACTAAATATGCATAGCGGTTATTATTATGGCTTCACTTTGTAAGCCTAGCCAACCCCCGAACAAACTCCTTTTCCAAAACCAAAGCAACGACAAAAAAGAATAACAGGGAACAGAAAAACTTTCGAGCCAAACGTAAATGAACAGTTTCTGGCTAAGGCAAAAGTTTGTCCAACGGAACGTGTTACATGCTATAGCCAAAGAGGGGTAACGACTAAAAATTGAAGACTTACAAATAGCGAGTAGTGTGTGGCAAGTAACGAGTAATAAGCAATGCGCATTGTGAAACGAGTTAATCTCTCAGGACTAACGAGTACCAGCCAACGACTACCGAAATTTAAAAATATACCAACTTACTAGTGACGTGCAACGAATAATAAGTATGGTGTACCGCGTACTGTGCAACGAGTGAATCTCTTAGGACCAACGAGTGCTAACTATAGTCTAACAGGTACGAGTAACGACTAACGAGTATTGAGTAACGAGTACTGTGCAACGAGTTAGGCTTTAAGGATTTACGAGTACAAACTCTCGTCTAACGGATACGAGTTACGACTTACGAGTAACGAGTTATGTGCAACGAGTAACGAATCTTTCTATCAGGACGTACGAGTACTAGCTAGCGACTCACAAAAATAAGTTCTCTGCAACGAGTACTATGTACCGAATATATCGCTCAGGTTTATAGCTACTTATCTTGATGAAACTCAGCATAGATTCGTCTAACGAGTGACGAGTCTCTCAGGTGTTGGGGTTTGATTAGAAAAGCACTCGGCTTAAAATTGTTGCTGCGTAAGATATATCGTTTGCAAAGGCATTAAAATTCTGCACTGGCATCAAAAATTCAATGAAGTTGTTAAATAAACAGATTTTGGGCTTTGACTTCAGGTGTTGACTTAAATCCATGAGCCACATAGCGGCACGAGGGATCCGAAATTTAAAACTGTCCTAGTTGCAATTGATTTCATATATGAGTGAGAGAGTTTGTGTGTGGATGTGTGGATGTGTGTTTTATGAACTTTGTGATATTAAACGCAACCTGCGTTCGATTTGCGATTCGCGATTGTTGCCGAAATGCAAAAAAGAAATGCTATATGTTTGGCTTAACCATACAGACACACGCACACATAAACACACACAAACATACACACATATAAAACTCACACACACACAAAACTTGCAGCGGTGCGCAAAAATTATGCTAACAAAGGACTCAACGACAATCCAAAAAATAACAAGCAAAAAAAATTTTACAACAAATTTAAGAAAAAATTGAATGAAAATAGGAAAAACTGTGAAAAACAAAATGGCAACCGCATCGTATCGCAACGCAACGCACACAGGGGAAGACATTGTGGGAAAAATTGTGCTGCATATTTGCGTTGGATTTTTAATATTGCGCCGAACGGCGCACACAGACCAAGAAAACTGGAGCAAACTGAGGGCCCGGCCGCAGGGGGTGGGGATAAGGGGAGGTGGTTCGGGCAAACAAACAAGAGCGAAAACAGTTACGCATACGTAAAAATCAAATTTTTGATTGTCTCCAGAGCCATTGAAGTGGGGTCGAGGGGTAGGTTGATCGGGGCTAGGGCGAGGTTGGCGAGGCAGTCGACATTTTGGCGCCTGGGGACAGGCCACGACAATTTTTTATTGCATTTCTTTGGCTTAGATGCGAATAAAGATGTCGTTATTGTTGCTCAACCCTCCTCCCCTTCTAGTTGTTGTTGTTGTTGTTGAATGCACAATGAGCCAAATATGTTGCCGAGGCAGTGGGCGGCTTGAGGGGAGGGTTTTTGTAAGGGTTGCCAAGTTGTTAAGAAGCTTAAAGTCATGTCCAAGTCAAGTGCAGCAATTTGGCCAAAAGACGTCTTTGGGCAAACGCTTCGGCGAACAAAAGATATCCAAACACACAATTAAGATTGAGAAAACAGAGATTGTCTGAGCGAGAAAGAGGGAGAGAGAACGCGGGCAAAAGAGAGAGGAGAGAGTGACATAGAGAGTTAGGATTAAAGAGTTTGACAATAAATCGAAACTAGTTAAAATTGAATCGGATTTAGTTAGTTATCAACATGGGATACAAATTAAAGTCAACAATATTACTGACTATCAAAGATTTTGTCTTTAGCAATAATCTTAGCCTGCGGCTCGAGCCCGCATTCTCTTTTAGGTATTTATTACATATATATAATAAACGGCATTAGGATATTTTAAAAAGCCCTTCATTTATGGACCTAAGATATTACGAACATTCTTCCATTTTACATCCAAGCACAAGCACAGGGGACTCGAACCCTGAAGTTAGGTAAGTTAAGTAACTTATCTGCTATACAGTGCTTTTATTTATCATTTGGAATAGAGTTCAATATGTCGTACTGCTCTAATTTGTAAATAGCTTAGACTAGTTATATTTAGACAGACAGACACAGAGAGAGAGAGAGAGAGAGAGAGAGAGAGAGAGAGAGAGAGAGAGAGAGAGAGAGAGAGAGAGAGAGAGAGAGAGAAATTCAGCCTTCCATTTGGTATTTTATAGTTGTGCCTTTGCCCAACGTTATAATATCCTGTTTGGTACACATATTTATGGCCAAAGGGCAGTTAAAATTCAAATAGAAGTCAGAATGGCTGCATATATGCACAACGGCCAGTGCAAATGGCAAAATGACCGAGTTAAGAGGCGATGCGTTGCCAGCCACAGAACTATTGCCAACTTAATCGCTTTAATTAACTCGAGGCTGTTGGCTGGAGGCTGGAGGCGAACGGCCAAACGGCCAAACGGGCAATGGCCGGCAGTCACGGTCACGGCTGAAAAACTAACATTTGGGGGCCTCGAACTTGGCACTGGCATGCGGCGTTACCCTAGCTGCTGGGTGCGGGCAGCGAAGGGAGGGGTGGTGGGGGGTAGGGGATGTTTCGGTTTTGGCTGTTGGTCTGTTGTGTTTTTGGGTTTGTGCCCGGTTTGGCAGCTTAATTACATTTTGCGCCTGCAAGTATGCAACGCGTTGCCAGCCTGTCGAAAACTTCATTTCGAATCCAAAAAGACCGCCCATCCCAGCCACGCATTGCGTATTGTGTGGGCGTGACAGGCACCACACACCACGCCCCACGTCTCGCAGTTCAAGCACAAAGCAATTCGCGTAGCGCACATAACAAGTCGGTCAGGCAGAGTGTTGTTCCAGCAGGGGGGCACGTCGTGTTGGCCAGTTTTACTGCAAGCGTTGCCAGGCATTTGGTTTTTGTTGCAGATTTCGGCTGGGAAAAATTCAATATGGCCGCTCAGTTGATGCGTGAGCCTAAAATGTGGCCATTGCCGCGATTCTGCAGCAAAATTGAAAGGATGCCAAGCTCAATAACAATTGTGTGTGTGCCTGTGTTCGGCTCTCTGTATGTTTATTTATCGGTCAGACCGAGGTCAAAGGTTGATCTCAATCAAATCTAAGTACAACAGCCCAGTTTCCACTGCGCTAAATGTGCAGCCAGATAGCCCACGATCCTGCCTAGTTGGTAAGAAAAAACAAAATAAAAAAACAGCAGCAAATTTCCTAGGCCAAAAGACAACTTAAAATGCCAACCAGACTTTGCTACCTAAGTTTTTAATTGGTAAAATGAGACCTAGTTTTATGAGATCATATATTGAAAGGGAGTTCAGTAAGCTTCCTTCAAAGTACACAAGTTAACTGACCTTAAATTGATTTATGATTAAAGCGGAAAGAAAAATTATAGAATGAGAGAGAGAGAGAGAGAGAGAGGGATATCTTGCTGCAGGATCGGGAATTTGCCAAATGATTAAAGCTATATTTACACGGCCTGGGATATCAGTTCAGGTTTTTGCCGAGGTTGGAACCAGCCCCTTGCAAACTCAAGCTTTGTTTAGAAAAGAAGTTCAGACGAGCGTTTACCAATACTGTTCTTTGCCATTTGCTAGGGCTGCCAGTTTGCAATGTGCTGGCGTTGCCACTTATTTGATTATGTGTTCATTTCATTTCTAGCTTTGTTTTGATTTTGTGCTAATGCAAAGCAAATGAATTTGAATCGAAAACCTGCTACCTCATCGTGGACACATTCGGGCAAGCTTCATTTATGTACATTTTTCGTAGCATGTTTCGGCCTGACAGCAAGACATTGCATAATTTTAGGTGCGACAGAAGTAACAAAATGTGGCTACAAAATTCAGGTTAATTGGTACGCAATAGTGGAAAGCCATCAGAGATAAAAGAGCAATAGTAACAGGAATAGAGAGAGAGAGAGAGAGAGAGAGAGAGAGAGAGAGAAGGAGGGAGAGAGCGAGAGAGAGTGGAGCAAAGAGTGCACTGGCCGCAAGCCGAAGCAATATATGAGACGATTCACTGACAGCAGGCTCCAAATGGCCCTTGGCGTAGTCTGCACTGTTTAAACCCTGCCCTGCTCACCTCTGCACTGTTTAAGCCCTGCCCTGCTCACCTCTGCACCCATTGGGGTGCATTTCCCTTGGGCAAATTAATTAACACGATTTTCATTTTCGGCCAGGCCGAGTTCTCGAAACACGCCGCAAAATTGTCTGATTTTGATTTAAGCAATTGGGAAATCTTTTGCATTCAAGTGGTTTTGCCTGCAATGGATTTTTTTTTTTGCACTTTTTATTATTATTTTTGCACTGATTGCAATTTGCTTTCGTCCATTTTTTCGCCTAAAAATCAGTTGGGCAAAGTGGTTGGGGGTTAGCTTTTTAATTAACTTTTTTTCAGCTGCCTTCTAAAAAGTTTGCTGCTTTAATAGCTGAATAGGAATTTGAAATTTGCTGCGAATATACTGAGCTGCTTTAGCGATCTAGCTGCACAGTTAGAAAACAGACCGAGTTAAGTTGGTTGCGCTTGAGTGTGAAGTTGGCCGCAGCTGAGTATTGCTTGGGCTTGTTAAGTTGGCTTCAGCAAAAAAAACTTGAGCAGTTGTGTTTCTGTGCGCCTGCTTATTTTATTCGTTACTTGAGCAGAGCTAAGTTGGCTGAACTTGACTATTATCTGAGTGTGTTAAGTTAAATGCGCCCTAAGCAGCTATTGGGCACATTAAGTTAACAGCGCTTGGCCAGATTCACTCAGCGTGTTAGCTAGCAGCTCTTATCGAGCATGCCCGTTAACTGTGTCATGAGCATCTTTTGGTTGGCCGCACCTAAGCGAATTCTTTGTATGTTAAATTGCTTGCATTTCCGCCTTTATCAAGCGCATTAAGTTAGCTGCGCTCGACTATGCCACGAATATGTTAAGTTGGCAGCGCTCAAACATGTTGAGTTCATTATGCTTTAATGGCGTTAAGTTGGCTGCATCACAAGTTTTCTTAAGCACATTATGCTGCGCTCTATAGCATTCCATAAGCACCTCAATTGCAGCTGCAATTTTAAGTCTATTCTTGTCTGTAACTCTGTAAATGAATTCATGAGATGCCATGGCATAAGGTAGCTGCATTAAATGTTTGCACATAAGCATGTGCTCAAGTTCTCTGCTTGATTTTAAGCTCTTGTCAATGTTACTTTCATGCGTACAACAAACATTCAAATAATGACACTGAGCATTGAGGATTGCCAGCATTTAATACACCTGACTTGTACTTGTGAATGGATTATGAAACTTAACTGTCGATGGAGTTGGTTAGTAGACAAAAACTAAATATTTAATTGATACGGTTGGTACGATTGATACGATACGATTATGTGGCATAACAGCAGCTATTTAATTAGTTCGCTTTAGAATGATATAGTATGAAGGAGTTTTATGTTTTTGGATGGGTTTTGTTTTATGTTGCTGTTTTTTCTATGTGGATGCTACGTTAGGGGCCTACGCATATTTGCCGATCAATCAATAATAATAATTAAAAAAAGAAGAAAACATTAACACAAAAGAGTTAAGAACAAAACAAACATTGAAAATACTTTTATATACATGCCGGCAAACAAAACAACTGAGCGATTGGGGGATGGGAGCGGGCACGTGCTCGTTATTCAAACGAATAGGAATTTACGAATATACGAATACCAATACGAATACGAATACGAATACGAATATGCGACTATTTGTTGCTGTTATTCGAGCTACGCAAACGTAACGAATTTTTAGTTGCATTTTTATTGTTTTTGTTGCGGTTGTTGTTGTTGTTGCTATTTGTTGCTATTGCTTTTGTTGTCGGCACTTACACATTCTTTTTATTTCCCTTGGAATCATATAGTGGATCATAATTGCTCCTACAGAAGAATAACATGTGTTGTGTGAGAGTGTGTGTGTGTGTGTTTATGTGTGTTTATGTGTGTTTTTGAAGTACACAAAATTATAGAAAACAAGTAATAGTGCTCTAGTCGGGAGTGCCCGACTAGGAGATACCCTGAACCTAGCTGACCTCTATACATGGTAAGAAACAACAAAAAAGGAATGAATGCGTAAAATTGGGGCACAATTCTGCTTCTTGCTCCTTTTACCCCAAAGCTTGAATGGGGAAATGATAATCGGGTTTTCAAGACAGTTTCAGATCTTATACATATATGTCACATATGTATATGTGTGTATTTCCGGGTTCGATGGAAAGATGAATTCAGATCGGCGCATCGATCAGGAATATGAATATATATACTTTATGGGGTCAGACCAGCGCTCTTCCGCCAGTTACACTTTCTTAGGTTCAGGGTATAAAATGACATGTGTTACATTATAAAAAACACACCCACATACATTTACAGAGTTATGTGTTATGTTTAGACTATATATGTATGTGTAAAAGATAAGTGCACAGTGAGTGCAAATAATTGTTGCACACTTACGGCTTGGGCAAAATCGTATTATTCATATTGTCCTTCCATTGCAGATCGGTGACCAGTGTCTGATCTGGCACAGTAGGACGACAGGTCAATATGAGGGGCTTGCCCACGGGCTTCCTTTGCACTTCCTGTGTAGGATAGATCTCCAGCTTGGGCTGCTGCTGAGCGCTGCTTAGCTCTGTAAATGGAAGGATAAGCGAAAGAGAGGGTGGATTAGTTTAAGTAAAAAATAACATTACATTGTAAAACTAAAAGGAAAAGAAAGAATATTTGGTAAAGAACTAGAACGCAAAAGAATCTTTGGCAAAGAACTCTTGTAAAAATATTTTTAAAATTGTAAATTTTAATATTCATATTTAAATTTCATCATAACTTTTTTTATGAACACTCGTGTGTGTGTTACGTCTGTGTGTGTTCGAGTAATTCAAATTTAAATTAATTTTAATTGCCACTGTGGCACATGTGGCACATGGTCGTTGCATGCGTTGCATGCGTGGCAGGCGTGGTAGGCGTGGCAGGCGTGGCCATTTCGCCCATCTGCAAACAGACAACAGGCTTATTATGCACTGCAGGTGGGTGGGTTTGTTGGGTTTGCGTTTCTCTGTGTAAATTATTAATTAAAGTCTGCCTTTCTAGAATTAAATGTAATTCTATGAAATTTTATACAAAATGTATTCCATTGTTATAATATGCATATTGTTTTTTTCATATTACACGATTTTTATGTAAAATACAATTATTATTTTGTGCATCTCAAATTCACATAATTATCAAATGCAGCAGTAAGAGTTATTTATCAGCAAATATATAATATTAAATTAAATAAGTTAGTTAGCAGCTCTGAGGCACAATTCCATCAATATGTAGTTAATTAAACACATTACAGACAGAGCCTTTGCACAAATGCATTCGAGACATTCGCACGAAAATCGACTTGAACGCATAATTTATAATATAACTAAACATTTCAATTGCTAGGACCAGACGTGTGCTTGGACTTTAAACACAGAGTACAAGGTTTAAGTTACAAAAACACGTGAGCTTTTGAAATGCCCGTCATGGCATATTGTAAACCTGTTCGGCATGTCGTATGCCGTGTATTTAAGTAATTATATAAGGCCAGTGCCCAACTAAGGTGAGAAGATGGACGGCCATGGCAAGTGGCGAGATAGCTCGGAAGACTGATTGCATTGTTTTGATTCAAGCACATACCCAAACATTTACACAGAAAACAGTTGTTCAATTGACACAAACAACGATATGTTATCGATTCAAATTTAATGATTACCAACACTGCATTTCCGTTTGTCTCACAATTCTCAAAGGGCAACAACTTTCTTTTGTTATTTTCACACAATGCAAACCTGTGCGCAATGTCGTATGCATTATATCGAAATAATTCTCTGGAGGTAAGAAGCAGCGTCCATTGACCAAGTCTCGATTTGGAAGTAATGCCAACAATTGCAAGTGGTGAAATAATGCGGAAGACTGCACCACAAGATTGCATTGTTTTGTTCGTTTGAAAACTGTTTGGTTTCGTTTTGATTCAACCAAATACTTAGCTTAACATTTCCTTCGATAATAATGTAACATTAATATTCAATTAACATTGACAAAAAGTTGAACAGTTATCGAATAAAATTAAGCGTTTGCAAACACTATATTCCGCTTGTCTTCTAATTCTCAAACGGTGCCAACTTTCTTTTGATAAGCTTTTTGCCGCTGACACGGTAAAAAAAAACTGAATTATCGTGTGCACAGTGAGCGCTAAAAAAGTTGCTCGCTAGTTTTTTCTTCTTGTTTATTTTTTAGCTTTGGGCTAATTGCGGTCAATTAAACGCTCTGTTCCTGGGGTCAGACAATAAAATAACCCACAAGAGTTGAAGAGTTGAAGTGCAGAACTTTAAAGCGAGAACTTTTTGCAGCTGCTGTTGCTTGGTTGTTGTTGTTGTTGTTGCTGCTGTCATTTTCATTATCATTTTCATTTTCATGAGCATTACAATTAAATGTCTTGGCTATTTGTTTGACACTTTATTGGAGCAAGTGCCGCCGACCGACGGTCGCCAGTCGCCAGCCGCTGTCTCGGTGCCAGCTTCCAGCTGAAGTCATCTCATTAAGCGCCAGCCAAGTAGCTGCCTTTGTTGTCGGGGGCGCAGGTTGGGAGTGCGGGATGGGGGGGGGTGGGGCATGTGGGTACAGCCTGCGGTTAATGTGCGGCACTTAAGAGTGAAATTTATATACAACGGTCAGTGGCAAAAGCCTGTCGGGGCCGAGCAGGGCAGGGTGCTGAAGGGGCGATTTGGCTAGCTGTAGCCCATCTGTTCATCTGGGCAGCTAAGCAGCCGCTGATGCGGCACAGTCATGTGGCACGCTTGCACGGCGCCCAGCGCATTTATCTTGCAACTTTATAGCTGCTGCACGCCTCCTTCTGGCCCTCTGGCCCTCTGGCCCACTGACCCCCTGGCAAGCTTGCTTCGTGCATTTCCGCTGGAGCAGCAATTGCATCAGTTGTGCCCCCGAAAGGGTGAATCATATGGAAAAGAGCTACCAAAAATGAAAACACGGAACAGATTCTCAGTGCACACTCGAGTGCATTATTCATTTAATGTAAATGAGTGCACAACATTTAAACACTCATACACACACACACACACACAGACGCACGGGCGTGGGCCACTTTGCTACGCATTTTCCTGCTGCTGCTGCTTCTTATCCGTTTTCTTTTTTTTGGCATACCCTTGGCACAGGGTATACTAAGCCTATGTAACCAACTGCTTGGCATTATCACAGTTCCTCAGTCTGAATGATATAGATACATATATATGGTATATATCTGGCGTTTCAGCTCATTTACAGCTTCAGGTTTGGTTCCAGTCTTGGTCACATATTGTCAAAATGCAAGCAAAAACTTAGCTCTGGCAAATGAAAGGGTATTAGCTGTGCGATTTTTGAGTTAACAGCTCATTCGAGTTGGTTTCGTTGTTGTTGGTTTGTTTTTTTTTTCATATAGTTTTTATATGTTTTTCAAGTTTTTTATGGTCTTTGTGTTGTTGATGCTGGGGAGCATGAATAAATTGTGGTCTATGGCATTAAACTGAGCGCTGAATGCCAAAAAGCAGCGTCAAGTGGCTCGCAAAATTAAATATGAGAAATTTATATGCAACGCTGCCTCCTTTCCATGCAATTAAAGCATGCTGCAAAATGCCACCAGCAACAACAATAACAACAACAGCAATAAGAATGCGGGTAGAGACTTCTATCAACAGCTCGACGAACCCTGAATACCCTGCATAGGCTCCACAGGTCGAAAGAATAGAAACTAGTTGAAAACGAAAATTTAAAGAAATTAAGGCACACAATAGAAAAGATTGGAGAAGAAAGGAGAAGTGGGTATCGGGGATAGCGCGAGAAATTGAATAAGAAGAAAGGGCAAGAAAGCAAAGTGGAAAGCGTAAAAGTGTAAAGAAAGCGGTATGTAGAGTAGTGTAGAAGAGGAATAAAAAGAGAACAAGAAAGTAGAGTGGAAAATGCATTGCGCAAGAGAGTTAAGAAGACAGCGCAGGAGAATAAGGAAGAAAGTAACGTTGAAAGGGCAAAAGAATTATGTCAAAAAAGAGAGGGAGGGGTGAAAGGCGCATTAGAGTAAAAAGGAAGTAATGCAAGAGAGTAGGCAAGAAAGCGAAAGAGAGTAGAGAAGAAAGCGGAATTGGAAATAAATGAAAAACACAAGAGGGAGCTAGCGAGGGAGAGAATGAAAGGATAGATATAATAATCTAAATCTAATAAAATAATTACCATAGAGCCTAAGCGGGACGAACTTAAGTTCCACATAGCTTAATTAACAGAAATGCAGAGCTTTTAACGTGGTGTTAACTAAATAGTTAACGCTGCTTGACTCGAGTGGACTGCCGAGCGCTGAGGTCACTTGAGCTGCCACTTAGCTAATATGCTGGGCTGTGAAGTGCCAAAGTCGCGATTCTAGAAACACTCGGCGACGGCTGTTGCACCGGGCGTATGCTTAATTTATATTTATTTTATTTTAAATGCATGCTGCATAAATAAAGAGCGAGCAAAAGATAAAGTGTGTGTGTGTGTGTGTGGATGTGTAATGTGTGTGTGCGTGTGTGCGGGCGACGTATGTGTGTGTTTGCTGTGGGCGGTTTTTCCGGCGCCGCATAAATAAACAAGCGGTAAAGAATTATCGCGTGCAGGCGCAGGCGATATGGCAACGCTGCCCTGCCAGTGCACAAAAGCGACGCACGAAGAGGCAGAGAGGCGAGGCGGGCTGGTTGGGGCAGAGACAAAAGCGAGGCACTCATTTGGCCATATGGCATTTCCTTGACGTCCTTTTGCCATTAAATGCATGGGCTCAGGCGCAGAAATTATTGTTGAAAAACAATTAACAATTGCACATTAAAAGCGATAAAAAATATAATGTAAAATAAAAAAAAAAAAACAGAGTACAAAATGTGCAAATTAACGCGCACATCCACACACACACACACACACACCCACACACACACATCTTTAAGCTTTAAGTGGTGCACATTTTTTAGGTTTTATTATTTTTTTTTCTTTTTTGTTTTTTGCCATCATTTTTATAACCGTAAAAAAGTTAAAATTAATATTTTTGTTTGCGCCAAAAAGTTTCTGCTGCGCACCACCAAAAATGTTGATTTATGTAATCCCACCACTAAAGCAGGCTCCGCCAGCTCCCTACCTCCCTACCTCCCTGCTCGGCCCGCCTGCAGCAACTGTGCGTGGCTGGGCAAAAAGTTAGTTTTGAATTATGGCACAAAAATGCTAACCGAAAAATGCGTAAAAAGCGTCTGGCAAATATTGTGCAGCCATATTGAGCGGGCTGGCGTATCACCAATACCAGCCACACCTCCCGCCCTGCCCAGCCAAGCCGGGCTATGTGTATGTTAGTCTGGTGGCAAGACGTGCTCAAGTGGCATGCCACGCCTGCTAATGGGCGGTTGGTCTAAAAATATGAATGTCTGAGCGGTGGCCTTTAAATTTAGGCCCTGCCAGCGCCCACCTCCCAACACTTGTGTGTTGTCACGGTGTCAGATCAAACGGTTGCCGGCGTTGCCAGATTGTCGGCCAAGTGCCGATCAAGAACTATTTGCTACAAAGAACTTGTCATACATAGCTGTTGCTTCAAGGGCCTGTGGGTGTGGGTGCGGGCGGCAGGGTGGTGGGGTGGCTGGTCTGGAGTTTTTTTTTTTTTTTGGGAATATGTATGCTCGCAATAAACATTAGAGGCGCCGTCAAGTATGTTGTAAATACATGTTTGGCATATTTGATGGCATACTTTTAGGCATGCATGCGTGCCCCACACGATAAACTGTAGCGCAAGAGGGTGGCTAGCGCTGGGCTGGGCTGGGCTGGTTAGTGGCGGTTTTTTCTTGCCCTTTCTTTTTCTGTTTGCCAGTCACATGTGCAACGCAATCTGCTCAAAATTTCAAGTTTTATTTGCACTCGTTAGACATGAAAGTCGCTTCCTTCTTTTTTGTTCGCTCCCTCCCTCTCTTTGTATTCAAACATGTTGCATGCCCCAATGCGACGACACGACGTTCCGCGCACCGTTCCGCCTTCGACGAGGCCACAGGAAAACTGGAACGCAGCCGCCTCAAGTGGTCGCCCACGTCGCGTTTTTCAGCCATTTGTCTGTCTGTCGCATGCCCTTTGAATTCACAAATATGCCACAAACATGCACACACACACACGAACACACAGCATATAGGAGACGCAGTGAGGAACGCGCTTACACAGCGACATTTGCCATTGACATTTTTGTATGCCCTGTAACTATATAGTCAGTCAGATGGGCTATGATGTACTTGATGGTGGGTATGTAACATTTAGCTAGAAATGTCGTATATTTTATATATATTCACAATCCTATACTTAAACAACAACAGCAATCGCTTTTCGTTAGCCCTGAGCCTTTATGTACTGCCTCAAAGCAGGCTATCTCAGGATCTAAAGCAGCTGGCTGCTGCAAATATGAGCTTTGCCTTGTCATAAACAATTAATACACAGCACAGGGTATGCTTTTATAGTGCACTTCAAACACGCTGAAGCACGCTTTGTTTTTTATGTAATTTGACTTGAAAATTTCATGAGCGCTGCCGCCAAGTGTCGTTTTTGCCTGCGGCAGTAATGGGTAATGCAGGCTGCTGCCTGGTTGTGACGGTGTTGGGACTGGGGTCTGGGCGCTGTTGGGGGGCTTGGGGCCGTTGGTGCAGCAGACAGAACTGTCCATTTGACTGTGAATTGCTTTTGCACACTTGCGCGCCATCGTAATTGCTGTCATTTCAGTGCCAGACAGCGCATTGCTGTCGTGCCCTGTGAAGGTGAAGCACATGTTTCGATATATTCAAAAATTGGTAGAACTTTACGTGACCTAACGTACCATTAAATCGGTGCTAAGTGAACAAAGTTTGAGTATTTGATTTGTTGAAATTGTTAGTCCTATTAACATAACATCAGACACAGCCGGAAGCTGTCAGCCCAACTATTAGCTGCCGTTGCCTGAATGAAACTTGTACGAATTCTGATTCTTTCTTTCTGCCACGCTAACAATCAACAAAGGTGGAAACTACACTCATATGTATCCCTTTATGTCATTTTCATATTTATCAAGGACATAAAATAGCATAGATAGTTGAAGGAGATAGGAGTTTTACTGATTTAAACCCGGAAGCTTATTCTTGCACTTCTGAGCTTAAAGGTCTTTCAAGCCGAATTTCAAGAGATTAAGTAACAAATGAAGTCTTGATTTGCTCTATTTGAACAATGAAAGAGTTCCGCTCGAAACACCATAAGAAATCGAAATCAGTAAACTTGACTTGCATGCAAGGCACGCAAAAAATATTTCGTGGCCTACTGACAGCCAATTTGTTAGCCAAAACAGAACTTGGCTGCAAGAATGTCGGGGACTGTCAAGTTAATTGTCGCCGAGGGGTAAGAAAAAAAGACGCCCAAAAGGCGGCAGCACAATTGCAATTGCTTGAAAAGTGACCTTCAATAGACCAGCAACAAGGTCAATTTGTAGTGTGTCTAATGTCTAATTGACACCAAAGAATATCTGCACTTGACAATGCTATTGTCTATTGTGTCTGTGTGTGGGTGACTCGGGGCAAGCGCCTGTTTGGCGACCCAGAAACACAGAAAGTGAGAAAGCGCCAACGTCAAGTGTTTCAATTGCGAACCAATGCTAATACAAATGAGGTCATTATGAGAATAATAAAAGCCAGGGCAGGGAAAAAGAGAGAGAGAGAGAGAGCGGGGGTCTCTCCCCCCGCATGGCACCCCATCTATTATTCCCGCTTAATGGCAAGTCAAGTGGCGACAAAGTAGTTCAAGTTTTTTATCTCTTTGTGTTCGCCATTTTAGTTCTTATTCGGTTGGCCAGCGCTATAAAATGGCTAATGAAAACTTGATGAGCATTGAACAAGTGGCAACGCCAGCCAAAGCAAGAACAAAAAACAACGATCTGGTGCAACTGGTAGAAAAGGAGAGAGGAAGAGCCAGAGAGTGAGCTTAATAGAATGGCCAAAAGCGCAAGTGAACCGAGTGAACGCTGGTCGGAAAGCAAAAGGTGATTAACTGCAAATTACTTCGATAAAAGAAAAACTTCAATGGCAGACAGATTTAAAATTAACGATTCTCTTTTACACAATTACGCTCTTGCAAGCGGATACGGGTTTTCCAATTCTGTCTTGTGCGACATTCTTAAACGTTGGCGGGAAAAGTGATATTTTTATTTATTATGAAATTCATTTTATAAATGCCAGAGTGCGCTCTCTCTCTCCCTCTCTTTCTCTTTAGTACAAATTACTCTCCTAAGAGTTCATTCGGTTCTGCCAATTCTGTTTTGTGCGACATTCTTAAACGTTGGCTGAAAACTTGATTCCTTTATATTAATTATGAAATCTATTTTTGATATGCCAGAGTAATTGAAAACTTTTAAAATATGCGCTTCTTGTCTCTCTTTTTCTCTTTAATGCAATTACTCTCCTAAGAGTTCATTCGGTTCTGCCAATTCTGTCTTGTGCAACATTCTTAACTGTTGTGTGCGCAGCGCGAAGTCAATTTTTATAGTAAATGCCTGCTGCTGTTTGGGTTTGCCGGGACGCAAGCCGTTTGGCGTTGCCAGACGAAGGACAAACAAACACAAATTGGATAAGAAATATGAATAAAACATATATTCTTTATGTGTATCTATGGAAAATATAAAAACCTAGCCAAAGTTCAGGGATCAAAAGATGGCCTAAGCAAAATGGCGCGAAAATGTTGCAGCCGCAAAAGTTTTTCAATCACATTTTTCTGTGAGACAAAGACAGGGCGAGCGACAGAGATGGTCACAGAGAAAGAGAGAGAGAGAGAGAGAGAGTTTGCTAGCAAGGTAAGCTTCTCGGTCTTAGCCAGGACATTGCTGGATATTAAAAAGTAGTTTGGTAACAGTTCGTAGAAAAAAAAAGAAGTACCAAAGACGGCAATGCAAAAGAAAAAGTAAATGGAAGCAAAAAAAAAACGAACATTTTCAGCGCTCGAAACTGAAAGTTTGTGGTGCAAAATACCAAAAAAAAAAAAAAATTAAGCCTGTTTTGGTGGAAAGTGGTCAACTGGACGATACCCTGTAGGCAATTGCGCTCACAAATGTAAATATACAAAAATATACGTGCCCGGATATACTAAAAGACTCTCTTTTAAAAAACTCTTCTGCTAGTTCATGAACATTTTGATATACTTAAATAGCAAATATTGCGGTTCTTATCAACAGGAAGCAAATAATATATAAAGTGCATTTGTCTAGTCGACATACATGAGCGCATATTCATTTTAGCCGTTTCTTTGCTATTGGTAGGGCATACAAAAGAGGGGTAGCCCAATAAAATACTACAACTAGAGCTTATTATGCGCGCATAACTTTTTTCTTGTCCCCCTTTCCCCTTCTGTTCAGCGCGCCGCGCTTCTCTGCTCGTTTATAAGTTACTTTGCGTATTAAGTAAACTTGACTGATAAAGTTCTCGCGGGCCCACACTCTCTTACGCTCGCAGTCTTCCCCCGCTCGCCCGCTCGCTCTCTCTTTCTCTTTACAGCCTCTCGCTCTCGTTGGCGCTTTAAAGCCGCGCGCCATATGCGTTGTCTACAAAATGGCGTGTGAAAGCTCAATGGCCGGCCGCCGTTAGGGCTGTCAGGCGGATGTATGCGTGCATCTGTGTGTCTGTGTGCGTGTGATGTGTGCGTGTGTGTGCGGAATAGTTAGCTGCTCGGTTTGCTCGCTCAGCGAGCGGATTTCGCCGCGTGGCTTATGGCAACTCGCCTTAAGAAGAAGCTGAGCAAAGGAAAAAATATAAAAATTCTGCCGCTGCCAAGTTGTAGGAAACTTGCAACAGCCAAAACAGCGCCCCTTGCCCCTCCCCCTGCCAGTGCTGTACGTCCCCCCCTCCCCGGCTCAGGCACGACTGTTTCTGACTGTTTTATTTTGCTTTTAAGTGCTTGAATATGTCTTGTTAAGTAAGCAGTTAGTTTTTTGGTGCATGTTGTCTACGGCTGCTGCTCTTGCTGCTGTTGCTCTTGCCTCCACATCCCCCCCCCCGCATACCGCCGCACACCCGCACCGCCAGCTCTTGAAGCCAGGCAAAGCCCCACGCACGGGTTAGGTCCAAGATACCAGCCCTTAGCTTGAGCTGCAGCCCTTCAGTTGCTTCGCAAGTTTCGTTGCAAGCTAAAACTTGCAACGAGCTCTGCTTTTCTTGCATTTTTTGTTGGTATTTTTCGGTTTTTTTCTTTTTCATTTTTTTTTTGAGTATGCCAAAAGTTTTTGTTGGCTTTTATTTATTTTGCCTTCTGCGCTGTCTTTTTGGTCGACAACTTTGAGCAAGCCCCCAAAAGTCAGTGCGGCTCCCCCTTGAACGCCCTTCCCGCCCACCAGCCATCCTTCTGTTGGGCTGTGCAAAGTCCAAGCCGAAGTTGTTTTTAAAGCTTCTGCTGCGGCATGTGTGACATAAGTAAGCCTAAGAAGCTGCCACATTTCGGTAACTGGGTATTTGCTATCTGGGCCGAGCTTACAGTTCCATTTCAGCTATCCCCCAAACCCACCCGTTCTCACCCACACACAGACAAACACATATACGCACATTATACACATTTAACTTTAACAGCTTTGCGTGACAGCTACTGAAGAAATTATCTGAAAATTGGCTACATTTTCATGTAAAACAGAACGAATTTAAGATTATTTAGAATGTGTCTAAACTTAACTGATTTTTAGCTATGCCTAAGTACATTTTCATAGCATAAGACCAACTAGGTGGCATCCTCTTTAATTTAAAAATACAATATGTACATTAAGCTAGGTGGCAACTCTTGTGCAGTTCTGCAGTTTTTGCGTACATGCTTTGGGTGGCAGCACTAATAGGATTAATACCCGTACTTAACTAGTTGGCAACTCTTGATAATATGTTGTCCCTCTTTCGATATTTTATCTGAGCTAGTTGGCAACGACAGCTCCTTCAATTTTCAAGCCAATACTCAACCTGTGCGCTTGGTGGCATCCCCTCCTCAAAGCTATTTAATAGTCGTAAAACCGAGTTCTGCTTAATGCTGGAATTAGATTAACAACCTTGCTCTTATTGAAGAGCACTATTTGTGTATGTGTATTTTTGTGCTAGGTGGCAACCTCTGACGTTGAACTTGGGCCTCTTCCGCGCAAATGAGCAATTGTGGTGGCTGGTTAACCCGCCCGTTCGCACCCAGAACGGAACCCGCTCGGCACAAAAGTTCAATTGCATAAATTAACAAAAGCATTTGCGCACACAAAATTCCACATAGCTGATTCTGGCAACGCCGTTGACCCCCGGCCAGCTCACCATTATTGATGCATTCAAATGACAATTTGCGCATGAAATAAGAGACAGTGGGCAGTGGGGACAGCGGGCATGAGAGATGCGACTGTCCGGCCTGCGAGTGAACTCATTAAAATGCCATTTAATTAATCATCGCAACGGCAAACGAAGCCAACCAAATGCTATAATTCAACGCAATGGCAACACCAGCCGCCCACCCAGCCCCCTTTGTCCACAGCTGCCCAGGCAGACGGGGCAGCTGGGGTGGGGCTAACTGTGGCCACTCTTTTGGCTGATAATATGCTGTGGTCGATTGATTCATCTGGGAGTCACTCATCGTGGACGGCCAACTACACTGAACTGCAACGTTGCCAGATGGTTCGCTCAATCATTCGCATAAGACAATGGAAGTGCAAGAGTGTGGGGATAGAGTATCAATTATCTGGACTTAAGCTCAACTTCGCGGCTCAATTGACTCACTGCGAACTGGACTCTGCGCGCAAACAGCTCAAACGGCTCAGCAGCTCAGTCAACACGCAGCCGTGTGACATCAATCAAGCCATCAATCAAAAATTTAATAACCCTCCATATGCTGGTTCACTCGATCGATTTAGGCTAGACGGAAATTGTCTATGTCTGGAGACCGGGGCTGTTGCTGCAGCTACCTGGTTGCCGTCACACGCACAATATTCGCACAGCATCCGCCTCTGGGTCGCGAGGGTTGCCAGACCAGGCAAATTATGCAGCGGCCCATCGATCAAAAATATGCCACGCAACGGTTCTCGGCTGTCTAAAGGGTGTGAGGGCGGAGCCGTGGCACCCCACAGGTTTTTGCAGTCATCAATTCGGTCTTTGATTTGCCTTTTCGCTTTTCTGCTTCTTCTTTCTTTCGTTTCACATAGTGTTAAGGGTATATTGGTTTTGTCTAGAGACTACGGCGTATGTTATTCGCCTCTACGGGCTAAGAACATATGGCCACGCCCATGGAAAAGTCGTTTTAGGTCTATACCTTCCACAGCTTAGAGCTAGAATAAACACTGTTTAAATGCAGAGCTATGAATGAGCTTCTTTAGTTTGAGCAAGAGCTTCTCTTATGTGAAATATCCTTAAATATTTGGCTGGTATTACGCAGTCGTTTGCACCCGATTGCAATGTTCTTACTTAGTTTTTTTTTATCCTTTTTTCTTGTCAAGTTTTTAATTCTTGGCCTTTGCCTTGCAGCGTTTGCATTTGGGTGGATTTTTCCTTTTTTTTTCTTTGCGATTAAGCGACTCGTGACTCAATTGAGCTGTCAGTGCTGTCATCCTGGCATGATGGATGGCGGCAACAGGAACTGACACCCCTATTCCACCTATTTATATGTGTATGTATACTCCGAGCCGAAATTTTGATACATGCAACAAAGTGCTGCACGTCTTTTGTGCGCTCTCTCTCTCTCTAATTTGGCCGTATGCTCAGCTCAGCTCAGCTCAGCCCAGCTCCGCTCGGACTGCAGCTGGGGAGGGGTGGGGGCAGGTCGGAAAAAAATTGTCAGACATTTTCCAGCATGGTTGCGCATGACAATTGCATTGACTTTCCCATCCTACTGGCGTTTTCATATTTAAATGTGACATTTAAAATATTAATATTATTATCATTGAAATGCTTAACAAGCCGTAGCTTAAGCGCTTGTCGGAAAAGCAATTAACGTTTCAATTTTGTTCTCAATTTGTACAAAGTAAATTTTACTAAGTGATTCAATCAGCATTCAGTTGAATTGCCAATAAATTTGACAGCAAGTATTAACTGCTCATGTTAAATGTCGTGACTACGGATTGACTGACACAGCGCGAACAGCAAGCGGGAAGTCGCTGGTTCAAAGTTAGCAGCCATTTATTAACTTTGAAAATGTCATTGCAAGTAAATTGTGTTTCAATTCAAAATTGAACATGGGACTTTCAATTCAACTCAGCTAAGCAGTTCAATCAATAAGATAATTGAAATGACAATGCTTTGGAATCTCATTCAAATACAATTTCAAAGCTTAAATTTCCATTGAGACGCCAGCTACTAGTGCATTAAAATATCCATAGCAGCATTTTAGTTTTGCATAGTTTTCTTTAACGAGACTTTAATTTCAATTTAAAAGAAATTAACTTCATCAACGAAAATATTGAAATTATTTCTCAAACGTTAGATTGATGTATGCTAATTGGTTCGGGCAATAATATCAGCTATCTTTTTACACATTTGTAGACATATTTTTAACTCAGCAAATGCGTTTCAATTAAATAGTTGACAACGGCAACAATTTTCAATACGATTTCGTCAGTTGGCTGGAAAATCTTTAGGCTATAAACGATGCTCAATAATGAATACAGCCAGTGGCAGACTTTATCTTAAAGATACCTTACACACACAGAGATACATATACAGATACAGATGTACATTCATTGAACTGGGCCTCGGGAAGGTTAAGTGACTCAGAGTTGACAAACAAGAGAGTGTAATAAAAACAATTTGTTATTGCTTGCGGCTATTCAAATTGTTTGAAATATTCAAACAATCCACCGATTACTAAATACTGAGTACTGTATGCCGAACACCATCCCGAGTTGCGAGTGGAGAGTGTTGGGTAGTGTGGGCATATACATATGTATGTATTGTGCAAGTGCACTCTATAAGCTAGCCTGCCGCTGCCCCCTGGCTCTGCTAGAAAAGAGAGCTCGCATTGGAAAGCTAAATTAACACCATCACACAAAGTAATTGACTTCAATTAAAAAATAATTCCATACAAATAGCTGAGCGCTTTCGATGTGGCTGTTAAACGACAAGCAAACAATGTATTTCAATTTCAGCATTTTCCGAGATAGCTCTAAACTATACTCTATGTCATACATATGTGCAGCGATATCGCTCCACTTTATTTGACTAAGGCCAGCTCTATCATGTACTTTGTAAAGTTACCAGGCAGCTTAACATGGATATTCAAGTTGCTTAACAGGAGAGTCAAGTTGTCAGCAGCTGAGCTGCGATATCGCATGCTCTTCTTTGACTTAGCACTGCTTTACCATGTACCTAGTAAAATTAGCAGGCACTTAAGTTATAAAAGAGTTTTTCTTTATTTTCTAGCCACCAAGACAGCCCAAACTTTAGCTGGCAGTTTAGCCAACTATTCTATTATAAAATATGTATATGTATATTGGCACTAGATGAATACATATGGCAGCGCGAGCTGCGTTTGACAGGATAATATGAAATAATTGGCATAATTGCCAACAATTATTGTATTATATGGAAGAAAACTTGAGCAATTTAATTGGTAGTTAACTAACGTGAGTTTTGACAGAAACGTGTGAAAACGAGCAGGTTTTCCACTCGGGAATATTTCTGTTTCTACCTCCTTGATTGCACATTTAAATATCACATGGGGTGAGTTTTAGGCGTTGACGAATAAAATTTGATCGGGTACAAAAAATGAAAGCACAAAATTGGAGCAGAAAACAAAGTGGAAATAATAATATGAAACAATTGAAAATCGTTGTACTCAACGCAACGGGCCAAACAAATACAAATTTGTTGTATTATTTTGTAATTTTGTTGTGTCTATGCAACAGTTCTTCATTCATTTAAAATTCATTTAATGCACTCGCCTCAAATGCAAATACATTCAAATCGATGAGAGATGTAGAATGTAAAAGTGTTTTATAAACTGTCGAGGTGGGAATGTGTGCATGTTTATGCATGCAAATGAGCCCATTTTCATCTACTATCTGGCATCCTACGACAGCGCTGTCATCTGGCATCTCACTCCAACAATTGTCATCTGGCATCTCTGTTGCGATTGCAATGCGTGCAAGTTTATTTCAATTGCCATTATAATTACATTTTTTATAGTTTGAAAAGTGGTGTTCATTTATTTGTGGGGTTACGGGCGAAAATGTGATGAAACAATTTAAATTACAATTGTTAAATTCTAATTTTGTTAAACACTCTTGATGATCGGAACTTAAGTGGAATTTTGATTGCGGTGAAAGGTAAAGGACGTGTAAATGAATTAAGTACAAGTAAGAAAATACCCTAGGACAATTTTAAATTAAGTAATCAGAAGGATTTATGTCTCGTTATTTGATAGTTGCTTAGCTCAAGTAAGCTAAGGGAAGGGAAGGATATGGGAGAGGCGCGAGCAACAACGTATCAAGTTTCAGCTCGAAGTCTTTAAGTTGCGGAATTTAGTGAGTACGTAGTGTCGTATAGTCGGTTATAACCAGGTATATTATAGGGTTGCCTGTCACTGACATTCACTCAATGTCTCAAACACCCTCATGGTGTGTCTGCTTTTGCCAGGGTACAAAAAACTAAATTTAATTTTGAATTCTGCTTGTCAATTGAGTGATTCTGATTGAGGCAAATCGAATGCAACGAAAATTAAATTTTAATTAAATGCAAAAGTGATTTGAAATGCACAAAATAAAATACGAGCCAAAGAAGAGAATTATTAGAAATTTGAATTGTTAATTGATTGATGATTGAATGCATGCTTTACCAGTTGCAGCTGATTGATGGAAAATAGTGATTTGGTTGGCCGGCAGCTAACAGGGGAATTGAATTGTATCAATTACTAGAAAATATTGATTTTACTGTTTGTTCTAATAAATGCACAACAAAGGAGTCTAAAAGCTTTTGCTGCAAGCTTTCAATTAGACGCTTGATTGCAGCTGATTGAAAGGTGAACAATCCCAAATGCAGTTATTTTTACATGAGACTGAAAACTGTTAGCTTATTGAGCTACAGAATTTGTATGTTGATTAAAATAGTTGATTGATAAAGCATCTACATCCAAAAGAGTTTAGAAACCTTTACTGCTTAAGCAGGGAAGCGAATTAATACCAAAGCATTTCCCGTTGGGATGAATAGAAAATCATAAGACAAGCAACAGTAACAAGATTTCAACTATAGTTATTTGATTGAAGCTGATTGAAACACTAACAATTTCAGCTTTAGTTGATTGAACGCGACGAAAGGCATGAGACTTAGCACTGTCTGGGAATATAGATGCAGAAAATATATAGATTTTCAATTGATTGAAATGGTTGATTGATGTAGGGAAACAAATTGTCCATAAAAGCTGGGCAGCACTTTTAGGGCTAGGACTTAAAGCTAAGTTCAGACAACTGAATTTGTGCCAAAGAGCACAGGGCGTGGTCAGGCTTTCGGTAGGGCAGCCGTTAAATATTTAATTAAATTCACACAAAAACCACATTTTGAAGTAGCCTGCAAAGCAACAAAGTAACAGCTGGCCCAGCCCAAAGCCAAGAAAGTAACAGGAGAATGAAAATGCTTTTTGCGGTTGGCATTGAAATGAGTAGAAATGCGCAGAGGCTCAGTGAATCTCTTTTGTAAGGGGGGCGGGGAAAGCGGGGGTTGGGTGATGTCAGAGGTGATGGCAGTGGGGGCCCTTCCTTTGGTTCGGGCGAACACTTGCAAAATGCCACTGACAACCAAAGAAAATTTATAGCAAAAATTTATGTACTCATTGTTGTTGCGTTTTTTGGCAGACGCACCGAGGGGCGCGGGGTGCCGTTTGAGATAGGGGCGTGGCAAGGGAAGTGGTTCGGCAAATGGACAGTTGGACAGTGTACGCAAAATATTTGCATGCTGTTAATACTTTTATTGCAAAATATCTGTACGTCTCGCTGGGGTCTAAAGATGCAGCCGCCGAGGCTGACAGTCGGCCCCAACAGACATGTGTCAGCTGCAAGGCGTAGGCACAAGGGGGGTGAGACGTAGCGGCCCGCTGCCAGAGTTGCCATTCATATACGAAAAATATTTTCATGTTTAAATGCTGCTGCGCGGCTCATAAATCACTTGGCAAAATGTGTGCGACGACGAGCTAAAGGGGTCGGTGGATTGCATAAAAGAAGGGGGGAGAGTGGGTTCGGGAGAGGGGATGGTGTGTTTGGCAGTTCCCAAGATGGCAACAGGAATGGAGGCTGAATCCTGAATGCCGGCCCGCTGCAGTGCGTCAAGCGTGAAAAAGGCAGCTACTCGTTGCTAATTTTTGCAGCCACTGTTGGCGCTGAAGCGTGTCGACAACACACACACACAAACACACACACATTGGGCATGCCTCATTTAAATGCGGCAACAGCCACTTGCCACACAGTGCCTGGGAATTCGGTTCGCACAGCAAACAACTTTAATTGCAATAAATTTGCCACACATTCCGAGTCGCTTGCATTTTGGCCAAGCCTTAAGGCCAACTTGAAGCCCAGTTGGATGCTTAACAAGTTGTGGTTGTTGTTGTTGTTGCTGCTGCTGCTGCTGCTGGCAACTGACTGACAGCACAGACTGTTAGTTGCTGCAAGTGACTAGACACTTTTCTTTATATTTGTGGCATATTTTCTTCGCTGTCAGTCTGCAGCCCAAAGGCCAACAGTGTCATTAAGAACTTAATGAAAGGATGAGCAAAGTTGTCCGAAAGCCCGATTGAAATTGTGAAATGCATTGAAAAGCGAACAAAAAGCGATTAAGAAGGACAATGTATTTGAAATACAATTGATTCAGTTTGAAAGAGTTGATTTCTAGAGTGTGGAAATGTTTGAACATGAATCGAAATGCTGTAAGACGATAATTAAATGCTGCATTTAAGACTCTAAGCTCAGGCTGAGAGTTGGAAACAATGGATTGAAGGCTTCAAACATATTGCTGGAGAAACTGAAACTAAAAGTAATGATTGAAACGTCTGATTGAATGCTGCAATGCATTGATTGAACAGCTAAAAGTACATACAAAGTTTGATGGACTACGGATGGATACAATCAGAATTTAACTAAAGCTTGTCAAAAAACAAAAAAATAACTGAAAGGCGTATAATGTACTTTTATTGAAGCTATTTTGTAGCACATTGAATAGAAGGTTGATTGAAGCGATTGATTGAACACTACAGCGCACGATCAAGTGCTCGGAGGTACAGCTTTAGAATAAAATTGAAATATCGTCAAGCATTTTGTTTAGTTGAACCATAAAAATTGACATTCAAATCATTTGATTGAAATTGATTGAAGCTGAACGTATTTGGGCAATAAAAGAGGTTTGACTACAAAGTTCTTAGCTAGCTGAGCTAAAATTTAATTTATATTGACGTAATGTCGACTTGATACTTAATGTGCGCGGCACGTGTTTGCCTACTTTGATATTGTCTCTCGGCAGGGGAGGCGGGGAATAGTGTTGAAGTTAATGGCAGTTGAAAGGAAAACTGAAACTGAAATTGCATGGAGCAGACATTGAGAGCATATGTGTGCTGTCTATACCATATGACAAAGCTGTCACCTTATCGCCAGCTAAATCTTGAGCTGCAGAGCACATTAATTGGAACACACTGGAGCACAGGATGCCGTATTGGGGTTTAGTTGGATTGCTTTGGGGATTGACTAAAGGAAGCTGCTGAGAGAGAAAAGCGCCGCTTAATACAAAAGAAAAGCAACTGAATGCAACACGAGGCAAGGCGGATGGTGTCGATGCCAATGCCTTTAATAGCATAAGCAGGCAACGGAGTGCTACTTAGCTAGCTGCTGCAAAGGTAGATGGCGGCCAGCAGAGAGCTGCAACTGGAGCTGAAGCTGAGACTGAGGCAATAGAGAGATGCATAGATAACATGCTGCCATTGAATGAAAAGGATTTTGGCGCACGCTTAAGACGTTGATGAAGGAGCTGCAAGGAGAACAAGCAACAAGAACTAACAGCAGGCGGAACCTGAGTGCGACGTGGCCTCCAGAGACTCTGCACGGCACATGGTGCATGAAAAGTGAAGTGTGGAAACAAAGTGCAAGACCCGCAGGCTGGGCAAGCGGCAAGCTCTGGCATGGGGTAGAGTCGTCGTCATCGTCGTCATTCTCATCCTCCTACCTATTCGCATTCTCATCGCCAGCGTCACGGCATCATCCTTTCAGCGTTGCACTATATGAGTATTTCCTGCCCGCCTGGGCCCAGCTACTTCTGCATTTCGTGCGGCAGCTTCATCCGCTCCAGCGCTTTTCATATGTCCGTGTATGTGTGTCTGTGTGCGTGTGTGCCTGCCTGCCTGCAGTTGTGTTTTTCTCTTCAGCCTGCCCCGTTTTTTTTGAATACCCTACGCAGCGACTGTAGTAGTTTTTTTTTTATAAAATATGTAACGCATTGGAGAAAACATTCCTAGGGCCATATGGCATACATATATATATATATATCGGATCTATGAGAAAAGTATGCAAGCTCATCTCTCTTGATGTAGCATAGAGCTTTCTTTCTTTTAGCTGCAGGCAGTAAAATATGCTCAGATTAGTTGGATCAAAACACCATATCATAAAGCTACTATAAAAACTATCTGTCATATCTCAAATTTTCCTTATGTGCGGCTGCCCTTGGGGGCATGATCAAGCTCAAAGGTTCGTGTACTCATTTGCTCAATTCAAGTTCAGAAATGTTTACCAATTCCAAAAATAAATTTCTGAATGCATTTGCGAAAAGTTTTTATTTGCTTTGATAGCAAGAAAAACTTGAGCATATTCTGAAGGGAACTTGTCTTGGAAATCCTCAGAGTAGGTCGGCCTGAATTCCCTTTCGGTTAGCAGGTGCAGCGTATTTAATGTTTGGCTAGTTCTGCTTTTATGCAATTTCTTCTATTCTTTTTTTGATCAGTCTTGTTGTATTTCATCAACAGTGCCTGCATCATTCTGCGCACATTCGGTGCCCCATGCAGCGTGTGGCGCTATTAACACTTTTGTCATTATCGCAAGCGGGCGGGGGGATTGGCAGCTTTGCAGGGGGCCTGGTCTAACTCTCACGCTTAAACGTAGCCGTTGCCGTTACGCAGGTGAGTGGCCAATGGGCGGGCCCTGAGGGGCTGCTGCTTGGTAGATGCGGCACGGCAGAGCGGAAGTTGAGACTTCCGCTTGACGTCGACGCCCCCCGCTCCTGTTGCTGATGGCTGATGAAGCTATTCGATTTAAATGCAGGCACTTCCAGCAGCTGTGGGGCATTGCGGGGGTTGGGCGCTAGGGAGAAGGGGCCCCAGCGCCGCTCCTCTGGACGTCGCATGCGTATTCAAGTGTAAGCGAGCTGAAGTGTCATTGTGTATTGGGAGCAGAGCGTGCGGGGCATGAAGGGGCGGCTTGTAAAGGGGTAAGCGGAGCGAAAATAGGTGATAGGGGCGGGCGAGTTGCTGGGGAGCTGGCGCTACGCTCTGGCCATGTTCGCTGATTAGGGTTGCGCACAATGGCCGCAATGACATGACGTGTACAAGTGGGTTCTTTTTCTTCCGGCGTGCCAGAGGGGGCGTGACAGCAGACTGAGGGATTCAATAGAACATTTAGGTTACTTTGTGGATGGGCTGATAATCAGTATACTTTTGATGATGTCGTTGGCAGCGACTAAAGTTTGCTTGCAATATACTTAACATGGGCACAATTAACAATTAATGTCAAATGTTATCGATACATGTTATCGATAATTATGTTTGTTAACGAGGTAACGCCTGTCATGCTGGCTGCCATGATGACAAGTGAGTTATTTTCTAGCGATAACTGACAATGCTTATTTTGATATGTTTCTATGCAAAGTTTACCGATTACACGAATTGCCAAATATAATTGAGTTATCCTTTTGATACATTTTGAGAGCAAGCAGTTCATCAAAACTTTGCCTTGAAAATATTTGAATGCTATCGATAATAGCTTTTGCTTATCGTTAACAATTAATAATGACATATGTAATCGAGATATAATGCAATATATTTATGGACGCTATCGATAACACTAATCGCACATATGGTTGTCAATGACTGATAATTAATGATAATTAGCTTGTGGGCATCTTAAGCTGTAAACATTTTTCAAAGATCAAGATCGAACAACTCTGGAACATGTTTACAAAAACATTTGACATTTATTTGCATAGGCTTTAGCTTCAGCTTCAGCATTCTTATCGCTAAACCATTCAAAAACAGCCAAACAGGAGTCAGGGAAAACAAAGACATAACCTTAAATTCGATTACAGATACATATCGTTATCGATATGCATGAAGCCCCATACAAATTACCATTTCCGCATGCAAAACATTTCGGATTTGCATGAGAACAGATGCGGTATGAGGGGCGAGGCGATAAGGTGAGAGCTGAGAGAAAGGAAATGAATTATTTATGAATGGCATTCGGGATGCCACTTAATTTCGTATGTAATCCCAATCTGGGCACGGCCCCGCACGCTCAGCCTACCTTAAGATAAGTTCACGCACAATCGATAATTCATATGCATGGCATTTTGTCCGCGTGTGTGTGTGTGTGTGTCAGTTCGGCATATTGTGTGTGTGAATTCGTTTTTGACTTTTTTCGCCCGCTTACGTGCGAATTATGGTGCCCGCAGCACCGCCCCCTCGACATGCTGTCATAAGATTTATGCGGCGTATGTGCGGTGTGTCAATTTTCTCGGGGTATTTCAACAAGCCCCTTCCTCTGGGTTCCACCTTTGTCGCATTGCCAGCGCTCACTTATGCAAAGTGGCTGCAGAGGATGAAAGTGCAGAGATTGTTCTCGTCCTCGTCCTCATCCTCGTCATCATCGTCATCGTCATCGACATCGACATCGTTATCGTTGTTGTTATCATTGTGCTTGTTGTTGCTGCTGCCACCCAATGAAGTGGAAAATGTGAATTTATATGAACGACTACGCGGCATAAGTAATAAAAAGTAGCAAACGCAGTCGATGACGTTGACTGGCCCCAGCTCCCTCGTCCAGCCTCATTCAGCTGCCTGCCTGGTGGCTGTCGTTGGTTCCTTGTTCTGGCCAATGCTCTGCTCCGGCAACGTTGCCCAAGATGCCCCGTTAAGATAATTTTAACGATGTCGATAAACTTCAATTTCATTGCCTGCCGACTGACTGCGGCAACGAGCGATGCCTGATCCGCTTGCCAGGCTCCGGCCAAAGAGGGACAGCGAGTCCTGGCGGCTCCTGCTCCAGCTCCAGCGGCTGCTGGCGTTGTGCCATTTATGAGGCAACTTTTGCTTGAATACCATTTAACTGTGTAATATTGGATAATGCTGTCGATGACAGCGCGACACAGCCCATCCTGATTGGGTGACCAAATGACCCCCTCGGTGCCGCGTGGCGCCTATAATTCGATAATTCTTGATTACATTTCGCTTCACGTTTACAACTGCCACCGGATTGTGAGGTATTGGGAGGTGGATTGGTGTGTGTGGAGAGAGAGAGAGAGCTGTTATAATGTGGAATGGTTTTCTGACTTATTGCGATTATTATGATATCGATAGCATATCGATTGTTGTGGCAAGCTGCTTACAGCTGAATGGTGTGTCGGCCTTACATTATCTATACTTTAAGGAAATGTTTTTTGTGGAGTCTGTTATGATGTGGGCTGGTTTGTTACTTGCTGCAACTATTATGTTATCGATAAGAAATCGATTGTTGGGGCAAGGTGGTCACAGCTGCAAAGGTGCACCGGACTTTTGTTATCTCAACTACAAAGAACTTCTTTCTATTTGTGGTCTGCTACGTGGGCTGGTTATTGACTTATTGCGACTTTTATGATATCGATAACATATCGAATGTTGTGACAAACAGCTGACAGCTGACAGGTATATTGGGTTTATGTTGTCTCAACTTGAAACAACTGTTTTTTTAGGATGGTTGTTGTTCGTGGGCTGTTTTTTTGCCCATTGCGGCTGTAATGATAATGATAACATATTGATTGTTGTGTCAAGCTGCTTGCAAAGGAACAGTGTGGAACAAACAACATTTTTTGGGTAGGCTCATTGCAAAGTTTTCGATAATATATGCAAACAAGTAAGAGGTTCTAGTCGGGAGCTCCCGACTAGGGGATACCCTGAACCCTCATATTCCAACACCAAATGCAGCGCGCGCTTATAGATAGAGAGTAGCGGGGAGGTGGCGATAGGTATAAAATGAAAGATAATCGATATATATATACTTTTCTAGAAGCTACATGTCAAGTTTGGTAACTCTAGCTCTTATTATTTACCAAAATTGCTTAAAAAACAGGATATCGATATACATTTTTATCGATTACTTGGAAACGGGGCAAGTTATCGATTATCGGAAACAAACTCGATCTGCGTAGGAACTAGGAGCACCTACATCTAAAATTTCAAGTCCCTAGCTCTTATAGGTTCTGAGATCCTTGCGTTCATACATACGGACGGACGGACGGACGGACGGACGGACGGACAGACAGACGGACATGGCTAGATCGACTCGGCTGTTAATGCTGATCAAGAATATATATACTTTATGGGGTCGGAGATGCTTCCTTCTGCCTGTTACATACATTTGGATTTTGCACAAAAACATAATACCCCTTTTACCCATTTTTAATGGGTTCAGGGTATAAAAAGACATGTATATTTCTGTTTAATGTAACTTAAATGGGTTGTTTGGAGGTAACACGGTTTGTCGATAATTTATTGTTCGAACTGAGTTGGGTCAAGTGATGTTTACTTAAAAACATTTAATGCGATTACCGATATCGATAACATATCGATTGCTGAGACCTTTAGATGCTATCACAGAGTTCAACTATGGAAAAGCCTGTCAAAACAATTTACAAGCCAACAAGTGGACTGGGCAGAACATTGCAAATTGGGTAGACATTGGCAATTAAGTGCTGCCCCGCAGACCTATCAGAAGCAAATGCATTCAGTTTGCAATCCAATCAAATCAAATTCCACTTTGGCCGGACCCGTCGGCCATTCCGGTAAGTGCTGGTAACCACCCGACAATAACAACAACAACAACAACAACAACAGCAGCAGCAGCAGCAGCAAAAAACTCAACACTCTGGCAGTTGTTTAATGTGCGCGTATTCAATTCATAACCACGTATGTCACCTACCAACATCCGACCCCTCTACCCACTGATAGCCACCACCCGCAACTAGGGAAACGCAAAGCAGTTGGCCATGTTGGGCTGTTTTTTGTGCCCATCTCGTTGTGGTTAAATGATTTCTGTTATTTTCTTTTATACCCTGAACCCATTAAAAATGGGTAAAAGGGGTATTATGTTTTTGTGCAAAATCCAAATGTATGTAACAGGCAGAAGGAAGCATCTCCGACCCCATAAAGTATATATATTCTTGATCAGCATTAATAGCCGAGTCGATCTAGCCATGTCCGTCTGTCTGTCCGTCCGTCCGTCCGTCCGTCCGTCCGTCCGTCCGTCCGTCCGTCCGTCCGTCCGTCCGTCCGTCCGTATGTATGAACGCAAGGATCTCAGAACCTATAAGAGCTAGAGACTTGAAATTTTAGATGTAGATGCTCCTAGTTCCTACGCAGATCGAGTTTGTTTCCGATAATCGATAACTTGCCCCGTTTCCAAGTAATCGATAAAAATGTATATCGATATCCTGTTTTTAAAGCAATTTTGGTAAATAATAAGAGCTAGAGTTACCAAACTTGACATGTTGCTTTTAGAAAAGTATATATATATCGATTATCTTTCATTTTATACCTATCGCCACCTCCCGCTACTCTCTATCTATAAGCGCGCGCTGCATTTGGTGTTGGAATATGAGGGTTCAGGGTATCCCCTAGTCGGGAGCTCCCGACTAGAACCTCTTACTTGTTTATATTTCTTCTTTTCGGGTTTAATTTTGGGCTGAATAAGCCCCCTCTGACTGCGCCCCAGCGCCGTCTGCTTGATGATGCTGACAATATTTTTTGAATAGCTTTTGCAGGTTTTCAAAACGATTCATTTCATTTCCATTTTATTATTTAGAATTCCGCCTCGGTTTTGCTCCTTTTACTTTATTTTTTCGGAGCTGTTTTTATATTTTTTCAGTTATTGCTGTTGCACATTTTTCATGTCACTAAAAAGGTTTCCACATGCCGTCGACGTCTACCGATATGTGCGAAAAACAACCCGTTTGCCGCTGTTGACCGGCGGCGTGCGGGCACTTGCCCCTAGTTTTTTTCGTGTTTTATTTGGCGCTATGCATATTGCATGTCTGTCTGTGTGTGCGTGTGTGCCGCCTCTGTGTGTGCGTGCCTCGACAGCACATTGCGCTACTATCGCACCGCTTTGAGAGCTTTCCCGCTGTTGCTTTGGTATTGGCGAGCTTTCGAGGGCAGCTTATTGCTTTTTGGTTCACTTCATGATTATCTGTGATATTTGTTGTGCTTCTTTCTATGCTTCTCTCGTTTTGTTCTTCCCTTTATCTCTAACTTGGTATTAATATATTTTTTTGGATCGCTTCTCTCTATCGACAATACTTTTGACACTATTTATCGTTTCTGCTTCTGGCTTTGCTTTTCTTTTAACTTCTTGCTTTAGCTTCTAAGTTTGTTTCTTACTGTTCCTGTTGCTTCTCGCTTTTCTTTTTACTTTGCTGCATATCTTTTGACGGCTTTTATTTCTCGAATTTTTGCTTCACTCTTTACTTACCGCTTTAGTTGATTCTGTGCTTCTTTCTATTGCATCTCTTTTAAAATATGCTTGTTTGCTTCTCTTTTTGCTTTTGGCGTTAGCTCTTTTTGTGCTTCTTCCTATTGCTTATCGCATTGATTGTCCAGTGCTTCTCTAGTTTGCTATTAGCTTTCGGGTTCCACCGCCAATACGCATTGGTGCTTGCTTTGCTTCTTCAGCTTAAATTGGATCTGTGCTTGCGCTGTTGCACAAGTATTAGTGAGCTTTCGCTGACCAAACAAGCGTTAGCCGAGTGACGACTCGTGCGAGTCCATGAAGTACGTGTGTCGCATGTGTGTGAAAGCTTTCTGCTTTTGTGTGCCGCATTTTCGATTGTAGCGCAACGTTTGCTGCTGCGCTGGCCAAATATTTAAGTGCGCTCTTGTTGCAGTTACAGCATATAAATATTGGATATACGTATAAAAAATACACACATCGTATACCTAGTGGATAGCAAATGTATCTGTCGCAGTGCACGCAGCACCCCCATCCCCCGGGATGTGTGCTTAAATGTGTGGAGTGCTATCGCTGGCTGCCATTTAATAGCATGTGTCAAGTACATTGAAAAAGTCTATTTACGTAGCAATTGCAACATTGCCCGTTGCATGGGCTCTGGCATGTGGGCGTGGCACCAGCGATTTTCAGTTGATGATTGCGTATTTTTATGGATACGTGCCGGGCGAAGCGGATTTGGGTTGGGTGCCGGGTGTTGCCACAAAAAAATGCGACAAAATATTGTTTTGAGGTTTGAAATTTCATTTTATTTGATTTCGGCGACTATATTTTGTCCCAATCGATTGTGGCCATCAAGTGCAAGAGAATCAAATAAATAATATATGAAAGTGAAAGAAACTAAATAAAAAAATTTGAAATATATCTGAATGCGCGGAAAACCTATTTATGTGGAAAATGTGGTCAATATGTAATTTATATTTTAATTTTTCATATGCACGCGTTTTCCATATTTCATTCGAAATCTAATTGAGCGCAGGCATACACTTCATAGTCTGACGATTCCTTGTTGAACTTGCCATATATATAACTTTGGCCAACATGGGACGAAATGTTTCGCAGTCGGTTTATTAATGCGTAAGTTGGACATGTGGCGAGAGAGAAAGAGAGAGAAGAGCCCCTCTCTGGCCAAAGATTGTATTTTTTTAGTGTATTTTGAATAGCTTCAAAATCAAAGTCAAATATTTTGTTACTTAGCCTAGCGCTCGGTTGGGTGTGCTTTCCAGAAACAATTTGAGTACGTACCTGCAAGTAGAGAGAGAGAGAGAGAGAGAATGAGAAAATTGTGTAAAAAATTCTGGGTTAAAACAGATACTCTTACTATTAAAAACTTTTCAACTTAGCTAAAAGATACTTCACGCGGCTGGATAAACAATCGAAGCGGCTGACTTTATCGAGGTTTCTATGGAGGTTTCTATGGAGCAAGTCTTTATTTAGCCAAATCGGTGTTAGAACTTATTGATAAGTTGCAAATTTCGAACGATAAATGACACTTAGGCTTTTCTACTCATTCGCAAATTACTAATCGATAAGTCAGAACAGTGTTAAGTTAAATTAACAAGATTTGCCAACTATCGATTGATCACACACAAATGTTGTCAAAGGCTCTCAAATAAAATAAATTAAGCGAGCCCACCCATCGTTACTAAGTGCCCCCAATTGACCGACAAAATGCCTACCAGCTCTAATTTACTTGAAAAACATAATTAACATAAAGCAAGGCCAGAGATGCCCCATGAATTGGCCACTGCAGTGTTGGCAAACGCGAACTAATGAATGTGCAAAGAGCTTTGCTTACTCAACACTGTCAATATCGTATTGTCTAGCTGCATATCAAAGATCTAATTAATTTAAAAGTTGCCGAATGCCCGGGCCCGGGACAGGAAGACGCTGTCAGTTGCCGCACTTATCAATAGATGGCGCTGCGATAGCTCTGTGCTGCGGATGCTGGCAGCTTTCATTTATTTATTTAACATTCATTCATTCGCTCGTTCAATGACTGGGCTTAAAAGCATGCCTCGATGATGTCATTCGCGTTGAGTCAACAACAAGGACAAACTTTCGCTTTTATTTTGCACACATACACATTTACACACAGACACATACGCAGAGCTGGCGCCTTAATGTATGCAGAGGTTTTTGTTGTTTTTATTTTTTGTAGGGAAGCTGAGCGCCGGGCAAAAGTAATTGACATTCGTGATGCCGATGCAGTGGCAAGATAAGAACTTGCCCCAGCCACTAGAAAACAATCAAGACATAAAGCACAGTTAAGCGCCACGTATTCCCAACCCCCCTCCCCCCCATCCCGAACGCCTTTGGTTATGAAAATTGAAAATCTTTGTGGGTAAAGCACTTGTTTTGGCATACCTGCAGCCCTTGAGTCCAGCTTTGGGGAAAATTAAATTCTATTAAGTGCAACTTTTTATTTATTTATTTTTATTTACGTTTATTGCCAGCTTAATGCACCCACTCATGGCTTAATGATAAGCGCCCAGCACCGAAGAGCACCAAGGAGCAACTTCCACGCATGAGATGCAAGAGAGTGAGAGGGAGAGAGAGAGGGCGAAAGATGCCGCAGTTCCTGCACAGTTCGGATAACTTGCAACTTGTTGTTGGCACTTGAAAGTTGCAACATGAACTTTCCCCAGACGCAATATTTTTCGTGTGTCTGGATGTGCATACATATTTCATACACGTATCGCTAGACAAGATTTGAGGAATCGAAAGCGAATAAATTGGCTGCTAAGGAAACACATGCACAGGTTATAAACTTCTCCGTCGCTTCTTGCCTCGCTTAGTGCTTTATTTTTGCCCAGCTTCTTTTATCGATTCATCAACTGCATTGATTTTGCTCATGCTCTGCGTATTGTTGTTAAATTACTTTATGTGCCTTTCGATATTAGTTTTTCCCAGCTTCTCCTATTGCTTCGCACTTAGTTTTTACCCACCTTCTTCTACTGCTTCTCACTTTGTTGCAAGTTTTGATTCTTGGTTTTTTTTTTCTACCTATTTTGTTTATCGCCTTGGTTTTTGGCTTTTAATTTTGCCTTTAGCTTTTCTTATGATATTCTTCGCACATGACTTCTCTTTTTTGCTTCTCGCTGAGGCTTTAATTTCCCACATTTACCTTTGTGCCTTTGCCTCTGATAAAACTTTTTTCGACTTGCTTGATTTTGTTTTTTAACTTTTAAACTTCTCCTAATTGTTTGGCTTTTCGCTTTTGCGTTTTATTTCGCTTCCTTCTGCTACAACTGCACTCCTCGCCTTTGTCTATGTTTCTTGCTCTGATGCTTATTCCTTTGCAGCCCGCTCCACTTATCTATTCACTTCTTACTGCCCTCGTATTGTATTCACATTCTACATTATTCAGGCCTATTCCGGTTCTCATTTTCATTTTATTGCAAAAACTATTTTTATATGGCAAATTGGCACTTACGAAAAAAATGCTTATATGAAAAATCTGCGAAGCATACGAGGGAAAAGCGAAAAGTTGCAGCTGATAGACAGAGACGGTTGAAGTGGGAAGTCGTTTGGCCCGTTGGCACTTCATTTAGTTGTGTATCTTGGGCAAATAAAAGAAAATGTACGCATTAAATGCTGGCAAAATCGGTTGCATTCCAATTTTCCTGCAAGGGCTGCTGGCAACTGAATGCAGGCGTTTGCACTCATTGACATCGATGTCATCGCCCGAGTTGCTTCGAGTGCCCATTACCATTCCGCACTTGGCTACTTATTGCTGTTCTCGGTGCCGCTGTGATATCGAACCCCCCCCCCCTTTCCCTCTCTCTCTCTCTCTCTCTCTCTCTCACTCACTGTCTCTCGGTCTCTGCCCTTTGGAGCAGGTTCCACTTTGTGGCTGTTGAGTCGCATCGATTTCGCGCCATCGTTATAGAAATCATATGGAATTGCCATAAGACCCACTTGAGCTGAGCTGAGCATTGAACTGAACTAGCTTTGGTATCTTTTATATCTCTGGTCCTCAGCAGCCGCTCTCCCTCTCTATCTAAATGGGTCAACTTGTCTACTTTGGCAACACAAACGGGCAATTGTCACTGCCCGTAGTTCTTAGCATCGCTCTCTTTTTTTTTTTTACCCTCCTTTCACTTGAGGCCAACAACTGTTTCTTCTCGTTCTTTTCGCTGACTTTGCATGTCGCTAGTTTAGCAGCTCAGCATTTTGCTGGCAATCAACAGACAGGTAAATGCATATGTGTAGAATCAGTTGGTCTGTCATTATATCTGCATCATGTCTGGAGCTCACGTCAATAGTTTCCCGTCCAAGCGTAGCTGGCAAAAGCAATGTTATCATAATCCATTTGAAATTGGGTTACCTCGACGACAAATGAAACGACTAAAAGGACTTTTAATAATCCGACTCCGAGCGGGCTAATAGAGCGACCAACCAGGAAATAAACCGGGAGCTCATTTTTGCAGTGGGGGATAAAAAATCGATAAAAAGGCGATATTTGAGAAAAGAGTATGAGTGCGAGGGAATTCAAGCAAGAAAAGGACTGATCGTGAGAGGGTAAAGCGACAGCATTCGCCCAAGAAACCAGATCCTACCAATGAAAGAGGTAGGAAGATAAGAAAGCGATAATAAGGCGATACTATTGAAAAGGACTGAGCGCGGGGGAAGTAAAGCAAGAGCACTTCAAGAGATATAACTAAGACAGCAGCTTAATTCCATAATTTTCCTTTAGGGCCTGACAAAAGCCATCAATCCAATGATTTAATGGACGTCATGCAAAAACTAGCCTAGGTATCCGGAGTAGCAAAGACGAGCAGCATATCTTTAAAATTGTAGCTATCTTTGTGCTGTTTCTCATTAAGTTGAGTTCAACTTGAAATTATATTTCCTTTCAGCATGTTTCAGCCAAGAGCAGAGTCTGTGCATATTTTCTGTCAGGAAGGAAAGTACTTTTCTTTGTCAGAGTTTATTTAATTTAAGTTAATTCAGTTTTTCACCGTGCATCAACTGCTTGATTTGCTTGCCTAATGAGATGCTTACCAGGGTCGCTTAGTTTCTCAATATTCCCCCAAAAGCACACACACGCGCACACACGCACACACATTACCACCAAAGATGCTGTCAACGCGTGCTGATTAAAAAAAATAAAATGGAAGGGAAAAAAAAAGAAAAAGTCCAACTACAAAATGAAAACTGTCAAATGAAATTGAAATTGACGAAGTGCAGCAGAAGTTGTTGACTTGAAAAGAGCTGCTGCTGCTGCTGCCACAGAAATTGAAGTCAATTGATGATTGAGAACTGCGACACAATGTGAATGGTAATAATAGAAATACACACACACACACACGCGCGCACACACACACACATGCACAGAAGCAGCAACTCTTGAGTTACTTTCAAAAGTGCCGCCAACTTTGCAGCAGCTGTCGCTTTGGCTGCTGTTTAATTAGGCAGCGAAGTTGAAAGAATTGCACGAGGCTGCACAAAAGAATCTAGTGTTGGTAAACGCTAAGTGCCATAACATTTAATTGCCTTATTAGTGGGCGTGTTGAAATCTCTCAGGCATACAAAAGTTTACGGCTCCAGTTCAGATTCCTCACTTGGCTCGTTACATAAGTGTAATAGTGCTTACAATGTTAGTTAACGACGTCAGGTGGAATACTGTTCTAAGTTTAGCTCTTGAGTTTGCTTGGCCGAACTTTTTGAGATATTGAAAATTAGTTGCAGCACTTGTTGAATTGCTGAGCTAATGAGGACCAGTGTTGGCAAGCATTCCCTTGTTTTTCATTTTAATGCTTTTCATTTTAGCCCAGCACTAAGCAAAAGCTAGTCGGTGTTGTTAAACGGTAGGTGAAGAACAGTTTGAGTATGATTTTCGTCATGTTCATTTCATCAGCAAACTATTTTGTGCAAGCCACGAATTCATGAATTGCTGAATTCAAAGGTAGTGTTAATAAACGTTAAAATTTCAGTCTGATGAAATTGCCTGAGCTTCGTTCTTAGTAAAGGTGACAAACAGAACTGTTTGACTTTACAGTGTTGCTCAACGCATGTGGAAAAATTCATTTCGTTTTATAGAGCAATAAGAACGGGTAATTAGTGTTGCACAATATCACTTGCATTCCAAGGCCACGACGTTTACTGTCCGAAACAGGCGTCAAGTGTGACGAAAAAAAAAACTTCGCAAAAACTGTGCACTATAAGCGACAATGACAACTCTGTAGGATGCGGGGGCGTGGCGACAAAAAGGGCTGAGCTAAGATAGGGAACGAGGAAATGACTGTGACCTCAACAACAACAACAATAATGGCAACAATAGGGGCAACAATGTTGTTGCAGTTGTCGGCTCAGCATCATCAAAAACAACAACAATGGCAACAACAAAAAATACAATCAACAGTGTTGCCAACCGCGTTCGTGAATAGCCGTGACCTAGGCAACCGCCCTCGCCCTCGCCCTCGCCCTCGCCTATGCCATATAGTATTTTCTTTTTTCGAGCTCATTTTCTTAATTTCCCTTGCAGCGTAAATGTTTATTGCCATTACAGTTGCTATTGCTGTTGCTATTGTTGTGGTTGTTGTTGCTGTTGCTGCTGTGTCAACCGCATTTGGCAACACTGGCATCGGGGCCAGGTCTGCGGTATTTTATGGCCACACTGAAAGTGGAGCAACTCTGCATTTTAAAGCTGTCATAAATAATTTAATCACTGACTTTGTAAGCGGTCCATAAACAACATTAAAAACTTTTTGGCTGCCATTATCAATGGGGTTGCTAACACCCTGCAACCTGCAACTGGCCACCCGCACTCACTCACACACACCACACCACACACATAACGGGAAACGGTAAGCGGCTGGCAACTCTGGCAGTATCCGGTTTCCGCTTTCGCTCAACTGACTGCTGACTGCTCGCTTGACAGCGACAGTTTTTGAACACCAACGAACTTTTCTACCTCTAAGCCCCTCTCTATCTACTATTTCCATATCTCTCTCTGCCTGTCTCTCTCTCTCTCTCTCTCTCTCTCTCTTTATCTCTCTCGTGTGTCTAGCTTTAATTTATACTAACGTATAAAATATGGGAAACACTTTGTTGAACCAATACACCGAACTGGACATGAAGGCTTGTCAGTTGTCCGTTATGCAAAATTATGTTGGGGTGTTATGGTGGGGAGGAGGTGGGCTGATGGGATTGGGGATTGGCTAGGAATGGCCCCTGAACTGAACTGGACCGAACTGCCTGAATGTCTGACATTTCCGAGTTCCTGTTCCCAAGTTGAACAATTTCAAATGTCACGATTATTAAGCGTTACCCCACACTATCCCCAAAACGAATCGTACCCCCCTCCACCCCCATCCAGTTACCTTGCAAATCTGCTGCATAGTTGAATGCCGATGCGGGAACCGCTTTGACAACTGGCAAAACGAAATTACATAGTTAGCTGCCAAGTTTGGGGCAGTGTTGGAAAAGCAACCGCAGGCCGCATTTTGTTCATGAGAATTTTAATTAGCACTTTTCACCATTTTCAGTGGTCTTCAACTTGCGCTCTAAGTGAATTATTAATGTAATCAAGTGCCTGGGGCCATTAGTAGTAGCAGCAGAAAAGTGCCGTTTAATTGGCAACATTATAAGCAGAAATATTAAAACGGGACTGCGCATAATGCTAACAGAGCTTTAGCATAGTGATAGCGCGTTACATCTGCGTTGAATTGAATGTTACGATTAACATGACAAGCATCTGTAAAGCACCTGTGAGTCAGTCATATTTGCTGATGATTTTGTGTTAAAACAATTTTAAGCTTGTGCGTACAGCTGTTAAGCATTCTCAGCGATGTTAACTCGCTTCCGCAGCATTTGCTAACATACATATGTTTATATAGTATGTACAGCCTATCCAAAAATTCAGCTCCCTATAATCTGTTAACTGTTATTTATTTGCTTTTCTGTTATGGCTTGCAGTTGGCGGCAGAAGCAAAGCTGCCAACTTAACAAGTTTTCGATCATCCGCAGAATATTTTGTTTGTATTTCTTTCGATTCGCACATTTGCTGAATCGCTTAAATGCTCCATGGCTGGGCGGGGCGGAGCGGGAAGGAGGAGGAGGAGCCTGCGAGCCACTTAACGGGATTACCAGGCACAAAATGCAAAAGCAAATGCCTCGACGATGGGCAATATTAATAATTAGGCGAAATACATTTTGTGTCTGTGTGTGTGTGTGTGTGTGTGCGCGCGATTTGTAGTTGTTTATTGTTTTTGTTTTTGTTGTTTTCGCTGCTGTTGCTTGTTTATTTAATGTGCCTCACTTTGTGCAGCGTCACGGGGCTGAGCTGTGCGTGGGCAGCGGCCACGCCCAGCAAATTGAGCGCTTGGCTTGACTTTTGCGTTGGCGGTTCTGCCAGCGCAGCAGCAAAAACACAAGAGCAGTGATAATATCGACTGTGAGATACTCTTCATTTGCCCAAAAATGTGAGTTTTTGAAAAATCTAAGCAAAAAATGTTCTGAAATCTGATAAGCAGTGTAAGTGTTGTGAAACACTTTGTTAAGTTGATTCAAGTGCTCTTTGAAAAGAATTTATATCACAAAGCTAAACTTTAAGTTGAGCACTATTACAATGGATAATGATATATTTTCGAAGTAAAAACCAAGTAAAAGTTAAGCTAAGGATGAAAACAGTTAGTATACTTGACATAAATCACAACAGGATTAGCTCAAAGTGTATAAAATGAGTTTTTAGACAGTTTGAGAACCTTCGAGTATAGTTAAAACTGTTTTGTAAGTGATTAATAAAACGGATATGTCACTTGTTTGAAGCTTTGCTGCATTTCGAAACAGGTGACTAATGTTTTTTCTTTTTTTATACGATATGCCATTAAATTCTGAATGTTGAATTCATAATTGATGAGCCCGCTCAATATACCCATTAAGCAATTATATGCGGCGCAGAACAATGACCGGCAATTGTCGTTGTTGTTGTTTCTGTTACATTCTAGTGTCCAGAACCCATTGAAAATGGGTAAGTAGAGTATGATGGCTACGTGCGAATGTTTGTAACAGGCAGTAGATATCATCTTTGACTCCACATATATTCCTGGACGACGAGCTGAGTCCTTTTTGCTATGCCCGTTTGTCTGTCTTCAAGAGGAGTCCTGCTCCTGGGTATACACACACATTTGTTATTTAAAGCCTAACAAAATGTAAGTAAAATCTGACTTTAAGCTCCGAAAAGAATGCACTTCCCATATATAGCGTGGGTAAAAAGGGAAGAAACAGTTGCTTTGTGCAACGCCAGCTGAATGCAGGGTAGCTGCTAGTCGAGCATTCTCGACTAGGGCAGTATTACTTGCTTTGTTTTGCTTTACCCCATTTCTATAATTTTTTTAAAAGTTTTTGCTCGTTTTTTTTTATACTTTTTTTATTTTGCACAATTATTAAGCGCCACCACAAATTGACCTCGTGCCAGTTCTCTGGTTCTCGGACCGAGCACAGCTCAGCAGAACAGAGGCGGAGGTGGGCGTTCTTTTGAGGGGGTGGCAGCTGCGTTGACAGTGCATTGTCATCAACATTATCAACATACACATCATCTTCATCATCATCATCATCATCATCAGCGCATCGTCGAGAAACTTCAATTTGTGGAACGTTGTGACATTTGCCCAGACAAAGCAAACAAACACAGCCGCAGACTTAGACCAAGACTCAAGACTCAAGACACCAGACTGAAGCTTGGAGACTGGCGAATGGATGCCGCAGAAGAACTGGCTGTGTCTCCTTTTGGTGGCACGAAATGCCAACGCAACGATTGAAATCTACAAGCTGCAGCTCGGGCGCAAAGAAGATGTCACCGTGGAAGCTGTCTTTGACATTCTGACTCGGCCACAACAGCACACAGAATTTATATATATACGGTCTTTTTTTTTTTTTTTTTTTTTTTTTGTACTGCATCTGCTTGACATTTTGCACGCGCTGCGGCCAGGCCTCAGACGGCGACAGGAGGCGGAGATAAAGACAAGAGAAAAGAAGGGGCAGCGGCCAAAGGGCAAAAATTGCATGAAAAAGGCGCTGCCAGTCGCTGTCAACTTGCAACATGCAGCAACTACAGATGCTGATGCAAATGCAGCACGTAGCTTAGAGAGAGAGAGAGAGAGGAAGCGTAAAAGAGACAAAAAGAGAGAGAGAGGGCATGAAAGTTGCCATGTTCAGTTCCATGATTTGTGCTGATGAGCTGCCGCTGCCAGCGTCAAAAGCGAGAGAGAGAGAGATAGAGAGAGGGGGTAGAGCGAGTGGGGAAGCGGGAGAGAGCTGCAAACTAATAAGTCCAGAACTTAAGAGCAGTAAAAAATATATATATATATATATACACATATATAAAACAGACCAAGTCTACGGCATAAACAAAGGAACACAAAAGTTTTCAACTTTGCCAACTCCACACAAAGGAACTTTGTGGTAAACAACATAATTGTAAAGATCTCTTAATTAACGATGTCGAGTTTTAAAAGTCCGTGCGGAGGGTACTCGAATTTTGTCACGTAATGTGTTACGCTTAAAAGCAGACATCGGCAGACACCATCAAGCATTTTTATATATATATTCCTCATCGATATATAGCTAAGTCCATTGCACAGCACTGGATCAATAAACTATATCAGATAGATAGGTTTTTGTCTAAGAGAACTTTTCAGTTTTTCAAGATGTCTTGACCGAACTTGGTATTTGCGAACAGCCTTTTGGGAGGAAATGCTCCAATAATGAGTGCTTAGATGGAAAGTTTTTCTGTTCCCCAATATCAATTTTCCTATTATTATTATATATTTAATAAAGTCTATTATATCATCTAGCTCTATAGAAGGAACAGTTTTAATAGCATAATAATGATTATTGAGATGGAAAGTTTTTCTTTGAATATCATATCCCAACCATATCATGTCCGATAGATAACTGCCGCTTAGCTTCCATTTAAGTCTTTTCCCACAATCTGACTATCCATAGAAGTTATTTTTTTAATTCCAGCTCCAGTTCTAGAGGCTCGTTAAGTTTTAATTCGCTAATACGTAAACGTGTCTAATAACTTTTTTCCTTTTCCTTGTGGAAATTAGACATTAGACTAATGACCAAATCGAACATCATCAGGATACAAAAATGAATGAATGAAAGCAAATATACAAAAAGATAGTAAGATAGATGGAGAGACAGACAGTTGCGATAGATAGGAAATTGTAATTGCATAGAGCAAAAGATACACAAAGACATCAGCAAGAGATACACACGTCTCGGCGGCTGATGGCTTGTTGCGGCAACATTGCAATTAAAATGCAATTAGAGTGAAAGTACGAGACGGACCTCCTACCTAAAAAGTGAGGGGGGGGGGACTGCTGCAGAAGGTAAGACAGAAAGCAACAATATGAGGCGTGGCAGGCTGACCCAAACAGGGCGTTCCACGTGCAACTAGCAGATGCAGCGAACGGGGTTTGGCTGCATCTTAATGGCCAAAACACAAAAACCAAGAAAGAACAGTAAGTCGGGAGCTAACGACTAGTAGATACCCTGAAGCCAGCGCAGCTTCTAAACATTCCCTCTATACAAAAGCAGAGCGCTGCCTTTTCGCTTTTTTTTCTCCCTCAGTCCCAGTTTGTGTTACATGCAATTTTGATTAACATCAGAGTTTAAAGTCCGATCCAATGAAAAAGGCTCTGCCTTTAAAAATAGAAATTCGCTATTTTTGAGGAGTAGGACAGGGTATCAAAAAGTTCGCATATTATTCGAGATAATCTCCAAAAAACATGATGAAAATCAGAACAGAAAAGCTCGTATGTAAAGGAGAGTCAATATATTTCAATTCTGTAGCTCTTGTAGTTTTCAAGCTCGATCCGCGGGTGCATCAAGAATATATATCTTATCGGCTCATTTATCGGTTAACTGCCTGTTACATACATTGACATAAATACATAATACCCTCAGCAACACATTCTCCATGTGTACAGGGTATAAGAAAAAGTTAGTTGGATAGGGTTTGGGTAGTTGGGGAGGGGAGTAGGGGTTTAAGTCTTGGATTTGAGTTTCAGGTTTCGATCGCTTAATAACTCAATTGCAGCACCTGCTTATGTGGTCTTAATGCATCCGCCTTGAATTGCGTTTGAGGTTGGGTTCGGTTCGGCAAGCCCAAAGATTGAGTCATTAGGCGATTTGGGTCTCTTGATTTTTGGATTTTTCGACTGCAACGCATAGTTTTCCCATGGAAATGCCAGGAAAAGAGGCAGGCAAGCCAGGCAGGCAGACAGGCGGCTGGCTGGTTGCTTTAAATGATAGATGCCTCAATGTGGCACAGCAAATGCCCCGGCCCGGCCCCCCCCTTGAGGGTGCTGCGGGGTCCGGGGCGGGTCTCTGCATTGAGTTATGCGAGCCATGTGTCCATTTGGACTCGTTGCTTTGCCCATAACTGTCTGGCAGTGCGGCATTGCTCTGGCTAACTGTCGCCTTATGAAATATTAAACGATGCTGACATGTTGGCACATAACTATAGAGCACACCCCTTCCCCTCTCCCTCTGCCTCTGCTGTCATCCCCGCCCACTCGAAACCCCGCTGGATGTGCTCAATTTCGACAAATTGATTTCACACACATTTTTACTAAAGCAGCAGCATCAGCAAAGACCCAGAGACAATGATACGAGCGAGCAGCAGTTGCTGATGTGCATGTTGCTGATGTGACTATTGCTGCTGTTCTGCATGTTCATATTGCTGCTGGCGTTGCGTTTTTATAACATTTAATATGCATAAACAAAACCAGCGCAACGAGGGTGGTGTCGCAGGGGGAGGAGGGTGTAGGAGAGTAGGGGAGCAGAGAATTATTTTGAAATATATTAAGTCCTGGGTCTTGTCATAATTTGTGTCGTCTGTCTTCCTCTCTCCCCGTCTCCCACTCTCTCTCTCTCTCTCCCTCTCTCTCTGTCGCTGTCTTGAAATATTATTGCATATAAATATTGTTTATTTGAGCAAAAAATAAGGCATTGTCTTGGGTTTCGGCTGGCAGCTCGTTGATCGATGTGGCAAATGTTTCACTCCAGCGCGACGCCTCCACATTCCAGCCCCGAGTGCTTGTGTTATCGGGGTTTATGCTCCTGACATCTATCACAAATTTTGGCTTCTCTGCCAGAGACGATAACATAGAGGAACAAATTGGCTTTTATGTGTTTGTCAATTCAAGTGTAAGTCAAACGGAAGTTAATCGATATATGTATTTATCGATCGACTAATGGGTTATCGATATACCATTTACAGGGTATTTCCTTTTTACAGTGGATTACTAAAGATTGTTTAGGCAGGAGCTACAATAGTGTGCTCAGATATAAAATATCGCTCATCGATATATTTTCTAAATGCCAAATGAATAAATATTATAAACTGCACTTTAAATTTCAATTGAACGAATTTCCTAATTGACAATGTTTTGGAAAATGAGAAAGCAAAAGTGAATACATTTTGGATTTAATGCTGGACTGCATTGATTACAATTTCTAGACAATTCCAATTACGGAAAGTACAAGCCATAACTTGATTTCGTCCGGGTTTTATCTCAGGCTCAGGCAATAAACACTATCAAAAATTGGTTGCAACTATGTCAGAGTTTGTTGACGGGCATTTGGAGCTTAAGTTTCAGTCCAAATGCCCAAGGCAAACAGGTAAAGCTGCACCTGCACACACACACACACACACACAAATTGTGTGGTACAGTGGGACAAAACCAACAAATTGTTGCATAAACAATGCACTTTATGTGTCCATTTTTTTTATATTGACAAGCTCGCCAGACTACAATTGAAACGAAACAATAATATTGAACCACCGCCCCCCTCCACACAGCCCGCCTATGGAGTGCCCCCCTTTCTATCTACGCCCCTGTCAATCGGATAGGCAATCAACGTCAGAAGCATTTCCATCGACAGTTTTAATAACGTTTTATTTTTGCATGCCCAGACGTTTTGTTTGGACAGCGAAAGGGGGCGTGGCGCGCTGTAAAATGGGGCGTGTTGTTGCGCCAAGTTTTGCAATTGATTTTTCTCTTTTTATTTATTTACTTAAATTTTTTTTATTTTTTATTATCATATGTTGCGTCCGTTGTGTTCTGTGTTTGGTGTTTTTTTCGATTCTCTTGCAGCTCGCGTCGATCTCTTTTGTAATTTCGATTTGTTTACTTTTGTTTTGCTTTGTTTCGATTTGATTTGATTTGATTTTCATTTCGTTTAGTTTCCTTCTCCTTTGCGCATTCGCATAATGAAATTTACGGCCTCTCTCTCTCTCGCTCTCTGTGTTTGTGTGTTTGTTTGTTTGTTTACAAATCAATTTGGCTAATGTGGTTGATTGGCTTTTAGTTTGTTGTAGTTGGCAAGGCATAAGCACTCATATCCTGCCTCCTCCTTTCCTCTCCCCACAACCACCAACCACCCAATGGACAGGCCAGTTCTTTGAATTTTTATTAAGCTGCCAGTTGCAAGTTGCAAGCTGAAGCCATGTGGCAGGCTGTTGCAAGTAGCCAGTCGCAGTGCACAACTAGACAAATTACATATATGTATGTATGTACCTACTGTACCATAAGTTCTGCCCCACTTTGCTTACATGTCACTCTCACTTTCTTTCTCTCTCTCTCCCTCTCTCTCTCTCTCTCTCTTTTCCTCTCTCTCTCTCCCTCTCTCTCTCTCCCTTTCTCTCTCTTTCACTCTCTCTCTCTTTCCCTCTCTCTCTCTTTCACTCTTTCCTCTCTCTCTTTCCCTCTCCTCTCCTCTCTCTCTTTCCCTCTCTCTCTTTTTTCTCTCTTTCCTCTCTCTCTCTTTCCCTCTCTCTCTTTCCCTCTCTCTCTTTCCCTCTCTCTCTCTCTCTCTTTCCCTCTCTCTCTCGTTTTCTCTCTCTCTCTTTCCCTATCTCTCTTTCCCTCTCTCTCTTTTTTGGCCCGCTCTTCTGCCTATAGACGTTTTAGCCAAGTTTAACTGTTGCCTTCTAGCACTTTTCTCACAGTGGAAAAAATAGTTAAAAAACTTAAAAAAACAAATAAAAGAAGATAAATTTATATATTTTTAAATATTAAAATATATACCGAGTTTTGACCAAGTTGCCAAAGCATAAGCTCTACAAAGTGCATTTACAATGAGCTTGGACTGCGACGTATGTACATGGCAAAATGAGTTGAATTTTGACAAATTGAAAATGAAACATTTCCATTTTATAGTAAAAACTTCGTTTAAAGGGTTAAACGAAACTAACACAAAGCTTTATAAAAATTTAATATTTGCTTTACTTTTTGTATATTTTTTACATATATCAAATTTAGTTGCAGATTTATGCTAGTCGTTAAATTAGCATGCGCCAAAAGCCCATCAAATATGAAAATTGGTTTACTTCTGACAAAGTTATGCGTCCTTAGAGAGTACACAAAAAAAAACCCTTGGCGTGGGCTTTGGGGGCACTTTAAAAAAGGTGCATAAAACCAACTCGAAATCAGTTTAAAGATAACATTTTATATTAATTATAAAGCAACAAACATGATATAATCTGAAAATATGTAAAAGGGGCGTGCCAGATACATTTGGTGCCAGACAAAATGCGAAAAAATGTAGTTCAAACAAATGCAAAATATTAACAAAAAGTCATTGTTTGAGTTGCAACAATGTTTTCTTTAATAGAAGAGTAACTGCGCTTCGGTGTTTGTTTAGGCTCTCGGGTCCTTCTATATACTATATGTATGTGCATTTTTTGTGTGTTGCCATGTCAAAATTATTTTTTCTAGCAATTATACATAGCAAACACAAACACACACATACACACACATACACGCACATCCACACATACACTCACACATGCTGCATGCATACACACACACAAACACACACACACGCATCAACGCACACACACTCTACCCGTTTGAGCTTGAAGCGTGTAGTTTGCAACGCACTAAAACCACTTGCATCCCGCCCTATTTTGACCCCCCTTTTTGCCGCTTTACACACACCGCCCCTGCTTTTTATGTAGATATCGCTGTACCGTATCGTCACATAGTTTTTTGCGACATTTTATATTATTTTTTTTTTTGGTAAGCCATTGCATGTTGCGTTGTTCAGTTTTGCACACCAGCCCCCCTCCCCCCTTTTTTTTTTGCAACCCCGCCCCTGCGCTATTAACACCTCCCGCACATGTTGCACCCTGCCTAAGTATTTAGTTATTTTGGACAGAAAAATCGCAACTTCGCTCTTTGCTTCATATTTTTTCAGTTTTTTTTTGGTGTTCATCTTTTTTTTTTACAGTCTCCTTTTGCATTTTCACATGAATTGGCGATTTTTGTCTGGCTTGGCCAGCGTACTGGCTTAGCAAAAAAACAAAAACAAAAAAAAAAGAGAGTGAAAAACGAGAGGAAATACAGTATCAAGAATAATGTTTCAGTTAAAATGGAGTTGGCCAGCCGTTTGCCGCAAAGCTGCCTCCTGGGTGCACAGATATCGCCTCGGTGCGCTTCCCCTTTCCTTTCCCTCTCTCTCTCTCTCTCTCTCTCTCTCTCTGTCTATTCCTGGCATTTCGGAAACAAAAATGAGTTATGGTCTTTATTGCGTGTGTGTGTGTGTGTGTGTGTGTGATGTGCTGCAGTTAGCAAAAAGCAGCAGTCACTAAGCCCCAATGCTCTAAACACGTCTGAAATCAAATCTTGAAAAAGTAATAAAAGGCATTTCGTTGCGTTGGTTCCAAGAACCTGGCATAAAAGGGAAAAAGTGGTTCACAACATAAATTGATTGATATTTAAGCCGTGGGGGCTTTGAAAGAACTCTAGTGTTAATGGTTCACTTCTAACCTTCATTTCTTTTCGACGGTGCAAAACGCGGCTGTTTTTCGGTTCGCGGAGCTAGTTCATTGTTTAGCTCCAGCACAATAAGCTTCTCTTGAGAATAAGTTCTTTGTAGAGTTTCTATGATGCACTTCAGAGCCTGGTTCGGGGTTCTATATATTTTGGTTTGCATAACACTGAAAAGGATTGCAGCATAGATTATGCACTTTAGGCAACATTTGCACACTTAAAGAAATTACCCGGCCTAGCTCGGCTCAAAGGAATAATGTTGAAAATGCATGTGGTACAAAATGGCTTGATAGATAATACGCTTGAAATTTATCCAGATACCATCCAGCTTCGTATGACAAAAAACAAACAATGCTCATTTTGACTCTTAATTTTGTATTGTTCATTTCTCAAGGTTACTTTTAATAATTGCCTTTATTTAAATGATTAAGTAATTAAACAACACACATCAAAATTGAAAACTAATGCTGGATTTGAACCGCTGAGCTGCCGCTTGTTGGTCCGCTTTCTAACACTTGATCAACTGTCAGTCGAGAATCTTTAATATGTGCAGATTGTGATGTACATTTATGTAGATAGATGGTTTTTCGTCGTCGCACAGGCAAAAGCTAATAAATAAATAGACTGAGAAAACAAGAAAACAGCGTAGATGACCCAGAAATCTGTGCAGCTGCTCGTTGCCAAAAGCATTTTACCATCTCCTTAGGTCGACCATAATTTACGATATAAATACACGCATTTGAGTTATGTGTGGATACACATGTTCACATACTTTGGATACTTAATGTTATGTGATGCTATATTCCCTCTCTCTCCCTCCCTCTGTCCTTCTCTCTCTCTTTTTGTTTTGGCGACACATCTCGTCATATTGGACTTATTTTTAGTTATAAAAAGTTGTATGAAAAATCAATTCCAGACTGCAACCGCTTTCAAGTGTGCGGCGCGGTTAAAGTATATCCCAGCGAGTTGGCAGCCCTCTTTTTCAGAGGCAGACAGAGCCAAATCATGTTTGGTCTTCATAAACAAAGCTATAAAAAATATTGTTGTTGCAGCAGGCGCCACAGCATTTTTTTTTCGTTGTTTGCTTGTTTGTAGGGGCTGCCCCACCCAACTGCCCAGATTCAGCCCTTTGTGGCATTTCCCCCCTCGCAGTGGGCTACCATCAAAATGCCTCTGGCTGTGCGTTAGATCCATTTTTATTTATAGCGCCTGACAGTGGCGGGCGGCAGCTCATGCCAGAGTTACCCCAATTTCAGTTTCAGTTTCAGATTCGGTTTCGGTTTTAGTTTTAGGCTAATTGAATTTCTGTTCCTGTCAATAAGCAAATGGAAGTCCAATGGCAAAACAGCTAAACAATTGGTTTGGGCAAAATATGAAGGCCTCTGATTAATTGATAAACGTAAGTCAGGCGGGCGCTTCTTGAAATCCATGAAAAAATAACAATCATAGTGCTTCGGGGCTTGCTTTGCGATTTGAGCCAGCGCCTTGCTTAAAGGATCGTTTGGCGAGCCTGCTTTTTCACAGTCATAAATCCAAGCTTCCTACTTTTTCGTATTTTTTATATAATATGGGCTTTCAGAATTCACTTTTTTTATACAAGGTACTTTACTGTTACAACAAACAAATATTGAAAAGCCATGAATGAAATCGATAACAGTTATCGATCAAAAATGCTTTAAATGAGTTTTTTAACTATTTTGCCAATTTGTCAATTGAATGGAAAACAAACTTTTTGTACAAATTTGTTGTTATATCGTTTTCCATATCTTGATTTGATCCGGTTTCCGCAAGTCAAATTTATTGTTTCTGTTTGGTTTTCGGCTGCTGCAGTTGTACACATTCAACAATTGAAATCTTCTGTTTAGATGCGCCTAAGCCAATTGACCTTTGAACTAATAGGGGACATGAGTTTTTGCGTGTGGGAGTGCTAGTGTGTGTGTGTGTGTTTGGGTACTCAAATGCATTCAATGTCAATGCAGCTGTTTGGTTTGACAAAAACAAGCCATCAACAACAGCAGCAACAACAACAACAACAACAACAACCACCACAGTGGCAACTGTTGCACATAAAACAAAAATAGCTTCAAACGCCTCTGAGCGCAGGCATACATTAAAACACACACACCCACACACACACACACACCACACACACGCACACACACGCACACACACAAGCACGCACGCACGTGTCAAAGTGAGTTGCTGCATTTTGGTTGTTCACACCTAACAACAACAACAGCAATTTGAGCACACATTTTTGACAAATAATTTGACAACTTTATGCCAAAAAGAAGCAAATGCTTCCGCAACAGCACACCCCCTACCCCTGGCCCCTGTGCTAGTCGCAATTCCCCCCCCGTCCCTGGCTGACGCATTTCCAAGTTGTTTTCCTCTATATGGAAATTTATGCGTGTTTTAGTTTTAGCCCGTTGTTGGAAAGTGTTTTCAAGTGCCTGTCTCGCTGTCTGGCTTACAATTTATGACATGCAATTAGTGTGCGTGTGTAAGTGTGTGTGTGTGTGTTGAGTGTGTGTTGTGTGTGTGTGTCACATTGTATTGTCACCTCTAATGACTTGTCGGCAGATGACAGAGCATAAACAGGCCATTAAAATGCTCGCGACTACCAACAACAAAAATTCACGTGTCGATTACAAAATTTTATGATTTACCCATCGACATTCAAGAAGTTGCCGCCACGTTCCGCCTTCACGTGTGTTGAGTGATTTGTATGGCGTATGGGCCTTGCTGAAGGGAGGGGTGCGGACTATTAACATGCGACACTTACCTAGAAAGAGAAAAGACAATAAACATTATATTCATATGTCAACACAAAATTTAAATAATATCATAACAATCAATGCAACTTGGGCTAGAACTAGTTGGGAATTATAGCTGGACTAACTTGAGGGCTTATGGGCCAAAACTAGTTAGAAATTGTTAATAACAATACATTGTCAGCAACAAACTACCATATATACACAAACAATCTGCTTGATACATTTCCAACATCATCTATTAAACTGCATTTTTGGCCTAAACTAATTGCGAATTATAAGAAGAAGACAAAAGTAATTCAATTCATTTGAAGAGCTTACAAATTTAAACAGGCAAGCTATTGAGCAGATAAATATTTAAATTTAACTAAAATTATGTAAAATATGTTAACAGAGTGCCAGATAGATAGCTAGAATACCTGGTGTTAGAATAGATACAAATGTATCTTATGTGTGTTCTTAAATATATTGCATAACCATATTGAGAGTTATATTGAAATATTTATCACTTTATATTTAAACAAACTAATCAAGCAAATCGAAAATAGTTGCTTTTACTTAAACAAGCTGAACTCTGGTATTAATAGATTATAGAAGTTTTACGTGCTGTGGCATCAATTGAGCTGTTATTTACACGCTCATAATCTATTTACACGCACAAACAAATCTATCTCATGATCCGATCTTAAGCCCCACAAAAAGTGAAAAAAAATGAAATGTAATTGTAAACAACAATTAAGGAACTTAAAATCCACTGATGACAAAAATGTACAACAAATGCGCTTAATGGCCTCAAGAGCGCATTAGTTTTAGGATTTTCAGTGGCCAGAAACAGCAACCACCAAAACACACGCACACACGCACACACACACACACACACAAGCATACGCACAACCCCTAGAAATGGTTTTAGAGATTAATGCTAATTGAAATGCACGAGGCTTTGGGCTATATATTTTTTTGTTCTTCTCAAATTGAGTTGCGTTGTCCTTTTTTTGGGGGGCATTCTTGAGCTTAAATGAAGTGTTAAGAGGCTGCCGGCAAATGGTCTTACATAAATCACATTTGCAATTTGGCAAAGTGCACGCCAAAAAGATACAAAGCTACAATGGCAACATTTAAAGATACATTGTGAACCCCCCCACCCACAAAGACAAAGAGTCGTTGATAAAATGTGCGCGCCAGTCAACCCTCAGGACCGCACAAAATTTTCTTAACTTGTCACAAGCCGAACTGATTTATGCGGCTGCAAAAATCAAATTATTATTTTAGTTTTTCTTATTTGTTGCGTATACCCTGTAATTATGTTAAGCGTACATAAAGGTTGCGCATGTCACCCTGAAGGAACTGGAAAGCTATGGGAGCTGAACTAAGAAAAAACGAAAGAAAGAAATCCATAATATCTCTATCTTTCCTTGACCTGAAGGAACTGAGAAACTACACAGAACTGAAATCGGGAAGTTTGGTAAGCTTATTGTAATAGGAATACTTGTAATATAATCTATCTAAATCTATCTAGAGAACTATCTAGAACATAAGAGCTGAAATCGAAAACTGAAATTGTTAGATCACAAGTTTAAAATATGGTAAGTTATCTTTAGAGCTGACTACAGGGCATTATGCCAGTCGCACTTGTTTCCTGTTTTCTTTTCAGTTCACCCTCGCGAAGCCCTTCGACGAAGCGATAATGTTTGTTTCGACTTTGGCTAGGCGTAGCGCCATTAAAACTATGCCAAGAGCGTACCCATCCTCGTCTGGAAACGCGGCGGGTGCTGATGCCAATGCTTTTTGGCTATAAATTTGCTTTATGCTTTTGACTTTGCACCAAATTGAGTTGACATTGTTGGGTGTACCCGCTTCGCAACAGCCCCCCGCGCTGAACATTTGGCAAACGTTTCACTCGCTTTAATTGACATATTATGTAAACAGGATAGTTAACATTTCGTTTCAGAGGTCCTCTGCTGAATGGGAAAACGTACAGCTGTATTGACACAGCCGTTAAGCTAAAGTGCTTGGGCTGGGCCAGGTTGCGGGTGAGGATTCGTTCTCCCTCTCTCTCTCTGTCTCTCTCTCTCTCTCTCTGTGACAGCCCTCCGACAGTTCTAATTGGAAAAATATGTTGCCCAAATATATTTTCCATTTGGCTCTTTCGATATTGATAAAAATGCATGCAACGCATTTGTGGAATGCCCCGCATTGTGCCCCTGCTCCGTGCCGCCTCTGCGCCTAATTAAGTTTTTCGACAATTTTTCTATGAAATACAGAATTTTTGTGTTTTGCCCGTTGTTGCCCGATCAAAAGCTACTGATAAAATGCAGCTGGCTTCTGGTTTTTCATTTTATTTTACAATATTTTTTTGGATTCGGTTCTGAAATTTATGTGCAGCATTGATAAATTGCATTTAGATATGGTCGAAGCATGCATAATTAAGACTGGGGCCATTTGATCGAAAAACATGGTCTGAAACTCAAGCGACTTGGGGTATAATAGTATAAGTATTCTATCTGCAGCTCTATGGCAACTTTTTTGAGCACAGTTTACTCAAGAGATATTTAAATCAAATACCAAAATGCAAACAAGCTGAGATTGTGCTTGTTAATCAAGCTGTATTCAGATGTCTTTAGCATATATGTTATTTTCCTTTCTGCTTTAACATTATTATGCATCTCTTAATAAAACACATGCTCTAGAGTCAGATTATGGGCCAAAACTAGTCGGAAATTGTATTTTAAATACATTGTGCGTGCTCGCAGCTCCTATTCAGTCAGTAACAACCTATACACACAAAGACAATCTGTGAGATACGAATGTATCTTGTCACGTATCGAATGCCTTGACAGGCCATCACCAACTGTTTAATTGTGTTTGTTGCTTAAGCTTGTTGAGAATTATAAGAAGAAAAAAAAGGTAATGCATTTCAGCTGTACAGCCTGACAGTTTAAGCAGACAGTTAAAAAGCTTTTTAATGCTATTTATTCCGTTTAAATTAGTTTAGAATTACACGAAATATGCTTGCAAAGCAGCTTAAGCGCTTTCTCATATTTTCACTCATTTTATATATCAGATACAAAATAATCTGATGCTTTAATACTCTCCCCTCTCCCCTCACTGCTCAATTGTTATTTTGCCTCAAAGATGATTTGTGAAACTTCATGCATTCACGCAATTATTATAAATGTTTGTTTTCATTATTATTTATTATTTTTTTAGCGAGCCAAATCAATTTCTACATGCACCCACTTTACGCTAGCCAGAAGCTGAAGAGCTTCCCGAAGTGTTTCATTCAGCTGGAACGCCCCTCTTGGCAAATTCACAAACAAAACACCTAAGAGCCTCACAGAGGAGGCACTTAAAATAGACAGTGCCAGTCGATCCGATATGATATGATATGATATGTGGGACAGGTTGGGGGAATGCTAGTTGACACCTCCGACTATTTAGTGGCCATGGCAATGGGGGCTCTTTGGGTGTGTTTAGCTATTTTTAAGCATCTTAAAGATATCGAAGAGTGCGGCCGTAATTGTCGTATGCCCTGTGGAACGTGTGAGCTACGTTTGTGTATCCCTGAGATACATATCTGGGCGTGCGTGTGTTTGTGTGTGCGTCTCAGTCGGATTGCCTCATTATTTGTTGATGCGCTTTGTCTACTAAATGCCGTCTGGGGAGCACTCGGGCTCGCCATTCGTATTTCTATTTGTAGCATATATGGGAATATATCTATTGCTGTTGTGCCACAGGCGGCAAGCACCGAAAACCCCCAACAAGCCAACCCTCAGGCTGCATACATACATATATATATATATATATATATTTGTATATATATGTATATAAATATATATAAATCCAGGGAGCCAGCAGCGACTTGACTTAAGTGGTTGCCACCGAGTTGCATGCGGCAAGCATCCCAGAAGATGCTTTGAACAAAGCAGTTGCCACAATATATCAAAAGAGGCGACGCCGAGCGGCAAACTCTGCCAACTGCGGACTGTGGGAAATTATTTTAATTAGTTAAGCATTTGAGATGTGAATACGCGCATATGAACCCGAATGCGAAAGATGAATCCGTCTATGAGTGCGATTAAAATAAGTCACACAGAAACCAGCTAAAAACTCGACTTTTAAATGCTAAAAACAGCAAGAAAGGAAGCCAGCTTAGACTTTCAGCTAAAGAGGATATTAACTGTTGGGCACAGAAAAATCTGAGTTCCGCTTAGTAGCTTCAGTCAGTCAGTCAATTAGTCAGCGAGTCTGTCGTTCAATCGGACACGCAGTAAGTCAGTCAAATATACAATTAGTTGGTAAGTCAATCAGTCAGTCAGCCATCCAATCAGTCTGTCAGTCAATCAGTCTGTCAGTCAATCAGTTAGTAAGCATGTCAATCAGGCAGTCAGTCAGTGACTCAGTCAGTCAACCAGACAGAAAGAGAGAGTCAGTCAGTCAGTCAATCAGTCAATCAGTTTGTACGTCAGTTAGTCAGTCAAGCAATGAGTCCCTCAGTGAGTCTCTAAGTCTGTCAGACATTCAATCGGTCAGTCGGTCAACCAGCCAGTCTATCATTCAATCAGTCAACCAGTCACTTAGTCAGTGAGTCAATCGGACATTCAGTCAATCAGTCAGTCAACGCTTACACATGTTTTTTTCTATTTTGGGACATAAAATATTTAAACTGTTGAAAATGAAAATCAACTTTAACTTCCTGGGTGCAACGTCATACTTCATCAACCCTTCAGGTGCGTTACCTACAAGGCGCAGAATACCCTGTATAATAAACTTACACTGAGTGTTTCCGCTAGCCCCTTCATGTTTTTGTCTGTACTCAATATTTTGTATACTATTGTTACATTCTCTGCACTTAAGAAGTCATTCAAGAGGCCTCTCACAAGCAAGAAAAATATATGATCAACCAAGACTAGGGTATTTCTGAGACGTGCTTCACATTGAGCTCGAGCCTATTTAGTCAGGTTTCCCTTATTGGCAGCCCTAAAAAAAAAGACACACATTTTCACGCATCGCTGGACAGAGGAGCCAAACACCTGTTGTTGCCGAGGGTTCATTGTGGTTCGATGAGGGCGGGCGGCTCAGTTCAGCCGCATCATGTGCCGCTTCGTTAGCTGCATTAAGCGGCAAAATTAAATTAAAAAAGCTGAAGCAAAAATAAAAGCACACACATTTATGATTCATTGAGTGCAAAATGTCGTGAGCAGTCGTACGACTTCCGCCGGGGGCCACCGAAAAAAAGCCAAATTATCGAAGTGCCCGTCAGGCGATTGTCTTTCCATACCCTGGCCCCTGCTGAGCACGACCAACGAGGGAGTTATAGTTCTCTGCAAATGTATGTAACAGGCAGAAGTAGATGGTCTACAAAAGCTAGAGAATTGGAATTTTAAGTATATACCATCCTTTATGCAGAACGAGATGCTACCTCCGCCTATACTCATCATATTGATATATATCGATTTTGAGACATGGTTTTCTGAGCAAAACTCGAAGATAACAAGAGTTAGATACACCCAAATTTGTAAGTAGTACCTCATAAGGTATATACAGAATAAAAATGTTTAGCTTTTTGGATACCCCATCCCCCTACTTCATTTTCAAAGGTGCATCCTTGTACTTGTTCATTATTTCAAAAAGGTCGCACTATAAGTTGCTTAAGATTGCATTTACCGAAAATTCCCGCTGGGCTTAGCGTATCTGCTAGTCGGCTACAGCCGACTAGAGCGCTCTCACTTGTTTTATTATTATTTTATTTTAGAAGTAGCTTTTTTCCCCCGGTGCGCAAGATTGCGAGCATGTTTGGAAGTTTGTGTGTTGACAAATTGCCAGCTGGCTGAAATGATGGAGAAAAAAAAAACACACAACACACACACAGCGAGCCCAAAGGAAGTCATTTCAACATCATTAGGCAGCGACATCGATGAGCGAGATGGGAATAAAGTGAGGAGAGAGAAAAAGAGAGCGAGAGAGAGAACGAGGGGAAGTAACGACAGAATGTTGTTTGAGACCTGGGCAGAGCTATCTAGCGTCAAGATCCAACTTTTCATAGCAGAAAGAAACTTGACAGCTGCTGTGGAGATTGTTTTATTTTTTTTCCATTTTCATATAGAAAGAGTCGACAGATCCGAGGGGAGTTGTCTGAGAAAGTGATTTTTAGCCGAAGCTAGAAAAAGTCTGCAGTGGAAGTGCGGCCAGATTGAGGCAAAGGAAGGAAGACCTAACGACTTTCTGAAAGGAAGTTCAAAAGTTAAGTGCCAATGCGGATGTGTATCAAAGAAACTGTATGGAAAAATGTTTCCAAAGAAATTTATACTATTTTAAGTTAATAATTGTCTAACGCTAAAGTCTCGCAAACTCTGGAAAGATTCCAATAGAAAGCGTTTTCAGACGCTCGAGTTAGTCAAGTTCTCAACCAAAGCTGTTGAGTAGTCGAAAAGACTTTCTATTAATTAAGGAGTTGATTGAATACAGTACAGACTTGATAAGCAGCCAAAATTAAAGAATTGCATCAAGTCAAACGATAACCAGAAGCCGAAAGCAGTCTCTGGGGAGGCGCTTGGCTGAGGGTTCTATCGTGGAACTCAGCTATAAGGACCTAACGATGCTTTAAGTGGAATTCGGGTATATTATAGACATGGCCCGAGCCAAATTACTAGCATAATTTATAAGGCATGTCCTTTGAGCTGGCACTTACTAATTTTCTAGTTTCCACAGCGGAGCAGGACGAGCGGCGAGGGCGAAGAGCACACGGTCTGCACGCGCCTGCATAGTTTCACCAAATGAATAATTAATAAATCAAAAAATTAATGAGGCCGCAACACGCGCAACGCGGCAAACAACCATGGGCACAGGGGGGGAACTAACAAACCGGCTTGGCAAATGTTGCAACACGCATTTCGCCGGCAACACACAGCCACAGACACAACGCACACACTCACACACAGTGTACGACGTCATCAAAATTTTCCGCCTATTTGTTTGCAACAAACAAAATTAAAACAATCATAAAAATAAAAATAACCGGCAGACAACGACGAGCACGATGTGGCATGTGGCACTCCCTGGCCGGTGCCCCGGGCTCGCAACGGACCCGGTACGGCTGCGGCTCGAGCCTAATGCCAAAACAGAACGGACCCCTCCCCTTGACTCTGCTGACTTAGATGGGAAGCCTTAGGCCGTTAAAGCGGCACGCGTCAGAAATCAAATGTCAAGCAATACACAAGCTGCCAGAGAGAGAGAGAGAGAGAAGAGAGGGAGAGACAAAGAGAGAGTAAGCGTGTGAGAAGCAGAGCAAGAGCAAGAGAGAAGTAGCGCTCGGTATGGTCCAGAGGGTGCTAGCAAGAGCTCTCCCATCCCAAGACGCCTTTTAAACGTGCACACTTTGCCAATTTGTGAAATGATACTCTACCCACTCTCCTCTCCTCTGCTCACCTCTCCGCAACACTCCCTATAGTCCTCTCCTCACTGACCTCACTTTTCGCCCCTTGCACACCCTCTAATTGCCGTTGCACAATTGCTGCCTGCGATTGTTGCAACAACATTTTTCATCAATTTTATTAGCTGTTGTGCCAAATTGGCACAACCAACTGGTGCGTGTGTGTGTGTGTGTTTGTGTTTGTGGATCGAATTGCCTGACATTTATTAGGTCTTCTGACAGGGCCTTACTTGGCTTAACTGCAGCTGAAATTGAGTTGGGTTTTAATCTATTTAACACAAAAATATTGCTTTATTTCGACTGCAAATAGAATCAAATTAATTTCTGCTGGTTTGGCTTAAGGTTTGAACCAGCTTCCTGCCTTTAGGTTCGTTTGGTAAATCCAACTTGAGCCCAAGCAATGTTCGGGAATTGGATTCAATTTGAATTTTTGAGCTCGAACCGGCTTGCAGCCTGGTTCTTATGAGAGCTATGAGCTTATGAGACACCTCGCATATAGCTCGAATATTTTGCTCGAATAGTTAAGAACACAAAATTATTAAGATAAAGCATTTTCTTTCCTTTTTCCTTCCTTATTTTTCGACTTTTAACAAGGCTTTTCATTGAAATCGATCTGTTTCATTTCTTGTAAGAGCCTTGTTAGCTTGTTATTTTGAACATAGTTCAAAAATACTATGAAAAGTCTAGAGTAGACTAGGCCACCATATGCTGCACATTGTGGGTTGGTTCCGAGCGAATGGCCTCAATATATCCAAGAAATATTCGTATAGCTGACAGATATGTATATGGGAAGTCCCTAAAAGGGATGACGCTGACAAAAGTCTGCTGTTGGGCATTATAATTGTAATTATCTCGAGTTCAGATAAAATTTCAACAATTCCATGAATTGCTTGAATTTCCAGCTAGATTACTTGCAAATGCAGCGGCATTGTCCTAACTCTGTGCCCGTGCTCAAGTTATGCTCTGTCTTCTAATTGTGTTGGCTCGTTTTAAGGCGCAACAATTTGTCTAGCCCAACGGCTGCAGCGGCGGCTGCAGATGAAGCGGAGGCCATCCATAAATGGAATTCATGAAGATGTGGAGCTTAAATTGCCAGAGCTCGGTTTTGGCATCAGCCGAAGGGCAAAAGATACAAATTCACAAAACTGACAGAAACTGAATCAGCAAAATTTAATCACCAGCCCCAGTCTCCAACGGTGTGTGTGTGTGTGTGCTTTACATGGAATTACTTAAAAAAAGAAGAAGAAGAGAATAAAGAAATAAAGCCTAAAAATCAAAAACATGAAGCGTAAAGAGCCTCCTCCTCCCCTTTGCAGATGAGCAGGCGAATTGTCAACTCCGTTTCGCTGGAAGCCCGGAAAAGGTGTATCAGAAACTTTTGCCAGTGTCCCCTTTCACCCCAACCAAAAAATATAAGCTGAACCCCGAGATAAAGCCATAAGTTACGTAGTTCAACATAAATTCGGGCTGTTCTCGTACTTCATACCCCCTCTCCGCAGGGCACAGCATTTCATGTGAACGAACTTTTACTTTTAGCAAACATGACTGTGGTTGGAGAGGGACTTCGACTGGAGATGCATCACACTTGGCTGCAGGTAATATGTAAGCTGCATCATTAATCTTGAGCCCGCATCAGAAGACAAACCTAACCTCAATGCAGAACATAACCTCAAGCCCGAACCTAACCTCAAACTGGTGCTTATTCTGTCTGCTGAGTCAGTTGTGTAGGCAGGCTGTCTGCTTGTTCGGTTATTAATGGGTTAAGCTAATTATTGACACTGATATCTGAATGCCCCTTTAGCAGGCACCCCTCGCCTTTCGTCTCTCGCCACTCGCCCCAACCCGCCCGTCAATCGAAAAAGTCCCAACAACAATAACAATCAATTTAAAATTCTTTCCAATACATTTGGTGCTCAAATTATGCATGACAAATGTTTAAAAGTTCATGACTAAAATGCAAACAAAGAGCTGTTGCCACGGGTGGCCTCACGAGGGGGCCGGTGTGGAGGGGCGTCGACAGGATTTGATGCGAGCGAGCGAATGTAGCATGTGAAAAATTGCCATAAAATTATGAAAATGTGCGCTAAACTATGTTGCCAGTCAGGGAGCATGGTCGGCGAAGGAAGAGGCAGGCACAGGGACGGGGGCGTGTTGCCAACTAGAAGGGCGTAAGCCAGAACTAAGGCTTCAAGCAGCCAAACTGGCCAAAAGTTTTGCGTATGTTTTGTGGTCGCAGGCGATGATGACGAGCCCGGTCAGCAGGAGGCGCACAGAGGCTTAGATGGAAAAATAACTATACAGACAAACTGCAGCTAGTAAGCTAGCAGAGTGCTTTATGGTCAAGTGGTTGCATAGTTGTAGCAGCCAAGCCCCCCTTTGGCGCGCCCATGTCGTGAGCAGACGCTGCAACTGCAACGCAGCTAATTTAGTCAAGGTAACTCTCATCACTCAGAAGGGTACAAACAGCAAAGCGGCGTAAAAAAAGCGACAATGCAACAAAATTGAGCTCAAGTCAAGTTAAAGGCGGGCGTTTAGTGAGGGGGCCCAGGGGGTGCAAAGGGCAGCAAAAGCAAAGGCAGCGTTGATAATGACGCCAACGCTCAGTTCTGAGAGCTGAGCAAGCATCATGTGAATGTGATGGAAGCGAATGCAGCAATTGAGTTGGAAGAGGCGAGAACACGAAGGTAGGAGGGGGCGAAGATGCTTGATCATGGGCAGCGGGAAGTTGGGAATTACAAAGGGGGGAGGAGAGAGATGGTAGCTGGCATGAGGAATGGAGCAGTGAGGCGGTTTATTTGGTTAAATGCTGAAAATTGGCAAAACGCAGAGACATGGCCAAAACTGAGGCGAACCGGACAAAGGGGTCGGAACAGGGGAGTGTGGAGGGGAGAATAGGGGGCAAGGCAAATCTGTGGATGCATTTTTTTTCTTCATTTTTGGTTGGCCTCTTGTCAGAGTTGATGAGCTGCAGCTGATAGTTTGCAGCTTAATGGTGGGAAAAATGCAACAAAAAAGTGAAAAAGGAAACAGGAAAACGCAGAAGAAGCAGCAGCAGAAGGTACAAAACAACTGACTGAAATGGGGCGTGGCGCGGTGGGCGTGGGAGCTAACCAATTGGAGTGTGGGAAATTTAATGAGTGGGAACAATACCAGATACTAAATGCCAGGTAAAGTGGCAGCTAGTGAAAGCAGAAGCGTAAACAAATAAAAGTGCACGACTAGACAGATACCCAGTAACAGCGATGCCGCCCACAGAGTTCGCCAAAAAATATGCTATGAAAATAGATTTAGACATGCGAATATTAGACTGCCAGAATACCCTGTAATGGCCCAGGAGGCAAAGCACACGTGAGCAGCAATTCATTAAGAAGCTTGATAAACTTGCTATTTAGACGTGGCAGCTACCCTGTAATCTGTTGCAAGTCAGTTAACTTTTTTATTCCTAACGATGCACTGTTTTTACAAATGTAGCCCCATAAAATTAGAAATTGTTTAAAAAGGAGATAAGGTACACTCGACTAACAGACACTTCTTCACTCAATATAAACTTCTAAGCTAAGCCTGGCATTCTTATCAAATCTTTAAAATATATTAATGGCACATTTAAGCATGCTCAACTTGCAAATACTCTGTAAAATTCAACCAGACATGTATGCATTGCATAAAGATACCTTTATGCCCCATGCAACCCACCATTTAGTCATTAAATGGATAAAGGGTGTACATGAATAGACAGAGAAAGACAGACCGACTGCCTGAGGATTAGGGTTAGGCAAAGTTGAATACAATTAAAAGCGACTACGGCTGCAAGGGAAAATGGACAATTCGGGACAGAGATTGAAAGATTGTCAGACTGTTGGCCAGAATAGTCGGCATATTCGTATCTGCATATACATATATAACCAAATGAAAACCAATGAAAAACAATAGGATCTCCCGAGCTGGGCGCACTCAACAATTGCCCAGACAGAAACAGGAATTCAAAAATGTGAAACAGAAACGAATTGATTAAACGTCGACAATTCTGAAAAACAAGAAGCTTAGATGCAACACCAAAGGGTCGGTGAGGGGGTTAGAAAAACAGTCAGGCACCGACAATTGACCTGTGCTCCATGCACTTCGCATTACCAATTACAAGCAGAGTCCCAGGCCACCGGCCTTCGAACCAGGGGACCTATGAAATGCAAATGGTAAGTAAGACCATTGGCAACAAATGCGGAACGTCAACGACCACGACAATTGAGGCCGCAATCAGGAAAACGTTGAAAACGGTGCGGCTCGGAGGGCGGGCTGTCAGTAAAAAGGAACTTGAAAACGAAATCGAACTAGGTAGCGCCCCGGTCTCATTGTTATGCAATTGCAGTGGCAGAAAGAGTGGTTGGGAGGGAGGGGGAGGTTGAGTCAATTAAAAATGCAGCCATTGCTCGATGTGGGCCCCCATATAGTCCAGTCTAACGTCTAAACGTCTGGATTAGGGCCAAAGGCGTTACAAACAGCAAGTGCTCGTATCATTGACCTTTTGGCACACGCCATTGCCTGCTCGCTCCCTCTCTGGCGCTCCGCTCTCTGCTGTGCGAGTAAGACATAATCCAATTAGCAATTAGTTGTGTATGCCGGGCGTCGTCGTCAGGTTACCTGTGCGCAAGAGACCCTCCTTAGATGGTTCAATAGATAGCCGGCCCTGTACAGGTAGAAGTAGTAGCAGCAGTTGCAGAGCCCGATCCAGACACAGACCCAGAACCAGAACCAGAACCAGACCCAAACCCGAAGCCGAACCCAAGCTCAGTTGCAGGCTAGGTTTGGGCAGTGCCTAATGCATTACGCATGCCGACTAAATAACTCAATTTAGTATGCCAGGGGCGCACTTGTATGGCATGCGGCACGTCTGTCAGCGCTTCCTGTTCATCAGCCTGGACTAGTCGCAATCAAAGAATAAAGAAAAACATTCTGAAAAAAAACACACACACACACAACAATATGCCAGTCGAGGGTTTATTTATTATATATGTATCTGAAGGCCCATCGTTTGATATGATAAATATTCCTTGAAGCTGTTTATCATATTTCTTTAAGCATTAAAGTATAGTAGACATGTATTATTATACTTGTACCTCTTATTTTATGCATATTAAGCATATGAGTTAACTCATACCAAATTTTTCAACTCTAGCTCTTATGGTGTGCGAAATCTACAAGCTGAGCTGGCTCATATTTACAGGGTATGCATACTGGACACACTCGTAAACGGCTATGTCTGAGCACTCAAATTTATTCTTCAGTTGTCAGATTAGAAATTTGTAGAAAAATCAGTTACCAAAACAAAATATTTTCGACAGACCCAAGTGTGTTAACCAATGGAGCTAGAGACCTAAAACCAGATATTACAAAACAACAAAAAAACACTTTAAAAACGTTACAAATTATAGTCATTTTGTGGAATTACGACATTCGGTCATTATTTCTCACATTATCATATTTGGGTAAGTCGTATGCAGTATACCCTGTAAAACATTTGAGGTGCATACATAGATATGGTATATATGTAGATGTATAGCCATATATTGATATATAGATGTATATATATATATATATAGTGCATAAAGATATTAATATAGTGTATATATAGACTATGGAGATATAGTGTAAGAGGCACGCCTCATAGAGGCTTGGTTTATAGGGCAGACTATTATAATGGAAGATCTTCATGTTAAATGTGCAATACCCTTAAAAGTTGTTCATATGATATGATCTCATAGACATATCGTATAAACCAAATAATCAATGGTATATGATCTATACGCTTTCTATACAATTTCAGAGATAAATCATAAAAGTATAATATCGTATATGGTTTAGATTAGATTAGAGACATTGAGGTTGGGGGCTCTTTAGTGTTATATGGTGAATATCCCAAATATCTTTTTATTGTACACATTCTTATAGATAAATCATGTACTATAAGTGCCCAAGGGCATTAATCATAAAGAACACGGTGAGGTTAGGTTATGTTATATGGTTAACCTTTTCTTCAGACATATTCCTATAGATACATCGTATATTACGAATACCCAAGGGTATTAACCATAATGTTCTGTATACAATTTCCTCCATTTATTGTACATATACAACAGCGTATTTATGATGTGTTTTATGGTGCACTTGAATGCGAGGCTTAAGATCAATAACACATATGCCATATCATTTATTATAATTTCTCAAGACATTCCTCCGTGGATTGGGTTTCTCTCTTGGCTGGAACTGAAATTGTATTTAAAATTCATTCATCATACTTAAAAAACGCACAACAAAAAATGAAAAAAAAAAAAAACAAATAAGTTGGGGTAGAAGAAAACAGACAGCTGAGCGTGGAGCTTGAGGTGGGGGCGCGGTTAAAGGAATAGGGGCGGGTAGGGGCAACAATGGAGCAGCAAAACAATCCTTCATTTGTATTTACAATGCATTTTTTGTAGCCCTCCCCCACAACCCCTCTCTCGACCCACAACGCCCAGCTCTCGTAGTTGTTGTTGTTTTTTCGCGCAGTAATTTTCTGTTGTTATTTTTTTTAATTCTTTTTTTTTTAAGCTGGTTTTGGGTTTTGCTACTTATTGTTTGTGTTTTTGTAATTCCGCTGGCATTATGCGGGTATTCAGTTTTCCCCTACCCAACCCGACCCACCAAACCCCACCCCCCGTCGCTTGCATTGCCACTGAGAAAAAGTTGTTTAATGGCATCCCAAGAAGCTCGAAATATAGCTGGGGCTGGGGGCAGTCAGAAAGAGGAGCTTCAGTAAAGACACTTGAAACTGACACAAACATTGGCATAATTTTCCTTTTTTTTTTTGTGTATTTTTTTCTCAACTCACTTTGTTGCTTTTGTGAGCTCATTTTCATTTCGCCGACTCGCGTTTCGCATATTTTGGATACAGATTCAAATCCACTTGTAATTATGCCACATGGCAGCAAGTGTGAGACACATTTTGTGTTGCACTTGAGCTTGAAAATGATGAGGGCCGCAGCTCGTTTTGTTGCAAGTTTTGATTATAATTAATCGAAAGCAACAGGGCAAATTTGTGTTTTTTTTTTCCTTGAGCATAATTGCCTGGCGCCCCACGTTGGGCGCCGCACATAGCACTGGAGGAAAGTTTGGCTGCGGTCTGGGCGTAGTTCATAATATCTACAATATATGAATGCTGTCCCAGCTACTTACTCATAATTAGCCCCCCAGCATAGCTGTCGAGCTGGCTTTTTTGGGCGCCCCACAGACAGAGACAGAGGCTGACGCAGAGGCAGAGGCAAGAGCGCATCGGGCAGGGCGCGGGTGACCGCCGCAGCTCATTTGCACTTAATTTATGGGTTTGTATAAAAAGATGGCTGGCGCTGGAGCTCACGGAGGCAGGGAGCGGGGGGGAAGGGGGCATGCAACAATGGTTGCTAATTATGCGCAAGTTTTTGGATCAACTTCAACTAATTGTCTGTCAGTGTGGCACAAGGCGACTCCCGCGACTCCCAAAAATACAGATGGAAGTCAAGTCAAGTGCAGAGGCAGCCCAAAGTTATGCAAATAACATGTACGAATACATATATATATATATATATATATATATATATATATGTACTCACAGTTTATTCTCTAGAAAACGTCCATCTATGCATTGCAGATTGCGCACATTATGCAGCTCATTATAATCATTATTAGGTTGTGAGACGAGTCCCGAGCTAATCATAATTTTCCGACGTGTAAGTCCTTCGACTCTTTGAGACTTTTCATTTTCCATTTTTTTGGTTTGGACTAGATTTGTGCAGGCAAGCCCGCCCGTCTCTCTGAATCAAGCTCGCAGTGGGCGTGTGCGGAAGAAACGCGTGATTGATGGTGATTGATTGCTATGGCATTAGGTTTTTTGTTGGAACGTTCGTTTGCAAGTGAAGTTTTTGATTTTATCAAAGCCGAACTTATTTTAACCTGGCAACCAAATTTTTAATTTATCATGAGTCGAACCTTAAAACGAAGTAGTTGGGTAAGAAACAGTTGAGTCTGAAGCTGAACTGAACCATTTTTTAATACACTTGTAGAGGGTATCATAAATTTGTCATGACTTGTGTAACGCATACAAGGGGACATCTCCGATCCCAGAAAGTACTATATCTGTATATTCTAGATAATGATCAAAAAGTAGCTTCTTGTGTTATAAGAAATATCTAGACCAGACTCGGCACTTATTAGTTTTAGTAAGCCTTTCAAATATGGACCAAATATTTTCAATATCGCGCTATTATATATTATGACACTGTAGGAGGAACCGGTTGAAGATTTAATCAAAAAAATCTGTTTTGCAAGATATTTTAATCAAATATCTTCACATATCTGCAAAAGTTTCAAGATATATCATTTAATTCCATTGACTAAGCTTGACTTCCCTTAAGCATCTTTGCTCAATATCAATTTATTTTTCACAGCTTTCTCAAGAGGAAACAATAAGCTTCAGAAAACTTTAAACAGCTCTTTGGTACTTGAGGCCAAGCTTATAGCAAGCAACTGACTTATTGCGATCACTGTTTGTGTATGAAAAGTTTACAACAACTTTGGTTAGGTTCATTACTAACCTGATTTGGCCAAGTTGGCGAAGTTCATCGAGGGGTTTGTTTTGCTTGTTATGCGAACTAAATACCGAACAGGCATATTGCACTTTAAGGCAAATAATTGTTGTTGCTGTTGTTGTGTTTTATTATCTTGTTGGTTTGTGTTGGTGTAAAAGCAAATACGCGACTTAAAGCACAGCGAGTTGCCATGGCGCAAACAAAAGCGGCCCAAAAAACCCGCCAACGCCAACAAAAGACAATTGTTGAAGCTAGGGGCTGGAATAGGGGGTGAAAGGGATCTGGGCACGAAAATGGGCAACTGCTCCATAAAAATGCCCCTTACTGGATTAAAATTAAAGTCGCTGCATAGCGCTGAATAGCATGGAGGCACAGAAAATGCTGTAGGCGACAGCGAGGAAGGGAAAGGGGTTGGCTGGCGGTGGTGTAGGGGGCGAGGGGCGGGTTTGAGTATAGGCATGCCACATAAAAGACGTGGCAACAATTCTTTTTCTACGCACGGCCAGACTTGCAACATAATTGGAATTTCCTTTTTCCTGCCTTGCCTACAGAACGCTCAAGTGCCACAAAAGACCAGGCTCAAGAGTTGCCTCCGCTTGTTGCTGACCATCAGCTGCCCCAACAACAGCAACGACAGCAACAACAACAATAATGCAACAATGGTTGCAACAACAACAACAACAACGGACTTCATCAAAACTGAGACTTGCCGTCAAGAGTTGCCTCAGAAGCGTTTCCCAAGAAATTCAAACATGTCGCTGGATTTTTGAATTTGGGCGCTTGCGAGGGAAAGCGACTTATTTGACAGTTATTCCGCTGCTTCTTCTTGCTCATTTCTGTTGTCTCTGTGCATTATGCTTCGTTAAGTTCAAGGGTTAAGGCGAATGTCGCCCCCTGTACCGCCCCACCTCAGCTAGTTAATCATATATGTTATGGGCTCTACCCTGTAAACAAAAACAGTTGAGAAAAGAACAAAGATCCCTTCGCAGGTCCGTCTGTCTGTCCTGTAGTCCGTCCCTCTATCCCTATCTATGAACGCAAGGATTTCAGAGCCTATATGAGCTAGAGACTTGAATGTAGGTCCTCCTTTTATCCGCGCAGTAGGGAGGCAAGCAATCGATAAAATTCGATGCCGAAATCCTGTTCGTTATTAGCAAATCTCTTAGGTTTTAAGAGCTAGAATCACCAAATTAGTCATCTGGCTTCTAGAAAAGTATACACAGATCAAGAAACTTTCGTTTTCTAGCTAGATATGGAAATTGAGTATTCTTATTTGCTTTACTGCAACTTTCTTTTTGTTCTTTTTTTGATTTGTTGCCAATTGTTTAACTCAAGCGCTTTTAAATCGGCCTTTGTCTGATTTATTGCAACTTTGCCGGCATAATTTCTGCGTTTGCCAGCACTGTTCTCAGGCCCCAGTGAAAGCTGGCGAGCGATTAAGTGGGCTAGTTCCCAGTCGCGGCTAATTAGAACGCGCCACACTCGTCAGCTCGGACTCTGTAAGTAGACTCTGTGTCATCAGTCGAAAGCCGCTCGGACAGGGGCAGCGGGTGGGGGAGGGGACAGCCATAAAAATAATAAAATAAAATATGAAACAAGCCCGTTTAATGCAACGAGCGCAGGTTAATGCGCGCTCGCTTGCAACATCAATTGAGGGGCATGCGGCACGATGACGAGTTCTTTTCATGTCGTTTCAACAAAATCCGCTCAAAAAAATTCAAGAGAAATAAAAAAGAAGTTGCCCAGAGATACAGTTAAGCAGCAGAAAAAATGTTGTACATGTTCACAAAAAAGTTGCGTCAATTAATTTCATTTAGTTTTTATTTATTTTTCTTTCTTTTTTTTTTTTTTTGTATATTTCCCTTCTTTTTGGGGGGCATTGTGCGTTTGCCATGACATGTGTAACGCACCAAGTGAGATGGATAGTATGTTAGGTCCAAAAAAGTAATAGCGCTCTAGTCGGGATGCCCACTAGGGAATACCCTGAACCTTCTGCTGCCAACAAATGCAGAAGGCCTTCGGGAGGGGGGAGGGATGACTGCGTTCGCTTTAAGGTGAAAGACACTTGACTTATACTAGTTTAGAAGCTACATCTCAAATTTGGAGACTCTAGCTCTAAAAACAGGATTTCGATATCGATTGTTTATCGATTGCTTGGAAACGAAACAAGTTATCGACAATCCGAAACAAACTCGTCCTCCGTTCTCTAGCTCTTATAGGTTCTGAGATTTAGACATACGGACAGACGGACACACAGACAGACATGGCTAGATCGGCTCCCCTATTGATGCTGATCTAGAATATATATTACTTTATGGGCTCGGCGATGTTTCCTTCTTCAAAAACATTTATTTACCCATTCTCCATGGGTACAGGGTATAACAACATATACCTAGATGTTCTTGGGCAGAAAGAGGCGCTGCCTAGTCGCTTCAATCTGATTAAGGCATAATATATCTCGTTATCAGCTGGTTGGGGTTTTATACATAACATTGAGTTACAAAATTGTTAAGACAAAGTGTTTTATGGAGTCATATTTGGGCGAAGGCAAGTTCTCTTAAGCTTTTTATAATTCTTGATACTTTTTTAAAGATTAATTTTTAGATCTCTTATTCATAGTTATCTTAGGAATATTTCATGAGTTGTTACTAAATTATATTTTAACACAGATTACAATTTATACCCTGTAAAAGCGAGGTGTTTTAGGCAGGCATGGAAAGTATATATATATTCTTTTTTTGGTCAGCTTCAATTGCAGAATCAATCTGATATATCTCTTTATAAGTATCAGCCAAACTCTATTTAAAAGACGTTTAAATAATTTTTAAAGTCTTCTCAAATAAAATTCAAACAAGGCTGCGATTGTTCTGGGGTTTAAAAGAAATCAATTCTAGCATAATTTTTTATCGGTATCTAAAAGTGGGGCATTTCACAACATCGATAAATATCGATCAAGCGACTTGCTCGCTCGTTTAACGCGAAGATTATAGAAGTTTAATAGGACTAAATTGGTAGGTAGCTTTTCTTAGAGTGAACACAGTTTACTCATATTTCACTTTTTCGATTCCCCCTTTTTCCCTCAATATACAGACCTGAAACTTTTATCAAACCGTTTTACTTTATTAAATAATGTCTTCTTTATGATTTGCTTACAATCCCTTGTATAGAGCTTAAAGAAACGGTCTGTTTTCCTTATATACTATAAAGAACTTAGCTCCATAAAGTATTTATTTTTCCCCCAACAATTGAACACAATACAGTTCGGGGTCAGCTAACTTTATAGTGCTTTAATTAAAACTGTATGTAAGGGTACGTTTGAATTCGTCAAGCTGCAATTAGCTTTTCTTTTATGTGTTTTTTGTTAATGTTGTTGTTTAGAACTCGGTCTGGTCAGATCCGGTATAAAATACCGGTATGGGTCTGCAGCAGAGAAAGGTTTGACAAAAGCCACAGAGCAGACAGAAGCTGATGACGATTAGAAAAGACAGAAAGAGAGAGAGAGAGAGAGAGAGAGAGAGAGAGAGAGGGAAGAGCAGAGGAGCGAAGTGTGGAGTAGAGAAAGAAAAAGTGGTTCGACAAATGAAGCGGATGTGGTAATTGGTCGCCGTTTTCTTTTAGCTGTGGGATACTTAACTGTGCCGGGGACTACTGAGTCCAAACTCTATTCTATTCTAATGCTGAGCAAATTCTACAAAACAAAAACAATACATAAATCCACAGATCTTAAGCAGACCACAGCGGAGAGCAGCAACCATGGGCAATGTGCACACGCTAGAGGAGGGCAAGTCCCATGGGCATGGTCATGGCCGTGGGCAGGGGCAGCGGCAGGGACAGGGACAGGGGCAGGGCAATGGCAATGACAAGGAGAAGCTCTATCGATTCTTTGGCATACGCATGGCCAATGAGGGCGATGGCTATAGCATAACCGGGCAGCGGCGTGCGGAGATACAGCTAAAGCAGGAGGAGAATCTGGAGGCAGCGGGCGCAGGAGGGGCGCGTTCCGCAGCTGCGGTTGCCGCAACAGCGTTGCCAGAGCGTTTAGGGAATCCGGGGACCGTGGCGGAATTGCATCGTCGCTGCCACGATATGTTGCCGCAAACATTTGACGGCTTCCGACTGAACGTTAGCCGCGCCCTCGGCAGCAATGTGACCGTTGGCCATTCCCTGCAGGTGGGCAACCGGCCGCAGACCGCCGACTGTCAGTTCAATGCCAGCTATATGGGCCAGCGTCAGCACGAGCTAACCGGCGAGGCATACCCAATGATCATTGGCGAGGTGGATGCTCACGGCAATGTGACCGGCACACTGATGCACTTCATCACGCCACGGTGCCGCGGCAAACTGACGACCACCATACTCGACTCGGAGGTGCAGAGTTCGCGCCTCTTTCTGGACTATTTTGGCAACAATTACAGCTGCACCTGCGTCCTGAGCAACATCGATCTGCCGCAGCGCATGGGCGTCTTTGTGGCATCCTATCTGCAACAGGTCACACGCGAGCTGGCGCTGGGCGTCGATTTCATCTATCAGCGCGAGGATATTGTGCCCGGCGGCCAGGCGGCACTCGTCTCGGCCGTGGCACGCTACCAGCAGGATAATCGACAATGGTCCGCCATGCTCAGCCTGCACGCCCTGGAGCTCTGCTATACGCAGTTGTATGGCCAGAGTCTGGGCGCCAGTGTCCAGCTGCAGGCGAATATCTTGAAGCGTCAGGCGATATCGCGGCTGTGCTATCATTGCCATATGCCCAGGGTTGGGTTCAGTTTTCGCGGCGGCATCGATACACGCGGCGTCATCAGCGCCGTCTGCGAGAAGAGACTCGAGCCGCTGCCTATTCTGCTGCAGCTCAGCGGCAAGCTGAATCATCTGACCAGTCGGTTTCGCTTCGGCCTGGGCCTGATACTGGGCTAAACATGGATGCCACATTATTTGGTGCGTATGCCCCCTCTCTCTCTCTCCCTTTTAATCAATTCCTGACCTCCTCTCACTTTCCCGTTCCCTTACCCTCTCCCTCCCTCTTTGTAGGCCATCAATTTCAACAACCTGACGAAAAAGCAACAGCTTGATCAGCTTTTGCATTGGAATTTGCCACAGAGCGTGCAACGAATTGTTGAATGCTCCTTTTGTTGTGCCACAAACGTAAATGCTTGTTAAAATTAATCAAATTCGGAGGGGCTATATCTGTTTTAGTGTTTTTTGCTTCACGCACAGAACTGCACTGGACTCAAGAAACAACTCAAAATAATATTAAAAACAGATAAAAAAATATATTTAAAAGATGAAATTCAAATGAAAAAGATGCCCAAACCCAAATTAGCTCAATTTTTGAAAAACTCTTCTCAAATTCAGCGGTTTTATTCTACTTTTCAAAAGCGCAAAAAAGCAACAGTAAGAAACACGAAACCTTTGGAAATTATATTAATTTAATAAAGCGAAATCAATTTAAACAAAAGCAATTTCTGCCGACTATTTTCTCCTTTTTCTTTTCAGACTTTGCGCGCTTGCAAGGCGCTTGGTAGAACTTATGAGAATCAAGTTTTGTCCAAATAGATTCATACATAGAAATTTCGATTACTCGACACACAAATCGAACTTAGCTATAGCGAGTATTTGCCAACGAGTAAATTTGCTCGCTGGAATATTTTGCCCTTCATAATTTCAATCAAAGCTTAAGTCGAACATTTTCACTTGTTTATCGCATATGCAGCGAGATTATGAAAAAATTTAATATCTGTCGCACTAATTGCAACGAGTACCTACACTCGCTGGAATATTCCGTGCATCATGATCGCAACGGAAGGTCACACTCGAGCATTTTCACTTGTATTACCAGCAAAATGTTAAATATTTATCGAGATTGTGAAAAGTGTAGTAATATCTATCTAACAAGTATATATATCTAACGAGTACCTACACTCGCTGGAATATTCCGTGCATCATGATCGCAACGGAAGGTTAAACTCGAGCATTTTCACTTGTATTACCAGCAAAATGTTAAATATTTATCGAGATTGTGAAAAGTGTAGTAATATCTATCTAACAAGTATATATATCTAACGAGTAGCTACTCTCGCTGGAATATTCCGTGCATCATAATCGCAACGGAAGGTCAAACTCGAGCATTTTCACTTGTATTTCCAGCAAAATGTTGAATATTTATCGAGATTGTGAAAAATGTCGTAATATCTGTCACATTTGCTGCACAAATATTTGCGCACGAAACGTTTATGGGCCCAGAAGTCAGGTGATGGTAAATTCAATTTTGTTCAGCCGAAATGACTTGAACAAATGCGACAATTGTAACTCCCTCGTGGCCCTAATCGCCCGACTGTTTATAATATTTGCATTAACGCTCATCTCGATTACGTTTGTCTCTCCGGTTGCTGTTTTCTGTGCCGGCGATAAACACGACTCGACTCGACTCAACTCGCTGTCCGCTCTGCTAGGCCCAAGCGCAAATATTGACACAAGGAGCAAAGCGATAAGAGCCTAGGCCCAGGCCCGGGCCCGGGCCCGGGAATGAAAATTGGGTTCTTTGGCTATGAAATGTTGTTTTTGGGTCTTATTTGCTTGCCAGCAGCTTGTTGGAAACAAACGCCCAGGGTCTCAGGTAAGCAAGCAGCGAGAGTAATTCGTTCTACATATCTTTGGCGAGATATCGAGCGGAATTTTATGAAATTCTGTTTTATGATTAGGCATTTTTTGCTGGCTTATGCCAATGACTGGATCGCCATGTTTATTATAAAGTACATGTTTGTGCAGGCATATTACATCAAAGCAATGCCCAGTCGTTTATTTCCCCGCGCTGCCTACTCGTTGGTTTTATGTGTATAATTTTGATTTTTCCTTTATTTCTTTTTTTTTTTTCTAGAGCAATTTACGCTTTACAACTTCATTTCACATTGCCCGCTCGTGTCTAATTATAAAATGCGAAAATGCGAAATTGCAAATTGCATTTTGCAGTGGGGCAAACACGCACACACACACACATACTCAGAGAAGCACTCACCTATAGTCAAGCAGCTGCAGAGCACCACATAGAGTGTGGCGAGTTGAGCCACTCGCTGCTTTTGCAGTTGGCCCATTTTCCTCTTCTGGTTGTTTGTTTTGGCTCTGCTGTTGTTGTTGTTGTTCTTGTTGTTGACTTTTCTTGTCGTTCACTTTTCGCACAAGAATTAAATTGTATTTTCTTCTTTTTATCTTTCTTTTTGTTTAAATCAGTTTTCGTTTTTATTCGTTTTGTTTGCGGCACACAGGAAAAAAAATGTATAAAAAATTCGTAGTTGCTTTAATGTGATTTTAATTTTATAATTTGCGCACTTTTTAGAAAAACACACACTCGACCCCAATTAGCGAGAGCTAACGCGAACGAGTAGTTAAAACACTTGACTTCAAGATTGTATCTCAATTGCGGTCGCTCTTGAGTTTATCGTGCGGTGTTTAGCATCTGAAAAGAAGCAGAAACGTGTGGCATATGGTTAGTATTTGGGTAAATTATCTGTAACTTTAACGAGTAGCGAGTAACGAGTAGCAAGTGACGCATAACGGCCTAGCAAATAGGATTGACAAATGCTTAGGCTAACTTTGGCAATTGAATTTGGCGCTCAAGCTGAATCGCAACCACCACCAGAATTTATTGTAACGAATGAATGTCAGCGCTAAGCGAAAGTAACCAATGAGCAAAACAACTTTTAGAGTGGCAAATGGAATTTAGACAGGACTTAAACAATTGACATTGCAGTTGATATTCAACTCCGAAACTAAGCCAGAGTAAAGCTAAGTAAAGTTGACCAACACTAATAACTTTGGACGTGTGACGAGTAGCAGACTAACGAACGAACTCGCTAACCGACTGGCAAAGTAACAAATGGAGCTCAGAGAAAACTCAGCGAGTTGACTGCTGATTATTAATGATATTAAATTTAAACTTCAGCCACAGCTAAGTAAACAAACTAAAACGATTGTCAGCGAACGAGTAATGAGTAGAAAATTAGCGAATGAGCTTACCAACTCTCATAGTGACAAACAGAACTTAGAAGGAACTTAGCTAACTTTGCTGCTCAAATTAGACTTTAAGCTCGTTACTTTTCAAGTTAAATTTAACGGCAGCGATTTACTTTCAACGAGTAACGAGTGCCAAACTAACAAATGAGCTTGCCAACTTTTAGAGTGACAAATGGAATTTACTCAACTGTCTTTGCTGCTAAAATAAAAATTGCAAAGTCGGCCACAATTAAGTTAACAAACTACAGCGAGTAACTTTCAACGAGTAACGAGTGACAAACTAACGAATGAGCTTACCAACTTTCAAAGGGCCAAGCAGAACACAGAAAATTGACTTTGGGATTGAACTTTACTCGCTTGCAGCGAGTGAGCAGAACTAACGAATGACAAAAAGCAAAGTTTGCAAGTGGCAAAACCGAATGTCTGACAATTGGATTTAGCGCTGAGCCGCAACTCGTTAAAATGCCAAATGTTGGCCTTTACTTTTGGCCAACAACTGACTCAACAATAAAGAACGTTGCAAACGCATCGCAGCCGTCGCCGCCGCCGTCGCTGCTGCGTCACACACGGGCGATTTTGTAGCGACAGCGTCAACTGGAACCGGCGACGGCAACGGCGGCAGCGAAAAAACTTGTCTGTGACTGAGTCGCAAGTGCGAGGCGATTATGAGTGAGCGCATGTGTGTGTGCTTATGTGTCTGTGTGTGTGAGTGTAACATTTGCGCTTTGGCTTTGTCTTTTCCTCTTCGCCTTTGCATTCTAAAGTTGGCAGCAGAGCAGCAAACCTGCTGCCGCTGCAACTGCGACGCACACATGTGCGTTGCACAGCCTGCCCGCTGCTTGGCCAGGCTTTTGTAACGGAAATTGCTGCGTTGTCTGCAGTTGAAACACGTCGCGGCACAAAAGAGGGGGCAGCGCGCTCACACGCATACTTAAAGAGCAAAATAAATGAAAAATTCAAAAATAAAAGAATTTATTTTATATTTGCTGCTTGATTTTTCCAATAAATTTTGTTGATGCTTATCGGGCAGGTAGAGCTGCTCACTCTGCGTGCGAGTGCCTGTCTGTGTGTGTGTGGGTGGGCGCTCTCTGTAAAACACTGAACATCAGTGAACGTGAGTTGGAGAGCGAAAGAGAGCGCGCTAAGCTTTGTGAGAGCGCGTTAAAAGCGCGCGTTCAATTTTGTTTGCCTTTGTTGTTGCAATTTTTGATGTTTTGACATTTCGTAACGGCCGCACGATAAGCAGCTACACTGACTCACGCTCTCACTCACACACACACTCACACACATATGTTTAGTAAGCACAGCTAAATTGCATGTCTATGCAAATGTCCTTGAACTGCAACAGGTTCGATTGGCAAATAGCGCCCGTCTCCATGCACTCTGGCAGCCTGGCAACGCCGCCGATAAACAATAGAATTAAAAGGGGGGCAGCTCCCTGCATTTAATCGATAAAGTTCCGTTGGCCTTGAAATTTGTTTTCTCTAGAGCGCAGCCAAGACTTTACGCTAATTATTTATCAACTTTCATATATTTGTTGCTGCAAACTACGAGCCCCAAAGCCAAAAACAATTTGCAGCAATTGCGCTGCAATATTTTCAAAATACTTTGCAACACTATTTTTTGCAGAACGTTTGGAATTTGAAATGTTTCATTCTTTCCGCTTCTTTCGAGAAAAAGTTTTAGCTTTTCTATTAACGGTCATACTTTTCTGCCGCTCACTGTGTGTGTTAACGAACGTTAATAACGCAACAACAACAAAAAAAAAAAAACAGAAAAACAAAACCAACAACTGGGTAAAAAACAACAACAACTGGGCGTCATTCTCCAAGCGGTACAAAAAAACCTGTTTTTCCAAAGCATTAAAAATTTTCTTTGCGTTGCGTTTACTCAATTATTTATTACAATATTGTGTATTCGCTTTAACAAAGAATGCACTCGAGAGTTTTTTTTTGTTAATAACTTTTTAGCCACACAAATAATAATTTTACTTAATTTAAGCAGCACGTGACTCACGGCCTACAAAAAAAAAGGCAAACAAATTTAGTTGACCAAAAGTCGAAGAAATAATAATTTGTAATAAACTCAACGTCACAGAAATATTTTTGATATATTTTTATCAGTTTATATGTATATGTATTTGCGCTTGTGTCACACGCATTTTTTCTAGCTATTTGTTTATTTTTAAATATTTCCGACCAAAAACGCCGCAGTTATTTTTGTTCAAATATGCGTGCACTGAACAATAAAAATAAGGCAAAAAAAAAAAGAAACAAGTATTACCAATATTTCATTGTCTAACTGGCACAGACACACACACATGCAGTGAAAGAGACGAGGCGAGACACGTTACGTACAGGCGATAAACGTTAAGAACTCGCGGTCCGTGTTACCACAGTTAACTAAATTACGAGCTTGGACAATGCCAACACACACGACGGCAACGGTAACGGCAGGCGACAAAGAGCAGACGACGTCCACTCGCCACGACAAACGAAATGAGAATGAATTGTAAGTTCGGTGCGCTCTCTCTCTCTGGCAGAGCAGAGCGCTGGTTAGGCGGGTTGGCGCGACGCGTTAGCAACATGGCTGCAGCAACATGCTTAGCCACATGAACATGCAGCTAGCTGCTGGGTTTAACGGCTGCGACAACGCGACGCCGCCGACGCTGCCGCTGCTGCTGGTGCTGTCGCGACGCAACAGAGAAAAGTTCGTTAGAAACGTTGCTGCCAGTCGCCAGCCGTAAATGTTGCGAGAGAGCGTGAGCTCGGCAACATCGACATCAGCAACAAATTATGTTAACGGACGTTAACAATTTTCAATGCACAGTGGACAGAAATTGCTTTGAAAACACATTTGGCTTCATTAGGAAGCTGCATGTGTCTTATAAATGTGTACAAAGTTATTTAAGGCTTAAATAACACATATATGCACACAAATTTGAACCCAACGAACTTTAATTAGCTTAGTGTATTTTAAAAATAATAAAAGCAAATGCTGAGAAATGCAAAATATGTATTATGAATTTCCAGTTATCTGTTTACTTGCAATTTATATTTGTTTTTATTATAATTAATATTTTTACTAATCTACATGAAGCAAAAGTTTTTCTTAGAACTAAGATTATGTGCATATAGTATGTACATATATTTTTCATATACATACATACAAATCTCTAGAGCGGCAATATTTCTTTACAGCCACTTGTTGCCCATTTTCGAATGTAGCGCAACATTTCGCATATTGCAGGCAGCATGTTGCGCTGTATTCAACAACTGTTCTGTCAACGTCAGCAACAAAAGTGCGGATCGCTTGCACCGTGGTTCGTGACTCAAATAAACGAAAGCGAAAATTCAATAGCGAGTAATATTTCAAATAAACAAATAAATGTCTTTCTATTTATATATATATTAATACAATATGCTTAAAACAATGCATTATATGATAAAAACTATTTCTTGCCTTGCGAATATTGAAGAATGGGGCGATATTATAGATATATGTATATGTATTTACCTAAACATGATTACAAATTATCTCCCAGTCCCAGTTCACGAGCGAGGTTGTTCATTTAAAGACTTCAACTTTTATTGAACTTACGCAGAGCATTCGTCCGTTGACTTGGACTGAAGGTCACAGACTTCAACGTGTCAATGTGTCGCAAATTCCGCTTTGACTAAGCGAGTCAAATTCAAAGCTCAATAGAATTGAAAAATACAAGAAAGTAAGATAACTTAAAGTAACAGGACTGAAAGCTCGAGCGCTTGAGAGAGCCACCAAATTCAACTGAACTCAACCGTGATAGCGCGTGATCCATTGATCGATAAGACATTGCTCAAATGCGGCCGATCTAAGCGCAGTTGCATTTTCGTTAATCGCTCTTTTCATGCGCTCCCTTATAATGTAATATCCGCACTCTTGGGCTGGCGCGATTGCCCAAACAATGCTGTTGGTGCATTTAGTTAGGGGCCACTGTATGCACGCCTCAGGGGCTAGCAAGGAAACTGGAAATAAAACAAAGTCACGCCAAATCAACGGAGAGATACGAGTGGGATTGGCACGCTGTTCGGTTTGACTTTGGGACGGATGGGATTGGTACGCTGTTCGCGCGGCTTTGGCAATTTGCTAAATGCAACTGCGTATCTGACAGATGCGAATGCGATTCGCAGATACGAATTACAGCGTTTGGCTGCAGTTATCTAGCTGCTGGCCCTTCGCACTGTTGTTGTTGTTGTTGTTGCTGCTGCTGCTGCTGCAGTTTTGGCATGGTCTGGCAATTTATCAGCGCAGAGCAGCGTACACCACCCCCTCTCACCCAGTCAATTGCCAACCCCCGCCTATGGCAACGCCCCCGCCCCCGTCGGTTGCCAATAAGTGATTTATTGCATTGTTATTTTGTCGTTGATGTCGCACTTGCTGCAAATGCGTTTTATTTATTGCCCCAAACGATTTGAAGTGTGTTAATTTTATTTCCATTTTTCACCACCGTCCTCCCCAACCCCCTCGAGAGACGTACGGACCAGGCCATTAAATGATTTTGCACAGTCGCTGTGTGGGAAATATGACCCGACCTTTAGCTTCAGTTCAGAATGTTTCAATTTTCATATTTTTGGCTAATCGCATTTGACTTGAGACGTTTTCTGTCCGCCCTTAGAGCCTAGGGCTTCCATACGCTAACAATTGAAGCCGTTTGTCTTTGTCAGTCGTTCAGTTAGTTATCTCAGTCAGTCAGTCACTTAGTCAACCTGTTAATCAATCAGTCTGTGAGTTACTCAGTCAGTCAATCAATCAGCCTGCTAGTCAGTCAGGCTGGTTATCAGTCAGTCCATAATTCAGTTAATCAGTCTAGCCTTCAATCTATCAATCAGTCACTCAACCAAGGAGTTAATCAGTCTGTTAGTCAATCAGTCAGTAAATAAGTTCAGTCAGTTCATCAATCGATCAGTCAGTCAGTAAACCAATCGGTGGGTCAATCTGTCAGTTCATCCGTTCAGTAAGCTAATCAGTCAGTCAGTCAATCAGTACATCAGTCAGTCAGTCAATCAGTTAGTCAGTCAGTCAATCGGTCAATCAGCACAGACTGTTTTTAATAGACTTCAAACATTTATTCAACATAATAGAACACGGTTAACTCTGTGTGTATTCTGGCCAGGACATGCGACTGCCACCGGCAGCAACTCAAGTGTGTGTTAGCGTGTTAGTGTGTGTATGCAAGTGTGTGTGTGTGTGTGTGTGTGTGTGTGTGTGTGTGTGAGGGACTGTGCCGCGCAGGATGCCTGCGGCTGAGCAACAGAAATAACTCAGGCATTTGATGCCCTTGTGAGTCCTTAGAATTAACACATGACTAATTTATTGATCCTTTTTGGCATTTTATGAAACATGGACATTTTATTTATAGCATATATGTTTTAGATAAAAAGAATGCGTGCAATTTTTCTTTATTATCTTTATTTAATAGCGAATGAGCTCGAGCTGCGTTGCGTGTTGGTAGAAAAGGGTACAGGGTATCCTCTAGTTGTGCGTTGTGTTCTTTCTGTGTAATAAACTTAATGCCTAGACAATTTTTTGGCTTAGCAGCTGGGTGGTCTAAGCCAAAGTCGTTGGCCACGAATTTCGTGTTACAATTTGATTGTGAGGAGCTCAGTTTACAGCGGACACCTGCAACAGCGCGAAGTTGATTGGGAACTTAATTATGGAGCGAGTAGCCGGGCTGCAGACAAATTTCTCTCAAATTACCAAAGGTCCAATGCTGATAAAATGGTTAATAACTCAATAAGCAATTAGAGGCAGAATGTTTTTGACCCTCAGCTCGATGCCGTTTACCTGTCTGGGCCACAAAGCCATTGACTGACAGGTTTTGTCTGCAAGAGCTCTTAACTCTCCGCCGCCAATGCACCAGATCTATCCATATCTATATCTAAGTGTACTCTGTGGGTGCATCATCCTCGGCTGACTAATGATGCCCGCAGCCAGCAGCTAGCAGCCATCAGTTAAGAAGAAGCAGCATATCCCCCATTCAAGCACAAAATGATGAATTATTGTTTTCAAATTTTCAGAATACACAAAAGAACAAACGATTCCTCGCGTTGATTTCAGTGCAAAACCTGAAAGAATAAAAAATACAAGAAATAATAATAAATTGATATTTAAGTATGCGCTTTATAAGTTGATTTCTTTGTATAGGAAACAGGTCCTTGCCTGCCGCCCGATCTGAGTCATGGGAAACGATTCCACAGCCAAGCTGCCTGCTCGAGACGGATATATAATTGAATCGTGGCAATTATTGGATACTCAATGCAGATATTTAAAGTCAAATAGCATATGGATTAACATAAGCTAAACGTGCAGCTGCAACCCAAATTTTCTATCTTCAGCATACAAAGTTTCCCAGTTCTATCAGGCTCTATAGATAGTAAATAGTATATCTAGGAATATTTGTATAAATCGATATATATTTATATATATAACTTATAAAACTTCTTAAAATTTACGAAACCCTGACTTACCTTATATTCAAGTAAGGAATCCCGATACTTTCAACTTCAAATTCTATTCTCTTCTTAAATATACTAGCGGGTATTTCCCAGTCCTGCCCATGGCAAGTTTTTGTGCCAAAAAGTTTTAATATTATCCAGACCGTTAGTAAGTGAGTCAGTCAGTCAGTCAGTCAATCGGTTAGTCAGTCAGTTAATCAATCAGTCAGTCAGTTAGTCCTGACAGTCAGTCAGGTAATCAATCAGTCAGTCAGTCAGTCAATCGGTTAGTCAGTCAGGTAATCAATCAGTCAGTCAGTCGGTTAGTTAGTCAGTCAGTCAGTCAGTCAGTCAATCGGCTAGTCAGTCAGTTAATCAATCAGCCAGCCAGTCAGTCTGTCAGTCAGTCAGTCGGACAGTCAGTCAGTCAGTCAGTCAATCAATCGGCCTGCTAGTTAGTCAGTCAGCGCGTCTTTCAGTCAAATGGTCAGTCATATCATTGATTGACTGACTATTGACTGAATAGTATATATATATATTCCTGATCAGTATCAAAAGGCAATGTAGCCCTGTCCGTTTGTCTGTTTTAATATTTTTAAAGCTATTGTCATCTAACTTAGCATTGGTATAGAACAGCAAACTATATCTTATATCGATATGTTTTCGACCGTTTTTGTTGTTGACGGCTTATCTTTATTATGATCTTTACATTTGATGAAAATCGGGCTACTATATCATATAGCTCTATAGGAAGCCTCATTCAAAATAGGAGCTTTTGTATAAAATACTTTTCTGTTCGTTGTATCCATATCCATCTTAAATCCATAACAAATCTAACTTTTATCAGAAATAATCGGACATAAAGGATACGGAATAATAATAAAATAAAGGATAATTGCAAAATAATATTCCTTTCACGCCATGTATGTGCACAAGGGTATTTAATCGACTGGCTTCTTTCCTTAAAATTTATTAATGGATTGCTTTCAATAGTTCTCTCTGCCAACCGACAGTGAACTTAATTTGGGCTCGCAGTTTTAGGGGCACAGTTGAAATGGTTGTAATTAAATTTTAGAGGCAGGAAACGAAGCGTTTTGAGTGTGACCCATGAACTTCATCCCCTGATAATGGACCATCGAGAACGCCCACAACAGATCGAGAATTGCGAATCGCAATCATATTTGGCAATTTCATTTAGAATGTGAATGTGAATGTGGATGACCGGTCGGTTGGGTGTTTGGACTGGCAACATTATGCGGCATTATGCGGCAAATATTTGGAAAACAATGCAGGAGGACAAAGGGTCAGGCTGTAGCTGGGATCGAGGGGTTGGGCACGCGTGCGCATTGCATTGGACCACCCGCCGAGGCGCAGAAATGCCAAAAATAAGGAACTCGAATGGAAACAGGCACGCGCCGGCTAAAAGGTCAACGGGGTCGCAGGTCACGGCGCAGCAGGCAGCGGGCAGCGGGCAGCGGGTCGCACCAGTTCCGTGTCCAGTTGGCAATTGGCAACAAATCAAATGAAAGAGTCGCATAGTTTTTAATTTTGCGGTTGCAAGCGGAAGTCCCAACAGAAGGACCACGCATAGGATGCGGATGCCGATGCCGATGCGGATGTGGCTGCGGATGTGTGGCGAATGCTGCGGTCGTGTCATGTGGGTGGCAGTTGAAAACCCCGCGTCCAGCTAAACTAATTAATGGCCAACCCCTTGAATAACATGCAAGCATTTAGCATCATGTCACGAATTAATGAGAGCCCAAAGCGACCCTATACAAAGTCCATCAGCTTATATGGGACTTAGGTTCAATTGAGAGAGAGATAGCGAAAGATAGATAGAGAGAGGGAGAGAGAGAGAGAGAGAGAGAGGAGAGAGATGGAGAGAGGAGAGATAACGGGCAAAGTTAGCTACACAAAGACTTACAGAAGAGCTCACTTTGCACAGCAAACCAATTGAACTAAAACTGAATTGAATGAAGCGCAAATTGAATTGACTCGATAAAACAGTCTAAACGATTTTTATCGATCTGTGACATGAAAGGATTCCATAAAAAGAGCAGGGCTAACTTTGCACTTGGGAATAGGGTGGCGTTCTTTATTATCCTTAGCTCGTGGATGCATTTTAATTGCCAGCCAACTACTTAAATATACATTTAACAGGTTCTCTCCAAACAATATGCTTCTTTTTTTTTTTAATAAACACCGTTGATTAAGCAACTAATGAGGCTTCAAATACTTTGACTAAAGTACCGCTTAGCCCAGCTGGCTCAATTATTTTCATAAAGTACTACAATTTGAAACGCAAAAAGTTTTCTAAGAACTTTTCATGTTTGGCCATAGCCATGTTCAGTGTTGGCAAACGCCAAACAAAAGCGGTATTTGTAATAGCATTTTTTAATCAATAATAGAAATAATAATAAAAACAATGACAATAATAATAAAATAACATTGATTATAATAAAGAAAAATATAAAAGGATAAATAATTTTTTTTTAATTATTTTTTGAAATGTGTATTTGAGCACACAAATACAAATACAAATGCAGTATGCCGTTTGCGAAGGTACAAAGGCCTCATTGTCAGGCGCGAGTGGCTGGACGATATTAGTTGAGCCAGTGTTGGAAAACGGGGCGTTGCAAGCTGCAAATCAGTTGGTAACGTGCAACGCGATACGTGGCACAGCAAATGGTTACAAATGTTGCCACGTAAACGGAGAGCCGCATTAACGCGAGTCCAACAAACCGAATTCGAATCCGAGTCTAAAATTGGTGCAGTGTGGTAATTGGCACGCAGATGAGGAGGGGTAGAGGTAGGGGTGGGGGTCGGGCTGGAGTCACAGCTGTGTCTCTAGGTAGAGGACAATTAGTGTCGGCCGCAGCTAATTATGGCCAAATCGCCACGGGTGGTGTGCGAAGGTGTTTGCTCGGTGTAGCAGTGTGTAGCAGGGTGTAGTGGGGTGTAGTGGGGTGTAGCGGGGTGTAGCGGGGTGAAGCGGGGTCTTGTTGTTGTTGCTGATGCGCGAGATGCTGGAGGCGGGGCGATGGGATGGTCGGTTGCCCGGACAACGTTGTCCTGCGCCTTATATTTGCGGTTCAATGCACGCGGCCGAGTTTCACATATTTCGGTTGACATTTTCCATAAACTGTGAAACCCTTAATTAACTTTTTCGGGACACAAATAATGTTGTACCGAACGCAGAGCAAAGGACGTCATACCACTAATCCGGCTCGACGATGTTTGGGCTCTTCCTGCAGGCGCGCTGTTTGCCTTTGGGCCCGGGTTCCATTGTTATTGTCCTTGTTTTATTTGTTGTTGTGCAATACGAGACCAGGCCAAAAACACAAACAAAGCGCGCACATGCGACCAGACCAGACCGGACCCGAGCGGACCAGACCATACCATGCCAGAAAGCGAACCAATACCAAAACCAAAAACCCGCACCAAGGGACCCCCAAAAACAGAGCACCCCTCCCACTCCAAGCTCGAATCGCTTGTATTTATAGCACAAATGAGCAAGGAGTTGGGTGCTGGAATACGGAATACACCATTTCCGTGCCCTGCCACATTCTGTGCTCGCTTTCGCATGAACCCATTCAAAGGAAAGTGAACGAAAAGTGAAACTAAACATTCCACATGTGGACTCACTTACAATTAACACAAATAAACCAGCTGTCAGCATCATGAATGCATATTCTCAGTGCTTCGGTTCAAGGTTCGATTCGTAAGCCCGCTTCCCGCTTCCCACTTCAGCGAAACTGAGTAGCCAGATCATCTACAAAGCTGTCAACCGGACTCTTATGGGCAGACTACGTTCTAAGGCGACATAACTTCGCCTTCGACCATGGTGAGATTATGTCGCCGAGTTCCATCGCATTTCAATGCATTTCAAGAATGTCTATGATTTATGATTATCTTATGATTGATCAATTAATATGTCGAGTGTTAATCTTATTCCAAGGACATGCTCATTTCGCAGCTAGTCGAAATATTGAATGGGTTATTTCTGTTGCCCAACCGCAGGCATCCTGCTGGCTGACGTCCCACACACACACACACACACACACACACACACACGCACACACCTGAGTTGGTCGAATGTCCTTTGCAGGACACTCACCCATTACGCCATGTGGTCAAACACAAAGTATGTCTGCATGCGGTGCGGCTTAACAATGTTGCTTTGAAGCAAAAACAAACACACACATACTCGCACACACACACACTTTCTCGCACACTCTAGTTACAAGAGAAGAAAAAATTAACAATGTTTTTTTTTTGGTTTTTTTTTTTTTTTTTTTTTGTGGCAACTCGCAACGTAGCAAATGGACGAGCTGAGCAAATTTAAGGCTTCAGCCGTTGCCAGCCGGGCAATGTGTGGCTAATGCGGCGCCATTAAACACATTATAAGGCTGTGCCAGGAGTGGGAGGGGCGCTGATACCACAGTCCTGGCCACTTCTGTTGCAATTATTAGCTTTTGGGTAGCTGCGGCAACGCCTCGTCTAGATTACATGCGCCTCTCAGACAGCAGGTCGCTTTGTTGTGGTCAAAACGACGACGAAGTCTTCCATTTCATGTTGTGCACCCGATCCCATCCACTTCATAGTCCACAACATATGCCCAAAAGTCTAACAACGTTTTGGTAAAAGTTATAGAAAGTTGGCAGGTAGAAGCCCGGATACCCTGAACCCAGCAGATACCCTTTAATACACACATACATACGGCTGTGCTGCTTCTTACCTCTGCCACACACATTGTTAATGGAAAATGTATTCTAGATTAACTTCGGTCTTTACAGTCCGATCTTTATGAAATGTTCAAGGTTTGATTCTGTCACTCAAATGTGTGTGAAAATCATGTTTATTCCCCAATTTGACGGGCAACGGGGAAGGTATCCGAAAAGTTAACTATCCTCTGAAATCGATATATATCGATATAATGAAAAAAGGCAGAAAAAATAAAGAATAAGCTTTTTCTGCGCAGGGTCTTATATTAAACGACAACATACAGCCGAACATAAGCCATTAGACCCTGCGCGTCGTCTTGATCAAAAGTTAGGATATGCCTTCTTCTGCCTGTTGCATACGTTGGCACAAGCCTATCATACCCTTTTTACTCATTCTTAATGGCTTCAGTGCATTAAAAGTATTAAAAAATCACGAGCAAATGCTTTATATTTATAATTAGATTACTCCTGACAGATTTACAATATTTCTGCATTTTTTTCCGAACAACAAATAATGCAAAAAAAAAGTTTATAATTTTTAATTTGATTGCTTTCTTTTTTTATGGTAGCTACTTAATTGAGTTAATTTTCATTTACAGCGCACACAGTTTCCAGGCAGATTTAATGGCCTAGTTTTATGAAGGTAGCGCAGGCAGCTCTTAAATTAATGTGAGTTTAACGAGGTAGATTGGACGGGCAGATGAAGCTGGATTGAAACAACTCTGGCCGCTGCCTTTTATGGAATCTGATACAAGTAATTTAAAATGCCTTAAACTATATACAACAAAAAAAAATAGTTAAATAACAAAATATAATAATAATATATAAAATATCTGCTTCCTCAAAGGCTCTCGTTCCATTTGAAAGTGCCATCTCAAGAAACCTCTGGAATTAGTCCGCAAAACATGACAAATGTCTAGAATTCCACTTTTGTATACCCTATAGTTATTGGAATACATTATTCAAAGGGCATACTAATCAGTCAGTTACACAACGAAATCGATGCGAATCGCGGGACATTTGCCCGACCAGCTGACCGGCTGACCGTCTGGCCGGCTGACGAGCCCAATTACCAACTAATTCCAGACAATAGGAAAGTAGAGCGAAGACAGATAGTGGAATATGCGGACGCGTAGCGTGTGAAATGCTGGCTAAGTAATCGGATAGTTTTTATCTAACCCCACCCGCTCCCAAATCCAAAATCCAACCCCAATGCCGCCCACACCCTCCACGCCTAATTCACAAGCCCGACAAAACGAAATCGAGAAATAACCAACGTCGAGTACAAAAAGTGTTTTGTGCTATTTATTGATAGGCAGCGAGCACAATGCGTGGCTTTTGTGAATGTTGCCCGAAAAATCGTCTAAGGTTACCTGCCATATCCATGACAAGCGGGCAATCTCGATGAGTGCGACAGAGAGGCAAGCACACGAGTGATGTCTGTCCGTCTCTTTCTGCATCTAAAGGAAATGTCAATATTTGTCATTACCGCGTGGCGTTTTTTCTCTGTTTTGTTTTTGTGCGTTTTCTAGCGAATTTCTCGGCGGCGGCATTTGCTTTGTTGGTCTATTACCTATACGAATACCACGGGGTTCGTTGCGGCTTTTCCTTTGTCAGCCTATTAATGAGATAGAGAGAGAGAGAGAAAGACAGAGAGAGCGAGCAGGAGCGAGTCGAGTGAAAGAAAAACAAAGGCCGCTGCGATGTTGATTATGTAATGCCCAATGCCGAAATTAAGACGCAGTTGCAATCGCATTCGTATCAGTTGCCAAGCGGCTTTAACGATTATTTACTTGCACCACAACAAAAAAAAACACACACAACAAAAAAAAACAACAACAATCAAATACTCAAACACACCCGATACCCGCCGCTATTTGCCAGCACTTCACAGTTTGTGCTCTTCCGTTTCCGATAATCGGATATGGTAAAATGGTTGACCGTGGGAGCGACGAGTGCCAAACATCAAATAAAAACATCGAATTAAGAGCTATAATCAATTCTCCGAAATTTAAGAGCAACGAGTAACTACCGACGAGTGACGAGTTGCAAGCAGCGAGTCGTTACTAGCAATGAATGTGTAGTTATGAAAGGTGAGCAGCAAATGACGAGTAGCGAGTAGCACCTGATTATAATTTATAAACTTATTATTTAATCATAAGCTAACAACAGAGCGTAAACATTAGCGAGTAATTGGTTAAGGCATGAGCTAAGAATAGTCGAGTAATCAGTGTGAGTTATTAGTAAAAGTTGATAAGTAGCGAATGCGCAGACTGTATAAAAAACCGAAGTTGAAACCGAATCGATTCTGATTGGGTCGCTCTCTATCTAGACGACTATCGAGCGAGTAACGCGTCATTTGCGGTTAACTGCTAACGAATAACGAGTGTCGCAGAGCCAGTGCGCAGAAATGCACAACGAGAAGCGAAAGACAAGCAACGAGTAGCAGCAAACGAGTCGCAAGTAATATAAAAAGGAAAGGTAGGCAATTAGCTTTAACCAGAACGTAAGCAACAGCGAGTATTAAGTAGCGAGTAGTAAAAAGCGATTGTCGAGCAGCGAGTGTGAGTGAATTATCTTTATTCTTACCTCTGCGCAAGCTGTTAAGGATAGTTAAGCCCAAACCTTGAAGCCGTATCAATTCTGAGCTACCTACAGTTAGCTGATTGGGTCGCTCTCTGCTTCGTCGATTGTCAGCTGTGACGATCACTCCGATCGATCAATCAATTTCGGCTGCGAACTCATCAAACACTTGTGAAGTTGTTAATGTTGATGATACGCTCAGGATACGCCAGGGGAAACTGCCGGCAAGTGTGCAATTGAAGAGAGAGACAGGGATAGAGAGGAAGCGTGTGGGAGAGTAAGGGAAAGTGAGAGAGCTAAGCGGATTAGGTTACAGCAGCGTGTAAAGGACAATGCAGGACGAGCAGACAACAGCTACAAAAAAAAAAAAAAAAGGGAAGCGCCAAATTCAACCACTGACAACAATGAGAATGAAGCAGAAAAAAAAAGAAAAAACACGAGAAATAGGGCAGGAGCTATAACAATGCGACGCAGGTGGCGCAGGGGAGGGCCTGTGGCAGGGGCGCGCGCGTCATGTGCCAAGTGGATTTGCAGCTTGTAATCCTTGCAACAAAAACTCAAGAGTTCCTGTGCGTGTGTGTCATGCATTACAAGAGAATTGCATCAGCGTTTTATAGCGATTATTTAATGCGATTTTGATTAAATTTTAATCGAGCATTTACTCAGAGTTTTTTGCTTAAGTCTTTCGTTTGCAGCCCACCCACCACGCGCGACCTTTCCCTTGCTCTCGCTCTCTCACTCTCACCCGCTCTCGCTGCTGGGCAGCTGGCTACGCACTTATTTGTTGTTGCCACACGTAAGTGCCACTCAGCAATGCCATAGACCAAAAACAATTGCCCGCTTTTGGGGGCAAGTTGCGTCTGTCTCAAGTGCAACTTGGTTGCAACTTCAAAGCGCCTTCAGCCATGCAAATTAACCAAAAATTCCATTTGCAACAACTTGAACGCAAAAAAAAAAAAAGAAATAAAGTACAGTATGCTCCAAGCAGTGTGCGGGGGGTGGGGGCTCATGTAAAGGGGCAGGGTGCGGCGTCACAGCAGCTGTTGCTGTCGTTAAGCGGCGCCCCGCCCGCCGAGCTGCTCATAAAATTTTAACGCGCGCGGGCATAAAACGAAGCAGTAGCCAGAGACTGAAAAAGTGTTGGACAACAACAACAGCAACAACAACGAGACCCAACACTCTCTTGCCCATGTCATCGATGTTGTTGCCGATAATGATGCGGCTCATTTGGCGGCCAAAATGGCGCTTTTTATGCGCATGTCCTGCACAACAACAACAACAAACACAAGCAAGAGTACATCAGCCGGAAGTGCCCGACTAGCAGATACCCTAAGCCTAAAAGGCTAAAGGCTTGCCCATGACAACCAAATGTGTATATATACCAAAGTGCCAGGCTCTAACTTTTAAAATGTATGTTTTTCCCAATTCGACGGGCTCGAAATCGATATTTATCGATCTGATGAAATTGGGCAGAGAAAAGAAATAATAAGCGCGTTCTGCGTAGGGTCCAATAACAAGTCTTGAGTGTACAGACGGGCATAAGCAGATCGCCTCAGCTCGTTGTCTTGATCAAGAGCTTACACATGCTGTATGAGCTGGGATATTCCTCTTTCTGCCTGTTTCATACGTTTCCACAAAACAGTATACCCCTTAACCCTTTAGTGCCTAGGGTATAACAACAACAACATCGAACACCGAGAACAGCGCGTGGCCTCATAAAACGCAACAGCCACAGCAAAAATGATTAAATTTGCAGCGCCGGCAAAGGGGATGTGTGCATGTGCGTGTGTGTGTGCGTGTGTGTGTGTGTGTGCGTGTGTGACCGCCCGTTTACATGTATTGCAGGACATTGCGACATCGTAAATAAAATTCTCATCTGAAATGCTCAATCGTCGACGAATGGCGCAGCGCAGTAAACTTTCGCTTAACTGTTGAAATAAATGTAAATAACAGCAGAGATTAAATTAATTCTTTGCATTCAATAAACTGTGGCCTATTAAAAACAGGTTGATCAGCCTTCTCGACATTGCTGTCGGAGCACCGTTTCAGACATCTAGCTTGAAAAATATTGGTAACCGAGCTCGTCCTTTGTATTCATTTAGTATACTACATAAATACATACATATACACACACATCCATACATACATGTTGCTGAACGGGAAGAGCTAAGTCAAAGTATTGAGAGAACTTTTATTTGACTTGATAGATATCCTACTTAGCTCTCAAAACAACTGGGTTCTTAAATCCCTGCGTCGCGCTGAAAGACAGCGCAATTCAGGTTCTAACTCTAGAAAGGATTCTAGTAGAGGATTTCATGCCATCTGCCCCTTGTGAGGTTATACTTATCGGTCATTCCGCGAGAGCCCTTCCCCCTGTTAAAAGAAAAGAAAAAACATAAATGTACATATAACATATATAGAAGGAAGCAAGAATGTTTTTAAAGTCAGCTGATCGCTGGGTTTTGGTATCTTCTAGTCAGGCGCTCCCACCTACTTTTTTAGCTTTCAAATTATAATTATTTAATAGAGTTTACTAGACTTCTATTTTGTTCGCGGCCTTAGGGTATGCAACTTAAAATAGCTGACAGATCGTTGCAAGTGGCACAAATGGACAGCTGAAAAGTATGCAACATATAATTAAATGTTTCAACTTTAGACATGGGCAGTTGTGCGGTTTGTGTGGCATATTTTTAACAAGCGTGGGAGACGATGCATTAAAAGCAACTTAATTAAATTGTAATTGGATATATTTTGAAGCGCTTCCTTCGACCGCAAACAAACAACATGTCATCCCGCAGCCCCTGGCCCACATACACGCTCCCACTCCCACTCCCACTCCCCACGCCCATTCCAGACTGCAGCCTTCATTTGATGTCACTCTAGTTGACACGTGGCCGTGGAGCTGGGTTGTTGGTTGGGTGCTGATTTGGTTTTTGAGTTTGGGGTTGTCTTTAGTCGCGTGCTTGTTTTTAAAGCCGTGTACACGCGCCACGCCCCACCCCCTCTGTGGCGGATGCGTTGTTTATGCAACGAAACTAATTTAAACTACTTCACGCGGCGGTCGGCTAATCCGACGCACTGTGTGTGATAACATCGTTAAGTTGTTGACGCATATGGGGCAGTAATAACAATAAGCTGATAGTAATTAAATAGCATAGACACGTGGCACGTAAAGTCCGATGAGTTGCATGACTCAAAACGCGTCAAATGAGACATCCAAAGTCGCATTCAAAAAGCTTCTTTTCATCAAAAGTCATAACTTCCTTTAAATTTTACACTCGTTACGAATGATATTTTCGCCTTTACTTAAAATGAGAAAGCGCAAACACAGCTATCTATTTGTTAGTTTGATATCGATTGAAACCTAATAGTTGCCATTTTTACTTGTTCAAAGTTGCATATTCAATATTTCACTTCAATACTCTCAATTCGAGATTATATTCCTTAAAACTTCAAGTTATTCCTTGCAATTTAGGCACTCGCCTTTCACCACCCATTAAAAATGGGTAAAAGGGGTATAATGTATTTGTGCAAATGACATACGTCCGTCTGTCTGTCCATCCGTCTGTTCAACCGTATGTGTAAACGCACGACACTCAGAACCTTTAGGAACTAAAGACTTGAAGTTTGGAATGAATATATCAAGTATCTTTTATTTTATAGCTATCGCCAGCTTTGAATCAAGTAAAAACACCAATTTGTATTGACCACCAATTTAAGCTTCAATTTTAATGCAATTGTCTCTTTGAGAATACACGAATACACACACACATTCATGCGCTTCTTTATTGAATTCTATCAACAGCATTGCAATTGCGATTGTATTGTATTCTGTTTCTTAATTCGTTTTTTTCCTACTTAGTAGTGTGGTCTGTTACGGGTTCGAGTCTTATTGAAGAAACTGTTTTATTTTGTTTTAAATAAATTTTTATTACCTCTTAGGTAAACGAGCAGGTAGCGCGACCTGTATTTGGTGTTGGTAGAAGAGGGTTCAGGGTATCCCCTAGTCGTGAAATTCCGACTATAGCCTTTTACTTGTTTTATATTTATAAATTTATAAATTAATTTTCAATAAGAAATCCCATATTATAGTTACTTCTTTTTACTTTTTTAATAATAATCCCAATATTATTTAAATCAAATAACAGCTATTGCCTCAAGCGTTAGTTCCTCTCGTTACAAGTTGCTTTCTCTCTGCAAGTTTTCTCGCTCGATTTGTATTGAGTTTGTGCATTGTGGACGAATTTGTGTTTTCAAACCTCTTTACGGAAACATAACACACGCACACACACACTTAATCATGAGTTGAGGACTGACTTTGAGCGTATTCATAGACTTCTCTATTTGCATAGTATATTCAGAAAATGTTTTAACGAATAAAATTTCATTTGTTTACGACTCATTGAAAAGCCACAAAGCTTTTGCCAATGGGCTTTATCTGTCAGTTTGTTGGTCAACATGTTCGTGTTTGTGTGTGTGTGCGTGTGTGTGTGCGTTTGTTGAAACACAAAATTATAGCTCGTATTTGTGGCACAATTAAGACTTGGGCACATAAACGACCAAGTTGACAGCATTAAGAACTGTGCTCCTAAAACTTTTAATTGAAATAATTCGTTTTGGGATTGGCAACAAAAACTTCTGACAGTAAACTTTTCGTTTTGTTTTCCTTTTATTATGGAGAATGTTTTAATGGCGTTTTACAAATTGGCTTTGCCTATAAAATGTCTTCAATCATTTACATTAAATACAAATAGCTGAAGCAAGAAGTCAGCGCCAAAGTAACGAGTCTCGTCTGTTAGGATTTATATGCATTTATGCAAAATAAATAGCTATAATTTAAATAGCCAAACAAAGAAAACACACAAGCACGAGTACAGCTTATAATGTCGTGTAAAAGTAACGAGTATTTTCGAATGGAGTTTAGATTGTTATTTCGTGTGAAAGTAACGAGTAAAAGTATAAGTAACGAGTTTATCGAACAGATAAACATAAAGCTATACCAAATATTCATGATGCACATTAATCTAATTTCAAAGTTGGCACAATGCTAACAAATTAGCAAACAGCTGAAACTTACGAGACGCGGTCAAAGTAACGAGTGTTTCGGTTAACTTTTTTCTTATAAAACTATCCCATTAAAAAAACATTCATGTATATCATTTTAACAGCACAATGACAACAGCGAGTAGCTTATTAAAGTAACGAGAAAGGATTTTATTCGTTGCCTTTAATAGGCTGGTTAATAAATATAACCCTTGTCACCTGCAAACTTATAGCATACACGCTTAAAGCAAATGCGACGTGGCGCCACACTGACTTGGGCGGTGCTGCTGCTGGTGGTGCTGTCGCTGGTGCTGCTGCTGGTGGTGCTGCTACTGGTGGCTATTGAGCTAGTTTCATTCGTCGCCAGCGTTGTGCTCTCACTCGTTGCCTCAGTGCTCTCGCTGCTGGCAATCGTCGAATTGCTCGCTGTTGTGGCCTCTGTCGCTGTGCTGTCCGTTGTCGAATTGGTGGTCAAAGTGGTGCTCTCCACTGCGCCAGTTGTGGTGGCATTGTTCGGGCTCTCAGTGCTGGTGTCATTTTCCGACTCGGCATCGAGGAAATTGATCAGCACATCCATAAATTTCAGTATGGCGCCGCGATCCTCCGATGTAAAGGTCTGTGCTGTGGTGCCAGCACCTAGCCAGGCACCGCTCGCCAGTCCTATAAGCATCAGCACCACAAAACGTTGATCGTTGCTCAAAGCTGACATTTTTGGGATATGCTGGGATTTCGTTTGGGTCTTGGGTTGTTAGTCAAAATTCTAACTGGCTGCCAAAGAGCAGCGATTTGTGCATTTTATACAACCTCGTGTATTTGCTGACCGCTGCCCGATATCTCTATGCGGAAATCGGACTATCCAAAATTGTCCACACAGCTCTCAGGGCACGTGCCCGACCCGGCACCTGATTAAATATTGTCTGTGCCTTCACTTCGATATCTGGGTCAGGTGTCGACGTCAGCCTCTAATTTGCTGCCGTTTCTGTTGCCGATGGCGTCTTAAAGCTGAGCAGAAATGGATAAAAAAAAGCCCAATGAGTGGAAAAAGTGAATGATAAAGACTATGATTATGTTTTTCCTATTCTCTAGCTATGTATCTTCTTCAGCTAAGGCCTTAAATTAGTCTGGTGCTCGAACCAGCTTCCCCACTTACACAAGTCTGCTTTTATGACAAAATTTATTTAAATTTTGTAACGTTCTCAATTTAATAATGGAACAACTAAGGTTTGAAACTAAATCAACTATAACAGTTAAAATTACCCAGGCATAATAGTATCGGACGCATTAGTTAACAAAACGTTGGGCTCTCGAAATTGGGCAAATGCAATCTGTTAGGATACAGCCATTTTTTCCTTTGTAGGTCCAAATTTAGTTATTAACGCAGGAACTCAGCCCTCGATGGTTATTCCAATAGTTAATCAGTCCGATTTGCAAAAATTGAATAACATTTTGTAGATCGACTTGGAATAAATCGTTACTTTTTCGAATAAGATACAACCAGGAGTTAGGAGTAAGTTAGACAAACCTGCCCAAAGGCAGATCGAGTCCTTTCCTGAGCACAATCCATTTGAATGATACGGGTCGAGTATCTATGGACCACAGCGATAAACCGCAGATGACAAATTGTGCGAGAAGAATGCGAATGGGCGTTAAAGAAGAGCCAAAAGCGTGAAGTCGGTTGGCAACATCAGCGCCGATGGTGTTTGACGATTGTAAGCACGTTTGCGGCATGCCAATGTTGCATACGACGCGGTTATCTTTGGGTTGTTACTGCGGCATTATCAGCAGTAGCGAAAGAAACGCGTTCGGTTGATTAAAATCAGCACAAAGACGCCGAATGGCTATAAAAGCGCTTGGCACAGCAGCCATCAGTATCAATCTCTTAAGCAACGATCATCTGTGCACTTCTCGGAGAGCCGTAACAAGTTATTGGAATTAATTGACACGAGGTCTTCAACGGCAACATGTGGCGCGTTCATCTGTTCCTTCTGCTATCCACCTGCTTCCTCATACCGTACGACGCAAAGCCGACCACAGGCAGCTTAACGTCAGCTTCAACATCGTCAGAGGCGCGACGCAGCAGCCATATTGGCCGATTGGCGGCCAAGGATCTGGCCGATCTGCTTCTGGCCAGCATGCAGGCGCGTGGCATCAAGCTGACCGAATCCCAGCACTCGACGATAAAGTCCCTGCGAGGCATGGAGACGACCGAACTGCAGGGCGGCGCCGTGCTGCTGCAGGTGGGCATGGATGTCATCATTGATGTGCTAATTGGAAGCAATGCGGATGCCAGCTGCGAACGCGTCATCAAGGATATCAAGAAGTCGTCCGATAAAAATAGCCTGACACTTGGTCTCAAATCCTTCCTGGCACTATGCGCCTTCAACAATATCGAGTGCTCGCAGAAGCAAGTGGTGCAGATCATCAAGAGCACGACGTCAGCTAAACAGAGTGAGACAGCTATACAGGGCACCCGAATCACGCGCACGGCCCTCGAGCAGGCTGGCAAATCTGCTAACATAAAAGGCGATCGCGATTCCATCGTTAGTTTCCTTCAAGCAAGGAGCGTACCGGAGCTGAGCGCTATTTTGAGCACGCTTCTGCAGGTGTGCGGTGCATCCAATGTCGAGGCTCAGAACATTGTGCAGAATCTGATTGAAAGTAAGTATCAAGCATGAAGTGACGAGTAGCAAGGAACGAGTAGCGAGTAGTTGCAAGTGACAAACAATAAGCAACGGGGAGCGAGTGACAAATAATGCGTGGAGAGTAACGAGTAGTGAGTGACGTGCAGCCAGAAATGAGTTTTGAGTGAGCTCCCACGAGTAACAAGTAGATGCGATTGACGAGTTCCAAGCTATCTTAAACATTTTAAAACTAGCGAGGGGAATGTTGAAATCAGTAAGTACCACAAGTAAAGAGTATTGATTGCTTTGTAACGAGTTCTAAGTGTTAACTATCAAGCAACGTGGAGCGTATAACAACGAGTGACATGTGAAGAGTAGCAAGTATAATGCAGCCAGAGACGAGTTTTTAGTGAACTCTAACGAGTAGCAAGTAACATGACACACAAAAGAGTGACGAGTATCAAGTTACTTTTACCGTGTAGCAGTCGAGAGTGGCATATTAAAAACAGCAAGCATCACAAGTGACGAGAACGGATTGTATTTAAATGTGCTCGGAGTAAAAGTAATAGCTGTTGTCTAGACGGGTAACGATTTAAATGAAATGTGCAGCGAGTGACAAGTAACGAGTAGTGATTGACATGCATTGGGTCCAGTCTATTAGTTACATTAAACTGTATTCTTAACTTTTTAGTGGGCCCTAAAGACGGCTCTGGCGTCAACGTGTTGCAGATCAATGGCTTTAGCACGCTGATTGTTTCCCTTATGGATAGCCTAACGTCTATTGCCAATGGCAACAAGAGCGGCTTCTGTGCCGCTACACCTGAGAGCTGGATTGTGCGTCTACTGGATATGGGCGTGGCAAAGGTTATTATTATGGGCTTAATGACGGCTTTGGATCGCTCGCTGCCTACCTCACCCAATGCGCTTATACGTAAGTAGCTACCAATTAGCCACCGATCCGTTAATCCATGTAAACCTATTCAATTGCAGAGCAAGGTAATGCAGTCGCCAATTTGGTGGATGCTGATGTTAGCAAGAGCTCTCCCACTTCCAAACGAGCCAGTGGTTCTCTTCCCATTGTTGGCAACCTATTGGGAAATAGCATTGCGTGTAGGTTTCTTTCGACCAGACAAAATAGTTCAATTAATATGTAAATTAATGCTTGTTTCTCCTCCAGCTGGAGCCACAAATGTTGCCAACCAAGGTGGCAATACCATCAGATGTAAGTGCCTAAAACACTGCTTAAAGAAGTTTCTTTATAATATACATAATAATTTCCATTTTATAGCGGGTCCTAAGAATGTGGTTAATGGTAGCGACAACACAATTTTTTCTGCGGTTGATGCCAACGTTCTTGCGGGAGTTGGTGTTAATGCTCTCAACAGTATTACAGGCGTGGTTGGAGGCTCCAATGGTGGTGGTGGATCCAGTACCGGTTCCAATAGTGGTTCCGGCGCTGGCTTGGCACGATCTCAAAATATTGCTAATCAACTGGGCAATAATATATCTCGTAAGTTTGAAATCATCATGGGAAAATAATAGAACTTTTTGCAAATACCTTTTCTACCTACAGTGGGTCCCAAAAATGTTGTGAGCGGTAGCGGAAATACTATCGCAAGCTTAGTTGATGCTCAGGTTCCTGTGGTAGCCGATGTAAATGTTCTCAGCACAGCCCTAGGCACCGTAACTGGAGGTTCTGGTGGTTCTGGTGGTGTTGCCGGGGGTCTGTTGGGTGGTGGTTCCGGTTCCGGTACCTCTCGCTCTCAAAATACAGCCAACCGGTTCGGCAATGAAATCTCTAGTAAGTTTGTTTACCGTACAAAAATATGCAACTATTTGCTAATACCTATCTCTTCCACAGCGGGTCCCAGAAATATCGTGAACGGTAGCGGAAATACTATCGCAAACTTAGTTGATGCTCAGGTTCCTGTGGGTGCCGATGTGAATGTTCTTAGCAAAGCTCTTGGCACCGTATCTGGAGGTTCTGGTGGTTCTGGTGGTGTTGCTGGTGGTCTTTTGGGTGGTGTTGCCGGTGGCCTTTTGGGAGGTGGTTCCGGTTCCTCTCGCTCTCAAAATACTGCCAACCGGTTCGGCAATGAAATCTCTAGTAAGCTTGTTTACCGTAGAAAAATGTGCAACTTTTTGCTAATACCTATCTCTTCTACAGCGGGTCCCAGAAATATCGTGAACGGTAGCGGAAATACTATCACAAGCTTAGTTGATGCTCAGGTTCCTGTGGGAGCCGATGTGAATGTTCTTAGCAAAGCTCTAGGCACCGTATCTGGAGGTTCTGGTGGTTCTGGTGGTGTTGCCGGTGGTCTTTTGGGTGGTGGTTCCGGTGGTCTTTTGGGTGGTGCTACCGGTGGTCTTTTGGGTGGTGGTTCCGGTTCCGGTTCCTCTCGCTCCCAAAATGCTGCTAACCGGTTCGGCAATGAAATCTCTAGTAAGTTCTTTTAACGTACAAAAATATGTAACTAGTTGCTAATACCTATCTCTTCCACAGCGGGTCCCAAAAATATTGTGACTGGTAGCGGAAATACTATCGCAAGCTTAGTTGATGCTCAGGTTCCTGTGGGAGCCGATGTGAATGTTCTCAGCAAAGCTCTAGGCACCGTATCTGGTGGTTCTGGTGGTTCTGGTGGTTCTGGTGGTTCTGGCGGTGTTGCCGGTGGTCTTTTGGGTGGTGCTACCGGTGGTCTTTTGGGTGGTGGTTCCGGTTCCGGTTCCTCTCGCTCCCAAAATGCTGCTAACCGGTTCGGCAATGAAATCTCTAGTAAGTTTGTTTACCGTAAAAAAATATGCAACTATTTGCTTATACCTATCTCTTCCACAGCGGGTCCCAGAAATATCGTGAACGGTAGCGGAAATACTATCACAAGCTTAGTTGATGCTCAGGTTCCTGTGGGAGCCGATGTGAATGTTCTCAGCAACGCTTTAGGCACCGTAACTGGAGGTTCTGGTGGTTCTGGTGGTTCTGGCGGTGTTGCCGGTGGTCTTTTGGGTGGTGCTACCGGTGGTCTTTTGGGTGGTGGTTCGGGTTCCGGTTCCTCTCGCTCCCAAAATACTGCTAACCGGTTCGGCAATGAAATCTCTAGTAAGTTCTTTTAACGTACAAAAATATGTAACTAGTTGCTAATACCTATCTCTTCCACAGCGGGTCCCAAAAATATTGTGACTGGTAGCGGAAATACTATCGCAAGCTTAGTTGATGCTCAGGTTCCTGTGGGAGCCGTTGTAAATATTCTCAACAATGATATAGGCACCGTAACTGGAGGTTCTGGTGGTTCTGGTGGTGTTGCCGGTGGTCTTTTGGGTGGTGGTTCCGGTTCCGGCTCCTCTCGCTCTCAAAATATCGCCAACAAAGGTGGTAATACCATAACAAGTAAGTACCTTTAAGCAAAATAAGAAAGTTTTCACAATATAGGATAACTACATTATTGTTTTGCAGCCGGTCCTAAGAATGTAATCAATGGAAGTAACAATTCCATATTAAAGGCAGTTGATCTCGATCTTCCTGTGGGACTCGGTGTAAATCTGTTACAAAGCACAGTGGGCATGGTTTCTGGTAGTTCCAGTGGTTCTGGTGGTGTCTTGGGTGGTGCTACTGGTGGTCTTTTGGGTGGCGTTACTGGAGCTGGCTCTGGTTCCTCTCAAGGCCAAAACATTGCTAACATGGGTGGCAATCAGATTAGCAGTAAGAATATTTACTTGTTATTATTTTGCTATGCCAAGGGTTAATCACATTTTACTTTAACAGCGGGTCCGAAAAATATTGTTACTGGTAACGGCAATAGCATTGTCAGCTTAGTTGATGCAGCGGTTCCTGTGGGTCTCGCCGTAAACGCGCTCAGCAGTGCTGTGGGAACTGTAATTGGAGGTGGTGCTGCCCGTAATGATGTCGTTCAGGTGGTCGATCAGCAAGGCAATCGCCTCATGGACATTTGGGATAAGGACGGTGTGACTGCTGGTAGCGGAGGTATTGGCAATGATTTATCCAATACCGTTAACAGTAAGTGAATCAAATGGAATTTGGTCTAGTTCAATGTCGTTACTTATTTAACTCTGCAGGAGGTCCAAAGCAAATTGTTATGGGCGACGACAACAATATTGTCAAGCTGGTGAATTTGGATGCGTCCGTGCTGGCTAGACTTGATCTGGCCAACTCCATTCGGGGCAGCAGCGGCGCCTGCAATGGCATCGGCAATAAGCTTGACAACGAGCTGAACAGTGAGTACAAGATCAAAGATCATATCCATTTCTTTAATCGTGATGCCAATCTTCTTGCTTACAGCCGGACCGGAGAACATCATTGAGGGTAATCGTAATACGCTTGTGACATTGGTGGATCTCAATTTGGATGTGTTGGCTAATTTGAATCTCTTGAATACCATTATTGGCACTGTGGGCAATGACTGTCAGGTGACAACGCCCGAGCCACCGACACCTTCACCACCGACGCCCTCACCTCCGACACCCTCACCACCGACGCCCTCTCCACCGACACCTTATCCCCCAACTCTATCCCCACCCACACCACAACCTCCTACCCCCTCACCACCCACCCCAAGTCCACCTACCCCCAGCCCGAATAACTGTTACCGTCGCTACTGTCGCAAGTGGCGTACTCGCCCCAGTTACTTGTGCTACAAAAACTGCGGCGGCTCATACGTCTACAGACCCTAATGCGGACTTCGCTCAGGAGTTACGTGAACTGTTTCTGAGAATGGGACCAACTTCTGTCGCCCATACACCTGTTATTTAATATTGCACATGGTTGCACCTATTTATTTATTTTTTTTCTACTTTCTAAGTGAACTTGCTTAATGTACTTGATGCATTGAAATACAACTGAATTATTTACTGTAAAATGAAAAGTTTTTGAATCGGAAGAAGGGATACGGTAACCGGGTTGCGTCCCACAATGGCGCAAGGTACTTACATATTCAAAACATTTTCATAAACGCCACCAATGAAGACATTTTAAAATCGAAGAGAATAAAGGGATGCTTGACTTGGAAATACCCTTTACACAGATGTCAAATAATTTAAACTACACAAACACATGATAAGTGTAAGTATGATGCAAAGCAGCTCCTTAAAGTCAGCTAACTAGTCCGTCTTACTCGTTACACTTTTAGCTGGTGGTCATTAGTTTATACCAACGCGTTGCTCGCTATTATACTTTATTTGTTACTTGTGATTCGCATCTCGTGACTCATATGATGAAATATGCTAGTTACTCGCTACTCCGCCCCAGAAGGGTGGAGCTTGTTACTAGTTACTCGCTTCTCGGCACTCGTAACACATCAGACGCTATTCGTCAAATGTCACCTGCTACTCGATATAAGCTACTCGCTACTCGCTAAAGTACCCACTCCGTTTGCTTAATTTTATAAGTACAGGGCATACAAAGGTAAACAAAATGCAATTACATTCAAAACGAAAAAGTTTAAACAGTGTACGTGAAATACGGGAGGGTGGCATGGAGTAGGGGCGAAAAGCAACTCGGCATAAATAAAAGATAACATTATTAACACCCAAGAGCCAAGTGAAGCGCCTCGAGTGCTCAGTTAGACAAATGGGCGTCAGCGCTGACTCAATACGGAAAAGTTGCTCTCCGACCTTTCCCCCCGTAGCCAGCCGCGGCAGCCCTCTTTCACGAATTGGAATGTAGAACGTGCTCACGCCACATGAAATCATAATGAAAAGCAATAAAAATATCAGCAAAGTTGCTCAGCACCCAAAAAACTGAAACAAAAATGAAAATGAAAAAAAACACTGAACAAAACAGTACAAAACGGAGCAAATTCTTGAGTTGCCCGTGTCGCGCCCATAATTGATGACCTGAGATAATTTGTTATGGTTATGAAACGTGAAACAAACACGGGGCGGAAATACATAAATACGGAAACACAAAATATGGGGCGCAATTATAAATTTTAGACCAACAGCTCGTGGGTCTCTTGTGTTTCTCCCTCTCGCTCGCTCTCGCTCTCTTTCACCTCTCTCTTTCACGAGTGTGTTTGTGCGTGGGCTCCAAAAGGTGGCCCAAGATGCTGCTGCTGATGTTGCCAAGCTGCTAATGATAAGCGATAACTGTGAACTTCACTGGGTGTTAAATATTATGCAACACCTCGGGGACACAATTTGTTCCACTCAGTATGCCGCAAAACTCATAATGATTACCTGCTGGCGCTTAAGCCCTCAAAAACTTGTCAACTTGTTTGAAGGTACTTTCTTAAAGGACAAAAATTTAAACTAGCCGCTGGGAACATCTGACTTTGGGGCGAGCTTGTAGCCTCTTTATGAAGCTTATATGGGGGTGTTTGTCTTGGAGGCTACATTCTTCGATAACGATTAAGCTGTCATAAATTGTTGAGATCTGGCAACGCCAACTTTATGACATACAGGACATATACAACGAGTGAATGTTAAAGTATTAAAGCTTTAAAATATATTACAAATATGTTAAATCAATTCCTGCTTTAATCTTAAGATTTCTATAAAACTGTGGGCACAAGGAAAGCTGGAAGAAAAGCCTTTAGATTCATTTCGTATCTTAAGAATAAGTTTAGTTAGCCTTGAAACTTATACCGTGTATGTAATTATTTTCTTAAGCAAATATTCTTAAGTTAAGAATTTACTTAAATAAAACTTAAAGCTAGTCTTGATATTTGCACTTTGGTTTCGATAAGATTCTTAAACAAAACCTTAAAAGCATAAGCATCCATAAATTGGAATTGTTCAGCAATTAAATTTGCATTTTTAAGAATTTTTTATTACTTTCATTTGCTACACATTTAAAAATATTATATTTAGAGATTAAGAAATTTTTGATATTATTATTGCCTTAAAAAATCAAGAAATTTCAAATTATGTATATTTTTTCCCACACATCAAAAATATATACGCAGAAATCAAGAAAGTTAATATTATATTATGCTACTTATATATATACAAATCTAAAGACCTAGATGACATTCGTTTCACACTTTTAAAATAAAAAAGAACTGAAAATTGTTGCGTTTTTTTGTGAGAACACAGTTTGTTCGCAAATTGAATATTATCTTTGGAACTGAAGCTTTCCAATAACGCCTAAAGCATAGGTGTAGTTAAGAGGGGATGGTTTCGTTTGGATTCGAATTGTACGCTCTGAATTGAAGAACGCTTCAACAATATGGCAAATACTTTAAGCACAACATTTGCTGAAGCTAGCCTAAAAAATGTTTGCTGAATAAATCAATATTGGGCGGAAAGTTTTTTGTATATTTTGTTTTTGGTGGGTGGGGGCATATAAAATGCAACAGACTTTTAGGCGCAGACATGTTTATGTACTTGTCAGACAGCCCAGACGAGTTCCGCAACTAACCCAACCCCCCGCCCTGCCCTCAAGCTGTCCGCCTGTCCGCCTGTCCGTCTGCGACCCTGTTTTGTGCGCGGTAGTTGGATTTGTATGGCCCGCATCTGGGTTCAGGTCGTACTAGACGTGCATCTATCTAGAGGTTGTCTGCCTCTTTTCTATTTTTGTTACTCTTGTGGAAGGTATGATACTTCTGCCATAGACAGCGACATCTTCGATGCTAGAGTGTATCTATTTATACTTCATCAGCTGTCGGTCTCAACCTGCAAACTTGTTCTTTGTTTTAAAAATATTCTCTTAGGACTTTGCATATACTGTAATGGCTCGGATCGAACTTCAGCTGCCTTACGATCTATCATAAGTTAAGTTCTCGCGTGAAGATTTGCTTTTGTCTTCAAGATATGCTGACATTCATGAATGCTTCTATGGCCTCTATTAACATTGGATGACTATATCAGACATATCTATAGGAAGAATCGGTCTAAGAAATCGGTTTTTTTAAGGAACATTTGTGTGTTGATCGGGCTGCACAGTTCTTTTGACAAAATCGTAAGCTAAGGGTATTTAATCTTCGGAGTGCAAAGGATAACCTTTTTCTCTAGTTTTTTTTTTTTCGATGTGCCCATTCCTATTTTCACTTTCGCCGTGCTTTGTTTTCTGCTCTCTTTCTCTGTCTGTTTTATTTTTTTCTTTTATTATTGTACATAATTTGCACGTGCTGCGAATATCTAAAATTTACGAGCAGCGCAAGCGAGAGCGAAAGTGCACAGGTCGTCGCGTGGGTGGTGTGAACGGTGGGCGGTGGGCGGTGGGTGGTGGGTGGTGGTTGTTGGTTAGGGTTGGGTTGGTCTGCCCACATGACACTAGTTACACTGTCCCCGCTGGGCCGAGGGATGGGCCACTGTTGTCATGTACATTATTTTGCTTTCAAATGTTCGCTGTAAAAGTAAAAGTCTCGAAAGCTTTAAATGAGTAGAGCGACTTTCTCCCACTGTCGCTCGTTGTTGCGTGAGCCCTGCCCTCCTTTAGGTGGGTGGTTGGGTGGCTTTTTGGTGCTTCGCTACAAATCTGCTGTTGCGTTTTTTTCTTTCCTCGACACAAGCTGCCCCCCGGGAGACGAGGGATCCTGCTTGTTGCTTACTTTAACACGTTTTATGTCCAAAATAAATGTGAACTAATGCATTTTTATTAATATATACAAGCGTGCTGGGAATTTCAAGAATCCACACCATGGGATCATCATCATCATCGGCATCAACCTGATGATGATTAAGCATAAAAACCACAAATGTTTTTTAAATGCAGTGCAAATGTGAGTATGGGTGGGACGGTGTGTGTGTGTGGCTATGTGTTTGTGTGTGTGTGTACTTACTAAGTAGTTCGCTTCTGACTTTGCAAATCCTGTTAAAATATTTAGCGCAGGGCGTACGTGTTTACATCCTTGCTGTTGCAACGAATCGGAGAAGTTAAAGCTGCCCCACTTTGGCACCACTGTCACCCACTGTCAGCGCGATTGTGTGCTGGGGTCACATATGCGTTGAGTCAGCAGCTTATAATCGACCATTCACAAGACTTAAGATAAGCTCAAGTCTCTAACCCACTCACTCTCTCTCTCTCTCTCTCTCTCTCTCTCTCTCTCTCTCTCTCTATCTGTCATTCGCCACTGTCTTACTCGCTGTCGAGCAGCGAGTGAGTGGTTCAGGTCGGTTCGTGGCCCTTTATGCAAGCTCAACTGCAGCCCTCAGTGCTCAGCACTATGTACAAATCATCAATTGTATCAACTATGCACACATGCACACATTATAATTTGGGCATGTCTGGCAACGCCTGCTCGTCTGTTTTTGCCAATGGTAAACAGCAATATCCTGTACACATATTCTCAGCCGCGTAAGCCCCCTCATTTTGTGACACGATTTTTCTTAACAAATGTTTTGTAAATTTCGCCTACTCAGACGTTTTTTTTTTTGAATATGCAGCTTCACAAAGGTCACAAAGTTGCTAGTAATGAGTCATGCGTAAGCTCAGAACGAGTACATTTATGTGAATCGTCAGTTTGAGTCTGGAAAATGCTGACAAAAGCAAGTGGAGCTCAAATAAAAACTCCAATAAGAGCTCGTAAAACGAGTAGCGAGTGAGGGCACAAACGAGCGAGTCGGTAGTAAATCAATCGGTGCTTTTTACTCGCTACTAAAAAAAAGTAAAGAAATAAGTATGAATAAAATGAATCAAAAAAATTAACAGTAAGAGTAAGAGTAAGAGGATCAAAAGTATGCAAAGCCAGGTTATTCTTTACTTGTTACTCGTCACTCGCTACTATGGAGCTAGAATCTCGTCTCTTGAGTGTTATTCATATTTTCTTAGATAATTGAATAACAATGTTTGTAAAAATTGTAAACACTGATATTCCAGAAATAACAGTTAGAGCTAATGTACTAAAAGCATTCACGATCACGTTGCTCGTTACTCGTCACTTCCTACTATGAACGTAGTTAAGATACAAAATTTTGTGACATTACAAAAATAACTTGTTAATTGTTACTCGGCACTCGCTACTGGCTGCCTGCCAGTGAACTAAGCAGCTTATGTCGAGTTTATTGCTGAGCTATTAGTGGGAGGAAAGGACAGAGTTTGGCAGACAGACACGCACATGACGAACCTCATAACTCACACGCTGGCGCCTGTGGTCCATTTTGCATGGCAAACGGCGGAGACTGATGGCGAGCCTTGTAATGCTCAGACTTTATTATCCACTTCTTTTCAATGCGTCGACCAGAAAATGAAAGCGAAAAGGCAAAAACAGTCGCCGACAACTGGAAAAAAGAAAACCAAAGGCGGCACTTTGCATACTAAGCACCGACGAGCATGTGGGGAGGGTGGCAACGGACATGAATGGGCGTAGGACTTGAGCCTGGGTGGGGGGGGTTGGTTGCAAGGAATAAATAGAAAAAGCAAATAGAACGACGTTCTATTGACATTTTTGGGTTTCATTGTGAGGCAATTTAAATTATTGTGTATATTTTATTTCCATTTTTGTCGCACCCATTTTGTTAAAAGAGCCACATTTGATACCCTGTTTTACCCTGGCCTAGCAAAATGCACAAACTACTTATCAGAAACAATGTGTTTTTAAGAAACAATCTTAGAGTCGAGAAAAGTGAAACTTTAGTTAATATCTGCGTAATTCATATTTCAATCTTACAATCCGATCGAAGGGTCTAGAAAAATTGAGACTTAATTGCTTTATTTTTAAACACTAAGTTTTGATTTTTGTGGCACGCTTCTGCCTGATTGATTGCCTCGGGAAACGTACAGGATATCTACCCGTCGAGAAAATGTATCTACAATTACTCAGCTTCTTTATTTTTGTAACTTAAGCATTCAGGACATCGTGTCGCGGTTCGTGTTCAGCCTCTGATGCGTCTTTATGCCCAAGACTTGGACAAAGCACGCTGAATGGGGGAAGGGGGCTAAGCAGTGGTAGGGGTGGGGGGGTTGGATCTATGCTACCCCCCCTCTGCTTGATTTTATTTTGTGCAAATTTTTCAAATGTTATCCTTAATTTAGTTTCTAAGTAGATGCGAGTCACGTACCAGGCAAATGACATTTTATTTGTGGATTTTTATAGACTTTTCTTTCCCGTGTGTGTGTTCGTGTGTGTGCGTGTGAGTGTATGTGTGTGTTTGGGCGTGGAGGGGCGCAGTTTACAAGCTGAGAGCGGCTAAGGGGGGATGGCTGGCCAGGGCGGCTTTATGTATGTGCATATAGATACATATTCCAATGTATCTACAGCAATTTTTGGGCCTATGTTCAGAGGCTGAGGACAGTATAAGAGGAAGAGGGGGCGGGGTGGTTGGTGTAGCGGGGTGAAACCGAAAAATAGGTCGTAATTTGGTTTTTGTGTGCTTGCGTGATTTTATATTCGCGTACTGTTGCATCTATCACTAGGTCACATGTGGCATTGATGAGCCACCCGAAATGGCCCACGCTCATGCTTTCCAAGGGGGGTGCGGTTCAGGGGTCCAGCTAAAAATAAACATTAAGCTTAACGCTTGAATTTCATAAAAAAAAGAAAAATATTAAAAACGTGAATGCGTTGCACAAAATGTGGCATAAAAAAGTCGACGGATAACATTGCATCTGTAAATGAAAGCAAAATTCCGCTGAATGTATGATAAAACAAGTAAGAGGTTCTAGTCGGAAGCTCCCGACTAGGGGATACCCTGAACCCTCTTATTCCAACACCAAATGCAGCGCGCGCTTATAGATAAAGAGTAGCGGGGAGGTGGCGATAAAAATAAAATGAAAGATAATCGATGTATATATACTTTTCTAGAAGCTACATGTCAAGTTTGGTAACTCTAGCTCTTATTATTTACCAAAATTGCTTAAAAAACAGGATTTCGATATACATTTTTATCGATTACTTGGAAACGGGGCAAGTTATCGATTATCGGAAACAAACTCGATCTGCGTAGGAACTAGGAGCACCTACATCTAAAATTTCAAGTCCCTAGCTCTTATAGGTTCTGAGATCCTTGCGTTCATACATACGGACGGACGGACGGACGGACGGACGGACAGACAGACGGACATGGCTAGATCGACTCGGCTATTAATGCTGATCAAGAATATATATACTTTATGGGGTCGGAGATGCTTCCTTCTGCCTGTTACATACATTTGCATTTTGCACAAAAACATAATACCCCTTTTACCCATTTTTAATGGGTTCAGGGTATAAAAATGAATGTTGAATAACAACATTCGGAATGTGGCTGACTAGTTGTTTTCGTTCAATTACAAAATGCGCAGATTTTGATTGATTAATAATATATCTGTTTATTATTGAAATTGATGCGAATGCCAGCTGAATGATGAGCTGTGGAATGCGTTGAAGAAACAAAAGTTTTTCAAACAGCTCGAATGGAGGCTACTTAAAAAAATGTAAAGGGTGTTTTATTCATTTGCATACCCATTGAAATTGTTTAAAAGGGGTATAATCTTCTTCTTTTGAGCAAATGTAGTCTGAACTGCGGCTCCATAAAGCTTATATATATTTTGTATGAAGATTTTTTTTTCATTCATTCTCTAGTTTTCATCATATCGATAAATATCGATTTCGCCAGTTGGTTGTGGCATCCTGTAAGGTATATACAAATAAAAACCATTTCACTCTTTGACTTGAATGAACCTAGTTAGGGTTCAAGGGGCAAACATTCGTAACCAGCGGATTCGAAACTGGGTATTTGGGTCTATCTATCAATACCTCTTCTTACTCTCTCTCGATCTTAAAGCCATGCCTAAGATGCTCGGTACAGTTGCCACTCGCTAAGTGCAGTTTCAGCAGCTGGATCGTAAGAGTATTTCATGCCGTTGCCAGGAAAAGTCAGGGCGTTCGCGACCCCCCGCTGGCTCGAGCCTGCTTTAATGGTCCGCATCGTGCATGCCGCCAAGATAGATGCATGATGGGGAATGCTAAAATAAATGAAAGCAAAGAAATATGACCGTATAAATGTATTAAAAAAGCAACAACAGAAACGAAGCGAAGGAAAATGGTGAAAAACGCGTACGCGACGGGAGCTATGGCAAAACACGCAAGAAAATTATGTGTGGGTGGGGTGGGGTGGGGTGCGGGTGCAAGTGCGGGTGCGCACAGGTAAAAGGTGTGGGTAGCGCGTAGATGTGTGCGATATGGGGATGGCTTATGCCATTGTTGTTGCTGTTCTTCCTGCTGCGGGTCACATAGGTTGGGCGCAATAACTTGCGCACAATAAAGCAAAAATTAAAAAGCGTTAAGCAAAACGCAATTTTCCGGGCGCTTCCGCGGAGGCAACCCTCCCCCCAACCACCCTTCCCGCTAAACACAATCAATAGAGGCTTTGACTTATCAGATGACTAAGGTTAGACTATGCTCATCTCCAGCTTTTGTCGTTGGCTGCCCCCAAACGGGGGGTGCACAAAAAGTCCGGCAACTCTTACCAAATTCAGCTACAACAAACGGTATTTATTTACGGCATTTTTTCACGCTTGGAGACGCCTGATAGGAGAGTGAGAAGGATAGAGACAGTGAGGAGGTGCTGCTGAGAGACAGGCAAAATGTGGCGCTGCTCAATTGCCACTGTGCTTACCTGTGGGCGTGACACGACCAAACGCCCCCACTCCCCCTCTCCCCCTGCCACCCTCAAGGACTCAGTACTCCAACTTCCCTTGGCACAGGAAAAAGGGCAACGTTTTCGTGCATTTTTTAGCGCTATTGTTCCATTTTCTATCCTGTTTCCTTTTTTTTTTTGCTATATTTGTATACCCTTGCTGAGGGCCTTACGAATCTGTCATGCATTTGGTTGGTTTGGGCCAAAACCATTTTCTTATGCTTTGCGATATCAAGTGTGGTTTTTACTTTATATGGAAATACTATTCTTTTTTTTCTGACATTTCAAATCTTAGGCCAAGAGAAAATTATGAAATAAGTTCTTAAAATCTTTTTAAATCGGATAATAATTTTAATTGGAGCATCAACTAACGTTGGTCTGCAAGGATATTTAACCTTCGGCATTTCGAAGCCAGCTTTTTTGATGTATATTTTATTTTTTTTTATATTGTTGTTGCTCAACCTAATGGCCAAGGTTATTGTTGTTGTTGTTGCTGTTGATGCTGCTGCGGGTCGCAACAATGGTAGACAAAAGGCGCCAACACTTTTGCATCACTTCGATTGTAATTTCATGCCCGAATTATCCTTGGGGACACATTTACCCTAAACGAAGGCACACCCACACACACACACATAGACAGGGGCGTGTATATAAATTTCAATAGCGAGCGGCGAAAAGCAAAAGTCAAAAGTGCGACGCAGGGCGAGGTCTGCTGAGGAGTTGGTTCAGCAACGATACAAGGGCGCACGGCAATTGCAACGGTAGCGACAATACCAAGACATACAAGACACACATAACACACACACACACACGCACACACACGCACACACACACTCACCAGTGCACACACACGCACACCTTTATTATTATTTTTACACTTAACTTCCGGTTTACGCCTATTATGCCCTGTGTTGTGCCCCATCCCCACCCAAGACCCACAGCTACAAACTCCCTCCCCCGCTCCTCTCTCCACCCACCCTCCAGCTTTTGCGTCCTGGCATCAAATTACAAAATCCTCGTTCGACTCCGCCTGCTGTGCTGCGTCTTGTGCGTTCTGTCTGTGCTGTTCCACCTCGTCTTTTACCTAGATGAAGTTATTGTCCCTGGCATGTTTTGTTCTTGTTCCTGTTTTTGTTGTTGTGTTTTTTGTTGTTGTTGGTGTTGTTGTTGGGCGCGTGCTTTCACGTGTTCGTTCCGCATAGTTCCGTTTGATATGCCACAAAGGTGTCACAGTCAACGGCATTGTCCACATGGCTGACACAACCTCAGCTCCTGTTTGTATGTGCGTGCGGGTGTGTATTTGTGTGTGTGTATGTTTTAAAGTGTGCTTCCTCTTTTGAGGCCAAAAGTTTTGTTAGCCCCGTACGCATTGAACGCCACCTTTGGTCTGCCATTTGACATTGAGATATCTTCCGTTCAGGCTCTATTTATTTCCCTTTGTTTCAAATTCAAGTCCACAATATATACACACACACACACTCACACACACACACACACATACACACAAACAGCTTCTGTTGTTTCCTAACTTTCAGCTGTCATTTGAGCCTAGTTTGGTTAACAAAAGGAAAGGAGCATCATATGGGAGCTGGCTCATTCTTCAGAACTATTTTAAGTTTACTTTAAATATATCGATATACAATTTATTCTGATAAGAATAAAAACATTCCAAATTTTCTTTTCTAATGTATCATTTCATGAATTTAGAACTTTTTGGAGAGTCAGAATTATTGATCGTTAAGTTATCAAACCCAAATTGATTACATACTTCGGACTGACAAACACTCCAAGATAGTCAAAACTGAACCAATAACATTTAGTTCACCAAATATACAAACGCTAAACCTTATAAGGAGCTCGTCTAACAAGCGGCAGGTCGCCGGTTCAAGTCCAGCAGCAAACAAATTGCTTGCGTAGCGTTTTGGGCTATGCACTGGCACAAAGCTTAGGGATCTTACACATGTGAAGGCGAAAGATGAAATATTTTATAATGTAAATTTATATTTGTTTTTTTATTAAACTTAAACAAAAGTTATTTCTTTTGTGATATGAAAGTGAAGCAATATACAAACATATATATAAGTTATAAAGTTATAAAACAATTTAAATAAGCAAATCGAGTATAATTATTAGTAAATCTTCCCTTAAAAGCAAATATCCATCTTATAGATAGATAATAAACCCGAATACCTATACGCGAAACATTTGTAGCGCCAAATCTTCGGAATTGAAGCAGATATTTGGATACGGTTTTTTTTTTGTTTTCGGCGCTGCCTTTCCCCTTGTCTGATTTGGTGATTGGATGGTTGTTCCCGCAGTTACCGATTTTATAGCTAGCTTGGCTTGAAATTGTTGCCACCGCAAATCCACAAGCACACAGACACTCACCTTCACACACACACACACACACACACACAGAGCAAGCGCTTTGATTGATGCGTTGTAACTTCGCGTGAAATTGCACACCAGCAAACACGAAGGGCTGCAAGAGAGTGTGTGAAGGGGAGGGGGGGAGGTGGAGTTGGTGCTTGAAACAGGCAGAAGAAAGTGGGTGGCTTGGGGCGTCAGGCCAGCTACTTGTAAAAGCCAAAACAAAGCCAAAAACAAACCTGGCTAAAACGGAAGGAAACACTCATGGCAAACACGCAAAACACACGCCCACACACACACACACACACACCTAGGCACTTGAGGGTGTGTGTGTGTGTGTGTGTGTCTGCTGGGTTGCTGCTTGGGCGCCTCTCGACAGCTTTAAAATAGGAAATTAAAATTCCAATAATAGCATTACACCAAAATGCCAGCCGCAGGTGCACACGCGTGCGTGTGCGTGCGTGTGTATGTGTGTGTGTGTGTGTGCACAGCCACTAAGTATGCTTTAACTTTTGTCGGGCTCTCTCTGGGTTTTCTATCTCGTGTGCGATAAAAATAAATTAAGCCACAAATTGCAATTTAATTTAAGGTTTACTTTTGCCAACGACCCACAGCGACAACTTTGGCGCCGTTTAAGGGTCGCCCCATGGCCCCTCTTTTGGGCGCCGCCGACCCCCCTTTTGGTCATATTAAAATATCTTGCCACATATTTTTGGTTGCCGCGACTGTGGCCCCGTTGTAGGTGTTGAGAGACACACCCACTGCCCACTCTGCCCCCCGCGCTGCCCACGAGCCTTGCTTCGCTGTTTGTTGCATATTTCAGAGCAAACTTGCGGCTGCTGCGTGCCCCAATACGCGCAAGAGTGTGTGTGTGTGTGAGTTTGTGTGAGTGTGTGTGCGTGTGCGTGTTTTTCTACTGAAAATTTATGGCATTGCAATCGCAAATATAATTAAAATTTTCAGCTAGCTGCGCAGCGCACTTTTATTTAATTTCACGTTTGACTCCGGGTTTTCTTCACGCTGCTTCCTGTGCTTAATTTCTTATTTATTTTTTCCTGCTGGCACATATTTGACATTTATTATATTTTTAGCGCCAGTTCTAATTGCGTACCTCTCGAATTTTCGTTTAGCCATGCCTTAAAGTCGTCTGCGGTCTGTTTCTGTGGCCCACTCAGCCAAGCCCAAAAAGTGTTGCATACTTTGCAGCTGCGCCTCTTGCGGCATGGAAGGCATAAACATTTTGCAGCTGCTGTTAAATGAATTTATTTGATTTACTTAAATGTAAGTCAGGTAAATTCTAAAATCTGCATAAGCCAAAGTGTGCACGTAGATATTCTACTATATATAGTTTTTAAATCTTATCAAATTTTGACCTGTTGCTGCGTTTAATCGCAGTCTCAGGATCTATGTTAGGATCTATTAAGCTATATAGTTATCAGAGGTTGATCAAACCCATAGTATATATAATAAAGAAATGCACAGAGAAGCAAAAGTTCATCGCAGACTTGAAATGCATTTGGGGGATCATCTAGTCCGACTAACTGTAGTTAAATACAATGTTGATTGCACTGGCTAAAATTGCGAGCAAACTAAATGGAAAACATGTCGCTGCGAATGATGATTGCCGCTTAACTTGCCAGCCCCCCCAACAGCCCCATTAGCCCTGGCCAACAGCTCCATTTAAATGGCTGCCTGGACATGGGCGGCTGATTGAGTTAGCCAAAAAATCGAAGCCGCTTCAAACATGAACTCAGCATTGGTTGTGGGCCCAACGGCGGGGTTGGGGCACTAACAACATTTTTCGAATTTGTGGCACCAAATTGAATGGTCGGAGGCGGTGCGCAGTGGTGCGCGGTGGTGCGTTTTGTTGCCTTTGCGAATAGTGTGCATTATTTATTTAGCAAGTTTGCCCTCAGTTTGATGGCCACATGTTGCTGTTGCATTTTATGTCTGCTGCCCCGCACCGCCGAGCCGCTGAACCGCCGCTCCACCGCACTGCTGACTGTTAAAATGGCAGGTTGTCTTTGTCTAGGATATGCTTTTATAGTTGATTAAGGCATATCAAATGTCAAATGTCACTGAAGACGACGGCGCTGCCAGTTGTAAAAACTAAACAAAAAAACGTGGCTGGGTCGTTTGGTTTTATGCTGCGGTTGAGTGCGGCGACACACACACACACACACACATACACAATCAGACACACACACAGGTGAGAGCTTGCAACAACCACCAAAGCAGCTCGGAACCACCTCACCCACAGCTGGTCATAAAAAAAAGAAGAAAGAAAGATGAGGATGAAAACAAGAAATTCAGTTTTATGTGGCACACATTGAGCAGTATTCTCTGTCTCGCTCTCAGTCGCTGCGACTGTCTCCGTCTCCGTTTCTTTGCCCGTCTGTCTGTCTCTCGCGGGGAGTCAACTCAATTGGCAATGACGCGCCGCGTGATGGTTACGAGTGCTGCTCGCTTTACAGGAAACGGAAATTGAAGCATAAAATTGCCAAGTTGCAGCCACACCAAAGCCAAAGCGAAACAGTTACAACAACAAGCGAAGACCTGTGTTCCCAGTCGGGTTTATCGCACTCTCAAATACCCTGCAGCTGGCCTTGACATGCACACAAGCACAAATGGTTCGGTTAATCTTGAGTCCTAGCTCTTTTTCTCCTTCTTAAGGCAAGCTTTATGGTAAACAATAAGTTCTGACTTCGATCTTAGAACAGAATCAATTGATTAACATTGGTACGAGCATGATTAGCTTGGTGAGAGCATGGAATTGTGCATACCCCTTTCACACATTCGCAATGGGCACAGGGTATATGAACCACAAGAACACGCGAGCGGCGGAAATAAGTTTGTTTAACGTTGAAATTGTGTACATTATCTTTGGATTCGCTAACATTATCCGCATATCAAATGCTCGAACAACTGCAGCTACAACTGTCAATTATAAACGAAGCGAAAGAATGCCACGGTAGGGGTATTCCATTTTGCGGATATCCTTTGGGCTGCCGGATCTAAAAATAATATAGTTTTTCATTCACCTTACATTCATTCGTTCTCAGATTTTGCCTAATTCACTCCTAAAGAGTGAAAAACGAAAACTTGAGGTATCTAGCCGGAGCGGAAAACACTTTCTTTCATTTAGCCTGTACATGACAGTTGAGTTGAGCAATATCTGTACGAGTGCTGCTTGTTTTATCTTGGATAATCCTAAGCGGACATTCTTAAATGGTTATATTTTTTATTAAAAACTTACTTAACAACTGTTGCTGGAATTGAATCATCGATTTGCCCACACAAAATCAAAATTGTTATAAGGTTTGAGTTTAAATGTTTCCAGATTACAATTCATGCAAGATGTGTGTTAACAGCATTTGCCTAATCCACGCGCACGGGTGAAAACTGGGTGAAAAAAAAAAAAAAACAGATACTTGAGATATGAAGAAAAGGCAATATCAGTTTAATGCCAGCTAGCATATACAAGCTCAATATCGTCCTCAGTCTTACGGCTCAGGCGTTATCCACATTGCAGGCTGGTGACTGCCGACACGGACCTGGTTAGTGACAAGCTGGATGGGCATCGGGTTGTCGGTTCGCTCGGTTCGTTCGGTTCGGTTGCCGCAAGTAAATCATTCGCTTCATTTGCATTTATCAACTGGCGGCCCGTCAAGAGGCACAGACTGATGCTGCAGCTGACAACGAGAGAGTGGGTGGGTGGGGGGATTGGTAGGTTGGTGTCGGGGTAAGTTGCTTGGTGCGGTGTTCAATGTGCTCCAGCCTGGTGGTGACTTTTACAAACGATAATTAATGAAATCTGACAGTGTGTACACGCAACAAACGAACCAGCTACCCAGTGTGTCCATCGACGAAGTCATAGTCTAATGGACAGTGGTGTGTGTGTGTGTGTCTGGGGGCGTGGCAACGCTTGGCCTTGGGGGCCTCGTGTATATGTGTGTATATCGATGAGTGGCCGCCGTGGCGGTGAATGCTCTTAATGAGAAATCGTTTTAATTGAGTTTGCATGTTTATGGCTGCTCTTACGCCTGACCAGCGGCTGTTGTTGCACTTTTTCAACCCTGCCCCGCCGCCGCACTTTCTCGCTAGACTAGTGCAGAGCCTTTGCCCATGTGGCGCCCCTCACAGCGTTTCATATGCGCAATTACTTTGAAAGCAACTGCGGGCCCAAACTTTGGAGCCGCCCCAATAGGCAAGCTTAAGGTGGGGCTGCGGGGACTGATAGGTGGCCTGTGGGGGGAGGGTGGCTGTGTGGTGGTGTGTGGGCTGTTTCAACCACATATTGTCATGTACAATGGCATCATTTGTGGGCTGGGGGGTGCCGCAAACACTTTTGGGGGCAAGGACAACATCAAATGTAACCGCATGCTGCCCGCCGCCTGATGAGGGTCAATTGCCCATAAGTGTGTGTGTGGGTGTGTGTGTGTGTGTGTGTGTGGGTGTGCTGTTATTTGGAGACACATGTGGCGCCGTTAGCCCGGCAACTTTTGGCCTGACAAACAACAACAACAGGAACGAAGGGAGCTGGTGCGTAGCGTCTGGGCTGCTGTTGCTGCAACTGCGGCAACTGCCTCCAACTGCGGCAACTGCCTCCAACTGGCGGCAGCTGCCGCATAATTATTTGTTGATTATGTAAATTTCAGGCGCAGCGTGGAAAACTCTATTAATAGTTGCCGCCGCTGCGCGGCCATACTTATTTGACATACTATATATAAAAGGATATAAGGTCCTTGGAGCGGCAGTCAGAGACAGACTTTTGGCCTGGCAATGATAAGGGCGCCACAGTGTGTTCTTTGGGGCGGTGGGTGTGGCAGGCTGCTTTGCTGTTTGTGCAACAAAGCAAATTGCTGTAATCCATTTTGCTGGCGCATCAGCTGCTGCTGCTGGTGCTTGTTGCCACCGCTTGTTGCAAGCTGCTGGCGCTGTTTGTTATCAAATGAAATGGATTTTTATTAGATTTCGCCTGGAAAAGGCAAGATTTAAATTTATTTCACGTTCTGTTCGCCTCTTTGTTTGCACATTTATTTTTTAAGCTGCACTTTTTTTTCGCTATATTTTGTTTTTTTTTTTCCTTTTTTATGTTCTGCGCTTTCGACCGCTTTGTATTCAAGATTAATGAGTGCGAAATGTAAAATCCGGTTAAAAAAAACACAGCTAAAAGAAGAAGAGTTGAGTAACGGCCCCCCCCCCAACTCACACACAGACACACACAAAAACATCCAACCACCCGCACACCCCTCGCGGGGATTTAAACGGTATGCGCTTTTCCCCATAGACAATGGGGGCTAAACTTTTATTTACAGCTATAAATAAGTGCATAAGTAAAGAAAGTATAAGCATAAAATACCGTTAAAGTATAATGAACTTGCGGCAAATGTCGAAGACGGAAACCGGATATATATGAACGTTTAAAATGGGAACTACCTGCACGTTTTGACATGTTACGATTTTGGGAAAAATTGCAGTTGCAGATAATATATATGTGACAGATTCGCAATATTCATCTATAATCAGCTAAAAAATATTGTTTCCAATAAAAAGAAAGCCGAAAAAAATTTGTCGTCATTGATATGTGACATTTATTTTCCGATTATTGAATTGCAGTTGAGAAATGTAAAGACAGAAGAAACAGGAGCAGAGTCGAGCGATGTTTTTGGAGCACTTTAAGCCCATTAAGCTATTAGTGCGCCTCGAGCACAGCAGCGGCATCTAGCGGCTGCAATTACAACATGTCAAGCAAGATGCTTACCTCTGGTATCGAGCACATGTCAACAGATCTGTAACTTGTCGACGTGGCCAACGTAGCCAGGTGCCCTGTCAAAGCAATAAAATGTGCAACTAATGCGATTACAAGCTCGAATCCGCCCCTTCGAAGCCCTGGTCGCACATGTGCGTGAAAAGTTTCTCTCTGCCCACTTTTCGCTTCTTGCTTTTATGCTGACTTTCAAGCTATTAAGAGCCGAACTTCTGCCATTCCTCTTAACGTATATGCTAGTGCCCGTAAGGCTTATCGTTTTTGTATGTGGGTTGCGCAAGTTTCTCTCTGCTCGCTTCTCGTTGCTCGCCTTTTTGCTCACATTCATGGCCCCGCATATCGCCTAAATATATTTTAAATTATGACAAATTGATTTGCCACTTTAAGCTCGTGCTTCGAGGGCTGCCATCTCATTATGCAGAGCGTCTGGGCGGCAGCGTGACAATGAGACAACGTCCAACAGTTCGAGTTGCTTCTCGTTTCACTTTCCATTTGGCAGTTTTCACTGCTGCCCGACTCTAAAGTGCATTACAGTGCGGGACGCGTGCTAGTTGAATTTATTGTGGCCCCGACTCTGCAGTTGCCTCCACACTACAGTCCTGGTCTGGTCTGGTCTGGCATGGACTGCGAGGGGTCTGCCCAGCAGCAATTTGCAGTTTTACGCTTACTTAAATTGTGTCTAAAATGACAAGGGCCAAAAACGGGAAGCGTGCTTTGGGGGTAGTTGTTGTTTTTGCCAAGTCTCCAACCTCAAACACCCACCCTCTACTCGCCATCCCCCACTGGCTATTCCTGTTAAAGGGTTAGCCGTCATGTCGGCTGCCCCCGCGCACGCCGTGGCGTAAAAATTTTATTGTTATGTCTCTTCTTCCTTCAGATGTGGTCGGAGTTAAGGTTTATGCTGTTTGTTGTCTGCCACATCGATATTAATATTGGGCATACAAATTGAAAATTATGACGCAGCGCTTGCCGGGATATTCATTTATGTTTTACGGTCAACACTGGATTAGAAATGTAATACACAAGAGGGTTAAATGCACTCCAGGGGTTAAAAGAAGAGTGAAGGCGCGAAGCGTTTGCAAAAAAAAGCGGCATTAAGAGAGAAGCGAGAAGCGATTTGAAAGCAGGTGGGGTCATAAAGGAAAACAAAGCCAGAACAAGGGAAACTTTGAATTGAAAGAACCGCATAGAGCGGAGAGAGAAGCAATTTGGAGAAGCAGGGCATACAACTCAGTTGAGAAGCGAAGTGAGCTGCGAAGCAGAGAAGTCAAGTCAGACAAAAAAGGCAATCACAATTAAGATAAGTTAAATGGAAGAGAGAAGTGAAGTACGAAACTCAATATTTGCTTTAAAATACATATATGTGATATTATTGCACAGCTTATCTTCGAATATACTAGCTTCTCTCTGGCAGGTCAGCCTTACTTATTGTTTGGCACTAAAAAAAATACTTTCAGCTCTTTAAGCAGATCCTCTTGTGATTATTTCTTAAAGCAAGGATATGCTTCTCTCTATTGATTATCTGCCGGCGCAGACAAAGTGAAATTTGCATTTTAAAATCATGTTTGGAAAATTAAAGGAGGACATTAAAATTGTGGGGGAACACAAGGAAAATGCCGCTGCTATCTGCCAGCCGCATCTTTGCAAACTAAATGAATGTTGATGCGTGTATCCGCATTCGCAATGCCCCTTTCCCCATGAATAGAATGCGAAATGCAAACCCACAATTCCAAAAACCCCAAAGCCACCTTCCCACTCCACACTCCCCATCACACACACCCACTAACACACACACACACACACTATACACACCCCACATGTGCATGTGCCACCCTCTGACTCGGGTTTTTTGTGTTATTCGAGCTCAAGTCTGCGGCCTGTTACGTAATGTGATAAGAATGTAAGGGCAAACCCAAACCCAAGACAACCCTCAATCCTTAGTACCCACACATCCCCCCCACACTACCCCTGCCTCGCCGACAAAGGCCCGTCCATGCGTAGTTCCTGGCTCCTCTGCTTGGGTCCACTCTCTGCTCTTACTTTCAGCATTTGCATAATATTATTTTCTATTTGTTTTTATTTGCCTTTTGAGCAAATATTGTCAATTCCAATTGAATTTTGACATTAGTTGAGAAGCTGCTGTCACTGCACCCACACCCCTCACACCCCTTACACCCTTTGCAGATCCCTCTCCCTGCCACTACTTCTCCGTGATGCTCCATCCTTTTAGGTTCTTTGGCGATTTGTCATGCTGGCTACAAAAAGAAAATAATAAAAACCTGACAAATTGCCGAGATTTGCCCGGCTGGTAGTCGAGACTGGACAGCGTGACGGTGGTCAGGGGGTAAGCTAGTGGGAGGGGAGTTCTAGGGGGACCCACTACCGCCGCACTATCACTCTCTGGCTTTATGACTTTATGGTTTACCTGGCCAGTGAGCCGTGCGGCTTGGGCATTACGACCAAGGCAGGGCTGTGGGGCTAGTTGCAGGGGCTGTTCAATGCCTGCTAATTGCAAGCGGCCCACAACAATGGAAAGTTGCTGTCATTGTTCAACAACAACAGCAACAACAACAACAACAACTGGAATAAGCTCCTAGTACAGCAAACGCTTGGTGCGTTTAAGTCAGCATTTGCGACTGCGCAATACTCTTTTCAATCTGTAACTGACAAACTGTGCTGTCCAAGCTGCGACTATTGAGGGCCCGCTTTCTTAAAACTGTGACCTTGAAGCGGCGCTTTTCATACTGTGGCTTTCAATATATTTGTCTGTTATATTGTGACTACCTTACCACTGAACCTTAAACCGTGACTTGCAAGCTATGCATTGCCAATGCTTTTTCAACTGTATTGTCACAGCAGCATGTTTCCAACTGTGACTGTCAAACTATAAGCACGCAGCTGGAACACATTTCACATTTGTTTGGAGTCGGCAGCTTTCACTTCTTCGCAAAATTCTAGGCAGACATAACCAATATACCCTGCTCTCTGCTCCCGATGAAAAAAAGGAACAAAGAACATTCAGCGCAACAACGAAAATTGTGTAATACAGAAAATTGAAGCAACGCCAAAGGAATTTTCTGTTGACATTTTTTAATTTTACACTTGACTGACTGACGCGAGCCGGACCCGCAGTCCAAAAGACCCCAGCACAACCGACCGACCGCCCGCCCGCCCATGCCAAAAACATCCCCCATTGCACTGCCGTATTCTATCTGTCAGGAATTACATCAGGTAATACCTTCGCGTCCGTATGTGTGTGTGTGTGTCCATTCGCATAAATAAACTTGATTCCACCGTATCAAAATGCGATTTCCGTTGCCCGCGTCGCCCAATCTCAAAAGATGTTTGGTCGAGTTGCTTTTCAAAACCAGGCTGTGCTCCAAGTGCAATCGATTGCAGCTAATCTTCGTTGCACTGGAAGAAAATCTGCCCCAATCCCCATTTTCATAAATCCAGACTGACTTTGATTCACATATGTATCGCCCGTGCAAAGGTAACATTTTCTTAAACTTTGCTTTTAATTTGTTGAAAGTAAATAAGTTGATCGATTTTCAAACAAAACCAATCACAATAAACGCTCGTCCATATTTTCCGAAAGCTGCATTTAAAAGTTCTCAGCTTAATTTTCGTTGGGGCGAATCACAACCGAGTGTCACAAATAGGTCTTGTCCATGAATAATTCCATTCGATCTAGTAAGCAAATCATCTTGAAAGTTGTTAAACGGATGCTCATAAGTGGACTTCAATACACAATTCATCAGTACGACTCTTGGTCTAGCCGGAAGTAGCTAAAGAATAAAGTGGAAGATGTTTTTTTTCTAAATTGTGTACATATTTCTGATATCTATTGTTGGGCGTAATTTGATTGATCTGTGATTTGTGCCGAAAACCTCTTCTCCAGTTAAAAGGCATGCTCCTTGATAATAAACAGAATAAGGCACAAATTATATTCAAGATACAAACAAATTATGTAAGTTTTAAGCCCTGATTCGCTGGATAATTATTCTTCCAAGTCTCTTCTCTCTCATTCTCCACAGAGTTCGACACAGATTGTAATAAGAACCAACTTACTCGGAAGGAAGGAAGACGTTTATGGTATAAGTTAAGTTTTTCAGTTGAAAATGGGCCTAGATACTTCTCTCCTTGAAAGTTGAAATGATTTCTGTTCTAATGAGAAGTTTTATCTCATGAGTTTAAGAAATGTGCTCAACTTTTTGACTTTTTAAAGTCGTACAATGTTTTGTTTGCATTGCTTGGCATATTGCTTGATTCATTGACTGATTAACTGATTGATTATCTGTGTTTTCGCTTCAGCAATAAACCAGCTTGTTGGGTTTTCTAATCCATTTTTCCAGCTATACGTTGACTTATTCAATGAGTTGTTTGCCTAACAGCAGGATATCTATGCAAATTGACGGACAGGAATATTCCTTTAGCCTTTGATTGAACAACAACAACAACAACAACAAATAATGCAAAGTATTCGGTCCACCAACTCTCGTCCGCAATCATCCATCTCTTGTCTCTCGGGCCCCATCTCTCAATACCCTTTCTTTCTTTCAACTATCTGCTGCAGTGTTGGGAGATTCTATTTACATAGAGTGCGGGCGTGGCACGTGTTCTGTTCTGTTCTGTTCTGTTCTGTTCGAAACCGAATCGGATTCGGTTGGCCTTAAAGCTCCTCAACCTCCCAAGCCCACCATTTACCCACGCCTCTGGTAATTCGCAACGAGCTGCTCTCAGCAGGTTTCAATGCTATGAAGACATTTGCATATTTGCTGTTTATGTTGAAAACAAGATTTGGTTATTAACATTATTTAATTTGTTTACTTTGCTTTGCTTCAATGGCGATAAACAAGGAAAACGAGGGAAAACGGAAGGAAAGCCCGGTCAGAATGGGAAAAGCGAAAGTTGCGGCCAGCGAAGCGTTGCGAGTGCTCAAAATTCTGTTGACCGAAGCGGTTTTTGTGGCTCAATTGATTCGGGGATTTGTTTGCCTTGGACCATGCTTTTGTTTTTAGTCCTGGTTCTGCTCCTTCTCCTGTTATTATGTGAAGGGTTCCGTTGATTACAGTGGTGAGTGCTGCTCTCAATTCTGCTCTTAGGAAAACTCTCATCATCATCGCCTGCTTTAATTTCAATCTTCAATCCCATCTACGAGCACTTAGCTCAGACCATCAACTCCTGTTCCTGGGACTTGGACGCACATTCCCTTGGGCAAAAGACGCACCATAAATAATACCAAGTACTTGAACTGGTCTGCAATTTCGGTTCAACTTAATTGCTGTTTGCGGGCGAAGATAAACCAACTCAAATTGCAGTCGAAGACTTGTTCATACTCTTCGTTTCGTAATCGCCGTTTAAAAATTGCACAACTTCGCTCTTCTTTGCTTAATCAATCAATTCATCAATTAATTAATCAATCAATCAATCAATTTATTAAGTGGCAATCGTGTGTATCTTGTCATGTCTACAGATAAGCAGATGGACATAGAGATCGACTCAGTTCTCAGTCCTGATCAAATATATTTTCACTTTTTTGGGTTCCAGAAGCCATATATTATTCCTATATATATATATGCATGTGCACGAAAACAGTGCCACATTCAATGACCATTTTTGTATTTCAGGCCTCAATCTATTTGTAAGTATTCTATGCATTTATGAATATTTAATGTAGCTTTTAGTTCTGGAAAACTAACAAGCGTTGCATACTTTTTGAAGGCGAGTTTAACATAGGAGAGAACTCATACATTGAAAGACGATAAGAATAGAATAAAAGATATGTGGGGTTTGTGATTTTTGGGGTGGTTTGATTATCGGAAACAAACTCGAACTGAAAGGAGACCAGGAGGACCTTCGTTCAAAATTCTCTAGCTCTTATGGGCTCTCAGATCGATGCTTTCATACATACGGACAATCAGACGAACGGATACTTTATGGGGTCGGATATGCTACATTCTGCCTGTTACACACATTCGCCTAACAGCTTCATACCATTTTCACTGAAGTTCAGGGTATAAGAGTACTCTCTCAGAGTCATTTTTGCAGTGACTAATAACTTAAAGTATCTGCTTATCTAATCTTAGCGTTTCGAATTTTGGGATTAATCGATTTGATTGCTTCGATCATTTCTCTACGCGTTTAGCACTCTTTTTCATGTCGCATATAAATCTATTGTAAAGGAAATATATTGTTTATTTCGATGTTAATCCAATTGAGTAAAGTGAAAATGGGAACGCGAGTTTAGTTAGTTTTGGAGATTTTGCATGAACAATTTCAGTGCTTCAACTTGCCATCGAATCTCCCATTTCCAACATCCCGCCACCCTTTCAAGACCCTTTGACTACGGCACGTTCCTGCTTTGATTCCTCCCACTGATTATCGCCAATCGACCGACACAACCCTTGGCCAGTTTGTCTAACTCTTCCACATCTTGTACATCTTCTGCTTCTTCTTACACTGTCTGCTTTGTTGTGGGCAGAGAGAGGGCTTGATTGGGGCGTGGAGGGGCTGTGCGTCTGTGCGCTGTCTCGCCGCCTGTCGATTCGCATTTCCATTGAGCAGGGTTGCCTTCGCCTATGTCCAATTTTCGTTTGGGGCTTTTCATTTCGTTTGCTGCGGAAGTCGCTAAATGCTGCTTCCGTTTCTTGTGTGCATCCGTGTGTGTGTTGGCGTTTATGTGTTCGTTTTTGTGTGTGGCAGACAGTGTATCCAACTTTCACCTGGACGAGTGTGATTTATGCGTTGCCTGATTTGATTCGAATTGATTTTGCTGCTCATGAGTTGGAAAATCTCAGTCAGATATACTGAACAGCTATTGCCCCGCCTTTCAGTACGATTGCATACCGTTCCTCCTTTCCCATCAGCTGAAGAAAAACTCGCATTTGCTTTTTGTTTAATTTTCAGTTTCAGTTTCAGTTGCTGTTTCCGTTTCGGTTGTGTATTTTGTTCCTGGGCGTTGGTTTTCGCTTTTCTTTGGGCGCGCAATAAAACTTGAAATTCAAGTTGAGAGCCGCAAATGCTCGTAATAGCCGCAAAGTATGCAATAACAAAAAAACATTGTTTGCCATAAACTTGGACACAAAGTACACGCGCCTGGCAGTCCTGGCAGCCCGTTCAAAACCCTTGCCCAGCAACTGCCCAACAATCTTGACCAGACAAAGTTGTTTTCTTCTTTTAGTTTGCATGCCTTGTAACGCAAGCAATGCATATGGGGTATGAAAAATGTTCTGCAAGTGCTTGTGACGGATTGAAGCATACATACATACCTTTACAGAAAGCTCTATACAGCCTTTTTACTAGTTCTTTAAGATGACTCCATATGATGTCAGAGACTTTAGCTTCAATTGCCGTTGAATCCATTGTCATTCATGAAAATTAAAGCTGAGTTCTATTATCAGAACTTTTTCTTGGATGCCCTCGGCCAAGGAGTAAAATCCCATCTTTCATTGTTGTTGGGCTTCATATATAAACAAGCCAACGCAATAAACTTACGTCTGGAAAAATGGAACTGATATTTTAGAAGATTGACACGCTTGCAGGGTATTTGCTAGTCGCACACTCTACTCACAAGCATTTGCATTTGTTTCTTTGCTCTGCTTAACCTCAAACTCAGCCACAAGCTCATGTTTGGCCGCATAGCTCTGGCAACGACTTCAACGCCGACGACAGTTTTGGATGCGTTGCAAAAACTTGTAGCATACGCTGCGGCAAAGCCAGCCTCCCACCCCCTGTTATGCCCTGACTCCAATCAAAAGGGGAGACAAGGGCTCAGGAAGTTTGTTGGATGAAAAAAACGTAAGTCTCAGACGAAAGTAAAAACACCGTTTCGACAGGCCACAGTCAAAACTTTTTTGATTATCTTAATTGCGATTACGGGACACCGAACTTACCCGCCCCACCCCCAAGCGCCAACCATGCGCCACATGCGTGGATAACCCCGAGCAGCAGTCGGACGCAACGGAAGGACGGACAGACAGACATTCGGCGAGTTGGATAAATAGATGGAGTAGCTGGGATTGATAGCATAGATGGAGCCGCAGCTCTTGGCTGCGTTGGCATGGAAAGCCCAAAACGCAGAAGTACTGAAATTAGGCAGACAACTCTAGACGTTGTTAGCCCCTCGCCCTCCCCGCACTGCGTAAGTCGAAATTAACAAGATTGACCCGCGTCCCCCATTGAACGGAGGCAAAAAAAAACATCTACGGTCAAGCAATGAAAGAAATTGGGCTATCGAAAAGCTGCACAAGAGTTGGAGCAACTTCTGTGGCAGGGCAAGTGCCCTTCTCAGACACACAACACCCTGTAAAAAACATGAAAGCTGGGTATGCTATGCAAGCTGACAAAAAATAACAGCAAACAAATGGTACAGAGTTATATGAAAGGAGGGGACAAATTTGCTTGAGCCTATAGCTTATGGCAATATGCTGTAAATCATATAAGTAATACCCTGTAAATAATGAAGCTGAAATTTAGGTAAGGCAGGATCCTTTACGAAAACCAAGCAAAAGTATATCGAACTTAATAGAAAATCATATACCCTGCAAATATGTGAATTAAAGATTTTACGTAATAAAGGCCCCATTTCCCTCTTTTATAGGATAACCATAGGTCGAGCAGCTGTGGCCAGTTCACATAAGTATTTTTCGACTCATAGACTGTGTCTGTTGTGCATTTGCTTGTCGGCTTCCGCTGTCCGGTGTCTGGGGGCTTCAAAGTTTGTCCAAAGTTTGGTGCGGCAGTTGTCTTGGAATGACGAACTACCCCTCCCTTCGTTTGCGAAACCCACCGCTCCCCCTCCTCGCACAGCTCACGACATGCCGCCCCCAGAAGACAACACAATTGGAAAATAATCATAGTTTGGCGAAAAATTCTGATTGTGTTGGGGACTGCAAACAGGCGCTTGGGGCGAATCGAGAAACTGCGGCGCTCTTGGGCCATTGCAGCTGATTTAGTTACAATGAAAGAAAATAAGCTAATAGAAGTGCGTGCCTCCAGGCTTCAGCACCCTTCGCTGGTCGTGCAACTGTTCTTTAATTGTGGGCCATAAAAACACATAATGTTCCTTATTGATTTTCCAGCTGAGCCATTAAATTCGGCACGCTTATTGCACAGACTGAGCTATAAAATATGGCTCCTTATAGATTGAAGAGATTTAAGTATATTTTTATTTGTTGCGTTAAATTAATATTATTCTTTAGGTTTTATATCGGCAGAACGAGACGTGAGAAACCAATTTCTGCCAATGCCTCGTTGCCCTTTCCTTCGCACTTAGCTCTCTCTCTCCCTCTCTCGCTCTCGTGAGAGCGCATTCAACTTACATGTTCTCTTTGTGCTACACATTCTTAAACGTTATAACTTGGGTACAATTCCATGTCTCAGGTCTGATACGGATTTGCTTTCAACTGCCTGGTGATTACAATTCCTATCTACGGGTAAAACAATTCGTCTTACAAAACATTGGAATTAGTCTTAGAAAAGAAGCCAAAAAAAGTGACACAGTTCGGACATTTAAATTTTACAGGGGCTTGCGACAGAGCATAAGCTCAAGTCCTTAATTCCTTATGGAGGAAATTCAAGTTGAAACTGCCATGGACGAAATTGTCTTATCTAAGGTAAACACCATTATATAACCTAGATATTAAGTTATTTATACCAAGAGTTGGATTCCAATCGGCTTAAACCAATCCAGTTTCAATAACCATAAGTCGAGCCCTGAACAGAATTGGATGCGCTGAACCCTCAACTGAACCCAACCTTATTTGTTTGTATGATTCAAAAAGTGTTATTTTAAATCAATATATTAAAATATTATCACAATCAAGGCTCGAGCCCCCATCTGGGCTTATAGATTTGGGCTTGCAGCCTTATTGTGTGCACTTATCGATAGCAGAGTAGTCGATGACAGCTGCAGGGTTGCCGCCTGACAGTAAAAAGTGCATTCCTGAGACGCTACTCATTCCCCATTTCATTTTGGCAGCTCATATGATGCGAGTATTTTTTGTCGTTATCTGCCCTTCCGACAGGATAAACCACTTTGCGGCCCGGCAAGACGGCTTGGTGCCACAGGGCAAGGGCAGGGGCAGGGCCAAGGCCAGGGCTAGGGCCTGGGCCAGGGGCAGGGGTACTTTATGCAAATAATGGGCACAATGTGTCATTGCCGCCGCTGACAACTTTGATGAAGCGACGCACTGACAGAACCGATGCAGATGATTCTCCAGGATTGGGTATGGAAGTGGGCTGTGGGTGAGAACGTGGATGTCGGTGTGCTGTGATGGATCAGGCTTGACTGCCGACTGTGGACGGGGGACGGGGGACTGGGCGCCGAGCGCGTTTGCTGACATAAAATGTGTAAAATATTGGCTGTCTACCCAATGGGAGGAGAGGGGCAAGGCAAGCTTGTTCAACGAAACCTGGGAATTCAATTTATATGCAAATGCTATGCAGGCGACAAGACAAATATCAAATAGTATGCTCCTCTCTCCACACACACACGTAAGTATTTTCATAAAATTTATTAAAAAATAGAAAGTATATGTAATTATGCAACATGCAAGGCCCACTCTCTATTCACAGCCCCACTCTCCACGCCATCCACTCTATGTAAAGTAGCGTACCCCCTCGTCGAAGTCCTCGCGCACATCGTACGCGGTGGGCGCATGGTCGTAGCCAGTGTTTGGCTGGCAGTTGCAGGGGGGTTTCTTGCCCTTTAGCTTTTTGGGCAGCTGCACCAACACCTCCTCCTCTTCCTCCTCCTCTTCCTGGTACTGCTCCTCGGACTCTGGCACATAGCTGGCCCTCGTGGTGTACTCGTGTTGGTTGTAGCATTCGGTGGTTGTCCTCAACTTTAGCTTCTTGCTCTTCTTGCCAATCTTCTTATGCAGCTTATCTTCGAGTTTCTCCAGCACCTTTTCTTTTTTCGCTTCGAATAGGCTGAGCTCCTTGAGCTTCTTGTCTTCGAACCACTGCTTGATCTTCTCCCACTCATTTTCCTTTTTCTCTTCTTTGGCGGCGAACAGATTTAGAAAATCCAGCTTCTTCAGCGCCTCCTTGTGCTCCTTCTCATCCAATTTCTCTGTCAGCTCCTCCAGTTTGGGCAGCTTCAGCAGCCAGGCATGTGAGAGCTGCAGGGCTGCCAATGAGAGTTTGAGCACCACACGGGTATAAAAACCACTGAAATAACTACTTACCCATCACGGCGATCAGCAGCAGCGCCAATTGTTGCCTCAATATGCTTGCCATGTTGTTGCTTGTGGTAACTGCCAACGGTTTCTGTGCCTCTGCCTCTGTCCCGCCAGTTGCTTTTAAGCCAAAATGTCAAAATGCTTGACCAGAGAGTTGCGACTAGAGCTGGCGGAGCACGTGCTGCTCTCCAGCTGATAAGCACGTGTGCATTTGTTGTCTGTCTTCGCTGACAGCGTCCAATCACATTTGGCTCTTGGCATGTGCGCACTCGGCTTATTGATAAGTTAATACCCCAATACCCTACCCCCTCCCCTCCCTCCTGCCACCCGCACCTTGCTCTCCCTCTACGCTTGCCACACAGTTCAATGCACTGTGGTGCGGCAACCACCCTCCCATTTGGCTGTCAGCTTTGATTAGTCTTTGAATCAAAATATATTCTTTGTGTCTCTTGCAATAATTTTTGGCGAGGAAAACAATATGACGGGGCGTGGGACGAAAATTGGTTGCAAGGGGGGCGTGGGCGGTTCTGTGGCAACTTTAATTGAATGCGTTGGCACTAGGCATTGGGTAGGTCGCGGGGGGGTGCTTGGAAAACTGGACAGCGGCTTCGCTAATTGACTTGGCTGCTGGCCCTTGTCTGCAGGGCTAGAGGGACGGAGCGGGGAGCGGGATGGGATGGGGCAGGGGTAGGGGCAGGGGCAGCTGTTGATGTGTTGAAAGTGGAAGTTAAATTGTATTTATTTAGTGCGCCGGGCGTAGAGGGCGGGGCAAACGTGCGCCAGCTGCTGCCTGCAACTCGAACTTCGAGCAAATATATGCACCACATGTGGCAGCCTCACGTGTGTACGGAATGTGTGTGTGCGCGCGTGCATGTGTCTGTGTGAGTAAGTATGTGTATGTGCGTGGTGCTTGGTATATAGTAAATATATAAATATTTGTTGTTGGCTTGTTTTGTATGGCTATTTGTGCTGAGCAAACAATTTGTTAAATTAATTGCACGCCAACCGGTTGTTTGCCAGTGTGTGTGTGTGTGTGTGTGTGTGTGTGTGTGTGCGGGTGTGTGTACGATCTTGTTATTGCCAGCCATGTTGTTTTTGCCTAAACATAACACTGCATATCGAATGTGCACAACAAATAGAACAAATTGAGCATTTTTGCCTGCAAATCACAGAAATTTTTAAACAAGTTTGGATCGTATGAAATTGACATAACTTCAATATAGAAAAAAGGAGTTTGAGCTTTGTTTAATTGGGTAGCTTAAAAAGAGTTTTATAATGATGTTTTAGTATTTTCACATATGTATATAAAAGAAGGAGGTTGAATATATAAATGGTATATAGAAAGAAACCGAAACATTATAGGGTTGTCCCGGTAAAAAGTCTGTGAGGCACAAGCAAAAGCTTCCTTGCTTTCTTCATGTTATTTCAATCTTTCAAATGCCGTCAATTTATGTCCTTGGTTTTAGATATATGATCGGTATATTGCAACCAAAGATGGATTGGCTAATTAAATCCAAAAACTAAATCAGAGCTGCAAGTAAATAGTATAACCTAAGTTGATATATTATTGTTGTATGAAGCCTTTGTGGCTTCCAATTCCACATTACCGATAAATATTGATTCTGAAGCAGAGTTTTTTGAGCACAGCTCGGAGATAAAAGAGTAACAGACAATAAATTTAGTTTGGATGTCATGGTGTGGTATGCATACATCCAGGCAGAAGATTGGAATGCATGTAATGGCAGCTTGGCGCTGAGTACAGAGTATTTGCTAGTCGGGCACACCCGACTCAATCACGCTTACTGGTTTCTTGTAGTTACTTTTTGGTTGCTGTCCTTGTCAATGACTTGTTTATTCGCTGTTCGCGAATTTAACAACTTTTGCTGATAATGCAAAAGAATTCACTAAAGAGATATGAAAAAATATGTGAATATTATACTGTTCTTTTATGTCAGCTGTATGAAAATTAAAACAATTTTTTATATTTATAGTAACGATTCATAATTCTAGATTCTTTGAGCTCACTGAGTGTTGCGGCTTGCAAAACTACTGATCAATGCGCTGGTTGTCGATGTTGCCCAATTGCAGGGGCAGCTCTGGCAGCGGCTCGAGCAGATCCACATCCTCCAATAGGCTGGCATCATCGTCGTCGATATTATTGTCGCCAGTCGTTGTTGTTCGTGGAGTTGTTGTTGTCGTCGTCGTTGTTGTTGTTGTTGTCGATGTGGTGCGTCTGCGCCTGCGACCCTTGCGCCCCTTGCGTCCCTTCCGACCCAGGCGCTCCTTCTTTTGCTTGGACAGCTTCTCGATTATGTCCATGGTTGCCAGCTGACCAAAAACTGTTGGATATGGTGCCATCGGGAAGGGCTCCAAGCTTGTTGTTGCTAACACTTCGGTAGTTGTTGTTGCTGTTGCTGCTGGTGTTGTAGCTGTCGTGCTATTAACAACTGTTGCCGGCGTTGTCGTTGTCGTTGCCGAGCTGCTGCTGCTGTCAACGACTGTGGTTATGAGAGGTGTTGTTGTTGTTGTTGTAGATGTTGATGTCGCTGATGTTGTTGTTGTGGGCGTAGATGTTGAGCTTGCTGCGGTTGTTGTCGATGTAGCTGTCGCTGTTGTTGGCACTGTGGAGCTTGTTGAGGCTGTTGTCGTTGTTGTTGTTGATGTTAATGTTACTGCTGCAGTTGAGCTGCTTAAATCTGGTGATGCTGTTGTTGCTGCTAATGTCGTGTTACTTGTTGAGACTGCTGCAGCTGTTGTAGCTATTGCTGCTGTTGTTGTTGGGACTGTTGCTGCTGTTGTGCTAGTTGCTGGTGTTGTGCTGCTTGACGTTGTTGCCGCCACAGTTGTTGATGTTGCTGGTGAGCTGCTTGACGTTGTTGTCACCACCGTTGTTGGTGTTGCTGGTGTGCTGCTTGATGATGTTGCTGCCACCGTTGTTGCCGCCACCGTTGTTGACGTTGCAGGTGTGCTGCTTGATGTTGTTGTTGCCACCGTTGTTGATGTTGCTGGTGTGCTGCTTGATGTTGTTGCTGCCACCGTTGTTGCCGCCACCGTTGTTGATGTTGCTTCTGTTATCGTTGATGTTGCTGTTGTCGTCTCAACAGCAGCAGCAGCAGCAGCAGCAGCAATTATTTCGCTAATATTGATTGTTATCGTTTCATTGAGCCGCGTCTCATTTGCCGACTGCAACGTGTTGTTCGAGCTGACAATTGTTGCTACGAACGTGGAGTTCTGTGCCGTACACATTTGGCAGCAGGCTGAAATGTAATGACAACAACAACAGCCGACAAAATTGTCAATAGTTAGTTGGAAAATCAATTAGAAGCCCAAAAGACACGACCACAAACCACAGCCGGTCACATGGCACACTAATTACCTAATGTTGTTACCACAACGAGCGCAATTAAATGTCGACGTGATGTCAAAATTGGCAGCAGCATCGTGCGATTTGCTGTTGTTGTTGCCGCTGTTGTCATCCTAGTCGTTCCTTAATTAGCCTCTGGAAGTTTGCTGATGTTGTCGCCGCTGCCGATGTTGATATTGCTGCTGCTGTTGCTCTATAAATTTGGTTAATTGAACTGATTTGCCAAGTGCTCATCAGATGCATTTTTATATTGATGCGAACACACACTTCGCACGGAAACGTGTGGCCTCTACGTGAGCTTAACTATTTACTTATCATGTCCGCCAGATAATAATCAGCCACACACACACACGCTCACACTCATACACGCACATCAGCAGCAATCGTTGTTGCTGTCATCTTTTGCCGGTGGCGTCTTTGATACCGGAAACATCACGACAGCAACCACGTGTTGAGCTCACACCCAAGCGCTGACCACCGGAAGCCATGCAGACCATTTGGTACCAACTTAGTTCCATTTTTATTTGGTTTTTTTCTTTTTTTTGGGCAGGCGGCCGCTCTATCAACTGGGTCAGTTGTTGGTCAGGTGTTGGCCAATAGGCACGTAAACTTGGCCAGCAGCTGGCGCGATTGCTGCGATCATTTGAAATGCAAACAACGATAATTGCTGCATGCAAGAATTGCCAAGAAGTGTGCTGCATTTGAAAACAAAGATTGTTTTAATCTAACTAATGGAAAATCTTTTCTTAAAGCGCGACGAGCCACCGAGTCATAACAACGCCAGCTTTTAAATTCGTTATTTGGATTTAATGCTGACACACACGATGCAGAAAGCATGGTGTAATTGCCTTTCAAAATACAAGCACCTGTATGCGATGACTATATACCCTGTAATCTTGCTCTTCACTGTAATCTGGCTGCGTACTGAAACTTTTTGAATCTGAAATTAAAGTTAAAATCTATTTTAATAAATGCAAATATTTAAAATAGTATCTTTGGCATTTGTAACCAACTGCATATCGAATATTCTGATTCTTATTTTGCAGCGTTAAATAGAAGAACAAAACTAACAACAAAATATACCACACACCAAGTTTTTTAAATGTTATTCTTATAGTCTCTGAGATCAATGATGTTGCGTAGGTGGATGAGTTAATCGGGTTTGATTTCGGTGCTTGCTAGAGATCAATTATAAATATATATGTATTTAGGGGCTTCAAATTAGGTGTCTATTTCTAATATACCCCATACATCAACTTGGGTGCGAGGTATACATTTTTGCACAATGAATACTCATGAATACAATTTACACGCATTTTTCGGTGTCGACTGTTAAAATTTTAATTATTCAAAATAAACGTGCCGAAAGGCGAAATGAAAAAGCTGGAAGCACCCATGTAATTAAACGTGAAAAACGAAAAATAAACTACAGAATTACAAGCGAAGAGCCGTACAGGGTGCTACGTTAATAATATGATATTATAAGTATGAAACATGTGTCTGCTCATCAGAAATTAAAATACACAAGTCAATTAGTTGCTACTTGAGATAGGCGCAGCGGCAAAAGTAACAAGCCACTGAGCTAGTTCTGGGTTAATATCACGCTCTACGAGCTCGTTGTCAACGCTGTGAAATACGTGCTTACGCACTGATCTCAGCATTCCCGAGGTTTTCGTATATAAGACGGCAAGTTGGGTAGTGCAGCAAACAGTTAAACTAGCAACTCGTACAAACATGTTCAACAAGACGTTCCTCGTGGCCCTTATGCTGTGCGGTATGTGAACTCAACTGAACCGAACTAGTTCAGGATAATTAACTAAACCCACAACTTTAATCGCTTACAGTCTGCTTCCTTGGCGTTACCTTGGCACGCCCCCAATTGCAAAGTCTACCTGGAGGTCAGATACTTGGAAATCCTGCTGCCCTTGCTACTGGTACCCTTGGCTCCGTTGGACAAACGGTCGGCGGTACCGCTGGTAGCCTCACTGGAGGCCTGGCTGGTGGTGCCCTGGGATCTTCTCTGACTGCTCCACTGGGAAAGGGCCTGGGAGTCTGAATGACAAATGCACCAAAAATGATCGAACGCGTCAATTCCTAATCCAATACTGATAATATTACTTATCCTTAATCTATATAAATGTGTACACCTTTTGTGGTCTATTAAAACAAATTTGCATGCCTAAATGATGTGGGTTTTTTACTTTTGGCACTGTTCCCATTTACAACACTAAAGAATAAGACAAGAGAAAGAGGAGAATTAAGAAACTGTCTATTGATTCCAAGTGTAGGAATTGGGTTAAGGTACTTTTAAATAAAATCCAGGGAATGTTCCAAAAGGTTTTTGTTTTTTGTCGTTTTTTGAGTTGGTTCCTAAAGTTTGTTATAATTTTCACCAATTAAATAGTTATTTAAAAAGCTAAAAAGTTAAAGCAAAGATACTTTTAATGACATATTTTATTGGAAAACTATTGAAGCTTCAGGAAACTAAAAACTGGCATTATTCCATTGCTGAGTGAACTTTGAACCAGTTCATTGAAAGAACTTTTTTTTATATTTTAAATCTAATATATGGTAGAAAAATGAAGCAAGCAGCTCTGAAAATTATACTGAATCTTGCACTAAGAAATAAAGCCATTGGTTTTTGATTATTTGAATTGTTTTTAACAATTACCTAGTTGATCGCCTCAGACTTAACAAAACACTCACAACGTTACGCAACACTACACAGTCCAATCGCTTTTCTACGTGCGTTGCGTTACCCTGTTCAGCACGTAGGAAACTACCTTCTACAACTATTTAGCACTAGGCTCGTTTGGTTAATGCCTTAGTTATATTTTTACCCATCAAGAATGTTAAACAAATGGACACTTTTGATTTTAATAGTCAGCCGTAAGTGTTAGACAACATGCACAGAATTTGTATTAAAATGAAGTTGGTTTTGAAAATTTTCAGTATTGGCGGCGTGCGGCATGCCCCAAACGACAGAAAGAGCAGCAAAAACAGGCACAACGCGTCGTGAGCTGGTGAAAAGTTTTATGAACCAAGTGCAGGAACTAATAGCCAAGTTGATGAAGGACTTGCAGCAGCTAAATGCAGCAAATGACAGCAACATCAGCTAAAGTAGGATCTTTCATCCAAGATTAAATAATTCGACCAACTGTTAAATGAATAAAAATGCGATTGAATCCCTTAACTTGCTAGAGCAAATCTATGTGTTAGGCTCTCTACAGTCCGCATTCGGTTTTGATTGATGCTTCCCTGCCAAGGTTCAAAGGTCAAGACATTCTTAAGACCCCTGCACAGAGCAACAATTTGCAGAATAACATAACGAAACACAACGCAACACAACTTGGCTGCCATTTATCAAAAGCCATTTCCCAATTCTAAGAGTATACAAGTGGATACACATGTTAACAAGCAGTTCGTAGGGGCGCCCGAAGGGTTGAGGGTTCCAAGGGTGTGGCCGGGCTGAGCTTTAGTCAAAATGCAAATGCCAAAAATTATACCTACCAAAGGCGAGCGCAAAAGTAAACAGCTACAAAAAGTAAACGAACGCAAGTAGAAGAATTAAGCTTACAGCTGGTAGAATATTCAATACACTTTCAAGGTCAAAAATAAATAAATTTCGACAAAGCATGGACTCTATATATACCCGATCCTTTCCCTCAAATCCCCAATTAAATAAAAAAATAAAGAAAATACAAAATATTTAATTTTGATCAACATATTCAAAACTGTTTATGCTGATTGATTGACTGACAGATTGACTGATTGCCTAGTCCGTAAAGGCCATAAGGCCGAGTTCTTAAACGTAGCTCCTCTATGTGGGTAGACGTAAGGCGCAGTTTTGCTAAATTCCACCCGAAATCGTGAGATACAGGTGGAAAACGGCTTTCCATTTAATTACATTTTCCATTATTTTATTTTGCAAATGCAATGCTATTTGGAAGATATAACAAGCAAAATTTAATGGGCTTATGAGCTTGTAAAATCAAATCAACGAATCGAACCGAACCGAGCCGAACTTCAAAGCAGAGACCTGGTACGAAACTAAAGCCGAACCAAAGGAAAATTTTCTTGTGTACTTGTAGCTCCGGATCTGAGCGAGAAAATATGAAAATTAAACACAGAATATATAAGAAGGCAAGTGTTGTAAATAACCCAAGTAAGGGTATAAAAATGTGCCAAGAAAATCTTAACGAAATTTCTCACGTTTGCCATAATTACGAGCAAAATACGTGACATGTGTTTTGACTGCGAATCTTAGCTGTGACTCGCAGCAGCAGCAGCAGCAGCAGCAGCTTGCCCCTGCCCCTACCCCTACCTTTGTCCATGCCCCAACCCCATTCCCAACATCAGCCCCACTCTGCCACCCTTAGCCGAGAGCTCGCTTTCTGTTACCCGTTTGCCGTTGACCAGTTTGTTGTCGTGTTAAGCATAGGCTAGAGCACCGAGTTGTAAATGGGTAATACGAACTCGTGTATATAACCAAAAAAAATCTGTGCACGCCAGAAATATGCGAGGGGTTGGCGGCTTGAATTGTGGCGATTGTGCGAGTAATTCATAAAAATCTCTTGAGCAAATGTTTGCGACGTGAACAACCGGTTCCAGAGTCCAATTCCAATTTCATGGGCCCATTTTTAGTGGTTTCTTCATAATTTATAATGCTTTAAAGCCAAACCGCAGAGCGTGGCCGACAACCCCCGAACGCGACTTCAAGACGGAAAAGTGGCCGAGATGAGAACTGAAAGTCCCAGAGCGTTGCGTGATTGAATTGTTGCCTGATTGACAGTTGACAGTTGAAATTGATTTTGGTGGTGCGCTGCGCCGCGCGGTGGTTGCGCCAATGCTGAGGCGGCGTCTGGGGCTGGAGTTTATTAATCCCCCGAGTGCAGGCGTGCATAAGTATCGGGCGAATGGATTAGACTCTTTTATGTGAAATGTAACGCAAAGTTGCCCCACGAAAAGGATTTCGGCTGAAGGAGCTCTGCGAATGCCCAACTATTTAATTAAGGTTGATCTTTAGCTAACTACAGTTTGTCCAAGGCTGAGAGCTAGCATATGGCCCACATTCTCCCACTCCCCCTCTCGCTCTCTCCATTGTTTGCCATATTTGTATGACAGTTAATGAACGTCTGGAGCTCTTTGTTGTCGCTAATCAAAGGATAAGAGCCGAACGCCATGTGTGCTGCATAGCCGATGTCCTGCCAATAACAGCAGCAACAGCTGGACAGGCGTGGCATGGAAGGGGTTGGGTTGGAAGGCTTCTTACAGCATTGCAGTTAACTAATTGATGGATGATTCACATCATTTAAATGCGCAGCAGTTGAGCTTCTCCTTTCCGCACAGCTCACACCATGAGAAATGAGTTCTTGAATAACTTCGCTGTTAACTAAATTGAATCCCTATGACATTGATAGGCCCTTAATATAACATTCAAAAAATGAGTGTCTACCAAAGTACAGCTGCAAAATTTAGATTCAACAATGAGGAATCCTGCTTTTGTTTATAGTCTACGGGACCCTATAGTTAAACTTGGTGTATTCGGGAAGCTTTCATGAGGCTCCGCAACTTCGAAACCAAGACGTGAAATCGTTAAGCACCCCAGCGGCAAGTTGACTATCTAGTTCCTCAAGGGAAAGTTGCTCATGGAATCGGGACCAGGGACAGCCTAACACCAGCTATCAGACTAACGTTATTTCTGAAGAAGAGAGACAATTTCATTATATACTTTTCGATATAAGAAAATCTGATGTCATGACATTGGAAGGTAATAAAAATGCCTAAATAAGGAATGCAAGAAAAATTCCTTAAAATCATCGAATGGAAACTCTGCTAACTTCTCGCTCCTTTCCAATGTCATCGATATGGAAATATGTTCTATTTTGCTAGATTTCTTCACCATACTCAGGAGGTACGCACTTCATCAGTCCTTTCACATACCTGCATGCTTATAAGCCACAATTACCGAAGGTTATTTAATCTCCGACGTGCCATAGATATCCGTTCTCTTGTTTTTATCTCTGATAGCCATTTAAACATTTTCCTTGTGTTTATACAGCCCAACATGGAATACCTGACTGTTGGGCTCACTGTCAAGCTACTAAACTAGTAATGTACCTAAAAATGATTGTGGCACATTTTTGGGCACAAAAATATTTGCCGCAGCCTGCGGATAAAGGAGATCTATCAGATTGCCAAACATTTCGGTGAGTACCAGAAAAGGTTAGCTTGCCTTCAACGATTTGCCAGGACAATAAAAACAGGAGCGTCCGAGGTGGAGAGGTGGTTAGGAGGGGCGGGCAGGTCGCAGAGCAGAAGCTAAGTCTCAGTGCTGAAACCCAATGAAGAGTTCAATATGAGAGTATTGATTGCTTTGACAAATCTGGGAACCTTGTAATTTCATTACAAAACCGTAGCACAAGATTACCACAAAAGCGGCACAGCGAGAGAGAGAGAGAGAGAGAGTGAGAGAGAGGTAGGCACAAGAGAGAGAGAGAGAGAGCGAGAGAGAGATAGATAGATAAAAATGAAACTGCTCAATTCCCCAATGTGAAAGTAATAGACCATACCAACAACGGCAACAACAACAATCCTGAGCCCCAAAAACAGGCAGCTGGAGTAGCTGTCTGGCAGTTGGCACAAAGCGAGCAGCTTTCAAGATGCGTTGTGTGTGCGGATGTGTGTGTGTGTGTGTGTGTGTGTGTATGGAAAATTAAATTCAATTGTGTGACAAGTTAATCCTATTTCTCATCTCCCAACTTTTATTTAAGCTTCATTCTTTATGCATTACATGCGACCGAGACATAGAACGAAACTCAGACAGACTGCGAGTCAGGCAGTCAATCAATCAGTCAACCAGTCAGTCAGTCAGTCACTCACATAGTCAGTCAGTCAGTTGGATGCTGTCAGAATTGTTTGATATGTTGCCAGCCGCACAAGACCGCCCTCGCTCCTTGGGCAGCCACTGGCTGTCAAGGCGAAAAGTGAAAGCGAAGCGAAGGGTTGCCACTCAGTTGGGCTGCCCGGGTTGTGTTAGGGGTTGGGCATGGGGCTGGGCATGTGAATGGGAATGGGGTGGCGGATTGCTGGCAACACTTCATTAAACTCATAAAGCAATAAAATGTGCTCTTGATGAACGAAACAAAAGCATCGGCACTGCCTGCCACAATCCACATCGGGCCCAATCCAATCCAACCAAATTCACCCATTTCCCACCCACAGACGCGCCTTCAATTGTCTGACAGCTCGACATTGTCTGCTAATGGCAACTGCAGAGCTGTCGAGTATTCGCATTCTCGTCTGCCTCTCTAATGGCAGCTCTCTTTCTCTCTCTCTTTCTCTCTTTCTGTCTCTCTTCCCCTCTCTTGGCTCTGGCATCTCCCTAGCTGCTGCCATCCATCACACGTTATTTTGTGGCGAAACCTTAAAGCTGCATTCCATATGAGCATCACGCTCTATCTCCTTCTCTATTTTTCGTGCACCGTCTCTCCCCCTCTAACTCTCCCGCTGTATATGTTGTTCTTGTAAGTATTCTACTCAAGTAATCGATAATAATTACATTAGTTTTCTTTGTGCCGACACTTTTATTTCCATTTCCAATTATCGGAAATGCGTCAGGGAAGCCAAGTTCAAGATTTCCTATACTATAAAAGGATTTTACCTCCCTGTTTAAGGCGAGTTCATAGGCTCTTTAACTTTATTGGCAACTGTAGCAAGGCAGATGTCGTCATGATTTTGGTTGGCTTTAATGCTATAAATGTCTTATTAATTTAAAAAATCCAACATACCTGGGATACATACCACAATTTAATTAAATGTGCCTTTTCCTCGCCGACTAATCCTTTTGTTCCTTCGACAGAAATTAATCCCTTAGTCAGCAATCCTTATTCACATAATTGATATACCGATTTTGTATGCTTAAGGTCAGCGGTATTACCTCTTGTCACGATTTCTTCCGGCTTGTAGATTGATGTGACTTCTGAAAAGAGTGAAATATGGAAGAAGTTTAATAACAATTTAGATAATTATAATTTGTACTAATATCATTAAAACTTTTTCATCACTTTGCGGACGGATGATGAGCTTCTGTAGGACACTCGAACCAGGAAGATTCAGTCTATCCGGAGGCTTAAGAATGTGGTTTGATGTGACTCCAATCAGTTCTTCACCAAGCCGTGAAATCAATTAACACCCCAACGGCAAGTTGGCTGGTCAGTTCATCAAAGGAAAGTTGTTCTAAGAATCGGGTCCAACTTTCAGGCTACGTTATTTCTGAAGAATAACGACTTTTGATACTTTTCGATAAAAGAAAATCTGATATCATGATATTGGAAGGCAATTAAAATCCATAAACGGACTGGAATGAAAGAATTGCAAGAAAAATTCCTTAGAGTCCTCGAATCGAATCTTTCCTTACTCATCTCTTCTCTCCTATGTACTTCCTGCTTTCTGAATTTGGCTCAGTTAGCTGCCCTTTGTTGCTGCTCAATTGCGGCTTAACCCCTCAAAAATAGAGAAGGAAAAAAATGAATGTCAGAGCTTTAGTCAGGCCCCCAGCTAAGCGTAAACAATTGCAAAATGCCCAGTATAGAGAGTTGCAATTGAATGGAGCTGATGTCACTCCACTGTCATCAACATCATCATTATAATCATTATAATCATCATAATCATCATAAACATCAGCATCATCGTCGACATTGTTAGAGCTAGACCAAAGCCCGAATCTACGTTCCTGTGTTGGGGGGCGGAAGGAGGGTTATAAATGCGATGCGTATAATAGAGTAGCCGAGATGTATCTTTATTACGGTAATTGCTCATTGAACAGGAAATTATTATATGCGTGCGTTCTGCGCCCGCCGTCCGCCCCGTTCCCCGCCAGCAGGTTTTGGATGTTCTTTCGCCGCCCGTTGCCCAGAAATAGACAACCAAATAGAATGGCAATTGGAGGTGCGGGCGGGGTTCTCGGGCTGGGGCTAGACATGTTTTTTTTATTATTTATTATTTTTTTTGTTTTTTTTTTTTTGTTTTTTGGTTGGGATAATAATAATAATAAAACACAATGTGAGATGGTGTAGTGTGTATAGGCGTGCAAGAGAGAAAGAGCGCGAGACCGAGCGAACGTTGGCGAGTGGCCAGATGGATGTGTTGCACCAGTTCCTGATTCTAGTCGCCAATTCATCCCACTTATCCTATTGATCATTTTGTGCCAGTAACATCCACAAAACGCGCCACTGTGCAGCACTGGCGCGCACACAAATCGAGTGAGTGAGTGAGAGAGAGTTTCGAGGGTTGCCACAAATTGAGTCCAGTGCCGCTTGGGTTAGTTGCGGCACCACTCGGGTGCTAGTGTCGGGGGCTTCTTAGTATCGGACCTCGGGTAGCCGGACAGCAGCTGCCGGTAGCATTTGGGGCTGGGGCCGTCGACGCGGCCGTATATCATCGCCACCGCCATCCTGATCGATGGGTCGGGGCGGCAGGCGCCAGCTCCACACGTGCACCCCATCGCCCTCGCCCATATCGAAGTGAACGCGCTGGCGCTGCAGTATAATTCTCAGGTTCTGGACAAACCTGGCCACATCCACCGGATTCTCGTGTTGCAGGCGAGCAGCCACAAGCGGCGGTATGAATCTATCGTATTCGTGCTGCTGCTCTTCGTTGGGTCCCCAATGCAGCTCTGGCTGGGGCCGACGCTGGCGCATGTTCAACTGTCTGGCCCGGGGAGGGTTCATTGTCGTTCTCAATCTTTTATTATTATTTTTTTATGTATTTGATTTTATTTTATTTGTTTTTTTTTTTTGTTATTTTTTTTCTGGGTATTTTGAGCTTTTTTTGGTTTTTGGTTTTTCGGCTTGGTTTTTTTTTTTGTATTTGTACCAGAATTTGGGAGGGGGATGAAAACAAAAGTAAAAACTTTAAAATTATTTGAAATTCTGATAGTTCAGATCTATAGTCTAAAAAGAATTTAGCAGCTATTTAAACCAAGTAGCTCTGACTGGAAATCCCAGCGGCTACTCAGTTTGTAAACAGCTCGTTCAGCGGATATAATACATGTTCAATATAACACAGCTGACTCTTGGCCTATGCTGATCAACACGGCTTACATTGACATTGTTTCAACGCCTTCTCGTTGCAAAAGCAACGAGTAACGAGTGCTTTTCCGAAGAGCTTGTTGCTTCTTAAGCTTAAATAAGTCATAAATCTCTCCTTGGTGAAAGATTATCGAGTCTCGACAAAGAGTTCCTGCTTCTCGTTGTAAATGTAACGAGTGCTTTAACGAATAGCTTGCTGCTCTTTACGCTTAACTAAATCATAAGTTAATGAGTAAATATGTATGTTGAACCATTTGCCGATTCAAACTCGTTGCAGTTAAATATGTTGAGTCAAATATACTGTGCAACAAGCCAAGCAACATATCGTACCTAAAACTTTGATTTGATTTGAGAAAATGCCAGCATGCGAGTATTTACTGTAGCTAAAGTATTTGCGACTCTGCCTTTTCCATAGGCTGTCACGAGTTTGTCCTTAATCAAAGTGCACACACTTGATGCATATTTAATTAAACTTTCACCTTTTTGAGGGGTCGCTCGAAAGAATTTTTGGCAAGCAGTTCGAGAGCACTTTGTATCTCAACTGAGATGGGCCCTGTGGCAAGGTGGCAAGTGGTGGGCGTGTACTAGAGTCTGGATTCCATCTAACCTGTGCTCCTTTTTCGAAACAGAAATGACTTAAAAGCGACACGACGGCGCTTTAATTAAATCAGTTTTAATTAATGCAAAATGCGAATTTCAAAAGATGTTGCTAGACGCAACAACATGAAAAACAGATGACTAAAGAAAAGGCAGCGGTAAGGGGGAAAGGGCGTTTGGGGGCGGAAAGCATGGAAATGCCAGCGAAACGGCAAAACTGCTCTCCCCCCCACACCACCACCCCATCCCCCCATCCCCCTCACCCAACAAACACTGACAGCAACCACATTTTGTTGTCGCATAATTACAACTCAATTGTAATCCAATTTTGGGCAGGCATATAAATCGGATTTCATTGTGACAAGCCACGCCCCGTCGCCCACCGCCTGTGTGTGTATGTGTGGGTGTGTGTGTGCCTGACAGTGGTGTCTGTGTCAACTTTTTTGTTGGTGTCAAATAAATAAACTTTTGACAGTCGGCAGACAGGCGGGCGGGAGTTCTACCTTGCCCGACCTGAACCTGTGCTCGCAATGCAAATTAGTTCGTCAGCCCAAAAGAGTGGGCACCTTGTAGGGTGGGCGGGGGCTTTCGCAAGGGACGAGGTCTAAGGGCAGCTGCGATTCAATGCTTGAAGTGGGCGTGTCCAGCTGCGAATGCTGAAAACTCTGTTTTGGCCAAAAAGCTGCAAATTAGTTGCACATGTTTCGCTCGTAACTGAAAAACAAGACGTGTTTGCACTAATTTGGCTAAAATCAACAGCTGCGCACACACATGCCTCAACTGTGCGACAGTGTGTGTGTGGGCGTGCAAGCGTATGTGAGTGTGTGTGTGTGTGTGTGTGTGAAGAAAACTCATCATAACTTTCTTATCAAAAACTTATTTTAGGCAACGAGTGCTGCAAAGATATCCAAAAGCAAAAAGAAAAGAAAAGAATAACTCAAGTGACTTGTAGGGCGAGTTAAAGCATAACAACACGACTTGACAATACCCCGTACTGTCATAGACTTAATGTATTAATGTTTATTTCTAAAAGTTATTTTGGGGCAGCTCTTGAGGACAACATCTTGTCCTGCTGCAGCAGGGCGTACTAGATCATCCCTTACAGATTTCACTTGAACTTTGTCCATTTGAAAATGTGTGGTCTCCAATATACCCTACCTGTCATGTTATAGGCAAACATCCTGGCCGATTCTTGGCTAATTGTAAGCTATTTTCATAGGGAGAGTAACCCAATAAATCAGCGTAAATAAAATTTCAGTAATAACAGCAAGGTTGAGCACATACATCCAATACCTACCCTATCAAGAAAGTTCATAGGCCCAACAAGAGCGTTTTCTGCTTTTCAATTGCAAGGAGAACAAAAAGTCAAGTCTCATTCAAGCTTCTCCTACAGGGTATCAAAACACAAAAAATATATACGTTGAAGAAAATGCCTTGAAAACTTGTTATAATTACACCGCCTTGACAGCCAGCTGGGTGTATGCGTGTGTGTGTGTATATGTGTGTGCGTGCTCGCACTGATACACAGCCTAAACTAAGTAAGCAGTCCTGCACACACACACACACGTACACCCTATGCCCCTTATGTTGTCGCCCTGACTGACTAACTGGGCTAACATGCATGAACAGTAACATATGTTGGACTTAGGCGCAAAGTTTTGCCAGTTTTTGGCGCGCATCGGCCACGAAGCCATTTCTAGCAACTCGTATCTGCCCCCCACACACTCACACACACACAACTAGCCACACCCATATGTCCTCGTTCAGTGTGTGTGTGGAACGTGTGCGTTTTGTGGCTGAGTTAACGCACACTTTAGGCGCAGCATGCAACAGCTGTGCCACACTGGCTGCTCCAACCGAACTACCCCCCGAACACCCCCCCATCCCCCATCCCCTAGTCGTTGCGACTAGCAAAGTTTACTCCAACACAAATTAAAGTCATAAAAAATTAGGGTATCATCAGCTTGGCAAAGGCGATTATCATTTTAAAAAAACCCAACAAGTTTGCATACCCTAAAAAAATTCTTAAGAATTGATATTCTTCAGTTGGCTATATATGTTTTGCAGAAAATGTTTCCCAACTATGCAATATGCTATTATTATTATTTGTCCAGGGCTTAAGAGTTTTAAGCTTCCAATCCAATGCAAATGCACTTTATTGTTTACCATCGACCGAATCTTAAACAAGCCTGGCTCAAAATATATTTGTTTTTCAAAAATGATTTGGTTTAAAGTAAATAGCAGTAGAGAAAGTCTCAGCTCCAAAGCATCTTTAGCTTGAGTTGATGACAATTTTGGGTGGAAATCAAATAAACTTTAATGCTATATTATTTTATCAAAATTTCAAAAAGTATATATGTAAGCTCTGGCTTGATAGAAAAACCTAGTTTCCAAGCAGTGCTAAGCGAGATTCACGAACCAAAGCGAATTTGTCAAAGTCAGTTTTTATCTTTTAAAGAAGTAAAGATTAGACAAGATAATGATAAATTAAAGTTAACTTAAAGTAATCAACGACTTAGCCAAATGATGCCACAGAAAACAAAGAAAAAACCTTAAAGCATTTGGATTTTCTAGCATGACAAAGGAAAAAGTCGAAACAAGTTTTTGTGTGGGTGTGTGTAAACTTAATATCGAAATAAAAAGCCGTCAATTTTAGACAACGAAAAAACACGGTTAACAATGCCAGCGGGAGGGAGGCACAAAAAACGAATATTTGACATAAGAAAAACGAGTCCCAAAATAAAAAGAAAACTCCCAAAAAAAAAAAAACGGAACCAACTTTTGCCAAGTTTTTAGAAGGGTATTGGTAAGAGAAGTCTCGCAAGGATCCCCAAAATATATATATGCCTAAAAATGGGCTTGCCGAAAATAAATATGGCAACAAAATGGCAACCAAGGGCTTGACAAGGCGGCAAGGGGGTATGTGGGCTGTATTTGGGGTAGCTCAGGCCGAAGACGTTTATGCGTGGGTGTCGTCAAGGGAGAGGGGGGGGGGGGGGTTCAATGTCTGAGCCTCTGAGCTATACGAATTGCATATGCGGAACACGTATTTGCGCTATAATTATTTCGTACGTGAGCGCAGCGCTCAACTTGGCCCGGAAAGCAGCCGAACACGCTTGTGGACCAAAGACAATGCCAACAGAAACAGAGAGGAGAGAGAGAAAGAGAGTGAGAGGAGGGAGAGAGTGAGAAAGAGGGAGCGAGATTTGCTACCATGTGGCAGCAGACTTGCATCCTGTTCCGGCAGTCTACGAAGACGTCGCTCAGCTTAAGACTTCAGCTGGCCTTAAGCGATAAATTGACTTAGCTTCTATTTAAGAACTTGAGATGAGAGCGTGAGCTCGAGACACGATAGCCACGATGAGTGTGAAATAAAACAATCGCAAAATACTAAGAAATAAATCAATTATGAATACCTTTTAAATTTTTACACCATTTCCAGAATATCGATAAATATCGATATTAAGACTTGGGACGAAACATAGACGATCGTATGGTATACACAGATTAAGAAAGTTATACTTTTTGTTACCATCAATATGGGCAAAAAAACTGCGTTTTTCAATGAAGAACCTTGGGCTTTGGTATATATGCGCATGTTTGTTCTATACTTAAGGTAGTTACATTTCAAAAGGTGTGGACTGGAAACACCATTGTTATCCAAGAATGTATTTCCCACAGTGTGGGGCTTAAGGAAGAGGAAGCACAACCGCTGCGCGAAGTATGTGAAGGTTTATAACGGCAGCTCGAGACTCTTCCCTGTCCATCTCCAGAGGAAAATCTAGCAATGCTGCAAGAAAGAGCTAAAGACAGAGATGGAGAGTAAACGACAGTGAGAAAAAAACGAGAGAAAAGAGCAGGTCTGCATTATGCCATGACGCACGCAGACAACAGAGGGCGCCAGCGAGTTGCGAATGAGATGCAATCAGCAGGCAGCAGACAGGTCTCAGCTCTGACGCAGACCCTGGCAGCTCGCAGACAGAGGCACCATCTGGGGCCAGGTGCTATCCCCACCCTTCACCTGGCATCTGGACAAAGATACCCCGAAAAAATAAATATTCCCAGAAGCTTGCGACAGCTACAGCCACATGACAAGAGATTCGCCACCAAACAGCTGTGACATTTTTGCATACATGCAACAACAGCAGCAAGTTGCAAGTATACGAGTGTGTTGCCTGTGGCAACTGGTAAGTGGTAAGTGGAAATAAGGGTACGCTGTAATTCAATTATGAACGCAATTATAGTGGAACATTCATGGCTAAATGTTGGGCCTAATTGAGGTATATTTGGAGCATACAGGACATTGGGAATACAGGACTGCTTGGGGTATAAATTATACATTATCAAACATATAAGCTTAATATGTGGTACATGTGGCACTATGCTTCAAAAAAGGAACCTGAGAAAAAAATATAAAAGTAAGTGCTAATAAACGTAGGGTATCCATTGTGCCTGCTAACATGCGATCTTTGCTAACTCGCTGGCAATCAATGTAAATAATGCAATTTTTTTACATTCAATTTAACTTGACGATAAAGCAAAAACTTAAACCAACTTACATTCTGAACCTTTCTGTATGTTAAATAAAGATGCGTGGAAGCTATAAGACTCCATTATATTAAACATCAATTTAAATGGATATCATTTGTTGAAAATCGCATAGAAAGGTGTTTACACTAATGAGTAATCAGAGGCGGCCGCTTATGAGTCACAGTTCATTAAGAGCAGCAACAACAACAAGTTTTTTCATTCTCGTCAACACAAGGGTGACAGGCAAAAGGAGAGAGAGAGAGAGGGAGGGAGAATGGACAAAAAATTGAGAGAGGGAAAGGCGAATCCACATGCAACTTAATTCACATAAAAGTCACATAAAGTAAACAAGTTTGATTATGTGACTACGGGAGAACATAAGAGAAACAAAGTGACAGTTGAAGAGTGGTGTTTTGGGGAAGGGGGAGGGGGTGGTTTGGTAGTTTTAGACGGGGGTAAATACTTCAATGGTATCAGTATGGCCCGAACGCAAAGCTGCTGCTGGAGTTGCCGCTGACTGTGCCAGTTGTCGCCGTTGTAGTAATTAACGTTCACAATGAAAATGAAAACGAGCAACTGCAGCGGGCTGAGACGGGTGGGTTGGGTGGTGCCAGGGGCAAGGAGGGGGGTGCATAGTGGATGCGTAGTTCGGCAACGGGTCGGCCCACTGGGGGCAAAAGTTTTTAATAACTCGCAACAACAAAAACAACGGCGGCAAAAACAATAATGACAAGAAATATACAGCACACACACACACACACATGCATGCACTCACGCATACATATATTCACACACACAGACACTGACAATGTAGTCGTGCGTGCTGATGCCCCCGCTCCAACAACGCGAATGCCAGCCTCCCGCGCCAATTTCTGAATCATGGCCGCGTCGCATTGTGGCAGCAACAGCCCCTTCCCTGCCAACGTCCGCTGCCGCTGCCGCTGGCCCATTGCCATTCAAGCCGCGTCCCCGATGCCTCAGCGGAAAAGGATTTCAGCCGCAATGAAAACAGCTATGAAAGCCACAATATGTGAAGAGGGGCTTGGCGGAAGGGGTTAGGCGGCTGCAGAGGTGTGGCCGTTGCAGTCGGGCATACGCAACTTCAAATTGCTGACCACACACAGCGAAAGGCGTGCAGGCGGCGGTGTGGTGGGGTGGGGTGGGGTGGGTGTCGCGGTCGGGGGGAGGCGGGATGTGGCGTCGTCTGGTTGAATGGTTATTCAATCGCAACGAGTGTGCGTTACAATTGAAGCGGGTTTCAAATAAACGAATGTGGCTTATTACGCACACCCACACGCCCAGCAACACACGCACACACCAACACACATACTGCAACAACGCACAACCGCACATAGCTAAAACTCGCACAACAAAAAAAATGTCAAATTGAAGTTGACAAGCTGTGACAAAGATAGGCAGACGCAAGACAGAGAGAGGGAGAGAGAGAAAGAGCGGGAAGGGAACGAGCCAAGCACAGGTGCAGCAGCTGCTCTCTGTAAGCTTTTTGAGCGTACAGGCCAGTACAGTGTGTACTCAATATAAAAGACAGCAGTTGCTTAAAAAAGTGCTCATTTAAGGCTAATTCAAGTCTTTCAAAGCGTAAAGCGTTTTTGTATGCTCAGCCCAGCCAGTTAAATCAGAGCTGAGTAAGCAAAAAACTTGCAGTGTTCTCTCGATTATGATTTCAGTTGTACTGAGTATTTCTGTTCTCTGGTCACCCCCTGGAAATTTGTGTGACAGCTTTGTAGGTGCCGGCGCAGAAAGGCTACTAGATTGAGTTTAATAATTCAAAGAACATTAACCTAAACCGAGATACTGGTCAAATCTTTACAACTTACAGTCTTTGAGTACAATATCATTCATAATTACAGACTAGTCAAAGGTAATTGTTCCCTCTCCCTCTCACCCTCCTCCCTTTCACTATCTCTCTCTGTCTATCTTTCAGTCTGTCGCTCTTAACTTCTGTCAAGCACTTGACATTAACTTGAGGCAGAGACAACCCTCATCAAGAAATCGTTTGTGTTTGCGATTTACCTAAAAATAAAGAGGGACAGGGGGCTGGCGGAAAATCTGGCAACATCTTGGACACCTGGAGGCGCCACCAATTATTCGGCGTGGCAGCATTTTCGGGCGGGGCAACGCTTTAAGGCAGTTACACACTTTGATCACGCCAGCTAATACGATTTTAAAGGGTATTTTTCTACTCACACACAAAGGCGGTGGGCGTGTCGGAAATCAAGTGAAAAATGAAAAAGCTGCTCAACACTCGATGTCGGCATGGAGCCTGGAGCGAAGGGATGAGGCATAGAATGATGCATAGAATGATGCATAGAATGGGACATAGAATGAGGCATGTGGCATGCCCCACTCGACAGGGCTAATTTTATTAATGTTACCAATTTTGAACGGTCTCTGCCTCCTTTTCGCATTCGAACGCTACATGGACAGGTAAGGCATGGTTGAAAGGTGGTGGGGTGGAGGGCGTGTTTGGGGTTGGGGGTACGCAGTGTTAGAGGGTTGCAATGCTTACGCGCGCAATTAAATATGAAATATTTAAGAGCTGCCTGACTTGGGACAAGCGGGGAGCAACCAGCAGGCGCAATGGCAGGGGAGTAGGCCGGCGGTAATGTAGGGAGTGGGAGGCTCATTCACTTGCAAAAAGTTTTGGAGCAAACAAAGGGCGCAACGGAGCGGGCAAACGGGAGGGCGAATCTGGCTGCGACGAGGCTAATTAATAATTTTTAGGCTATTCAGCAGAAAAATTAAGCTACGGGAGGCATAAGGGGAAGGTAGGCAGGAGCGGGTTGATGAAGAGCGTGTGGCGAGGGTCTGTGTTGCAGGTGCGTCGGCAAACTTTGACTCGAGTTGATTAAGTTGCTTTTTAATGAAGTTCAAAGTGATTTCACTTGCAATTAATGCCCGACACGAAAAGGCCACCGAGTACCTGGCACTGGATCCAATCGTGGCACTCGACATTCGAGTCGCTGGGTGTTGCCAGCCCGTTGTGATGGATGTAGCAGGAGCTGATAAACGTCGCATGGAAGTCATTCTTGACATTACCAAAAGGCTGTGCTGCGTGTGGCACACTGGGAGATACTCTGTATCTATGTCTGAAGTGGTCTTGAACGCAAATTTCTTGAAAATATCTGGTTAAATATAGATAACCCAAGATTCAACAACAGCCCCTGTTTAAAGGTGGGCTTACGAACTGAACCTTGAATTCTTTTCATTTTCAAAGTTAATGATCAATACTTAAATGTATTTCTAATGCTAGCCATAGTTCATTTTAACAGGGTATTATAGCAAAAGGCTGAGTACACGCTATGAGCACACTAGGAACATTGCTCAATTTCCCCATTGGAGAAACTTTTTTTTATTTATTTTTTCATAGATTATAAATCAATACAAATAAATGCCAAAGACCTGACGCTCTCCTTGCCCGTATCACTGCAAAGTCAGGTGTGCTCTTTGTGGGGCGTACTCTTGAGGGTCTTCCGGCTTCACAGAATCTAATAACTTAAATAATTTGCGTTCGCGACTGCTGCTACTGCAGCAGGTGCTGTTGGACAATGGCTGGATCCACGCCCAGGACATAGCAGCCATTGATGCGGCGCACGTAGCCCTTGTTGGATGCCTCATACATGGCGTTGGGCGCCAGACGCTTGACTATCTCCTCCGGGCAGCCGAGGCGCACGGACAGCTGGGTCAGGATGAATGCAAATGTTAGCGGCTCACCCTGCTCCACCATCAGGCTGAGGAGAGCGCCCAAAATGTTCTCGTTCCACTGGATCAGAGCGGCGGCTGTCGGAGCTGGTGCCCGGCACCCGTTAATGCGTATCGGATTGGTATAGAATATGGTATTGGGATACGCGTTCAGATATGACTTCGAATATGAATACGAATTGATTGGCTGATATTGCTGCCCCAGCTGCTCACGTGGCAGCAGCGGTCCCTGCTGCTGCTGGTGATGCTGCTGCAGTTGCTGCTGATGCTCATAGTACTGCGACAATTGCTGTTGCTGCTGGCCACGTCGGGCGGCGTACATGATGCGTTTTGGCTGCTTCGGTTGCTTTGGCTTATAGGCCAGCGGCTTGACTGGCAGCCGGTAACCCTTTCCCGCCTGCTGGGCATAATAGTTTAACTGGACGTCAGCTGTCATCGCCTGCTTGGGCTGCTGGTAGCGTGAGAAATCATCGGATAGCTGCTGCTGATGCTCCTGCTGTTGTTGCTGATATGTGGTGAGCGGCTCGACAGCCGCCTGATGATAAACTACTGGCATCTGCTGGAGATTGGCTACGGACACTGTTTGTGGCTGAAATGTCTGCTGCTGTTGCCGCTGTGCCTGAAATGGCTGCTGATGCTGTTGCTGCTGATAGTAGCCGCCATCAGGGCTGCTGCCGGCGGGCTGATCATGACTTGGTTCTGGGCGCGGCAGCGGCGGTGGCGGCTGTTGCTGATAATATGGCAAGGGCTGAATTAGCACGTAGGGTGAATTACTCGACGGCACAGCCTGGGCAATGGGTATCCACATAACCGGCTGCTGCTTCTGCTCCTCCTGCTGCTCCCGCTGAAGCTCTGGATTCTGCTCTTGCTGCTGAAGCTGCTCCTGCGGTGACTGCTGTTGCTCGTGTTGCTCGTGTTGCTGCCCTTGATGCAGCTCTCCTTGCAGCTCCTCCTGTTGCAGCTGCTGCTGCTGCTCCTCGCAGATTTGCTGCCAGCTGCCACGCACAACGTACTGTAGTGGCGGCTGCTGCTGCTGCTGTTGCAGTAATTGTTGCTGGTGTATTTGCTGTTCCTGTTCTTGGACGACTTGCTGCCAGTTGCTGTTGATGGACACAACATACTGCGGCTGCTGCTGCTGCTGCTGCTGATGCTCATGCTGTTGTTGCTGGATCTGCTGTTGCTGTTCCTGAACGATCTGCTGCCAGTTGCTGCTGCCGTTCACAACGTACTGAAGTGGCTGCTGCTGTTGTCGTTGCTGCTGCTGATGTTGCTGTTGCTGCTGCTGCTGCTGTTGCTGCTGCTGCTGCTGCTGTAGCTCCAACTGCTCTTGTAGCAATATCTGCTGTTGCTGCTCGTGGGCGAGCTGTTGCCAATTATTGTTACCGTGCACATCATACTGAATTGACTGCTCTGGCTGCTGCTCATGGACGAGTTGCTGCCAATTGTTATTGCCATGCACAATGTACTGGACTGGCGGTGGCTGTTGCTGCTGCTGCTGTTGTTGCTGTATCTGCTGCTGCTGTTCCTGGACGAGCTGCTGCCAATTGTTACCTTGTACAACATACTGGATCTGCTGCGGCTGTTGTTGCTGCAGTTGCTGCTGCTGCTCCTGAGCGATCTGCTGCCAATTGCTGGGCACAACATACTGAAGTTGCTGCGGCTGCTGTTGCTGCGGCTGCGGCTGCTGTTGCTGCTGCTGCTGCTGTAGCTGATATTGTTGTTGCTGCTGCTGCTCTGTGACGATCTGCTGCCAATTACTGTTGCCATGCAAAACGTAATGCAGTTGTTCTTGCTGTGGCTGCTGCATTTGCACTACCTGCTGCTGCTGTTGGTGCAGTAGCGGCTGCGACTGCTTCTGCCCGACTTGCTGCCAATTGTTATTGGCATGCACAACGTACTGCAGTTGCTTCTGTTGCTGCTGCTGTTGCTGCAATATAAGTGGCTGTTGGTCTTGGCCGATTTGCTGCCAATTGTTATTGCCATGTACAACGTAGTGCAGTTGCTTCTGTTGCTGTTGCTGTTGCAGTTGCGGCTGCTGCGGCTGTGGCTCTAGGCCGACTTGCTGCCAATTGTTATTACTGTGCACAATGTAGTGCAGCGGCTTTTGCTCCTGCTGCTGCTGCAACATCTTACACTCACCTTCAAAAGTTTCCCCGCCACGGGGCTGAAAGACTTGGGCACCCGGGTTGAGAGTCGAACGTTGTAAAAGGGGAATGCTGTCTGCCATTTTTTTTTTTCAATAAAAACAATAAAAATATAACGATCTGAACTATGCGAAATGTTTCTCAGTTCTCAGCCGTCAGCCAGAATACAGAACACGTAACCCAAACGTCTGACATTTAATGCCAGGTATCCTGCGATTGCGCGCTTCAAATTTGATTTGAAGAGCATGAGTAATCAATATAATATCAATACAAATAAAAGTAACAATGATAATAATAATAATAATAATGATAATAATAAAAATAGTAATAATAGCAATGATAATAATAATAATAATTGAAAAATTAGTAATAAAATTATTATTAATATTAATAAAATTAATGATAAAAATAATAATAATAATCATAATACAAGTTTAAATTATAATGTTGACGATAAAAGATGAGAGCTAGGAGAACCTGACTAAAAGGTATTACCTGCTGTCTAATTAACTTTCAGGCTAAGCTCATAAGCATAATATCAATTTCTGCAGGATTTGAACCGGCGACCTTCTGTTCTTAAATGTTGCCTTCCACTTTGTCCAACTCGCAGTCTAGATTTTTCTAGGGTTGGCTAAGTCAGTCAGTGGGAACAAAGTCCATTATAAAGTAGGTCACTCTTAACTCAGCCTTTCGTGAATTGAGTAATGCCTTAAATATAATTGCAATATAAATAATAAAAGCAATTAAAATCATGATAAAATAAGTTACTCACTCAAATAGTGATGGGCGCAATGCCTGTAAGAGTTGCAGCCAGTGCTGTGAAATGTCCAAGCATGCAGTCAAGAACAGTTTTGAATACTTTTTGGGCATTTAAAAGTTTTAGATGCTGCATTCAAATAATGTACTTATGTGTGATGTGTGCGCGTTTGTGTATGCACATATGTGTGTGCTTGCGATTCAGTTATGCGAAGCTCCAAATAGACAGACAGAGGGACAATTTGCTGGCAACTTTGCTGCCTGATGGTGACAGATGGCCAGATGAGAGCCCTGACAAGCCCGAGCCAGACGTTTATCCTCGGCGCGACTAATTGTGGCTGCAGCCAGAGGGCGTTGGGGTGGACGGCACAATTCTTATAAATATCCATAAATGCTGAGCACCCAAGAAGACAAACACTTTCTAGCAGCAGCAGCAACAAAGGAATTGCTTGTAGGGCTGCTGCAACATTTTTGCGGTTGTATTTCTTTAAGCCGGTGCCCCGACAATTATTTACACTCAAAAAGTTTGGCCCAAGTTTCCAGCTGGCAGTGCAATGCACAAAATGATGTTGTAGCGTTGTGGCAGTGTCCCGGCCCGAGGCGGGCGGCGCACAGGATGCCCAGGTGCATACAGTTGCCTCACCTGGCAGGTGTGTATGTGTGTGTGTGTGCTTGTTGAAGTTGCAAGTTGGTTGCCCGCCAGCCCGCTGCCTGCAACCAAGTTATGGCTTGCGACAATTGCAAAAATTATGCAACTGCTGTGGTAGCCCTGGCTGCCTGCCTAACTGCCTGCCAGTTGTCCTTGCAGACAATTAAGCAGGAACAATGCGGCAACAGAAGCTTTACAAATGCTCATGCATGCCACACCGAGTCTACCTCCTTCTCCTTCGCACAAGCACCTCTGGCCACTGCTGCGCATATCCTGGCAGGATGTGTTAGGCCAGCGTTTGGGCTGCCCTGCAGCACATAGAGGTTCATTGCCGAAAGTTGTCCCAGCTTCAGCCTTAGGTCCAGCTCAAGTTTTGTGTGCGAGCGTGTGTGTGTGTGTGTATGTGTGAGAGCTGCGCGCCGCATATGACGAGCAAAGTAGCTAGTTTTAGCGAGAAATTTGCTAAAGAGCAGCTTATGTTGGCTTCACAGCGCTGATCCTCATGCAACTCACCCACCAAGCATAACAGATATTCATTTGATTATCTGCTACTCTACTGAGCAGCAAAACATTAAAGCAGCGTTCAACTGTAGCCAGACTGATAGACTAGTAGATACTCTGTTTTCAGAGGCTTGCTAGATGTCATTTCTAATGTGACTTATTCTGCTTAGATGACTTAGATCTAAGCACTAGAAAATATAGCATATACATTTGCTTACCCAAGTTTGGGATGCGAACCCTGAACCTCTCTTTATGCAGCTTGCCGTAAATAACATAACATAGCATGTATGTATTAAACATACTTGAGTATACTTCAGAGAGTAGATTGGCATTGCCGTTTTATTTGGTTTTCCACAAATTAAGGTGGTCAAAGAAGAATCATATGTCTAAGTAATAGGCCTTGAAGATGTAAGTCCTGAGTATTTGGAGGCATGTTAGAAGTATAGTAAAGCTTGAATATGCTGAGGTTCTTCAAAATGTTTACAAAAATAGAAGTTTTTCATATGAACTTAATTTTCGATCGATTCTTGCTATGAAAGCATATGATACAGTTGTCCGACTCTGACATGTGCGATGTCGGAGATGTCTTTTTAAGCCTGTTATTTGACTTTTTTTTAAAATGATTGCCGAATAAATCATTGCAAAATGTTTTCACAGTGATATAAAGTGGTTGAAAAGTGGTTGATTTTGAGGCGATCTCTAGGCAGTAGAGCCTACAGAGATGTATCTTATTGGGAGTCTACAGGTGTAAAAGTTTCGTAAGAAATTGTTATACGGACGAACGGACCATATACTTTATCCCGAACCGAACCCGAACCTTAAGGTCAGGCATTGACGCAAACCGTGAACCAAACGAACTTTGTTTTTAAAACACTTGTTTTTTTTAAAGGATTTTCTCACAATCAGTACAAAAAGCTAGATACCACAAGCAAAGAGCCAAAGTGCCAACACTGTTTGCGTCGGCTGTGTGTTCCATAGGGCGAGCAGGAGGAAGCTTTGCTTGAGCAGATCCCCAGCTTGCAGCTTGAGGATGTTGCAATTTACAACTCCATAGTATGATTTACTTAATTGCAATGCCCCGAGCCCTTGGTAACTGGCCCGCCCCCGCCGCTCACTATCGAAATGATGCAAAAACTTGGATTTTGGGTTTATGTTTGGGTTTCTCGTTTATAACTTGGAATTCAGATTTGTATTGGCCGCAAACTCCTGAGCCCTGTGGCTAAGCTCCCTCTGCTGCTGTATGGCACGCTGCTTATTCCTTATATCATAATCCTTGAGACGCTCCGGGGACATAAACTTGAGGAGGCGATGGCGATTGTTGACCCGATGCCGATTGGCGGCCATGCAAATGCGACGCGACAGCTCGTGACCAAAGCACGTCCGACGTTGCTGCCCGTCACCATCGGCAACATAGGAGCGCAGTGCTAGGCCTGTGGGTGGATGGCAATTGAGGTGGGATTCGATTTTTAAACAAATTCAGGGCTACACTCACCGACTATGAATACCTTGGCCACTTCCTTAAATGACGGCTGATCCTTAAGCAACATTATCCTGAAGTGCGCAAATGTTTCTTACTCCTTTCGTTCCTTCGCTTTTTGCGTATCCACTGAGATTTGGATTATGTACATATATATATATATATATATATGTCGTATATATATATATGTATATATATAAATATATAAATATATTTTATATATAAATATGCTGATATAATTTCATATATTATCAATTATGTTTGTCGTTTGTGTGCTCTTTGTTTGGTGGCGCACAACTCCTACAATTTTGAAAAGAACAATTTCGAGCTATACAAATGGAAAATCGACCTCTGCTTGATCTGATTTCGATTTCGTTTCTGATTTAAGCTCATGGCTTCCTGAGTCGCCTCTACTCGAATCAGACAGCTCTACGCCTGCTTGACCCATACCGAAATGCCTAGGCAAATATTTCGACTGTGCCCCCAGCATCGAATGCTAAACAATTACAAAATTGCCCAGCCTAAGCCTAGTTTCCCAATCCCCTTTCCTTTTCCTTTCCCTTTCCAGCGCAAAATCAAATTTCAAAACTGTTCACACACAGCGAAAATCGAGTAAATTTGCGCATTTCTGTGACCAGTTTTCTACTCTACACAGAGGTCATACGGTTTTGTCAAGAGGCTTGAAGAAGGTTTTTCTTTATTATTTATAATTATAATAATACTAATAATAATAATAATAACAATTATTATTATTTTTTATTATTTTAATAATAGGAGTACGTTTTCAATAGATATCAATCTATCTATCTACCTTGATCATCTGTCAGTCAGTCAGAGAAACATTTTGTAGATATAGCGATTAGCAAGGGTATTTGAAGTTCGGCAACTTAAAGCTAGCTGTTCCCTTTGGCTTTTTTTTTTATTTTTATTTTTTCAAATTTGTTTCAGCTGTTTTGAATGTGGATATGTGGCTCGTTGTGCGATTCCGCAGCTGGTCCAAGTTCCAAGTTCATTTACCATACAGTCCAAATTCATGAGCATGCCCCAGCATACCTATGGCTACAGCAATGACATGAGATGACGAGGCTGATGATGATGATGATGATGATGATGACGAGGATGATGATGACGATGATGGGGGGTATGATGATGGCAGTGATGACAACATGTGTGCCTTAGAGCCGCATATAAACTGCAAACTGTTACGGGTTGGCTGGCAATATGAAATGGTTATTTGGTGGGTTTGGTGGTTTAGTGAGTGGGTGAATGGGTTAGTTAGTGGATTGGCCCGTTTTGCCCAGCGGGTGTGAATGCAATGCAGACAGCTGCAGCGGCTCGTATGCATACCTATCAAGATTAATTAATTATATTCATGTTGTTTGCTGCACGAACTGTTATATGCAACTGTTATACAGCCTGTTAGAATGTTAAGTCCCTTTCTGCCATTTCTCGCTCTCGAGGGTATTAATAATTGGTCCACTTGGGCAAGTTAAATGATCAATGAAGCTGTTGGTAGTGGAAATTGTTATAACTAGAACATATGTTTACAATAAATATGTATAGCATACAAACGGCCTCAACAGTAAAATGCACAAGTTAAGCAACCATAATTGAATTTCTATATAAATGTAAGCCTGCTGAACAGACTGTTATATAAAATGTATTCTGCAGTTAAACAAGTTAGTTACATACATTCAGTTCACGGAAACCTGAATAAAAATAAACTGGTATACATAATTATATGAAAGTTAATAATTAAAAGTTTAGCAACAGCATGTTTTACGAAACTGTTATATAAGCTGTTCTACAAAATGTATTCTTGCAATTTAACAAGGTAATCACATAATTAAAATTGACTGTTAACAATTGACTGTTAACAATTGACTGTTAACAACAACAAAATTCAATAAAACTCAACTATACTGTTATAAACAACTGTTATAATAAAATGCTATACAGTACTGTAATACAGTATTGTTTTACAAAGTATGTTTTGTGTTGTTAAGAAATTATTATATAACTAATTATCTATAACATTTTAGCATACTTAAACTTCACAACTCTTGTAGAGCAACTGTTCTTCGTTGTTGCCATCCAATGCCCGTGCTTCACCCCCTCTTTTTTTTCAAACAGTTTGAAATTATTGCTGTCGCAGGCAGCACCAGCAGCAACACTAGGAACAGCAGCAGCAGCAGCAGCAGCAGGAACAGCAGCAACTGGTCGCCTAACTGAAAGAGCGTCCACTTCGTTATATGCAATTACCCATATGCAGTGATTGTCCACTTTGGCGCACTCGAACATTCATATGAACACACACTTTGCAAAATGCCAGGAATAGCCAGCAATGGCCCGGACAACCCACACAGCCGCCCAATAAACAGCAATAAAACCCCTGTCCAATCCATATTCAACCGCTGCCACTTCATCTGTGGGCAGGAGGTGGTACCCATTGGCCTGACCGGCTTTTATGCTTTGGTCATATGCATGGCATGCAAATCGATTGATGTTGATTAGCATAAATTGTCTGGACCGCATTGTGCAATGAATAATTTTGGTTGTGCCGACATTGGTCACACACACAGCCAAACACACACACACACAGCCAAACACACACACCCACACACACACCACACTCATGCACTCTAGTGCAGTCTGTTGTGGGTACTTTCAGCCCTAATGCAATTTTGTTTTGCTTAATTTGATAGGCGTTGTCAGTAGCCAGTTGCAGCGTTGACACTTTGACAATGTTCCCGTTGCGGACATGACAGCTTGGGCCCCAGCTATAGGCAAACTTGACTGTTAAACGCTAATAAAATCCATTGATCGAATTATATCGAAAACCGGTAGAAGCCGCGCTTCCCTGCACGATGGCAAATGTATTCTTGAATAGCTTTTATGTTTATTGTCGAAACCTAATGCAACGTTCGGGACCAAATATGGCTTCCAAATAAGTGTACATACCAAGGCGCAAGGCTCTACTTTTAAAAGTATTTTTATACCCTGAACCCATTAAAAATGGGTAAAAGGGGTATTATGTTTTTGTGCAAAATGCAAATGTATGTAACAGGCAGAAGGAAGCATCTCCGACCCCATAAAGTATATATATTCTTGATCAGCATCAATAGCCGAGTCGATCTAGCCATGTCCGTCTGTCTGTCCGTCCGTCCGTCCGTCCGTCCGTTCGTCCGTATGTATGAACGCAAGGATCTCAGAACCTATAAGAGCTAGAGACCTGAAATTTTAGCTGTAGGTCCTCCTGGTGCCCGCGCAGTTTGTTTCCGATAAACGATAACTTGCCCTGTTTCCAAGTAATCGATAAAAATGTATATCGAAATCCCGTTTTTTAAGCAAATTTGGTAAATAATAAGAGCTAGAGTCACCAAACTTGACATGTAGCTTCTAGAATAGTATATATATATCGAGTATCTTTCATTTTATACCTATACCTATATTGTTATCAATTATTTTGGGTATAGTTCAATCCAAAAAACCTTGATACTCCACAATAAGTATAAAAGCTTTCTGATTAGGAATACTTTCTCTGCCTTAAATATTAAAATCATGAAAATCGGACCCGAATACAAATTATTCTACACAAAATTTCCCAAAGTATGGCACAGGTATTTTACTACTTTGAGGGTTACAAGGGATGATTTAGTCGAGCACACTCGACTACAGCACTCTGCCTTATATTCATTTCTTTAATTTCATTTATTTTATTGTTATTAAATATTTATAGGTAATAATTATTATTTAATTTAGTTAGTTTGGTCCTTTCTTTACTTTATTCTTAGTATTTTTTGTAAGTTATGAGAAAAATTTGTCAAGAACAGATATTATATATAATTATTATTGTTAAAGCATTGTTTCATGTTTGTGGATTTTAGCTTCCGGTTTCTTTAAGCAGCCAAACTTTTCTAATAACATGGGGAATAGAGCCCAGAATACACACTGGCACACGCACTTTCACACACAGATTTGCACACACACACACACACACACACATGCACACTTGTACACATACACAATAGCACTCACGCCCCACGGCGAAAATCTTATCAAACTGACATCATTTTCATTATGTTTTGCACTTGCACAGCTTAGACTAATGTATGCCAGGCGGTGGAAATGGCGATTGGAGTGGGTATTAAGGCGGAGAGGGGGGTGGTGTTGTTGGTGGTTGTGTTCTTGGTGCTGGCTCCCGTTGTGCGCCAAATGTTGGCCAATACAAAATAAAGTCTGTCGACGCTGAGCACGCGATACGCATTACACACATATGTGGCGAATGCTAATCTGGACGCCAATAACTGCAAATTAGATTAGTAACGCCTAGAGGGTGTGCTTGCAACAACAACAACAACAATAACTGCTACTATTGCTGACCATTGGAGAAACACGCAACTACTTCTCCTCAATTTTTTCATCGCGTGCTGCGTTTATAGATCTGCAAAAGAAGTGAAACTGGAGGAGGAGTAACAAATCGGCACTTAAACTACAATCCCAGGATGGCTATGGACGAGTCCATTCCATATAACAACAACAACAATAATACCAACAACAACTTACATAACACAAAATGATGGAAACTTTTTCAGGCAGCTATTGACCAGGCTGAAACGGGAGTACGGCACTTACATGCTTCACTGGTGCCGGGAACGGAGTGGAAATGGGAATGGGAATGGGAATGGTAAACGGAAGACGGGAATGGAAATCATGTAAACCAAAGCGCAAACGAAAAATGAATTATATGCGATGCGTATATAAATGGACCAAGATGCTCGATGCTGCTTGCCTGATTGCAGGCTATAATTCTTGTCTCAGGATTGGCGGGAGCGGAAGCGGGAACCCTGGCTGAGTCGCCGTAAAAGTTTCTGTTAATTGCGAGGGCGTGTGTGGCATTTAGGGTTAGTTTGTGGTGGCTTCCGCAGATGGGCGCACAAACTTTTCACGGCGAGAGCTGATTTTAATTGTTACTCAACACACTCGGGGCTTTGCCTAATCACTTGCGCCAGCTTAGTCCAGGGCAGTTCGGGCAGCGGGACAACTTCAAGTGGCGAATTGTGTTGCGCTTACCCACAGTGTCAGTCATAATTAAACAGTGTAGCGCAGTGCGCCCATCCAAATAATATCAAATGGAAATGGAAATGGATACAAAACTTTTGGGCCTGTCACTGGCTGAGAGCTGCACCAAAGTTGATAATCAACTCCGACAGCTGCACAAATGGACCAAGACCCAGAATCCTGGACAAGACCAGCACCACATCCACGCCAAGCTCCATCTTCTACGCACAACTGCCGGGCAGTTTGCTGAAGTCAAAAGGGACAGTTACTGAACGAACCAAACTAGAGATGGACGCGTGCCTCCAATTTCGTGACACAGAGAATTCGTGTCTATCAAAAACCATAACAAATTCAAGCAGAAAAATTTGAAAGAGAAACTGTTTAAATGATCAGGTTCTCGCATATAAAGGGCATATGCTGGGATGATGGAAGGTTAGGCAAGAGTTTAATATCCAGAATAATCCCAACACGCATTTGGAGCAGGTTTTCGAGGGCTTCTTCCCTTCCTAACATCTGCTTATTAATTTCCTGATTCAAAAGGGACTTGCAAGTTAAGCATCAATTATTGTAATATATCCTTCTATAGAGAAAATTCGTTTAGGAGCCGAAAATAGTAATGAACTTATCGTGAACTTGAACACGTCGTGCGTGAATCGTATTCCTATCGTGTCACGTTATCAATAATATTATGACACGTGCCCATCTCTGAACCGAACGTTGTGCAAATGTTGACAGCGCTTCCTTTTGGCCAGCTAATTGAGGCTCAAAGCATGAATTAAGGCGCCTGCAGCTCAGTTTCGCTTGTTTTGTTAATGCAGCACTGCACCACATTGCACCACACAAGCACACACATAAACACGCATACACACACACACTCACGCAGGCTTCTCAATTGTGTATCTGTTAGATAAATGCGCCGGCACTCAAACTGATTTCAATCAGGCTGCGGTTATTGTGTTACGCGACGTCCAATGGAAATTTGCAGCTATCTAAATTTCCTGTGACACGTGCCAGACACAACAACAACAACAACAAAAACAACAACAACAGCAACAACTCCATAACAATGATGATGCCCAGTCCCAGGACCCAAGTCGCCAGAGATCTCCCCCTGCGGCTCAGTCTCTCTGTGTATCTCTGCATCTGTTGTCGCGCCCTCGCAATGCTTTATGCAAATTTTCGAGACGCAGATTCTTTGTCGTTCCAATTGTGGAGTTGCCCGCATATCACATTTGGTAGCCCGACCAAACCAAACAGTTTGCCCTCGAATCATGTCCATTGCGCGACTTTAACTGCCAATCGATATCTGCCAGCCTAAGACTCAGCCACAGCCTGACCCCTAGCACCATCTCTATCTCTGCTCTGGATACTGACTCGCTCTATCTATCTCTCTCTCCCTATCGCTGTCAGACGAAGAGTCTGTCCTTCAGTTTGCATGCGGTAGCTGAAGATGTTGCTGCCAAACGAAATGGAAACCGCAAAGTCGCTTTTCCATTTTCTATTTTGGGTGAGAGGCACTTTAAGTGTCTCCAGCATCCGCTTCAATATAATCACAATTCTCAAATGTTTGGCTTTTGGCTTGAGCATTCTTTTGTGGAACAACCCTCAAGCTGTTTATGTTTTACCAATTGAAAGCAACTCATTTTAGTTTTTCTTAAAGCTTGCAATTTCTGGCAATATTTGAAGTGGTCAGAAATAGAAATATATCTTATTTGCCATATAAACGATCTTTATAAGTATCTTATATAGATATTCCCTTTGAATTTCCATAGCTTTCACTGATTCGCCCTAAAGATACTTAGGAGATATGTCTCTCGTAAGCTTTTCCGGCAACTTGCTTCTATACTTTCCCCCTGTTAGAGCAGAAGAAGTGCTCAATTCTCTGGGGGGAGGCTAAGGCGAATTGGGGCATAAGACGGAGCAATGAGCTCCCTACTCTTACCTAACGTGTGCCCCTTAACGTTCCCTCACTTCATAAGGGACAAGCTTTCGTTTTTCACAATCGATCTAGTAATCCTACTTGGTGAGTTTTCAGTAGACAGCTGTCGTACCATATTCAAGGTAGTAGAAATAGGTTAGTTAGATTATTGGTCTGCCGGTTAATGTTAATTTTGCTTCCGTGGCCATCACCATGAGACAAAATGGTCCAAATCAAGCGCCACGACGTAAACTTATACCAAATCTATTCAGTAGCATACTGAATGTGGTCGCCGAATCGGATCGTCCGCTGACACAGCACGAGATTGTAGAGGCCGTATCGGAGCGACTGGATCGTTCCGATGAGGAGCTGAAGCGTCAAATAACCGTCAATCTGCACGATGCCCTCATCTATGGATATCTGCGGGTTAGGGACTATCGCTACTCCATTGTGCAAAGTCGCGTAGATCCAAATGAGCCGCGGGAGCAAACTCTAAACGTTTCCAGTTTCAATGCTTCCCCTGAACAGGACAGCAGAAGCCACGAGGAGGACCGTGTAAAAGAACCTGGAAGTGAGCAGCCAAAAGCAGAGAAAAGAAGTGCACCATGATAAAGTACGAATCAGATTGGCCCACAAACCAAATTCATAACCTGTGCCACGCATATTCGCCCAATAATATAATAAATTGTTACAAATACTAGAATATTTAAATATATGTGCAATTGAATATAATCAGCATCAAGTTAGCCTAAATAAGTGCCAACCGATCAGGGATCTAATAGCTGAAGCTTGATCACATCGGTTAGAAAGAACCCTATAATTCAGGAAAGGGAACAGAAATGCACATAGAGGATGCACATGATTATAACGTTTTGGTAGAGATGTCCCAGGCTTGGAATAAAAAGCGCCCGAGTAACGACCTATTAGAAAGGAAAATAAGATAAGGCTTCTAATAGACAATTGGAAAAAGAAATCAATTTATTGGAAGACTAATCATTAATTAAAAGAGAACAATTAAGGCTCGGAATATATGGAGCCCGAGCAGGGGTCAGTTTGTAAGGCTCATATAAGACAAGGAAATTAAATATTTGAATAGAGTGAGGCTCACCAATAAATCTATTGGTTGAAAGACTTCTAATTGATTAAAGGGCTTGAAATATCTGATTATTATAGCTGTAGCTTAGGCTCCCGAGAAGGATTTCTGGTTGGCTTCGTCAATGCCTTACTAAAGTAAATTGTTCCGCCTTATCCCTTATAAGAAGGGGTCGACGCGAGCACATGAATGAAGAAGCTGCATTAATGGATCGAACTTAAATTTTTTTTTATTTTACACGAAGGGTTTGCCAATTGAAATTGATTAAAAATAATAACTTAAATTTCAGAGGAATACCCAAATGTCATTCGGCAGCAGCCCAGCGTTTGGTTTGTAGTATATGTATGTGGAACAGTTTGACATTCGTTGGATTCATAGGGGTGTGCATGTAACGCGGGAACAAAAACATCAACGATATGAACTACACTTCGAATCCCTGGCAACGGCCAAGTGTTACGAGTGGCAAGAAAGTCTGCGTTAACGAATGCGCCACGAGAGCGGCTCCTTCTCTAGCTCCTTGGCGCGCTTGGCTGCCTCCTGGTTGCGCTTCATGATCTCCTTCTGCTCCTGCTCCGAGAGCAACGTATAATAATTGCCATCCTTGCGTAAATACCCATTTGCAACGGCCCCGTGTAGTGTGTGCGGTATATGACGCTTCAGCTCGACGGGCAAACGCTGCAGCCGCATCGACAGCATTCCAATCATCTCCGGATAGCTGACCGAACGGTTCAGCTCTCGCATCAGCTTAAGCACCGTTTGAAATAGATCCGGCAACTGTTGGCGTCGCCCGTTGCTCCGTTCTGACTGGCTTCTGGAGTGTGATTGGGATTGTGACTGCAGCTGCGGCTGCGATTGGCTGGGTATCAATGGTATCGGCGGGCGTCGAGCTATTCCCGGTGCCGGTGTAAGGCCACCACCGACAGCCCTGGCGCTGGCTGGCGTAAAGCTGGGTGCGCTCACATTCAGTTGATGCGACCGCGACGTCTGCAGCGGTTGCATCTCGAAATGCGAGGACGTGCCCAATGGTTGTTGTTGCTGCTGCTGCTGCTGATGTTGCTGCTGCTGCTGCTGTACGAGATGGTGCTGCTGCGCTAGCTGCTGCTGCTGGGCCAGCTGATGATGCTGAACCAACTGCAGCTGCTGCTGGTGTTGCTGCGGATCCCAACCGGACCACGAGCGCACATTGTAAGCGCTTGCTGAGGGATTCCGATTGGCATGCGGCCCCGGCTGATACTCGGAGCAGTGTCTATAGAAAAGCGGCATGTTGCCAGTGCTGCCAGTAGTGCCGCCAATACTAGTTGCCGAGTTATTGCTGGTGCGGCCATTGTTGCCGCTGGTACCCAGTGAATCGCCGTGTCCGTAGCCCTGTGCCTGTGCCTGTGTCTGTGCCTGTCCCTGTCCATTCGTATAATTGTGATGGCGATTGTGGGCGTGTTGGCCAGCGCCGGAGCTGGTCATGCTCTGGCCGCTACTGCGCTCCATATGACCCGACGCCATTTGTATGCCGCCGCCAGACTTGCGGCTGTGATGAAACTTTCTGTTGCTGCTGTTGCTGTTGCTGCTGCTGTTGTTGTTGTTGTTGTTGTTGCTGTTGTTGCTGCTGTTGTTGCTACTGCAGCTAAAAAGGCTGTTGCAGTTGTTGCAGCTGTTGTTGCTGCTGCTGCTGCTCCGATTCAGTGCAGGTTTCGGTCCGTAGCTACGGCTATGTATGAAGATCTCCTGCTGATGCTGGTGCTGGTGCTGATGCTGGTGCTGATGCTGATGCTGCTTGGCGTTTGCCGCCTGCTGATTCGTCGTTTGCTGGGCCGTATCACCTGAATTTAGAAGCGGATTCTCCATATTAGTTAGCGACACAAATCGATATGTATAACTATATATTTATTTATATCGGGCTGGGGGGTGGTGGTGGGTTCTCGAGGCGATTTGATATGAACTGATTTGAATTAAATTAAATCGGCTTGAATCGAGGATTGAAACGCAACGCGGGAGCGACCGGCGATCAAGAGCTAAGTGCCAAGTGCCAAGTTGTCAAGATTCCCACAATTGAACACAATGATCTTACACTAATTTACAATAGGTTTTTTTAATCTATGTGTTGCCGAAAAGTGAAAATTTTGTCGTTCGAATAATCTGAACGGGGTCTGGTTGTTGTTAAGTGTATCTAGTCTGTGTTATGACTGAAATCCAGCACACAAACTCGATGAATACTTGAAAGCATTCAGCAGGCCTGCTAGGCCAACAATCGAGCATACCCCACCTTCGTATTACCCATTTATATGTATCTATACATACATATATAAATATCAGTAACCATACAAATTGAGTTCCATGTTTACCTTATGCATTCAATCACAAGAGTTTTGGAAGATCTCCATCATTTGTGTTGTACTCAGGTTAAGGGAAGATCCCTAATACTAAAACCAAATTGGTTTCTTTTGAAGCATTTTGCAAACCTACTTCTCCCAATAAAGTTCAAGTGCCCTGTATTTAGTTCAGCCAAACACAAATAAAAGGCTTACTAAAGGTCAATGCGTGACCTACGACGTCTTGCGGCTGACCAGAGCCTCAGTTCAAATGAATTTATATTATCTGTCATCGGTGTTGATCTGGGCTTGACCTATTTCTCCATCAAAATGAACGTACTACTTTCATATCTATACAGATTTGTAGACTGCTATATAATTCGCAATCGAAAGTTCTATGGATCTTAGTCCAAGACTTGCAATAGCCCAGCTGTGAGTCCTTTGTTCTAAGAGACATAACACTAGGCTGCACACCTTGAATCCATGTAGCTCCTATGGTCACAAAAAAAAGAAGCTAAACAGGTTTTCTAGTGCAACATTGATGCGTCAGTAGGATCCAAGCACTGGGACCATCAAATTACCAAGTAGAATAATTGGAATTATCCATAAATCAGTTTAGAGCGTACCCCTGATTGATAGATCGCGTACCTCTCAGCTTTTGTGTAAAACTGTGTGTTTAGTCAAAGGAAAAACAAACGCGAAGTGTAACATACCGTATTCTCCGTTTATGTAAAATTCGTTATTGGCATCATTCAAATCAACGTGAACCACTTCTTAACAGATGTGCCAAAGTTGTACCTCTGATCAGTTTAAGTAAAAAGTCCTCTCTGTGTAGATTTAGGGGTTACTCAAATATCTAAAAACTAAAACCAAATAAGTTTATTCTGAAAATTTTTGTCGAAACTGCTTTTCTACCGAGAATCCATAAAAACTAACAAATGACATTGACTGAGTGAACAGTCCCCGACTGGGAGATGCTCAAAACAGTTGCTTTGTTTCTATTTAATGTTAAATGGGTGTATTTTACTTAAATCAATTAATATACATTTCGAGAACAATCCTAGTGTAACTGATCTGCGTCTGGTAAACTACATTAGAAAACCCAGCCAAGTTTTTCGCTCTTATAGATAGATCATAAGTATATTATATCAAGAGATATGTTTTTGTCATTGTATAACTTTCCATTGGCTATCTAGTGCAAAGCATTTCTTGAGAGCTAATTTCGAAAAAAGATGGAAACATAAAGAAGTTTCGTATTGATAGCTTCAAAACGGAGAGACTTGTTTCCATGAAAAGAGACAGATGGACATATCTATATCGACTCGGCTGTTTATACTGTTCAGCAATATATATAAGCAAATTCTTTATTGGGGCCGGAGACAACTCCATCCAGACATTTACACATTTCGTAACAACATAACACATCCCTCTACAAGGAGAAAAATAAGGATATACTTTTAGGTCAGGGCAAAAACTACCCGCTCTTAGCCAAAATTCAGTTTCCCTTGGAAACTTTGCTCAACAATTTAGCTGCCTATATGCTTGGAGGCATATCATAAATGTGATTCTATGCGCTGGGTAAAGGCTGCGGCCGCAGGCCAAACCCAAATCCGTTTATGATAGAATGTAAAACAAGCATGCCAACAAAACAAGACGCCTTCCAAGTCAGAAAGTTATGTTTCCAATAAATAAAGGGCGCGGGACGCAAACATAAACGAAGACGATGCCCCACCCGGGGCCGGGTCCTGGGGCGGACTCCGTGATGAGGTGCGAAAAATCAGTTGAATTGAAATTGCGTGACTTATGGAGTAGCAGCCCGGCCCGAGGGCTACGGGTCGCTCAACCGAATCAACACCGCGAAGGGTTGCAGCAACCGCTTGTGAGGGGCGTTAAGTGGCTGGCAATACGAACTGCTTGGGAAATGCCTTCGGACGTTCTCCATGCGATTGGGACTCCGGTAATATATTGCTTAGATTATTCGCAAATCAAATCAAACAAAACTTAACAATTTTATAACAAGTTCGATAAACTGTCTGATGCTTGCGCTAAATATGTAAGATTAGATATTGTTTTTCTTCCTCTCTCTCTCCAGCTCTATTTTTCTCTTACCATCTTCAGTCTTTTCTTTCTGTCTTGCTCTATGAAGACTGTCTTTCCCTTAATGACATTATATTCCTTTCTCTCTTCTTATCTTTATATTACTATTTGGTTTCCTCCGCCTCTTCATCTGTCTCGCTCTATTTTTCTTATTCTATCTCTCTCTCTCTCTCTTTCTCTCTCTCTCTCTCTGTCTCTCTCTCTCTCTTTACCTATACCATATTTCGAACTTTATCTATCTTATGCTTTCAATGGCATTATATTTTGATTTCTAGTGCTGCATAATATCCGCCATTTTCAAATAACGTACCACAAAGTTTCACTCGTCTCGTACGTATTACCAAATGAGTTTGAACTAGCTGACCTGATGAAATACATATACACACCAACACACACCCATACCCACACCCACACATCAACAAACACTGCGAATGGCAACAGTCTAAACAGGTATTAACGCACATGATGCAGGTGGGGCCAGTGTTGTAGGTGGCATAAAGTGCGCAGGGTGTAAAAAGGTTAAATGCCCGTGCCAGAAGAGGGCATGGTCAGGGCAAGGGGCGGAGTCGGACATGCATAAGCGTGACTTAACCTCAAATGCAGTGACTTCCGTTGCAGCAAGAGCCGTGTTGATGCAGCAGCAGGCGTTGATGCAACTCGAGCTCATCTTGCAGCAGGGCCAAACAATGCACCAACTGCATATGTGTGTGCGGTTGCGGGTGTGTGTGGGGGTGTGTGCTGTGGAAGCCCACATATATCCTGTTTAGAGCCCTTAAATGGCAGTTGGTGCGCGACAATCAGTGTACGTGCCACGCCCATTTAACAAATTACGCCAATAATAACAACACCCATGTGCCTCATGCCTTATGCATCATGCCCCATGCTACATGCCACTCACAAAGCTCTCGGGTGTGTGTGTGTCGGTGTGTGGGTGTATGCATTAAGTGGATCTGCGGCTGGCGCCTAAAGCTGACACCAAATCATACACAAAACCAGCTGCCCGCAAGACCCACACCCCCTCCCACCCGTTATGGCTGGTGCACGATGTGGGCGAAGATGTTGCCAGGGCATGGCATCTTAGCTAGTCAACAGCATATACTCTAACCACAGGCTTAAGGCTTTTCGATGCGGCTGGCCAACATCACTTCGCATCATAACACAGACACACACACACCCACACATATATATAAATATATACATATACACACACACCAGCACACGCAAACCTAACCTCTGGAAATTGTCAGTAACATTTTCCCAAATTGTGTTTAAATTAGTTCATTCTGTTTCCAGTGCAACCGAGCTCTAATATTTTTGGGCTAAATTTAGAATTTCATCTATAAAGCACTAGCTGGCTATACATGCCGTTATCTTGCAAAGATCTTCTCTTATATTTATATATATGAATGGAACCCAAAATCTTATTTATTACACATATTACACAGATTCAGAATATTTAACAATCCGATATCAAGAAAATCCTCTGGTATGCACGCATTTTTGTGTGCCATAGTTAAGATCTGAAAACTTTATAGAAATCGAAGTTTACGTAAGAAAGCATTTCACATAGACTGGGAAGGAGTCCGGCAGCAGCGCGCGTGTGTTTGTTTGTGTGTGTGTGTGTGTATAGATGGCAATTCGACATTTTACTTGACAGCATTGATTTTCATCCATCTATTTTAGTTTATATTTACGACTCTAACCTGTTCTCCCTGAAATCAGCTTTGCGGTACATACAATGTTGTCAGCCTTTGTACTTTTGATGCCCCTCAATTTGTTGAGATTCCTGTAAGTAAAAGTCAAGAGTCCGATTTAAATGCGCTGTGTGCTTATTAGGAACAATCGACGAGAGCTCTTCAGATGATTAAAGAGCTGGCGAGCTGTTAAAGGCAACAGTGGAAACCACTGAATGCGGATGCTAAACAGCTTGCTGTCTCTCTCTCTCTCTCTCTCTCTCTCTCTCTATCTCTCGTTCGGCTCCGGCTCTCTATTCAAATAAGTAACTATGAGGGAGTTGTTGCTGCTGCTGTTGCAAATATCTAGAGCTCATCATGATTGTTTTGTAATTGGAATGCGACAATGCGGCACAAACAGCAGCAGCAGGAGCAGCAGCAACAGCAGCAGCGGCGTTTGCCGGCAGGAAATGGAGGCAGCTGATAAAATGCAAGCAGGGTAAACACAGTTCAGTGAACCACCCAAACACCCAACCACCCAACCACCCAGCCAACCCAACTACCCACCCCACGTAACCGGCTGGCGGCAGGCGGAGGACAAGTGAATGCCAACGCAGGCTAACAATTTGCTTCAATTATAAAAAGCGTCGCGACAAAGTGGCGCCACCAAGCGGCGGGCGGCGACAATGCATTGGGGCATGAGGCTACAGCGAAGGCCACATCGATGCTACAGCTCCTGGCTCCATCAGTTCCACCTCCTCCCCCTGCCAGCTACTGTTGCCGCTGTGGACCGAACTGGTAATCAGCATGAAGCATACAGTCAACAACTGTGCAAACGATGATGCGACGCCAACTGCGACTGCGACTGCGGCAGCGACTGCAGCAGCAGCAGCAACGGCAGCGACTGGCGTCATCAGGTCCTGCCTTTGTCTGGCTCGGACCTGGCCTGGGCAATGCCTCCGGGCATCGCCACCGACTTGGCTTTCGCGTGGAGCATTGTTGTTTGTATAACATATTTCGAATTGTATTTTAATTGCATTTCTGACGCACTTCCAAGCCCCACAACTTTTACCCAACCGCCTATTTTTCAAATAATACCTCTTAGCTGGACTCTTCAAGATATTCATTTGAACTGTAAGCCAGAAAGAATGAATTTCTTTGGATTAGATTTGTGGCCAAATGGCAGAGAAGTGTTTCTTACAAAAGCTATGTACATACATATGTACATATGTCCAAAAGACTGTTTCTAAAGAAACCATATCATATATAGCAAGCCGATTTGATACGCATATATTTGGAGTATTGATATATTGTCAATGAGTTCCCGAAGGTATACTGAAAGCCATGATTTTATAAGGGTGGTGTACAAGCTTTTGTAAGGAGCTTGGCGAAATCTGTAAAAGGAACAATGAATCGTGATTGTTACCAGCACATTGTAGACTTTTTCTAGAGATGACACTTAGTGTCGATAGCACTAAGATTATCGAGAATGCACCTCAAGCGAAGAATTACTCTCAGATCACTTTGTTATTGATGTAACTCTTTGCTGTGCATTGGAGATGACCTCTGATTGTTAATAATGGCACTTTTGCAAAATTACTGACGAGTAACGCTTGTATTTAATAAATACTGATATATTTCATATATTTGTTTGCTTTTAGTTTGAAGAGAATGGCAAATTTTGTAGTAATGCACTGAAACCTATCGGCTGGAAGAGTCTGAAATAGGAATAAATGAGAAAATTTTGGCACGGCTAAAGCTCCTTCAACATTTTGCCATAAGATGTTAAAGGATGCTCAAAATATTATCTTTTTCAGCTTACCTTTCCCTCGCGCTCTATCTCTTTCCCTCCTTATTTCTCTCTCTCTCTCCATTTGTCTAACTCTCTCTGTCCCTCTTTCTCCCTCTCTTGCTCCGGTTGACGGTGCTTTGAACTCACTTTGAAGTACAAGTGCACACAATCGAATCGCTACAACTTAACAATTATCCTGACCAACAGGCGAAGCTCACGCTTCGTGCTTAAGCTGTCGCTAGTGTGGGCATGTCCTGGGGCAAGGACTAGCGCTGGACGTGCCAGGACACGACCGTGCCGGACAGTCCTAATCACACGCTCTCGCATAAATACTCAACAGCGATGATTTAGTGTACTCATGTGATTCATAAATATCACTCATCAACACAGGCCAGTGCGGGCTGACGGGAGGGCGGGGCAAGGCACGCGTGTGTGTGTGTAATAGGGTATACGGATGTGGGGGCTGGGCGTGTGTATGTGTGTGCATCAGAGCTGTACAGGCTGCAATTCTTGTTGTGCTTAGCGGGGTCGTTAAGCCTGCAGCAAAGCAGAGCGCTCGATTTGTTGCCCTTGTCCTTGTTGTTGGTGCTGTCCTGGCTGTTGTCCTTGTTGTTGCCGTGGCTGTAACTATTGTCATCTTGCCCATAAGCACAAAAATCCATGTACCAAGTGCTCTTCGTACAGCAAAATCAGCATCCAGTAGCCAGTGGAGAGAAGACAGTAACCAGTATTCGGTTACCATGAACCGAACTCTGACCTGGACCCGGACCCGGCTACAGCCCAGGGCCAGCAAGGACATGGCAAACGCATCGTATATCATTTGTTGCTTTATGTGGGTGTTGCTCTGCTCCAGTCTGGGCTATATACATCCTCAGCTAACTTGACTGCCTGGCAAAATGTGTGCGATTCGGCCAAAGCCACGTTTAAATGTTAATTGGTTGCAGTTTATTTGATGACTCGGCGAAAATTGTCTGTAAAATACTGACGAAAATACTGTAAAATACACGACAGCTGATAATAATGAACTAAATACGAAGAACGTGAAAACTAAAAGTTAATCGAAGCCGATTGAGAGCGAATACGTTAAGTAGATGTAACGACTGAGGTCCATTCTCTTAATCGCCAGTTAAGTTTATCCTCACAATAAGTTGGCTCCAATTTCTAAGCACGCAGCTACTTCATCCGTGGACAGCATTTAGCGTTTCTTACCATTCTAAATGCTACTTAACTTGTGTTGTGCCAAGCTTGAAAACTTAAATGTCTTTTCACAAAGATTCACTGAAGTTGACCTTAAGGAAATGGTGAAAGTATAAAAATTTTAGGGGGGCAGGCATGCACTCAGCAGTCAACCAATCAGTCAATCAGTTAGTTCGCCAGTCAGTTGATCAACCAGTCAATCAATCAGGCAGTCAGTTAGTCAATCAGAACAAACAGTCCTGTGTATGAATATTGAACTATAGTTTCGACATCTCGTCCTTAAATTAGTCCCAGTGAATAGCTATTCAATAGTACATATATGTAATATATAATATGTAATCCCGAAATTATTTTTTTTCCTGAAAAATGGGCTTATTTTTTGTCAAAGTTGGGAGCAAAGCGTTAGAAGGTGCGGACATGCAACAAATGGCAATTAAGATGGCGGCATTTAAATGCAGGTGGCCAATTAAGGTTGTGCGGCACGCGCACCAGGGGCGATTGTTAAAGGGTGGGCCAAAAAGAAAGTGGAGGGGGGGGGGGGTGTGGAGAGGGGGCGTGGCAAATAGCACTCAACACAACAAGCAACAAGCCAGAAACACGGCACAAACAGGCACAATAATAACAGGCATTTAATTTCATGTTAATTGTGTTTCAGTTTTTAATGGAGAAGCCAGAGAGGGGCAAGGGGAGGAGCGGCCGACTGCGAGGGTGCGTGCGTGTGGCAGGGTGGGTGGGCTTCGAACCATAAATTTTGTGCATTTCAGCGCAGCGCGTTCCGCGTAATTTATTTGCATATTTCAGCTGAGCAAGTGACAGCCTAAAATTATGCTACAAAATGCCGCGAATGCCAGCTTGAAAAAGTTGAACAGAACCAGCAAGAACGAAGGTGACTGACCGCATAAAGAATACCCTATAAATAATGTGTGCAGTGAGAAGACCGGCAACGTACCCCACACTTGAGGACGTTTAGACTGTGCTTTGATTGTGACTCTTAAGCTGTACCGAATATAAGGATGCAGGAAATCATCAGCAGCTCTGCCAACCAAATCAAAAACACTTCATTGTGGATCTCAAACTGTAGAAACTATCGATAGCCGATACTCGTGAGTAAGCATATTATGAATAGGCCAACAAACCGATTGCATGTGACTCTAAAACCTTCACACTGTGCCTCTCAAAATGTATCTCTTAAATTAATTTTCCCTCAGAGAACAGGGTATCAAAAGAAAAAGAAAGAGAAAAAGAAAAAAAGAAACACCTTTAAGCAGCTGCATCTGCTCATGTTAACATGCTGTGGGGTAGCTATTGCGGAGGAGGGGCTGCTGGGCGGGGCAAGGTGCTGGGTCCAACTGCGTTGCTAGCTCTAAACGCATTTACGTGTCAAAACTAATTTAATGTACCAAATGTACCCACCCCCATCACTGCCCCCCTCTTTACCAGCCCTTCCCACTGGCTACCCCCGTTGGCGCATTCCAAGCAACCCCCGCAACGGCAACAGGAAACGGAAATCGCATACGCAGCGACCAGCGAGCATATTTTGCTTATTTATTTGAGCTCTTGTTGCACACACACACACACACTCAGCACCTCCCCTCCCCCACCTCCAGCACCCCTCTGGCACTACCCCTCAGCACATTTCTCACCTAATAAAATAACAATGGAACACCCCCCAAGGCGCTTTGAGGCACCCCTCACGTGTTGCTGGTCTGCTGCCCAAAGGCCTCGCCCCCACCGCCGCCCTCTTTTTGATGTAAATTTAATTTCGGTTTCTCACATTTTGAGGTTTTTCCCCAGCATGCAACATACTTACATACACTACGGTACCACATACCATATATGTATACGCGGTACTCAGGCACAACGTCCGAGTCGGAGTCGGAGTCGGAGTTGTAGTCGGTCCCCAGAGGCTTTGGAGCATATTCGTAATGCGTCTTTCAACGTTGACGTTCAGGCTGGCTCGCCCCTCTCGCCTGCCAACCATCCCACGTCGCCGTTGTCGTTGTCGTTGTCGTTGACATCGTCCTTGTTCTTTTCATCAGCATCACATATGTATTTTAGTCGCCTTTGTTGCCGAACAAATCCGCCCTCGTTGCCAACTTGTCACACATATGCACTTTGATTCCCCTGGCGATGTGGCATTAATATACCCTGGAAAAAGCAAAGGGTATTATGACATGTTCATTCAGTTTATAAATACTAACGGCTATTATCCGGCTTTGCCAGAGTGAAGTTGTTTTTGTGCGTTCAATGTAAACGTCGTACAAAAAAAATATTTAAAATGACTTTAAAGCCGATCGGATCACAATTTTATATGCGCCCAACCTTTGACCCCATTTTCCAACAAGCGGCGTAAATTTGGAAAGAAATAATTGACTATCTACATTAAAAGCGGATCTTATGAAAAACATATAGGTTTTATACAATTGTTTTTCGCGCTTTTTTCGACCATAGAGGTGGATTATTAAAAATTGTATTCAAAAGTTTTTATGCAGAGCTTTTAAAATTTGTATAAGAATAGCAAGATATGCAATAGAATGCTTAGCTGATTTCAAGACAGCCTTTTCAGTAGCCCATCATTGTTTTCTGATCAATTTACATCTCGGGATCTTTTTGGTTCTATATATGGGTGGCTTTTTTTTTTAGGATGCCTGTCACGATGCCTGTTTTGAACGTTCATCACTTATAGCTTAAAAATAAGTTAATATAGGTCATAATGAATTTGGGTTGGTGCATTTTACAGGTTATGTTCTATTGATCTTTTCAATTACTTCGCACCTAACAAAATCGATAAATATCGATATTCAGCTCATGTTTGCTATCATATTTTAGGTTATCTTATTGAGGTTCTCGTTAATCATTTACAGATCAGGAATATATCATTTTTTCATTTTCAACTATTTATATATATGTATATATATATATATATATTACGGCAATTCGTAGTAGGGTATTTCCAGTCCGGCCAAGCATAGTTCTGAGAGTCTGTTAAAAAGACGATTTCAATTAAAGCTTTTCGTTGCGTTCCATTTCACAGTTCAGTGCTAAAAGTGTCAGTTGCTCAAAACGCGCACAGGTGTGTATGTATGTATGTTTGTATGTTTTGTATGTATGTGTGTGTATGTTCAAGTTCAATGACCAGTACCGGAAGCAAGCCAACTATACGAACACACACACACAAAACTGTGCTTCCCCCACCTGAGAGAAAGCTTAATTACTGAGCCGCCAACTGAGGCTGAGACGTTGAAAAAGCGTTGAGTGCACTTGAGGTAATTTGATTTAATTGTGCGTGCTGCTAGCAACAACAACAACAAGAACAACAACAATACACACAACACACTTGCACACACACTCTGCTTGTTGGTTACTTTGTGTGTGCTGTGGCCGAAGCTCATAAGAAATTTACAAGTGTGCGGCGCCTGTTTTTTGTTGTAGTTCTTGTAGTTATTGTTGTTGTTTTATTTGCTTCTTCTTCTTTATTTTTTGCCAAGTTCACAACTCTTGAACTTTGCCCCGGCCAACCACTGGCGACTCGACAAGGAGAAGCCTTTGCCACTTGAACTGGCTCAAAACGTCAACTGGTTGTTGTTCTTCTTTCCCTCCTTGTCTTTCCTTATGTTGTGCTTTTGAAGTTTATTCAATGTAAAACTAAACTAGCTTATATACACTATTGATAATAAATGTACAAATGAAACCTTTGATAACTCAGTACAGAGTACCTTTAGGTTAGAAAGGCAAAACTAGAGAAGTTTCTGTTTAAGAAAACTACAATGTATGAAAATTTCACAAGCTAGCTACTGGTGCAAGATACCCTGTAAAATATGTACGGCAACAAATATGAATGGCATGTAGAGCATGTCAGCTCCTGAAAGCTACATCTGACATATTTGTGCACGTTCATGTTCAAAAACATAATTATTGTTGTTTTAAAATTTTTTAAAATATTCTGTTTCTCTAACGCCTCAATTTATAATTACTAGTTTATGATAATTTCGCATGGTTTGTTTTTCCCCATTTTTTGTACATTCGGCTTCCAATTTTTCTACTAGAACCGGGTTAATTTATGAGTTGCGCGCGTTTCCGTATCCGTTTGCAATTACGTAGCGGAAATAAGAAATAAAAAACCGCAAATCTAAGCGAAATGCACAAAAATGGCCCCCTTAGAAATCTCATTCAAATCACTTCCAGAAAGAGTGACTTAACATTTCAAATTACTCCAGATAATTTCAATTAATGTTTTTTTTCATATATACATAATGCATTGATTTATTAATTCATGCGTTGAGACATTGGTAAATGCATGCGTATGTACATACGCAACATATGGACATGCGTGCAGGCATACATGTGTAACTGCATCCATGTTAACATTCAAAAATACATGCATGCATTCATATGAACACACACATGTAAATAGGTTCGTACATAGATGATAGATATATGTACACGCATACATGCGCACATATACATGGACTGTCATGACTACATGCCTATGCACTTTCGTATAAAAATATATGCATACATTCTTACATATGCACATGCATACACATGTACATGCATTCATGCAAATATATACATATACATACATACATGTGTACATGCATACATGTGTGTGTGCTTGCATACATATATACATGCACATGCATACATGTTCGTATGCATACATAAGTATATGGATATACGTACATATGAACAAGGCTACTAACATATGAAAATTAACACATACATACATGTATGCACATGCAGACATATGTATATGTATGTGCATATATGCTTACAACTGTACCTGTATATATGTGGTACATACTTATATACACACATAAAGTTTTTTTCAAGGGCAACATACCTTGTTATCAGTTAACATTTAGTTGAATTTATGAGAATCGAGGAGCAGGGCTATATTGAGAAATACGTTTAACTTTAAAATGCTGCGCAGCGGAAAGTAAATCTGGCCTGTATTTGGTACAAGAGAACATATATTTGCACACACATACATATACATACATACAAACGTATGTGCACACAAACAAACATACATACATATGTACATACACCATCCGCTATTTGCACCCTTCAAAGTTGAATTTCGAAGTAGGTGATACAGACCTGGGTACGGGAGTTCTTGTAGAGCTTTATAAAACTCTATTTAAATGTTAATAGATGCCGACTAGAGGATAATTCGCATTATTTTGGACACAACACGACTTAAAACTAAACAGCTGGACGGTTGCCAAAGGCCGCCCGCCATCCGTTGGCTTCCAACCACGCCCACTCCAAGCTCATTGTCCCGCGGCTTATTTATTAATAATGCATGCGACTGCATTTACATACCCGACCCGGCGCACCAAAATGGTGCGGGGCGTGGCAGCCGCGACGCGGTCACCGATTTACACATGGAAAACAAAACGGTTTCACAATTTTAGACAATGTTGCAGACCTGCCACAGAACACAAAACGGAACACACAACACAACAAGACAAAAACATACATTAAACCAAAAAATAAAAAACGAAATAGTCTACACTTGAAAAAAACTCGATGCTTGTTATCTGAAGATGTTCCGCATTTTCTTTTCAACGAAGCACGCATTTTGAAAAGGTGTAGACGACTGACAAAAATAAAAAGTTGCCTCTGAAATTAGCTAAAAGCTAAAGATGTTTCCGATATCATTTTCTCCCATAAATGGAATTAGAAAATTCTGCAAAGATGTTCTGCAAATCCTTTTCTACGAGAGAGGAATGTAAGAGAAATGTAAATGAAAATTATGCAAAGACATTCCGCAATGCCTTTCTCATCAAAAGACCTTGCTTGTGAGACTAAGATGTTCCCAGAAACCTTGGCAAGCTGGAGACTAGAAAGCGCTTAAACTATGCAAAACAACAAAAATTAATACCTAGACAAGGACGTTCCCAGAAAGCTTTTCGCCTCGGAACCAGATATAGTTGACAAATAAAACTAAACATTTAGTAAGCTGTAGCAAAGCTCAGTGTGCTTTTGGCGCTGACAGTTATCAAAATGATTTTTGAATTTAAACGCTTAATTTATGCTTTAATTGCATATTTCGCGCTCCAATGCAAATAGCCAGGGCGCGATTTATGGGCGTTATTGTATTTGTATTTGCCGCACGACCAGAAAGTATGCAACGCATTTCATTTAGATAACCGCAAATATTTACCACAAATGTATTCGCATCACATTTGTAACGTGACAAAATTCCCCAGTGTTAACAGCGATCCCTCCTCCACCCTCTGCAGCAAAGATGCAGTGACAGTAAATTACGCGTGTGTGCACATGTGTGCGTGTGTGCAGGTGCATGCGTGTATTTACAATGTGCACAAAATATTTGTTGCATACTTTTCAGCATAATTTATGCATTTCAATTGGATTTGACACAGCGCGGTGCATCGCATCTGTGGAATTTTTACAGTTGATTTTATTTGCCAGAATCTATCGAAAATAATATTTCCATTGAGATTTGTAATTTCGTGGGTGTGCATTTTATCAAATGTAATTCAATTGCTTACGCTTCAAATGTTTTAATTTAGTTTTTATAGCCCGCTCGTTTATCGATTATTCCCAGTTACCGATTAAGCGATTTGATTTGAAAATTGGATTTCCGTTGACGTCTACTAACATTGACAGTTCAATGCACAAAAACTATACGAGACTCTAGATATTTCCCCATTGATATTAGTTTTTAGCTGTCGCAACGGATATCCATTTTTCCTTTTAGAGTTGTTCATTCCCTTAATTATTAAAATTTGCTTATCAAATGTCAATAAATTACAGCAATCGACAGAAAGCGTGCTTTGATGAGTAATCGATGGCTATCGATAGACATTGCTTTGACTAATATCCTTCTCTGCTGCCTCTATAAGTAATTAAGCTGTACTTGCTGATTTCTTAGCCTCACTTTGTCCATTAATCTAAACTGTACAATCGCTATTGCTTTTACGTGCAATCGAGAGTTATCGGTAAGCCGCACTTTCTCAGACTGCGAGACTGTACTTGGCTAAGTAAAAGGCAAATCGATGCGTTTGCTTGTTTTATTTTCAAAAGTTTTTTGTTACTTTCGAGGCATCGTCAACGTAGTTACCTGCCGCTGCTTGGTACCAAGTTGTCCATGATCTCTGCCAGCCGTTTGGAGCGCAGCGAGAAGACATTTAGCTGACGCTTCAGTATGCCATAGCTGACCGCATCCTGGAGACTGAGTCGCACCTGTCGCTGGAACTCGGGATCGGTGCGACGGAAGCGCACAGACAGGGCCGAAATGATTTCCGTGTCGCTCATGGGCCGTTGCGAGCTCTGCAGCAGCTGGAGTATGGTCCGCATCAGATTGCGTATCAGGCAGCGCTGCTGCGGCGCCCGCTGCAGCTTGTAGCCCAACTGCATGCTACAGCAGGACAGGAACAGGGACTTGAGGCCTGGACTAGAGAACGGAAGGCATCTGGCTGGAGCGAGCAGCAGGAGCTACAGTTGCGACTGCCTCAAAGTTCGATTGGGAGAAAATAAATTTAAAAATTTTTTTTTTTGTGTTATTGTTATTGTGTGTATGTGTATGTGTGGGGGTGTGGGTGTGGGTGTATGTGTAAGGGAGTGAGTGTGCCCCAAAATGAACAAAGAAAGCAGGCCTGAAGTTCTCGACAGTTGACGACAGTTCGGGCAAGGCCCAAGCGACCGCACCCGGGCCAATTAATCAAGCTAGCAACAATTTCGGGGGCAGGCAGCTGCAATTTGAACTTGAATAACCTTGTAGTATAAAAAAAAAGGAAACGACGGCGAGACAACAACAACAACAAGAGCAGCTGAAGCAACAAAGAGCAGGACGAGCATGTGCAGAAGAACAAGGACGAGCTCGAGGATGAGCACTGCGGATGAAAACAGTACAGCAGAGAGGCAAAGCGAGCCAGGACAAGCATCAAGTGACATTTGAGCAAAGACAAAAAGTCATTATCAAGGCGACAGACGAAGAGCAGCAGCAGCAGCAGCAGACGCTAGGGAGGGGCAGGTTGGGGCTCGTCCTGCGACGCGACTGGCGACACATCATGCATTTTGGTTGGGCATGTGGAGCACGTGGCTGCGATGTCGCCATGTTGTTGCCTTTTCCGGCATTTTGTTTACGATTTTTGCCCGCAATCACTAACCAGTAGATTCAACCCACCCCCTTCCTCCTCTGCGCCCCTGCCTTTACCCACTCCACTGCATTCAGCTCACCCTGCAGCATCCACTTGTGCGGATTTCCTTCAGAGCTGAAGTTGGCGTCAGCAAAGGCAGTTTTCCCTGAACGATTTTCACTTGTTTGTGCCGTTGGCTGCTTTTGTTTGGCTTTTTTCTCCATTTGTGTGCCCTATACCCTATGAAAGTGTCTAGCAAGCGGGTATACTGCAGCTCAAGACAGGGGGCCAAGTCTGTTAGGCTGGCAGACTGCTCGACTTACCAAAGCCATCAAATTTCGCGTGGGTATTTGCCTGATTTTTATTTCTGATTTTCGATAACATACATATATCATAGAAATCGATAGATATCGATAAATCGATTTGAAAGTGTGTGTAGAATTAGATGCGAATGAAGATGCGTAAGGCAGTCCGCAGCTGCCGAGTATAGGGTATCTGCTGGACGAGCACTCTCAAGAAGGACACTCTTATTTGTTTATTCTTTTAATTTTTTTATTTTTTCATTTTTTAGAGAAAAGGCAACTGCCTCGCCTCCATTTGCGACTCCCTTAAGCCGCCAAGTGCAATTGTCATAAAGTGTCATTGGCTGGCGACGTCGCTGCCGACGCTGGCGTCGCTGTATCTGTGCGTGTGTGTGTGTGTTTTTGTTGTTGATGCGGTGAATCAACTTAAATGAGTATCCGTAACTACAGCAAAAAAAAAGAATAAAGTGAAGTGAGTGATAGAGCGAGCAGGGTTGCCACCCAGTCGACAGCTACTTTTCAGCTGCAGCCGAGTGGCAAAGCAATTGGCTTTGTGCGCGATTTAGCTTTGTGTTTTTGCAGCAACCATTGCTGCCGGGCCGGGCTTGGTGAACGCGAACGCCAGGATCTTGACTAGCCGGGAGAGCAATGTCGGCCACTCGACGGGCAAGTGAAGCTGAGTCCATGACGAGTTGTCGATGACTCAGTCAGCCTTTTGACGCTGCCAGCCGCAATGGAGCAACTTTCTGGCCGGGTCCTTGGTTCGAAGTAGTCAAAGAGCAACAGATTGTGACTGACGGACTAGCTGCAGACATATGCCATTCAAAGCTAGCAAAGCTAGTGAAGCAAAATAGAAACATAGCTAAGCTCTTTGATGTTTCAGATTTTGAGCTGATTCTATAACTTTCTGGGCCTCTGTCATTGTACAGGATGCTCAACATTTAAGGATGAGACACAAAGCAGAAACAAAAGCATAAAAAAATATGGTTAAATTTCGTAGACAAATGTTTAAGGAGAAGGAAGAAGCTTAAAATAAATGCTGTAAAGTAAAGAAACGCAGTGAAAAGAGAGAAGCGAAAAAATATAAAAAGTCAAGCAAGCTAAGTAGCATTAAAGAACATTAAGTGCACAGATTATTATTTGCCATAAATACGTATTCGTATATTCTCTCTGCATTTTTAATCAATTAATTGACAGCTGCAGAGCATTGCACAACACTGGACAACTTTTTGCACATGAGTGCATTGGCCACGGCTCGAGCAAACGAAGTTACACGTTTTATTTATGTGGAATGCAGCGGGTCAGAAAAGGTCAGCGGAGCAGTTTGGGCGGGACGGAAGCGTGGGTGGGATGGCTGCGGTGGGGGTTGTCAGGTGGCGTTTGGCTACCTGGGGCCAGTTATGCGTCCACGCAGCTTCTGTAAGCGGCTTAAAAGCAGCAGCAGCAGAGCAGCAGCCAAAACGAATTATGCTGCATAGCCGCAGGCTGGCATGCAGGAGGACAGTCAACGCAGCTACATGCAACCAATGTGTGGCAGGCAGCCAGTCATGCAACTGGCAACTGCTGGCATGTGGCCAAAGCCAAAGCAAGAGCAAAGCCAGAGCTGAGCTGCGACCAGATTGAAAGTGACAGCGCGACGGCTGCAAAATGTGTGAAGTGTGCCGTGAATGGGAAGCTGAAAAAAAAAATACATGCTCCGACCTACCTGTGGGCGGATGTGGGCTTGTGGCGTGGCTCTGCAGCTATCGATAGGTATGCAGCGGGACGGCGAAATCTGTTTTTTTGGCAACGGCGCGAATTGAATGCCGCGCCAAGGGGCAAGCCACGCGGCAACGTAAACAATTGCTGCATAGATGCGCACAAACAACAACAGCATACACACAAACACACACACATAGCTACCAGGCAGGAGGAATGACAAATGCCTTAGCGCTGGCAACACACAATGCCGAGCTTTGGGTCTGAGCTGCAAACTGGCGTCACTTCTGACTCCTGGACGACGCAGACGGGCGACATTGAGCAATTGCCATGTATAAATATTCCCCCTTCACACGGCCACACACACACACTCTCACACACACACACACGCCCTCACAACCACCTGTCGTTATGAACTGATGTTTTGGGAAAGCTTATAAACATAAACAAGGCGCGCAAATCAAAACAAATGCGCGCAACATGCGGCCAGCGCTCATGCGCAATGCGCGCGCAGCAACATTGTTGCTAAGCGCGAAATGTTGCGCAACGTTTCGATATTGCGAGAGTGCAAGCACGTCCAGCTGGTTGCACATGCGCAAACGACACGCCTTCGTATTTAACCTAACAATCTGTAGTCAACTGTGCCCAACGACCAGCGGATGCCAAACGCTACGTTTTAATTCTTAGGTAATTGTTTATGTTTGGCTTAAACAATGTAGACCTATAAAGAAAGCATAACTGATAAGACTGTACGACTTTGGTCAACATACGTTTCAAAACGTAATAGCGCTCAGCATAGAGTATCTTTTTCCCAATAAAATATTACATACTATACTAAGTTTTATAAATTCATCACATTGTCTAGGTTTGAGTCTATTTTTTAATTTAGCATTAAGAGATTTCAGCTTTCAAAATTTGATACTCTTCTGCCAACTTAGAGATCACCACAATTTGGGAACATCTGATCATTTTCGGTTCAAAATAGGACTAGCGAAAAGGGAGCTGAAACGAAGCAAAGACACAAACCAAAAGAGTTTGATTTATGAAAAAATAACAGACCCACAAACTTTCCTTCTGAACCCAACGAACCACCACAACGTGCCCACAAAGATTTCCACTTTGTACTTATGTTTAAGACACTCGACAATTTCGATGGTTTTTAATTTTCTTTAGGTGTTTTTAATGCCGAAATAAAGAGAAATATTTACGATGCACACAGTGCCAAGCCGAGGATATTTTCTGTGTCGACTCCACTTGCAAATCTGGATGACAGTTTCAAAGATGCTCAGGCTGAGAAAGTGGCCAAAAACTTGTCTTGGCTTTAACCTGATATCTGGAGATGATAGGAAGGTACAACAGAAAGGAGTTTAAGATTTGTAATCAGGTTATTCGGAGCTGGAATCTTACCTCATTTGAGTATATAAAGTGTTGGAAAGCTGTGTTAAAATGTATAATTTTTCACGGAATGTTTTTTTCCAAAATTGTTTTCTAGTTCGTGTTATTTCTACAGCGTTTAGAGCCGTACTGAAGATTTTGTGGTTGTATTTCCCACATGAAAACGTGGATGACAGTTAAGAAGGTCCTCATGCTGCTAAAATTTAGTAATATTTGCTTGGAAACAACATTAACAACAATAATGCATTAATACGAATCATAAACCATAATTTCATGATTCAAGTTTGGACAGACATTTGGATTGCACTCACAGGTAATCGTTGGCATTTTAATGATGCATAATAGAAGAGATAGCTGTTCAACGAGAACAATAACATTATCGATATCGATAACGATAACATTTACTTTGATGTTAATGCTGATGACACCAAGCTCATGCGACATGTGCCATGTGACATTCAATTAACACATTGCAACTTTTTAAGTACAAGTCGATTATGTTGTCAACAGTTGTGGCTGTGTGCCAACCAACCTTCTGCTACACCCACACATACTACACCCTCTCCGCACACCTTGCACATGCCCCTCCAGCTGATTGTGTCGTCTGCTGCTGACCCACGTAGAGTCAAGTCCGAGTCTGCTTGCCAAGCAATCAGCATTAATGCGAATACATATAAATTTATGTGTATGCACTTTTTCGCTCATTAATTTCATTTGAAATACCACGCAATCGATTGTATATAACGGGCGTCATGTGCCCTTTAGCATGCCTATGCACCCTTTAAAAATGCACTTCGCATCGTTGTATGTTTTATTTAAGCAGAAACTAAGCACTGTGACTTGCTTAAATGATACTCTTCTGTCTGCAGGGTATCTGCTAGTAGAGCTGTAGCACCAACTGCACTTAATAGTTGTTTGCTTAACTTTTTATATTAAACATTTATTGTCGGCCAGCTCAAATGGCTGCTTTACTGAAGGCTCAAACGTTGCAATTGTATTAAGTTATATTTATCAAAATACCCTGTAAAAACTAAATGACCAACATAGGGTTATAAGGTATGACATATGCTAAATACTTGCAATCAAGTCTAGTTAATCAAAAAGGGTGCTCCTTAGTTAGGAGTTGATTTTCGGCAGCAGAAGATATATATTCTCCATCTGTTCAAGCTCGTTTAAGCCACAGTCTCTAAGGTATTGACTTGAATTTTAGAATGCACATTTCATAATTTTAAGTAAGCATAATCTTAAGTAAGACAAATGCCAAAAACTTGCAAGCACTTAGTTCTACTTATGTATATCCTTAGAAGGAAGTCGATTTCAGGAGCCTGAAGTTTCTCGACTTTATCTTTTATATGCACATTTTTAAGAACGTCAACTAAATATTCGTCATATCTCATTATAATCCCTTAACAAGCGCTTAAGTTATATGGAAATACATTTATAAAGCAGATAATGTTTTATGAGATTCAATCCATCATGACTCAAGGTAACTGAAAAATTAGTTTGTCAAAATATATTTTGAAAGAGTTAGAGGGTATACGCCAGTGCAGCACTCACAACTGATTAAGTCCAATTTTTAACTCGGGCAATTTTCGCGCCTGTTTCAATCGGCTGACCGTCAGCTATTTGATGTCAATAAATGCGGCTACAGCAAAAACCAATTGGGTAGAGTTTGAAATACTTATGTGAGAACCATAAAATCACGCTCTTCACATGTCTTTCACTTGCTGCTGTGGAAACTTTATATAATTCCCTTTTATATTGGAATTTGCATTTGAATTTGAATTTGAGTTTAGTTGATTTGCATTCGATTCGGCCCGCCCCGCTGCTACTTGTTCAGCCCCCGTCGCATTAAATAACACAATAATCTTTGATTTAATATTAAATACCGCTTTCGAGTGCAATGCCTGCTCCTCTCCCCTCGTTACAGCCGACCCTTCATTGCTCGCATTGCAGCATTCAGTTTACAAATTAATTAATTGCTGCCGTATGCTAATTAAACAGCATTTTTATAGTGTAATTTCGCTAGCACTTAATACACACACACACACACACACAATCACACACACTCGCACATTAAATAAATAAATTCCAAGCGTCATTCTTTCAAATGATGCACAACATTATTATTGGGCCCGGAATGCGAGCAGAGCAGCTTATCATATGTATAAATGCATTTGAGAAAAATAGTCGCCTTCCAGTTACCCTACATTTTCAGTGGCAATAATAAATATGCACAAATATACATATGCATATCTAGATTCATATTAAACAATCTATGGTAAGTAGTAGCCTTTCAAATACCCTATTATGATAGATTAAGTCGCGTATACCCAAGCCAGCCCATGCTTGACTACAGGGTATTGTAAAGGGATATTCTGCAGCTCGCTGTAATATGTTGCGTTTATCATTTATGTCGGATTAAAGTGATGCCACACAACAGCAATTTATTTGTATGAACAGTTAAGTATGCGAAATTACCGTTATTATGCCGAATGCCTTTCACAACAATCGAGCGATTTGGCGCGCAAAGGCAAATACACCTATGGCTTAACGGTCACGGGTAACACCTACGCATGAATCACTGTATACACTTTCCACTCATATTCCGCTTCCTTTTGTACACTTTAAGTGATTCAAAAGCCGTTGACAATATCCTTTTTTCGGATAGAGCACTCACGAGTGGAAATAATATATAATATATAATATATATTGAAGCTTACACCAGAGAGAACCAATAACGGAGAAAAACTCATAGGAATATCATTGGAATAATAAAGGAATAATTCAGAAACACGATCGCAATTGACTATCAATGCTTAATTAACACATTATCGACACAGGAAATAACGAATAGATCCGAGGAAAAATCATAAGACAATAATACAAGGTACCATAATGGACCAGAGGACCATTGAAGAAATTGGAAAAGGATATGAAAGTTTTATTATCATATTTTTGGATGTTTTATATGTTGGATTCTTAATTGTTTCAAAATTGTTGAACAAAGCTGTTAAATATTTAGATAGATTTTTATTTATTTATTTCTTCGACAGCTTTAAGTGTTACTTTTGTTCCCTTAAACATTTTGTAAATGTATCCACCGTCATCTTGTCTAGCGCACGGAACTGTGATGGGGGGATATTCATTATTCATTATTCAACGTTTTTCGTGGCAAACAAATCAAAATTCGTTTCACACAAATTAGTCAATTTGATGCTTCAATTGCGCCGCACGTGTTCCTGTTGCCACAGACATTGCCGTTTTGTTGCTGCCCAGGCCAGACCAGGAACGAGCCGGAACGGGCCGGGCTGGGCCAGACGAGACCATAGCGTGGCATTACCAGTGGATGCCTTGACATATAACGTTTCATTCTGTGCTGTTGAGGCGCCGACGTCGTGTCAATAAATTTCATTGACATGTCATCAATCTCAATTTTGTAGCACTTCCTTTGCTACTGCTGCAACTCCTGCTCCAGCTCCTGTTCCTGTTCCTGTTCCTGCTGTCTGAACTGCGACAGCTATTTAAAGCGTGTTCTCAGTCTTAGGTCCAGATTAGTCTACAGATCGTATTCCAGAGTAAACGCTGCCAATGATGTCAGTTCCGGTTCTTTGCTCAAGTTTCATCTCTGCAAATTTTAGTTCAAGTTCAATCTAGTTTTATACTGAGATACAGCTAAGCACTGAACGCACCGCAGTTCCGACTTCAGTACCGCTTTTAGTTCAAGGAATTACTTTAGCTTCAGTTCTAGTTCGTTTTACAGCTTCACTTTCAGCTATTGTTCGAACAGCTACTAGTTCCAATTCCAGTTCCAGCCTATGCTTTAACGCGACTACATCCAACAAGCTTTAGCAGATCAAATGTAGCGTTTATTCAGTTCCATTTCCAGTTAAGGTTCCAAAAGGCACGACTAGCGAACTGTTTCAGTCCGTTTAATGTAAATCAATAAATTTCAGAAATATCTGTTGCATAAAGCACTTGAACTGTCCGCACTGCTGTTGCAGCTACCGACAGTTACCACGGCCCCTACCCCTTCCCCGTCTCGCCCCGCCGCCATCCATTCAACCGCCCGCACCACCCGAACCTGGCATTGCGTTGACTTGCGCCCGGGGGAACGTTTCAAGTTTGCGTTTTGGTTTTGGCCACTTTACTGTTGCTTTGAATACTTTTTATTTCAATTTCCGCCCACAAAAGCGGAGCAGCAGAGGCGGCGGCAACAAAAGACAAATTTATGCCACATTAACAGCTAAAAGCTTTCAAAATGCGTTTGGATGCGCCACCAGGCGGCGACCCTCGGGCCAGAACCGACACGCCCCCACCCATGCCCACCATCCCCACCGCCTACGTCAGCCCATAGTCCTTCACAACATTTTCTTGGGACTCTGACCAAAAATTTTTGGCACAATTTGTTGTATATGGCACTGTGACTGCCTTACTTTCCCTTAGGTCTGCGTGTGGGTGTGGGATTTAAGAGTGTGGGGCCTGGCACAGGGTGTGCTGGGTGTACTCGGTCTCCCCCAAAAAGATGCGCTTAAAAACAAAAGCGAGACAAGCATTAAATTTAACGCGACGAAAACTTGTCCCATTTTGGTGTCTGTGTCTTCCGTTTTTTGCCTGCAGTTGTTGCTGTTGCTTGTTATGCTGCTTGTTGCTGTTGCTGCTGTTGTTGCCTTGCGACAAATTTCAGTTAGCTCATCCATCCGACGCGTCATCGTCGTCGTCGTCGACGCCGGTGCTGGCAACACCCGCCGGCTGTCAGGCAGCTGGTAACGTCAAAAGTGCAGCTCAAAACTTCAAAACGAGTCACGTTGCCAGCCCCCGAAACAGCCTCACTCCCAGTCCCATTCCTCCCCCTTAAAACCAGCGCCGCTCATTGCCTTTTGGCCATCTTTTAGACCATTTCTGTTAGCTGCATGCGCTCAAATTAAGATTTATGAAGGTTGTAAAAAACAACAGCGACAGCACACTGATGGCAGTCAGCAGTTGGGCGTCGGGCGGGCGGACGGGGATTTGTGCATGGCTAGGGCCAGGCATCGGGGTTGGGGTAAGGGCATTGAGGGTAGCCCAAGTCTAGCAGCAAAAGCGAGAGATGAATGCGCCAAAAAATTTAACGCCCAAATGATTACAAATGAGTTGAACAGCGGACAAAGTTGCTGCCCCGCAAGCAGCAGCAGCACCCCCGCATTCTCCCCGACACACACACACACACACACAAAGCCCAAGTGCTTGGTGCTGCCCCCAACCTGCCCCTAAACAGCCAGCATCCGGCACAGCCGCTGCGTTCTGAAATTGTGTCATTGCAAATAAAATCAACGGACGTGACGTCATCTCAACAATTTGCATTGTGTTGCCAAAAGAAAAATAGAGCCTGAGCGTGAGAGAGAAAGAGATAGAGCACTTGCGAGCAGCTCAAATATATGTTTTAAGTATCAATTCTACTCAAGAGAACTTGTATGCATATATTTCGTATGCGACTTATAATTCCCAATTGGTTATAGCTTTTAATTGGGCATAGGGGCTTGCAAATTTAGAGTAGGCAGCAAAGTCTGTTGTTGATGAAGCCGGTAGGTTCTTAAAATGTAGTATAACGACCGTGGTCAATAAGACCAGAATTGTTTTGTTGTTTCATCAAGGAGCTCGACAATCCGTACGCGACAAAGACCCTTTATATATCTCAGGTACGATCTTTTCCAGAGTATTTATCTATCTGATCGCCACAATATTCTATTCACCAAGACTGGGTTCCTCGGCTACCATCATACTCCAGTAGACTTGTGCTTTCTTTAATAATTGTAGAGCTATGCTTTGTGTAATGTTCATTCATAACACGTAATTATGCACCTTTATCGCTTTCATTTTGTTCAACTAACTGTGCTTTGCATGCAACGTTCACGTTCCTCTTTGTTGATTATAACAAGTACTATAGAGTATTCTGTTTGGAGTCTTCTCTTCCTCCTTTAAAGTCGCGACTCGGGTCGTACCTACCTTGACTGCGCCCCTCGGTAGGTTGGGCTGGAGGTAAGATGCAGCTCAGTGGGATGAACACATTGCAGAGGGATTTTAGCGAGAAAAAACAAAACGTTTTTATATACGCAAAGTCAAAGCTTCTAAGTTTTTTGTTAAAAACATTTAAATTAGCAATACAGAACATTTTGATGTGCACATTAGGTGATTTATTATTATTGCAGCATTAATTAAACGTGGTCTAAAAAAAGATACGCAAACCTCTTTAAAATTTGCATATCAGCTTCTGATTGCCCTGCGCATTTGACTATTTTGTTGAATTGGAGCTCACAAATTTGATTAAGAGCATTAAGCACAAATAGAGCTTTAAATAATTGTCCAATGTTATTGCCAAATCAATTAAAACTAAGTTAGAGCGTGATTTTTTTTTTACCAACATATAGAAATAGGCTGTTTGGGCATCTATTTTAACTACTTTGGATTGTATTAATTAAAATTGTTTTATGCAAATGTGCGAAACGGGCCCATTAAAGCTATTTTCATTGCTGCACTCCAAAATGTGATTTGTACAGAACGAATTTAATTTGAAATTTAATAAATAACAGAACAATAGAAAGGAAAAAATAAAACTAATTCCGTGTTCAGCACTGGAAATAATTCGCTTGGCAGCTAATCAACTCGTTTTACATGGCATTCATGTTGGCCGCATAATTAATTTGCTAAAACTGTAATTTGGAATTTAAATTAAATTTGATTTATATTATTTAAGCATTTGCGAATATTTAAGTCGACCGCTTTTTATCTCGTTTTTCTATGATTTTTAAATGCGCGCTCGCAATTAATTAAGTTCCCATGTTAAATTCAAAAAGAGTCCGAGTATTTTAGCCCAGATTAAAATTGCATTCATATTGCACTTGTGAAAACAAAAGCCAGATAAAAAGTAGGCAGCAAAAACAGCTGTACTGTACGGTACGACTCCAGTATACCCTGTATGCAAAGCCAAAAGATATACTACCAACTAGTTTAGTCAATTGGCCAGGTGCTCCTAATGTTAATTTGAATAAAAAGTCCTCACAACACCTCTCTAAAAATCAAACTCTTTTGGTTTGTGTCTTTGCTTCGTTTCAGCTCCCTTTTCGCTAGTCCTATTTTGAAGAACCATCCCTTGTTCTCAATTGTGGTAATCTTAAGGTTAGAAGAAGAATATAGTTTCAAACTTTGAAAGCTGAAATCTCTTGAAGCAAATATCAAAATGTGTAGACTCAAACCTAGAGAATGTGTTTTAATTGTATATGGTATGTTGTACAGATAGTAGAGATTGGTGACTATGATCGGAGTGTAAGCGCAGATGTTATTCAAGTGTGTTACCCAGCTTCCTCCTGACGCGGGCCAGCATGCGAATCCTTTTTGAATACTGCTGCCAATTCTGAAATTCTATCCGTTTTTCGAATATACATTCCAAGAGAAATTTTCACAAAGCATGATTACTGAGAGCTAAATGTGAGTGGAATCGAATTTCGTTTCAATGTCGAGCAGAAAACGCTTGGAAATGTTTATGAAATTCACCATAGCACAACTGCACGGGACTGTCAGTACATGTGGGCTGACACCAGTGGGCGTGGCAAGTCAAAAACAACTTACAATCTATTTGGCTGTGTGTTGTGTGTGTAGCACGAGGCGCGAAGGTGGAAAGGGAAAGAAAGTGGCAACACAATGCTCCAACCAAGTGCAGGTAAATTTAATTATGGCACAGCACAACGAGTTATAAAAAACGACAGATAGACAGAGAGAGAGAGAGAGAGAGAGAGAGAGAGCGAGAGCGAAAGAAACAGACAGATAAAGTAAGAGGAGAGCCGAAAAGGCAGCTTGGAAAAGTTTTAGAAAATATGGCACAAGCGTTTATTTTTCCCTTTTTTTTTTGTATATTTTTGTTTTTTGTTTTTTTCACTTTATTCATTTAAAAAAAATTTGTTTAGTTTTTTTTTGTTGATTTTTTTTGCTGTTGGACGCTTTGCTTGTTATCTAATTTTTGCATTTTACTTACTTTTACTTTGTTTTCAGCACATTTTCTGTGTGTCTGCGTGCTTTTTCCTTCGCTTTTTGCGCTGCGCTTTAAGCTGCTCCTTTGCATTTTTCAAGCATCAATTAAACAGCAAAAAGCTTTTCCAACAGCTACCAAACGACAGGCACGACGCGCGCGCAGGACGCGGGTGAACGCGAAAGATGCGGCGTGAGTGCAAAAAGTTGCCAAAGCGCATTTCCCGGCAAAGGAGTTAGAGCAGCGGGGAAAAGCAGCAGGTGGGGGGGCGGAGGACGGGGGACGGGCTGCACTGCCAGTCACAGCTGCCGCGCTAAAGACATCAAGTGACATCAACCCGTTCTAATTACGGCGGGTCAAGCCAACAAAAGGACGCGGAAGGACATCAAAATTGGTTCACTTTGTGATCAACGAACCCAGAACGCTCGCAAGTGCTTCATTTGCACCACTGCAGCACCAAGTGCTTCAAACTGCTGAGGAAAACGCTTCTAAGCGAAAGTTTCTTGAATTTAATTCACTCAACAACGAGTTGTTCACTCGCTGATTTGCAGCTTTTATCTGAAGAAACGAATGGATTCTTGGCACATGTACTACAACGAGTACTTTGCTTATGCCAAGGAGTAGGAACGAGTAGTTCCTGTGCCAAGAAGCGAGTTACCTACTCGTTGAATTCTTGTTGGATTCTTCACCTGTACAACAACGATTAGTTGCGAATATAATATATATAATAATAATACAAATATAACTACTCGCTAATTAGCACCAATCTGTGACTACGAACGCTTTTTTGGCATTCCAAAGGGAACTGAAAGGGTTCGCCCAAATTGAGCCCAGCCAATGACAAAAGTCGCAACTCGGTAAGTCTGTGACCAGAGTTATAATGTATTTGCAGCCAGCCACTCTTTGGTAGGACAATTTTTAATATAAATTCAGTTAATCCTAATGAAAATATTGTTAACAGTTTCGTAGATGCTAAGTTCTGGATAGTTATGCATTGAGTACTCGTCCAATGGACTTCCTCTTAGCCTGACTAGATACTAATATTACTAGATTTGTTTGTTCCCCAAAACTGTCGCATTTTCTCGCGATGAACAACTGAGAATTCTCTTTTTGCATTGTTTCTACTGAACGATTTAAGTTTTCTTGATTTCAAATTTCTTTCCTTAAAGCATACAAAAAGCAACTCTCACGTATCTAAAAAAAAAACCTTCCAGAAATTATGCAGGTTAATGCAATTGGTTAATTTTCAATATACCCAAATATCATTTCGAATATCAAAAACTGGTAAAAACTGTGTTAAGGACTGCAATACAACGAGTATCCAAAAGCATGAATGAATGTGCCAAATATATTTAAACAGCATATTATTTATTATGCCCATCAGGTGTGTATGCATGCATATGTAGGTCAATAGGCAAATGCTTGGCTACACACACACACACACACGCACACACGCACACACAAATTGATATATGCATATTTGTTTTCCTTTGTACAGTTCTCAGCTGTAACGATCGCTGTAGGACCCATTAAATTGCCATTACAACTGCACGTAAGCTGGTGTTGGGGCTCTGCCAGCCACGCCCATGCCCATTTTCAGTTGCTCGCCAGAGAGAGTAAGGGGAGAGGGGGCGCGGGGGCAGCGCACAAAAACATATTTCTTGCGGGCGCCTCGCATGCAAATGACATTCGAAATTACCCCTAATGAGGGCCCAAATGGGCGAAACGTCCAAAAACTTAAATATTATGAATATTACCTAACGACAACGACAAGCGAGCAAACAAACAAACGAAGAAATTTGCGCGCGATGGCAACTTTTGTTGCCAGAGTTGCCACATCTACGCCATCCGATAATGATAATGACTTTTGTGGTTGGCCCACGAACAGGCGAAACAAATTTAAGCAGCACTCGCTGATGACACATTGTCTGAGGCAACCCCCTCCCGGCAGCACCCCTTTCCCCCACAACTCCAGCTATGCCCTGCCTACAGCATGCTCCTTGCACTTCCGATTAAATTGCAAAAGCGCAGCTACACAGAACTCCAAACAGATTTTTCGCATAACCAATGAGAGAAGGAGCATAACCAATGAGAGGTGTCCACGACCATGAAATACCCTACAGCTTACCCTAAGCTCCTTTTACACTTTTCGGCAGCGACCATGCTGCTTCTTTCCTGAGCCCAACACTAAGGATAATGTTGGCTTTGCCACCGAATTGGAAGGGAATGGGAACCTTGTCCTTTGGTATTATATCATATTTAATGTAAACACCATAGGGTCAGATTCTCGTTTTTTTCCCAATATTCGGCGCGATTATGGGGAAAGTATTCAAAATTTTGAACTCTCCCAATCCACTTATACCTATAGGGAAAAATATATAATCTTTTCGCGTACGGAATACGAGAATATATTGATTCTCCAGCTTTTGTAAAACAGGCAGACAGATCGACTCAGACCGTCCTCTCGATAGTGCATATATGTATATGCTCGAATATGCTTTCTACTGCCTGTTCGAAACATTGCACTAACACTTTGCCTTCTTTTCACCCATTTTCAATGGGTTCAAAGTATACAAAGAAACTAACGAAAAGAATAGAAAATAACAAAATATATTCATACATATTTACCAAAATGTACTTAATAAATCTTGGCACAGCAGGGCTGCTGCCTGAATGCCAGCCACCCGTTGGCCGGAAACTCGGTTCGCCAGCTAACTTATTGCATTTTGCAGTTTTAACATGATAATAACCTCGACGGTGACCTGCACCACACCCACATACACACCCACACCCTCCATCCACACACACACGCCCACCAATTTAGACTACAGTTTACGCCTTCGCCATTGGCTCAAATGCAAATGCTTTGCAGTTGTTTTTAAATTCTTTGCGCTGCCATAAGAAAAAAGCCTCGGCCTTCTTAATACCCTGTAGAATTTAAGCACATTATCTGGGATAGAAACTACACAAGAATTTTAATTATGAATCAAAAGATAATTTGAATTCACAAAGTTCTCAACACATCAACTTTGACAGTCTTCCAAAGCTGAGATCCCCAGAATTTGGATATGACAAACAAATTTGACATCTTCCAAAGGTAAAGGGATATGAGCGAGCTGAAAGGAACAAGGGGACAGGCCAAAGACAGGCAACCAGAACATCCAACTCACCATTCATGTTTAGTCGCTCTGTGTTTAATTCGGTGCTTCCGGAGGTGGGATAACTAATGCATTTACACTTACTAGCGAAGGGGCACAACGATTAGGAACTTTAAATGATAATAACAGAATGATAATAACAAACCGAATGATAAACAGAATAGCTACATACATTTATGCTATGAAAATAGCTTACAGGGTATAAGTAAGTTGTGTGCAACAGCTATGGCAACATGGGCAGCAGCGCGGTTCCGATTCCGAGTCTCAAACCCAAAACTCATGCGGCCCTGCGGCATTTTTCATTTTATGCTGCTACGCGGCTTTTCCTTTTTTCTAGATACCCTGAAAACATTGCAAATGGTTCAAACGTGTATATTAATTTCGTGCTAAGGTATGTAACATCTCCCAACCTCTTAAGGTATAATAAACGATTTATTTATCGATATCTTTCTCCGTTTCCAATATATCGATAAATATCGACTTTGAAACTTGACTATTTTAGGCATAACTCATAGATTATCGGAGCTAGATGCGGTTCATTAAGAATGTGGACTCTTGTGTCGTATACATAGATAAAACGATCTTACTTTTTGGAAGGTGTCCAGGAAGAGGTTTCTCTCCTGTGTGAGTGACCTTTTGTGTATATGTGTATAGAAGGAAGCTGGTCCCTTCGCTGTGTGCGGGGCATATCCAAGTCGGGCAGTCCCGACTAAAGCACTCCTACTTGTTTTTTTTTTTTAAAGTGACTGGCATATGATATACGATATGGGCTAATGCATCGCTTTTGCCTGCCAGCTGGAGGCGCCGCATCCACTTTCACTGGACCCCAACCCAAAGGTCCCGCCCACTCAACCGTAACGCAGAGACAGGGGCGATAGTCGGTGCAAGGAGGCGGGCGGCTGTCTGCAAAGCTTGTGGAGCCGCACAAATTAATGTCAATATTGATATTGGACATAGCATTTGGGCCTGTTAAGCGCTAACGAGTTGCCAGGTGCCCGAGCAACTGGCCAGCAAAAGCCGGCCTAAGCCGACCCACCCCCCACACACACACACCCCCACACTGTTACCCAGTCGCACAAACGATGCCCCGCACACAGCTGCGTCTCTTTAGCGTGTGTTTAGTTTTCCGGCGTGCGGTTGACGCGGTTTCCGCTGGCGTCCATTTGCATTTTGTTGCCACCATCCGGTTGTAGCTGCATTTGATTTTTAGCTTGCCTCATAATATATGTATGTACATCACACACACACACACACACACACACACACGCAATTTATTCTATAGTCGCATTTGTATGTCTGCCGGCATTTAATTGCATTGCAATTTTTGCCTTTTTAACAGGTAAATATAAATTATTTTTAGGATTTACACGGCTTAAATCAAACCATGTGCATACATTTTTATGGACTGCGAATTGTGTTGGTTAATTATTTGGTTTTTAAAGAATATGAATAGAAGCTTTACAGCTGACTAAAATATACTCTATAGGTGTATTAAGCTCAATATCTGCCAGATGTATTTATTGCATAGACTATATATTTCTTTACATCAAGACAGCAAACCCAACCAAATGTTTGCTGCTTCGGTTTTCTGTTTCTCACAACCGTGTGCCCAGGCTTATGCTAAGATATGTTTTGGTTCGAGAATTTTGATGCGGTTCATGAAGAATGTGTACTAAGAACTCTAGTTCTACCGGTTGGCAGCCTTGATTAGAATTAGATTTCATTTCTGCATTTCTCAGAACTGAATGGGAAACTTTCTCTCATTTTACCTTCAATTTCACAATCTTATCATACCCTCATCCACGCATTTAATGAATGCAGGGTATTAGAGCAGTAAATATTTTAATATTACATATGACTTTAAGCATTGTCTAGTCAGCTTTGAGCAGCATTCAATTAGGTCTTATGCGGCATTTTAGTGCATCGACCCTGGCAACGCTGCCTTAGGGTTGTCATCAAAAGCAAAGGTTTCTTCTTCCAAATAAATATATATTCATTATTATCAATAATATATGTTTGTGAGATGATAAGGCTTTCAGTTAGTAATCAGAGAATAATCCTGATACACGCCAGCAAACTTTAGCTCAACATAGTAGCTTATGGGTCAATAAAACTATCGCTCAGATTTTGATTTGAAGTCGACATACAATAAATGCTCAGTACGACTTTTGTAAAGCTAGGGAGAACATTTAAAGTAATATCTAGAAAACATTTGAAAATCATACAAAAAAAATGAATCAATTTTCTTCATACTTAAGTCCAAAGTGAATAACAAACATTTGTATAAAAAAAAGATAAAATATATTTAACTACGTAATGTGTAAGTTGGCGACTCGTTGCGTAGTTTATTTTTGTTTTTCGTTGACCTTATCCTAATTTATTTCCCCTTTTACAGACACTTTACGCCGTACGGCTAACTCGATGGACGCATTGATGTCCACACTCGCCCAAATACACAAAAATATTGCCTAACACGCCGACATGTATACAACCCGCCCACGTTTCAATATTCACACTCAACGTTAACTACGATGCATATATAACACGACATATTCATGCTCGAATTACCCAACACATACAGATAACTGAAAACAAACTTACAAAACTAACACTGTTCACATTTACGTATTAGCCAACACTAGGATATATGTATAATCAAAACATAAGTACTTAACCCCGCAAACACTCGTACTACTTAAAAAGACGACGTATGCTTAACTCAAAATACAAACGGAACTTACCACCCACTATGGGGACACACTCTTATTACTCAACACTACAAAGCATACATGACTCAACAAGGCACATTATCATATAAACCAACACTTCGACAGAACAATATTTAAAACAAAAACACAAGTTTTCCGTTAAAATGTATAACTGGAAATATGCACACTCGTGTTATCCAACACTATGAGGTTGGCTGATTCAGGTACAATTATTGAAGTTTACACTCAACTATGCACACACTTGCATTGGCCAATACTACGACTTATGCACAATTCGCCACACGAATTGGCACTATTCACACTGAGCTTTGCACCATAACCTATTGCCCAACACTGCGGCGTTAGACACTAGCACCGCGCACTTATTAAACGAGGTGAGTTGCCAGCACTGGTTCGTAAGCTATTCGATAACAATTTTGTTTAAGATTCTTTAAGGTCCCTGCCACGTCAACCACAAATTATGAGTAAAGAGCTTCGATGGGTAAACGGGATGCTGTTTGATATGGACTCTATTTAGTAACACAATGAATCAATGGACCGTCGGTCGAGCGGACTGCATTATTAAAAGTAATTTTGCACCATGGAAGAAGTTCGATATGAATATGAAAATTTGAAGTTCTGCTGGAATCGCAAAGTACTTGATTAGAGGTTTCCAAATTGCGTTCTGTTTTAGCAAATATGCGTTCAAAATTTCAAAAAGTAATAAAAGTAATACTTTCATTTCTTTAAGTAGGACAATTTATTAGATGCTAAATGTCTCAAGCACACACTTAAAATAATTTAACCAATTCAAGAAGAAGATTAGTTTGCGACGAAAACAGAATCTTGGGAAGCTGAGCCAATTTGAAGGAATTGCCATTGGTCTTGGCTAACACTGGCTGGGGCTGGCAAGGACAGTGTGTCAAGTGGCATTCAGTGTTGTTAAATGCCCGACGGCAGTGTTGCTAATTTTCGCAAGTTTTTCACCTGCCACAGCTGCCGCATACTTTAGCTGAGCTTTGGCTCTAACGGACCACAAACTATCGCTGCGAGGGCTTAGAACGAAAACTATGCCAAAGATTTTGGCAAGTCAAGTGAAGACAGGGCGGGTGGGAGGAGCGAAGCGCGCGTTTTTAAATGAGTACATTTTGCTACAAGTTTATAAATATATTCAGCAAATTGCTGAAATACTTTTGCGCCAAGCAAAAATATTTTTCAACTTCTCCGCTGCAGCTGCCAAAAGTAACTCTCGTTTTGGGCAAGTTCGGCTGATGTTGCTGCTGCCTAAGCCACGGCCTGCAAGGCGTATACGCAATTCACTGAACATTTTTGTTCTTAGTTTTTTTTTTTTTTTTTTTTTTGTTGACTGCATGCGCAAAGCTACCAATTACCAGCTGCCACAATTCGCCAGGGCTAGAACAAAAAAGTAGAAAATATAGTTATAAAATAAAGAGAGGCAAAATCTAGAAGTTCCTATATCTTATATGGTTTTCAGCACATTGCCAGCCGGCATCGCCTTTGGCTACAAGTAATCTGGCCAAAATGGACGAGTAAATCCGTTAGCTGCCTTACAGCTACTTCCGAGGCAGTCCCAAGGCATAGCTGTGTGTGTGTGTGGGTGCGGGCGGGTGTGTGTGGGTGTGTCTGGGTGAGTGTGTGTGTGCCCGTGTGTGTGGCAAGTAGCTGCAGTCATTCGTAGCTGCATTAACCGGGATTCGGTTGATATACCCTGTGCACACAAAGATGAGAGATGGTGTCTTCTGGTGTCCGCACGGATTTAGTCCAAAACAATATACGAATATCATATGAAATTATTTCATGTTATATCGGTTCGTGGTCTTTGCTCTCCAATGCCAACTCAGATTTATATTCAAACTTTGGCTTGTCCCAATTTAAATAAATCAATTTAATATACTATTTTAACAGATTCTCAGTAATTATTAGCAAAATATGTGTGCAAATATGGCGCAGCAAATTCAGAATAAAACAAAAACTTAAACGTCCCATTAACTAAAAATCGCACCTTTAACTGTGGAAAACGGATGGAAAATGGGTGGAAACTGGTTGAAAAACGATTGCGTGAGACGTTTTTGTTTGAAATCCGATCACCTGATCGCTCATTTGCAAAGATTGTCGTAAAAATATATTCGGCTTCAAGGTTAAGTTCAAAATATCACATTAAAGCTTAATATCGTCTTAGATTTCATGTTGTCCTGCACCATGTTCATAATGTTGTTTTCTCCCCTGCGTCTGAAATTCGTCTGAACTCATAATGGTCATCATTTTATAGAGATTTTAGCAGAACGTAGTAGCCGGAGCATTATAGCCATTATAGCCGGAGCAAATATAAAATTTATTATTGCATGTAAGTTAACGGTTCGTATTGTTTTCATTTACATTTATCCTAGGGGTAATTTTACTTTCAGTCTCCCTTTTTGTCGCATACACGGACATTTACTATGCGCAATAAAACATTGACCAACACTTCGATGCAATAGACCAGAAGAATCGAACACAGGCCGACTAAGCACGATTCCGGTATGCTAGTGCGTAAGTCTAAAAATCTTCAATAAATTTGGTTTCTGTTTTGCCGTACTTCCAGCTCCCCTTTGAACGGCGTAATACTTATGCGCTGTGCCCAAATTCTGGTTGTCTACTCAAGTTGGAAAGAACAATTTCAGAATTTAAGTGCTGCCTATTTTGCGAAATAAAATGATCACTTTTGATGCAGCTACAAAGTCTTGTGTGGTTTCTATACTGGACAATGTTTCAATTTGATCTCATCTATATTTATATGCATGCACCTCAAATGTTACATGCAACTGAAGCCCAAGAGATCTGGTTACAGGGTATGTGCCGGTCGCACACTCCAGCAACACCCGACTAGCATTTCGATTTGGCCATTGCATTCAAATAAAATATCAAGTTGCCATCGCGCCAGACGTCTGCTGCTGGCCGACTTTTTTGCGATTTTCAATCTGGCCACCGTAATGCCAACTGTCAAATGTGAGATAGAGACAACAAGCGGCAAACAAATCCAGAGACAAAAAACCGCATTGCGAACTTTGTCCAGGAGCCAGGCCCTCGTTCATAAACTTTTAAACCAACAAAACTTGCTGCCAGCTCAAAAAATACACCGTGCGAAAAAGCCTAGGTATAAAGTTAGTTTTCTTACTTTTTGTAGTCCACATACATCTATTGAAATTTTTAGATTGATGTACCAAGGTTTTCTCGGTTCTATTCACTGAAGTTTTCTTTTCAATTTACCAATTTACCAAATTTTACGATTCAGCTTGCTTTTTTTCTGTGTTTGCACATTAAATAAAAAGACTGTTGTCAACTTTTTATGGGTCAATCTGCTACAATAAATCAATTTATATATAACTACGTTACGACTCAAAAGTGGCCGAGTATTCAATAACGTTACGTAAAACTTTTCCAATGCCATCAAATTCAATTGTTTTTACTGCAGCTTATTGAATTTGACCATTTGGATACTAAAAAAAAGCCGAGCATATGTTCATATTACGTAAGCGCTAACGTAATTTTCATAATCAGTTACCTTAGTAAATTTGGCTTGGAAGCGAGACCATTTATTATATGCCTTGCGTCAAAAAGATTCTTACGTTGTGAGCTTACGGTGGGAAACCTGTTAAAGTAAAACTCTTGTAGTTTACGTACGTTTTTTACCAGGAAGCTACTTAGTCAACAGCTCTGCACTATTTTTATGGTATGATCTTTAAATTGTTTATTGTTTACGTCATGCGGTAACGTAACGTTGATGCAACTTCTGCTTTAAAAATTTGCTATGCTTCTGTAATCTAAAGTAAAAACAATATAGACTCTTCTTACGTTACGCGCTTACGTAACGTAAGTAAACTTAATGCAAAATTTATTGAAGTGGATATTTTGAATTTTCCATTAAGTTGGCATTTCCATACTTTGTGCCTCTTTGAGACGCACACAAAGAAAAAATATGTCAAAATAAATCTAGAGCTATAACGTAACGTGCGTAAGTGTATTTACGGGCATATGTGCATGTGTGCGTGCGTGTGTGTGTGTGTGTACTTGAATTGCCGCACATATTTTAGATGAAGGCACTTTGAAATTGGAAATGCATGCATTATTTTTTGCTAGAACGCCCCCCAAATTTATGTACGCGTCTATCTCTATATGTGACTCACTAAACCAACTGCTGTCCCCTCTTCCGCACTCCCAAAGCCATACCCTTCCAGCCAGCCTTGCCATCCTTCAGCCTGCACAATTCGCCGTCTTGGCTTGTCTTGAGCCCAGCCAGTTGCCGGAGCGGCTGAGCAGCCTTTCAAATGTCATATGAATTTTTTCGCGCTTGACTGTTGCCGATGCGCGTGTGTGTGAGTGGGCGTGTGTGTCTACGTTAACATAATTATATGTATATATGCATACCCTGTAGTCCGGGGTTGAACGAAGCACGCGCATAATCACCTTTCCCTGTGCTCTCCACTCGTGAATAGGAGAGGCGACAGCGCTTTCCCTTCTTCTAACCAGCTGAGAGGAAACACGGTGCTTGCCGACGAACCCAGCCCGCAGTCCCGAGCTACAGGGTATATAAATTTACATATGCATATATATATATATGAATTTGTGTGTTGTTATTGGTGCGCAAATTTTCGTACACTTGAAAGCAGCCAACGCAATTTGTGCCTGCGCTTGATCTTATGATAGCCCTTCCCACCCCTCTAGCTGTCTGCCACTAACTACAAGCTGGCTGTCGCTATAATTTTCGAAAAGGATTTACAATGCTAAAATTACTTCCTAAGCCATTCGACCTTGTCGTCGTTACGTACCACCGCATCAGGCACAGCCTGAGCCGCAGCCACAGCCTCAGCTCCAGCCACTGTCGCCGCCTTAGCCGCAGGAGCAGCAGCTGCCTCCTTTTATCGCGGATCCTTTTTCGCGTATGTGTGTGTGTGTGTGTGTGTCGCGTGCTTTTTCTCTAGTTCGCAACTATGCGCAAATCCTCACAACGAACTGTTTACATCTGGTGCGGATTCTGGATTGAGCCGTCTTTTTTGTACTTTTGGCCCGACGACTGGTTTGTTTGTTCCCAGCCATATGCCAATGGCCTGGCATTGGTTGCTTTGATGCCCCTTCATTTAAGCGCAAGGGTATCGTAGAAACTTGGCTTGCTTGAAATATACATAAAAACTAGATATCTGAAATGTTAATCAAGCAAACTCAGGCGCTATTTTGTAAAAATAACCTTATGGCTAACTCAGATCTTTTCGGTTTTTGGGTAATTGGAATTCTGGTTTGCAGCCTAGATAGGGGAAAATATTTAAAGCTGGCAAACTTCATGTTAAATTTGACATTAACTTTGTTTTCCTTCTCAAATTCACATGCTTGCAGGTCTGCTGCAACACTTTATTATATTGGCAGCTCAAACAATTGTAATCTTATATTGATGCATAAGATTTCGGCTTTCAGATAGTCTGTCCGTCAGGTTAATGAAGTGTCTTAAGGTCTTAACAGCTTGTTAAAGCGCTTGTTAGCTTTGACAGCAAGAGGGATCAGACAGGATTACAGGATAACTGCCAGTCGAGTACTCAAGAGTAGAGTGCGCTATTTCCTATATTTTTATTTTTGAACTTGCTTTTGGCACTTTTGCATATTTAGACTGTGTGTGCGCTAGCGTGTGTGTGCGGTCTTTGTCATCCTTAGGCTTTTTTGGCCCCTGTTCAACACTGGCTGCACGCCCACTCAACGACAGCTGCTGCCAGCATTTTACACTGCCAGCTGCAAGTTGCTGTCCCCGTTGCCTGTCGTTGCCTTTTGAACTTTAATATGCGCCTCGCTGGCGACGGCGTGTGTGTGTGTGTGTGTGTGTGTGTGTGTGTGTGTGCGATGTGTGTCTATGTGTGTGTGTGCGATGTGTGTCTATGTGTCTGTGTGCGACAAAGGACAGCTCAATTTTACAAAGGCGTTGATGTGCACACACACACACACACACACACTCACACACACACGCCCGCACACACACATGCTTTGCATAGGAAACCCTCTTAGTTGCCGGAGTAATTCCCATTTATAATTTACTGTCGTCGATTTATAAATGAGCCGATGCCATCAACGTTGCCCGCGTTACCGCTGCATGTGCCACCATTTTGGGCGCCTCAAACTTAAGTGCTTAACATAATTTTAGGCGTATTTGTGGCATTAACAGGGACAAAGGCAAACGATTGTCTCCGTGCGCCTTGGTGTGCTTGTATGTGCGTGTGTGTGTGTCTTATACACTGCGCAAAACGTTTGCCCACAAAGTGTTCACGTGAAGCCAGATAGAGCTTTGGCCGGCAGCAAAAGTACAGCACAAAGCTGCTGAAAGCTCTTTTAAGTTGCTTTGACCATGTGACCAACTCAGGAAAAGGGAACATTGCAGAGGAAAAATAGGCTAGATCTAGAGATGCAATTATAAAGAAAAAAGAAAAGCTTCTTAAAGCTCTCGTCTAGGATACTTCAGTACGTGTTTATCAAGGCGGAAATCCTTCGTTTAATGATTCGAACTAACTGCTGCTTGTCTTTAGGCTCCTGTGGCTCAAAGCTTGATTCGGCGGTGCTTTATCCCTCAATTCTGGCTTCTGTTGAATTTTGTACAGTGTGCACATTTGATAGTTCCACAGGTGCGTTATAGACAGCTCTTAAGCTCTGCACAGCTCTGACCCAGCCTGACCCTGAGCATTGGCTTAAATGTGTGCACCCGTGCCGGAGCCCCTGGGTTTGTCGCATATGTATGTGTAATTAGGAATTTATAAAGTGCAGCTTTCGTATGCAGCAGCATTTACCCAAAATCAGCAGCCATAAATCTGGGTTTAATGTGGTCTCAACATCTTGCAACCATTATTATTTGAATTAAAGCTGCAATTTTCACATGGTTATTTCAATGCAAGAATATTTTCCAATTATCCGGCTCAAGCAGAGCACTCGGACTCTCAGCTCTGCCAGATGTTAAGGTTATATACAAATAGTGTCCTATTCAACAGCTCGGTATCGCAACGTTGACTGCCACACAAAATTAACAAGTGTTACCCCAATTCCGCAAGACGTGGCTCGGGCCAAGAACAACGTATATGAATCAACATAAATAACATATATATGTTAATATATACATGTGAAAATTATACTTAAGTACAACTGCTTACCATATGCATTTGGCTGAAATGAACACTTTCAATGTGAATCTCCGTTTGCAAGTCGTGAATTGGGACTTATTTAACTTTATTTAATATATGTTTAACATTTCAAACAGCTCACTTAATTTGACTCTCTGTCAAGAGATTGATTTGATTTTCTTTAATTCCCTTTTGTGCCTTGTCCGTAAACGTTGCAGAGTTGGCGTTAAACTTTATATCTTCTTCAAATGCAACAAAACAAGCTCAAGCTTTACAGCTTTAAATGCCTTATACAGTGTTATACTTCACATTAAGTCTTTTAAAGCTTTAAGCAAAACATAAATATTGCATGATATAAAATTTTCGTGGTGCATTATGACAATTAATTGACTTCAATTCAACAACGATTCAAATGCAGCTACTGCCAACAATCGTACGGGTTTGCTATGCTAGCACACAAAACTTTCTTCGTATATTAAAGCTTTAAGTTAAAAGCTAAAACTTTTCCATAATTATTCAGAAATAGCTGCACATCTATTTTAAGCATATGCACAAAGCTTTTTGTAATTTGTTAAACTCAACGGCGTCTAGCAGGTCCTTCCCCGCTCTCTCTCTCTCTCTCTCTCTCTCTCTCTCTCTCTCTCTTTCTCGCTCTCTCTCTCATTCATTTTCCCTCTCACTTTCTCTCTCTCCTTCGCTGTGTCTCTAGTTTGAAACTTATAAAATTATGATACCCAGAAAGCAACAAATTTTAATTGCAAGAAAATTTTCGTAATTCACGCACACACAAGACAGAGACATAGATAAACTCATATGTGTAAGCCGAGGGAGGTGTGGCTGGGGCGGGCGAGCATGGGCGTAGAAAGGGGGTCCGCTGTCGGAATGGACGCAAGCTACTAATGTAGCCAAAAGTAATATGGGCGAGGGGCGTGCCTGCAGATGGAGGTAGCGCTAGGATTGTAAAATAAACCAAGACCAACAAAAATGAAAATAAAAAACAAGCCAAAAGCTTGTTTTAAGTTGTGGAAGAGTAAAAGTATGGAGAAGGGGGGGCAGCTGATTGCATGTGTGTGTTTGCATGTACGTTTGTGTGTGTGTGTGTGTGTGTGTGTAAGTTATAAATTTATTTAGCCAACGCGCGTATAGCGCATAAATTGCTGAGCGCAAGCTGCTTAAGGGTTGCCACCCCGTTCCACAGTTACATCCTAGAAATGCCAGGCGCTTTGCTCTGTGTGAAGAATTGAAATTTATTGTTATTGTAAGCCTCACACACACACACACACACACACACACGCACACAGAGAGACAGCACCTTGTGGTGTTGTTGTTGCTGCTGCTGCTGCTGAATTACCCGCAGACAAAATAATAATGTAATAATAATTTTTCCAACTCGTTAACACATGGAACGTGCGTTACACATGCACGAACTGAACTCCGACCCAGAGACCACCAAAGACCAAAGACCCAAAACCCACCTTCGAACCGAAAGCCGAACCTGAAACTGAACCGTAAACCAACCACAACCCCAACCCCTCGATCTCCGCCAGCAACCACCATTTTGACCAGCATGTGGCTGTGTAAGTAAAGCGTTTCCTAGTCGGCAAAAACAGCAGAAATCGTGTGTGGATTAGATGCATCTAGTCGAAATTAATGATGCGAACAAGGCAATGTTGCGGCAAAATGGTGAAGATAGGTATAAGAAGGAAGCGAACAATCAGGGAATTACTTGGCAAACGTAAAACAGACCAATCCAAAGTTAACGGCAAGATTCTGAAGATATGAGTAAGAAGGAAGCGAACAGTCAAGGAATTAACCGGAAAAACAAGTGGAAGTCGAGAGTGTTGAGTACCAGAAAATGCCTTGAACCTAGATCCGAGCTGACATTCCAATCGAACAGCCTACAAGAACACACAGTCCGATCATCATGAAATTTCAGATCTTAGAGGGCACCCAACTCTTTTGTAAGTGCAAGGATATATCTTTAAAGGTGAGATCTTTTAAATTTCGTTAGTTGACCAAAAAGTCAAATATTCTAAGTCTGTGTATACTAAACGGGAAGCTGCCAATTAAGGCATATCTAGCTCTTATTATCTTCGAGTTATGCTTAAGACATGTGTCTGAAGATCGATATTTATCGATATTAAGACAATGGATCGATATCGATATTAAGACAATGGATGAATCAAATGTCATGAATATATCAACTTAGCTGGTCATCCCGATCGTGAATATACATATATCCTTCATTATTTTTCCTTTCTTTTAATATGCTTCGGTTCAGGCTTAGGTTCGGCTGTTCGGAATCTAACTTATCTTAATGTTCAGTTCATGATAACTAAATTTCGGGCTTAAGCCAGTTCGGTTCAAAAAACTTGATGGAAAAATGGGCATACTTTAAAGGGATTCAGCTCATTGAATGCAACATATATGCTCATAATATCAGAAGCTATCAATTGAAATTGTTGCGCCTCTGATTAACTTAGTCTAAGAATTTAAATGAAAGGCCTCAGCACATGCGATTAAAATAAAAAATTGCAAAACAATTCCAAATCGATTCAATCCAATTTGCACAATCAGCCAACAACTTGTAATTGAAATTTAAATAACTATTTGTAAGGACTTGCCACAATCAGAGCAGAGCTCAAATGGGTATGATTTTTTGATTTAAGCTGAACTAAACGACGTGATGCTGGCCGCAATCTAAAAATATTTGATTTATTCAATGCTTGGCATTCTATGGTATAATCATTTCTCAGGCTTTGCCTTATTTCATTTTCTTTCTGGTACAAAACAAGAGCTTAACAAGGCGACCGCAGCAGCTGCCTTTCGACGTTTTTATACCCCGCTAACTATAGAAAGCAAGGGGTAGATTAGCAAGGGGTAGATTGTTGCTATGCATATAACAGGCAGAAAGAAGGAACAAGTAGCCCATAACTTTTATATATCTGCTTGATTAGGTCGACTGACTTGATTTCAGGGCTAGTTTATTTTTGTTTTTCTTAGTTTAATAAATTATCGATAAATATCGATTTTGACAAAAGGCCTTAAGCAAGCCCTTCGATTTGGTCTTAAGATCTGAAAATGTCACAAATCAAGTCAAATAGAATAGAATGTGGTTAAGTGGGGACGAAGCACAGCGGGGTGTGGGTAACTGTATGCTTGATAGGAAGCTAGAATGTTTATAGCTGAGTACGTGGTATACAATAGAGTCGGTCACTCCCGACTGAAGCACTCTTAGTTGCTTTATTTTCCTGTGCATCCATGCTTTATTCTCAGCTTTCCCTTCACTGACAGCACAAAAAACGAGAAACAAACCACAAAAAGAATAAAAATCCATTTGTAAGGCGCTTTTAGTGCAGTGGGTCGCCCGGTTGCCCGGCTGCCCGGTTGCCCGGCTGCCCGTTTGCCCGGCTGCCCGGTCGCCGGTTCGTCTGGCTGCCTGGATTGCTGGAGCTGAACTAGAATAAAATAATTGAATTCAATTTATCGGCATAAATTGTTTTAATTAAAACTGAAAAACAATGCACGGCAAATATCAAAGACACACCGAAGCTCTGATGGTCTTTGTTTATTTTGTTCCACATGAAACTTTTATAAATAATTTGATTAAATATTATTGATATAAATTAATATTAATTATAAAATGCAAATCCTGTTTCAGTTCCCAAAACTAACTCTGCTTTGGATCTTTCTAACCATTTGAAGAACTTTTTGAGATATTAGGCTCAGCAGAAAAAAAGAACGTTTTTAATTGAACTGGAAGAGGCTTTGTTTTTTTTTCTAGTAGGCATTTTCCCATTTTTTGCGTTTCCATCTAAATACTCTTAAGGTTTCTTAGGACTTTCTGGCATTAAATAAATATAATTCGGTTTATGGTGAAGGAACCACTTTCGAAACCCTTTTGGAACCACTCTTAAAGAACACGCAAACGATCACATGAACATTTATTGTCATATGTGGATGTAAACAAAAAGCTTAGAATCAATTTGATTTTCATATAATAACCTATTTCTAAATATTTAGTGTGACGATGATATAGTTAAAGGACTCGCGTCGGAGTCCTGGAGGCACTTGTTCATGTCAGGACCAAGCAAAAATTGCCGAATGCTCCGCAGAACAACAGTAAAAGCATTCGTCATTTGAGCAGAAGGCACATCGGTTAAGTTGGTTTAGTTAGAATTGAATGCTAGGAACTAGGAAATGCGTTAAAAGAATTTGAAATTTGGTGTAAAAAAAGAGGACGGAACACAAAGCACAATTGTTTGTCTGTGAACTAGTTCCTGTTTGATCTTTTGCAGTTTGCCAACACTTAAAGGCTGGCCCAAATCTGTGCAATAAGCTCGTCCGTCTGCTGTATAAAAGTTTCGAGTGGAACTATTTGCTGATCGATCGGTATCTCATCCGGTTCAATATCTACATCCATTTCTAGTTCATCCGGCTCCGAGTCCGAATTTGGCTCCGGCGTTGTCTCACGCTCCTGATCCAAGTCATCCAAATCGATGTCCTGCATCTGCGATAAGTTCGGTTGCATGGAATCGTTCACATTGTCCATAGAGTCCAGAGTATTTGAATAGAAGGAGAAGGTATACGGCGCACCGTGGCGACCCGTGCTATCGCTTTGAGAACTGGCCGATGAAGTTGCCAGATTCTCCTGGGGACGCCAATGGCTATAGAAGGAGAGCGGCACAGACTCATCCGGATATTGACGATAGTTGGGGCTATTACGCAGACCCCTGCGATAGTTAAAGTTTTCGTACGAATGGCGCCAGGCGTAACGCTCCTCTTGAGCCGTCTGGGCGGGCAGCTCGCCGACTAGCCGCCGGAATGGACGACTGAGCTCTGTCTCAAAGGTGCGATCCTCGTTATACTGCCAGGCGTTGAGATCCTCGCTGCTGCAGCTTATCTCGGAGCGTATGTCCTCAATGTCGCCATTGGTGCCGCACGAGCCAATGTCCCAATCATCGTCATCCGCCTGCGTCGGCTCATTGGCCAGATTAACCCAATCGGAATTGAGGCGTGTGGCCAGACCGGTGGCATGGGCGCGCAACTGGCGCACCATGTACGCATCGAAGGATTCATCATCCTCAAAATCGCTCTCCCAGCTCTCCTCATCGCCCTGCTCCTCCTCGTTCTCCTCCTCGCTGCTGGTTAGCGACCAGAACTGCTGCGGAAACTCCTCAAAGTCGGGTCCCAAAAATATGGAGCTGCGTATGTCCGAGTCCGAGGATGACGAATCATTATCGCACTTGATCTGCGAATCATCATAGTCATCGTAGGGCACGAATTCTGGTGTACACTCACATGGCTCGCCCTCATCCTCGGTTTCATCCTCGGTCTCGCTGCTGATCTCCTCGTCGGTCTGCAGCTCATTGGTGTCCGGCTGCTGAGACTCGTCCTCAATTTTGGCCGCCAACTGAGCCACGTTGGGCATAAACAGCTGCTCGGCAGCCTGCACGGAGCGCTGAACCCTCTCCAGCATCGCCTGCAGCGATTGGCTGGTAAAGTGTATGTCCTGGACTAGGGCCGGCAGCACGGGATTCTGCTGTGGCGCCACCCAGCCAAAGACGTTATCCAATATCCTGGCCGTGCGCATCACATAGCTGCAATAGTGCTCCACCATTCGGTATATGGCCGTTGGCTGAACGAATCCGCCGCCGACTAGAATGCGAGGCGTGGACTGCACCGGATTACGGGGCAAGTCCAGGGGACTCATTATCAGCTGTTGCAATACATTGCCACCAGCTGGATCCTGCACCAAACCCAAATTGTGTATCAATTCCGGATTCACGGTGAAATTGTGTATAGTATTCGTATAATGCTGGCCATTGTGAATGATCAAGGTGGATATACACCAAGTGGCCGGTATTGGACCCGTCTCGGGTGCTATATTTATGTGCATAACGGTGCCCGGCGCCACCTGAATGGTGAACATGCAATTCTCCGATTGACGCATCAAATTTGTGGTATCGCGCTGCATCTTCTCCAGATCGGCATCGTCCATTTGCTCGTCCTGCATGTCCAGTTTGCGATTACCCTCATCCATGCCTGTCCTCTAATCCTATATCTATATAAGTACATATGCATATATATAGACATATATATAAAAACACATATATATGTATATTAATATATGTATATGTTTATGTTCGCTTTGGTAAAGTTTCGGTGCCGCGTCTTGAGCTGTTTCAATTAGAAAACGTTATTCGCAAATTAGATTTCCAATCGAAAATTCACTTTTCAATTACATCTCAAGTACCCCCCGCAATTAATATCCGGCGTATTCCGTTCAATTAATATTGCACGCCTGCGGGCAAATGCCGATTGTTCAGCCCTCCTCGAGGGCGGCTGTCTTTTTATTAAATTTTATTCTATTTTCTTTGTCACTTACCCACCTGTTTGTAATATTTGTGGATTTTTGCACGAAAATTTATGTGCTTTAATTTTTTTCAGCTTTTTTTTTTAATTTTTTATATTTTTTTTTTTGTTTTTTGTTTTTTGGGTGGGTGGCTTAGTCACAAAATTGATGTGTTTTGTTATAAGGAATTTTCTCAAACTGTCACCTGGAACTGCTTTGTTTCTCTCGTGCAAATGAAACAAACGAGAAGCGACCCTGTCTCTCCATTCGCCTTCGCCTACTATATATCATTTTTGTGTTCTATTTCACATTCCAAATGTCAGCCGCAGCCTAATTGCCACGTTAATGGCATGAAACTAGAAGTGGGCCTACAACCCTTTACAATAAGCAATATAAGATTAGCAAATTATTGCAATTTAATTTCATTAGCTTAAGTTTCGCGAAATATGCAACAACTCGTTCAAATATTAGATTCTTGCTCTCACGCACCAAACTCGCCACATTTGCCATACATTCCATATGAGTCAAGTCTTATCAACGTCGGATTAACATTTAGTGTAGCCATTTTTTTTCTTGTTTACAAATGTTTTAAGATATTGCCAAAACGCAGATGTACGTTTGCCTCCTAAGCTGCTAAATATTATTGCATATATTCTTATATATGTATATATATAAAATATACATATATTATAACTTTGAGTCAAATTGATTTACCATATGCACTTAGTAAAGCCGCAAAAAATGTTAACAAGAACTGAGCAGCTAGCCTTTGCTTGCGTGATTTTTGCTTCAACTTAATTGGCAGCACTGGCACATGCGTTAAGTCGGCTGCGCCTGCAGTTTTCGCTTTGCCATACGAAGCTGGCTGCGCCGGAAATTCGCCTTGCACATTATGTTGGCTGCACAATTAAGCTGCCAACTGGCTTCTTGTGAGTTGAGTGGAATTAGCTGTAGAAATCGGTTTGCGTTTTTAAGCCAACCGCAACAAATAATCTTTCAGTTTCAATTTGGGCCGATTTTCGATTTAGAAAAGTCAGCCCTTGTTTTGTAGCAATTTTGTGATTGATTTCCCCAGTTTTTTGGTCGAAATCCAATCAGCCAATGCCCTCACGTCGCCGCCTGCTTGAACAAATTTCTGCATATTTGGTGCTAATGGAATTTTAACACAAATTAGTTGTATTGCTTAAATGCCAGCAAGCAATTTGGTAATATGTCAGAGCCAAAAGTTGACCTGCGGCATTTCAGTCATCGTGTGCTCGGAAATGGAAAGCAAAGGCACAAGTACCAGGGTTTTGGCAAGGTGTGGAGGGTTGGCGAAACCGCAAAACCAATTTCGTTGGCCGAGTGCTTTTTGTGCTTGAGTCGAGGACGGCAGCTGGAGTCGGAGTGGGAGTCGAAATGGGAGTCGGAGTGGTAGTCGGAGTGGGAGTCGGAGTGGGAGGCGGAGTGGAAGCTGGAGTCGAAGCTGCTGCTCTGTTGACTGTGTGCGATTGGCAATTTCTTAGCTGCGTCATCCGGCTTGCCAGATGCCACATGGCATATGCCACGGCCAGGCCGGCTAAGTGCCTATGACAACGCTTTGCGCAGCTCGTTGCACAGTTGCAACTGCTGCTGCAGGCAACATGGCTAATAAGATGGGCTGTACACACACACACACACACACACACACACACACACCCCGACAAGCTGCAATATTGGCATTAAATATTTTTACTTGACATTGCGCTGCAATAAAATCAAATCAACAGCAACAAGTGAGACAGAGACAAGACGCCATAGAGCGAGAGAGAAAGAGAGAGAGAGAGGCACAGTATCTGTGGCCAGGGCTGTCAACTCGCTAGCAATAACTATTATGCAGCCCCGCCATCCACCCCTCCCCCTTTTTGCAGCACTTCCCCATCCAGAGAAAATGAAATAATTTTGCCGCAAGGCAGCCAAAAAGGAAACGAAAGCAAAACGAACTGGAAGGCAAAGCGAAGCAGCGACCAAAGCGGAACAGGCAAAAATATTATCGAACGTGATTTATTTTATTTGCCGCCATCGCTCTTTGAGTCAAAGGAAAAATATTTGGTGAGCACTGTAAAAACAAGAGCAGCTAGCGCAGGGCCTTAGGCGCTGTCAGCATCGAGTACTGTCAGCGCCCAGCATCGAGTAGCGAGTACGATTCCATCTTCATTTTAAATAATAATGGACGACAAGTAAATGTAAATGTTTTTCTTAGCACATTTATTTCACCATTGTTTTCATAAAGTAATATGCAATAACAGTCACTGCAAAGAGCTGGTCACACTTACCAACGCAAATGTTGCAACAACGAGACGACCAAAATGCATCCATGATTGGACTCAATGTGATTGTAAGCTAGAAGCGGATGCAACGAAGCTTCGTTTCAACATAAACTGATTTCTAATAAAATAAGTATACATATATAAGTGTATAGGTATGTCAATGTACCTCTACTTACCCAAAAATTCACATACCTACTTATAACTCAATAAAAAAGTAAAGAGAAACGAAGAGCAAGAGGCGAAAGAGTATGCAAAAGTGTAAATTAAATTAAAGATAAGTAAATTTCCAACACAACTCGTTAGCATAACTCACAAAAGGCAGTGCTTGACAATCTTAGCCTTTTTTGAATTCGTGAGAATCGCATAGGAAGTCAGTAAAAAAAGGTTTGTCTGTATTTGTTGAAAGTGGAGTCTTCATGCATATATGCATATATAGATATATATGTACATATGTACCAAATATGTACTAGCATGCATACGTGCATATGTAATGAAAACTTGGCCTGTGCGTTGGCTAAAGGACAATATTTATTACCCTGCCTTGCCTGGCTCTAGTTGTTTTCTATACATGTTAAACTTAAAATTTCCACCCATCTTCCCTGCGTGCAAGCATTTAATTTTTGCCCTACTACCTTGAGCCTATATTTAACTACATCATAACTCTTGATCAGAATTTAAACCGATTGGACAGATCAGAAAATGTTGCCCATACGCTGTTCAATCCATTTTTTTGACCTTTCTAAAGTCAATGAAGCACGTATTCCTTATATCATAATTGACATGTTTAAAAAAAGGCTTAAGCACGATCAAACGAGGATTAAACTTGCGTTGTGCGGACCTTAGTCCTCAATTTTCCACCAAGCGAGATGAATAAGCCAGTGGCTTAAGATAGTGGCTTAATCTTAAATGCTTGCTGAATTTGCATGAAGCTAAGTTTAACGCAAACAGCTGATTATGCTCTATTTGCACAGCTTCTCTCAACCTAACCTCAACATATGCCGCACATAACCTCAACTGCATGTTATAAAGCAACACGAACATGTGCTAAACATAACCTAACCACACACTCACCTTCACTTAATATCTGGCTAAGCCATAATTTTACGCTTTCTGGCTGGCATATTTTAGGCCAGAATCTCGGCCAGCTTCGGGCTTTGGTTGGTTGCCACTGGGCCGACGCTTTCAACTGGAGTCCCATCCATTTGGCCCATCTATTTTGGTGGTATCTGCTGCGGCTGCTGCTGTTGCTGCTGTCCACTTACGAGACGCCTCGTTGCCTAGTTGCCTGGTTCTGGCTAATCCGAAGCATCCACGACCTGAACACTGCCAGCTGCTCTGCTCCAAATTGCATGCAAACAGTGGCATCAGCAAAGGGGAGGGGGGTGGAAAGGAACAGAAAGGCGAAACTGCAATAGGAAAAAAAAGCAATAGATAGTCTCCTTCTCTGCATACAAAAATTATGCAATGCTCGAGCTTTAAAGTAGATTACACGAATATTTTGCGCGCCGGCACAAAAGCCCACGACGGGCATTAATCACGGAAGCGACGGCTTTGGGCCAGCATCCACCGCCCTATGACCACCCCCCCTTGCCTACGCCTGGCGTCTGGCTGTATTGTATTTCTAAATAGTGTGCTACGCCCACAGGCCGGGGGTTTCTTACTGTGGATAGCGGGCAGGGCTGGTGCTAATAAATTGCCAACGTGCTGGAATGCCGGAAAACCCTTTGGGTTTTTCTCTCAGATTTTCCTCCATATTGCATTTGGGCCGCCAAGAAATTAACATAATTTTTCAATTGCCTTTTCGTTTGCCAACACGTGGGCGCCTGCATCGATGCTCCCAATAATTGTCTAGCCATTTTTTATTGGCCGCTCCGATTCCGATTTTGAAATCGAAATGCAAGCCCTTAAAGCTCTTTAAATACGCAGACAAGAAATAGCACAGAGCCTGACAATTTACATTAAGCTAAAATCGATATATATCGATTACTAAAATTGGTGATTATTGGCCCCTTAAGAAAGAATTTGTTTTGTATTTTTTTTTCCCTTTTTTTCTTTTTTTTCTCTCTCTCTCTCTCTCTCTCTTCTCTCTCTCTCTCCCTCTCTCTCTCTCTCTCCCCCTATCTCTCTCTCTCACTTTGTCTCTCATTGCTCTCTCTCTCTCTCTCTCTTCAGGCTCCTTATAACTCTCTATCCTTTTTAAGCCCTATCCCATCTCTTTTCCTGTTCCTTTTTGTTTCCCCCCCACTCTGCCTTATTTTCTTTCATCCCGTCCCTCGTTCCCGTAAATCCTCAATCTCTCCCACTTTCTCTGTTTTCCATCTTTATCTCCATATCTTTCTCAAACATACCTTTCCTCTCTCTGCCACCTAGCCATGCCTATTTTGCTCTCTCTTTCACTCTTTATCTCCATCCATCTTTCTTTCTTCCTCTCCCTCCATTACTCGTCCTCTCAACTCCACACAATATCACTCTTTCTCCCTCTCTCTCTCAATTTATCTGTTCTTATCTCATTCTTTCCCTCACTTTCTTTCTTCCTCTCCCTCGCCCCTTTCTCGTTCTCCCTTTCTCCTTCATCTGCCCACACATTAAATTGTCCGGTAAGCGACCGCATAAACATTCACAATATGGCGACGAGTCTGTCGCATAACCGCAAACTTCCGGTTAACAAACAACCAGCACACACACACACACACACACATTTACACACACGTACACACACACTTGCCCAACATTGGCTGCTTTAGTTATTTTTGTTGTTGTTGCTGCCGCTGCCGCTGCTGCGACGGGTTGTCGCGGTTTTCCTTTAGTGGTCGTAAACAATTTTTACAGCCCAAACATTTGGCTGGCGCTTTTATTATTTTTATATTTATTGTGTTTATATATTTAAAAACAAAATGGCGTGCGGCATTTTAGTTTACGCCTTACGCCATTCCATTTAATTTACTTGTCGCCGGGCGCCCTCGCTTGCCCCATGCCCCCCTCTCCAAGTACCATGCTCCAAGGCCAGCCAAGGCCTGCGGCATGCCCCAACCATTTATCACATTTCTCGGGAGAGGACCGCGGCTGCATTTGAACTGAATGCGGCTTGTTTGCGGGTGGAACAGAGGGCGGATGTGTTGTAGTCGTTGGCCATTGACCAGCTGGAGCTGCTGCCGCTGACGCTAAGTAGTTGTGGCAAGTTCTGGCCTCGACTTGCCTCAGCTCTCAGGTTTCCTGTTTGTTGATTTCATTTGCCTTTTGCGTTGAACCCATATAAAATGCGTTAAACGGGTATAAAGGCTTTGTGCAGATGTATGTAACTGGCAGATTCCACATAAAGTTAATTCCGCTCGATGTGGCCATGTCCGTCCGTCTGTCTGTCCGTCTATCTGTATGTAGGAAAGCTTCTCGGAAACTAATTACGCTAGAGTTATTTTGAACGTAAGTCCTCTTAAAGCACGCGCATATAAAACACCGATTAATCCACGAAATCGATAAAAATCGATATGCAAACTCTGTTTTTAGATCAAATCTCAGAGCTCTTAAGAGCTACAGAGCCCAACTGTGCTATAGAGGCTCTCATAGAGCTCTCGTACATTTGGCAACCTACCTCCGCTCTTAAATTCATTTGTTAGTTTATTGCTGCCTAACTTTGGCTTTAGAGTTTTGTTTCTATTTTTCAAATTACAGCCTTGGCTTTCGGTATTACCAGAACTTTTTGTGCCATAATTAATCCCGGCAGCTCGGCCCTGGGCTCAGTGTGTCTCGGAACAGAGTAGCTCGGGTCAGGATCGAACACGCCCGAACTGAAAAGTTCAAATAAGATGCAAATCTTAGTTGCCGAATTTGCCCCTCTTCGCATCGACCCCAGGCCCAACTCTTTTGCAAATCCAACTACATTAAAAAGTATTTTTCTATTACGTATTTTTTTAAATACATAGTTTTCAGTTCTACAAATAATCAACATGGTCGAAAGTATGCTTATACCCATTAAAAAGAAATTGAAGACATAAATATTAAACAAACGTTTTTCATTAAAATTCTATTTTCTAAAATATTCAGCATGTTTCTTACATCTGAAACACCGCACAATTAATAAATATGTTATTGTGGTATGGTACAGGGTATCTGTGTGCTTGGCATTCGCCACTTTTGTCCACTTTTGTCTTTTGCCGGCCTACATTTGTGAGTTATGGTCAGCAAAATGTCGTTTTCTTAGCTTGTGTACATTACTTTTGCATTGCATTCAGCTCTATTAAGCTTCTCTTTTATTGCAAAACTAAAAACTGTAACTCTTTCAATTTTACAATTCCATTTCTCAAATGGACGATAGTTTGTTGAACCCTTTTTATGGAAATCAAGCACCTTCGTTTTAAGTGCTCTAAGAATTGTCTCCTAAGAATTGTCGCCTCTTTATCAAATGTGGCACTTAAATAAATTAACTTTCAATTCTATATATTATTGTAATCTGATCTGATTTGAACACAGATCAGATTACCATATGATATATGGAATGTCCTACATATTTGAATGCGCAATAGTTTCTCCTTTAATTAAAAGTTAACTATTATCTAGAAAAGACTCAGATCATGTTCACTTCTATGTTGTGTGTGTGTGTATATAGGGTATTTGCGCTTCATTCATGTTTATCAAGCCAAATGACGTTCCGTATGGTTTCAGTTTGCAGTTCCAATTCCAGTTTCAGGACCACGACTGACGCCAGCACATTTCTAGTAGTAGAGTATTTTTATTGCTGTGCACAACATTTGCTTGGCAAATGGTGGGCAAAATGTGTTGGAGTGGGTGCCTGTGAGGGGGGTGTGGCGGCTGATAATAGAAAAATGTAAATGAGGGAAATGAGTTTGAAGGCGAGAGCAACAGCAGATAGATAAACAAAAATACGAAAATTGTCCAATTGCAGGCATCAACGTCGACTGCTAAGATGTTGACATTGCCATTTTCACCATTTCCATTTCCATTTTCATTTGCAGACTACCCAACACCCCCACCCCCACCCCAAGCCTCTCCCACTCAAGCACTCTCGCTCTCTCGCTCGCTCTCTACTATATCGATAGATTTGGTTTGCGCCCAGTTTTTAGGCTCATTTTGGCAACGCTTTCGCCCTCTTGTTGACAGCGGCAATTGCTTAAATAAATAAACAGCAGCGAGCCGCCCCCCCCCCCCCCCCCACACACCCCCAGCCTTACCCCCTCCCGCACCCAATCTAGGCACTCCTCTTGCCTTGCCTCATATTTGCAAATGAAATTTTATGCGCCAACAAAGCGAAATCAGTTCCTGAAAATTCAGCCAAACAAATGGACGCGACTAATAAATAAACTGCAGCTGCAACTGTTACTGTAACTATTCCCACACCCCTCCAACCCCCCGCCCCGCCCCGCCACCATCCCAGCGTCCACCAGTCGGTCAGTGCACCTGTTCCTGACCCTGCGGGCCACCTGCAACTGTGATTTTTGGTACTCCTCCGGAATTGTAAGCCGCTTACGTGCTCTGTAATAAACATTTTATAACAACAACAATTCCCATGGCCTTTTTTAACAATTTTTTTATTGTTTTGCTTTCAATTGTTCCGAATTTTCATTTATAAAGACCGTAAAAACCCCGGAAACCCCGTTGCGTAAATCGTTTATATTCAGTTCGATACGTTTAAATATTGGGCGTGTGTCGATTGTATGTATTTTTTTTTTTTTTTTTTTGTCAACATGAGACTCACAAAATATTAATAAATTAAATCAAAATACAGCTCCTATGTGTCCTGAGCGGGAACGAGCTGAGAGATATATAGAAGCCATAAGTTATCGCATTTTGAAGGTTGAATAGATTTATAATCATTATTTTCATTATATTTATGAAAATTAAAATATGGCATTTCAATAGAAGACAAATAAACTATCGGGTATTTGATATATGAAACCAAGTGGAACAATAACGAAATAAGAATAGAGATAATACAAAAATACGGAAGATGAGGGAATATGCCAAACATTATCAGGTAATGAGGGCACGTTTTGACCGCACAGATCATCGATAGCTTGCGCCACTTGCATGAAATCGATAAAAATCGATATCGAACTTCGGTTTTATGAGCATACCATATATCAAAGCCGTTTGCACTCTCTCATATCATATGCTTAGATTGATGCCCCGCCTCCCCCTCATCCAGATCTGATAAAATTGCCTTTTAAACGGATTAGTCTAGGGCCTTGGGTTGTACAGACAGTTAGATGCCATAAACCTATTCAAGAAAGCATTTCGCACAGCGAGGACCTTGTGGAAGAAGAAGCACGGTAATGTAAGCGTGTCCGTGTGTGTCTGTTATTTGTAGAATGTTTGTAAAAATAGCTCGAGATGGGGTGTAGGGATATCGACTATCGGCTAGTCGGGCAGTCTGGACTAAAAAACTCTTGTTCTTCTGCTTGTTTTTATTGCTGTCGCCCGAGCAGGGAAAGAGCAGACACGCACACAATCATAATATGGGGCTTACATGCACGTAGGACAACTACAACTGTCAATATTTAATTTAAGCACACGCTGTTGCACCTGTACACACAGAGCTAGATAGAAAGAGAGAGAAAGGGGGGAGCGAGAACTGGATAAAAACTGTTTGCGTTTGCATTAAGTTTGAATTATGCATTTTCATTTGAACTTCACGAACATTTTTCCGCCAACTTCTCTGGCAGCAATCGCTGGAAAGCGTCGTCGTATTTATTGAATGGCTAACGCTTATTGGCATTGCATGCTTTTAGGCTGCTTCAATCCATGGAGCGCCATGGGCCCATAACTCTCAGGTGCAGATTGCGTGGCCAAATGAAATGAAATAATGAAAACAATTTCAGTGCGCGTGCATTGAACTGCAATCGACAGGACGAAAGTACAACGGCGCAGGACTAAACAAACGGTACGCGTAGAGCCAGTACAAACTTGGAGCAAAAGACCTATTAGTTATGCTACGTGAACTTTATGGGTCTGGGGACTTTTGGCCAGACCTCAGACGCTGAGCTTGCCAGCACTGCATTAGGGCATACGAACAGTTGGGGATTACCTAATGCCAAGCAAATAACAAATAAATACTTAAAAAAGAATGAGCTTAAATAGGAAGCGCCCCACCAGGAGATACCCTGTATCCAGCTTGCGAGCAGCCGTCACAATCACTTGAACTGTCCTCTAACACATATATCTACAAAATCACATACACACACAGGCACACTTTATCTTTGAGTTACGCAAAAAAGGAAATAAAACATTTCTCAAAATCGATTATGATGTATGATTTGATGTATGATATTGGAGTTTATACATATATATGTATATATATGAAGTCTCTATCTTTGGTCGTTTCTGAGATCTACGCGATTCACAAAAACTTTCTGACAAAAATATATGATATAAGCTGGGCTCATGAAAACCAGTTCAACGAACCGAGCCAAAGGCAAGACATCAGCTTCAATCCTAAACTGAGCCACTAAACTCTTCTTTCTGACTTTAATGCTGTCCCATTTCCAGGCAGTCCTTATCCTGCACATGTACATTTCGCGTTTTGTATGAGTTAGTTGAGCGCATTTGGCTTTGGCATGATTTCCATTCAAATGTGGCCACTTTGACAGCTGACTTTTGTAGCGCACTGTTGGTCTTGGGATTTGAGGCCTTTGTCAATGTGAAACCGGGAGCTGTGCATAGATTGCAAATCGCTAACGACCAAAGACAAAGAGCCGTGACGGGTCGCTTGGTGCGCGCATATGCATATATCCATCCGGCTGTCATCGCTGGGCCGCATCCTGTGCGATTGGCAAAATGTCACGTACATGTCCAAACATGCGATAAACTACATAAATGTTGCGTTTTAAAGTCAGCAACAAGGCAGCTCCACTCAAAGGCGCTGGGCCAACTCCCCGATGTAGCGACATGATGCCAACATCCTGCCCAGCCTTTGGCCGCCAGAAGCAGCAGGTTATCCAAAAAGACGGCCAGCGCCGGAAGTACTGGCATATTCTTGAAATAGATACCGCTCCGAAAGCCACCCCTTCCCCGCTTCCCCGCTTCCCACCGACTGTATGCGTCCATCATTTGCCACGTTCTCTTACGAGCCGGCGACTGCAGCTAATGTCAACGTCAGGGCTGCTCCTTTGCCGCTTTGCCTTGCCTTCCGCCGTTGGGGGCAAGTTTCTGCCGCTTTGAGTCGTCAAATGTCTGAACTGGGCCGCAAGGGCGTGACGTCATGTCACAACAACAGCAACGACAACAACAAAATTAAAATTAAAATATGTATAAAAATATTAAGCTTGTGCCAGACGAGTCTGCTCGACTTGCAAATGCCCTGTACACAAATCGAATGCATATTGCATATCAACCTATATTTGATTATAAACAAAAATCAAGCCCTCATCTTTGACAATACACATGCATACAAGAATAAATTTAACTTATGAAATTTTAGAAAATATTTTCTACAAATTTCAGTGTTCGGTTTTCTTTTCCAATTGGCAGAAATTTTTTTTAAGGCCAGACAATTTACTGAAAAATAATCTCAGTTTGGTTTTTGAAAGGTTCACCTACCTCTCCACATGCACTGTTATCGCATTTAAATACCCTCATATGCGCTCTGCTCATATACAGGGTATCCAAATGTAGAGTAGATGATGAAAAAGTGGAAGATGTAGAGGAACTAGTAACACATTGCTTTCCATTTTCAGCACACTTGAACATGCTTCCGCACTTAGGCGTGTGCGTAGAGTGGAACTGGAACTCGAGCTCGAACTGCAGCTGGAGCTGGAGCTGGAGCTGGAAGTGGCACTGGGGTTGGCTGTGTTTCTCTCTCTGTGTGGGTGTGTGTGTGTGTGTAGCACGTTGAAGTGGTGTGAGTGACACGAGCTGGAGTCTCATACAGCCCCCGCGCACATCCCCCATCCATGTTGGCCTTATCCTTAGCCTACCACCCGCAGGCAACAGCCCATTAAGTGTGCACTTCACACGCCTACTAAGTTCATATTACTTAGTTGCGTTTTGTGATGCCCCTGCCCGCGTTTTGCCCCCCTCTTGCAGGATGGTGCACCAGCGTGTTGACGGGCTTTTGATTAGCAGCAGGGCAGAAACAAGGAACCCGGTTCGAACCCCAGCCTGATGTATAGACGTGGGGCTTGTAATTATATCCTACACTTTGTTGTATCTTATCAACTTTGAAAGCCATGTTGTCGAAGCGCTGTTAAAACATTTATGTGCCAGTTTTTTAACATTAATCAACCCACCTCGCCCCAAACTCATATTAAGCAAATACCGCAACAGATTGGGCAAGTATTTAAAAGCCATTTTTAAAGGAATGATAAAAATAAGGCTTCGTTAAGGTCTCAGATATGATTTTGACCATTCAAAATCAATTTTGAAACCATTTTCTAATCAGTTCGAATCCCAGGATTGGGACGTTTTCAAGATAAACCCATTCGCATTTCCAGCTACCGCTGCAACTTCGGATTCCTTCGGAATTCTAAAAGGCCGCCAACCCTCTAACGCTTCAACCCCCCGCCCCTACCCCGAAGCAAGCCATTGCTATGTTTAAGCATTGTTACCCAAAACTTGTTCTACTTGCGAGTTGCATGTTTAAAAATTAACATCAAACCATAATCGATTTAGTTTGTTTTTCAGAGCCCAAAAGCTGCAGCCCATAAGACCCAAATAAACAACCACCCCCCCCCCCCCTCAACACCTACCCTCTCAAGGGGCAAAAGCTGCAAATTTAATTACGCCCCAGCGAATGAGAAGAAGAAACGTACTAGACACAGTCACAGACACAGCAGCCGAAAGCAAGGCTGGGCAACAAGGTGGCTGGGCGGGGGCAGCAGGTGTGTTAGGTGGGTTGGGTGGGTCGGTTGGTCCAGTTGCTGCGGTGGTGCGTTGGCCACTGTAGCCAAGAAACGCCACATTTTCAAACATTCACGAAATGCTTTTAATTGTGCACTTAAGGCTCGTAAAATGTGATTTAATAGTCTTATTCTTGTGGAAGGGGGCAGCCGGAATACCTGAGGGCTGCCTGACGGGCTGGCCTGACGGAGGCACCTGACCGGAGCTGCTTTGCCGGCCGATGTCCTAGTTGTTTGGCTTTGTAGCGCAAACGGAAGTGGAGCACGTTATAAGTTGGTCGCGCAGTTTTCCTACTAAACCGTAAGCGCCTGACAGACCAATTTGAGGCGACAATCCACCTGCCGCCCTTTGGGCGTCGAACTTAACTTTCGGGGGAAACAAATGCCAATTGTTTTCCATTTAGCTGTGGACTTGTTTCTTCGATGGGGTCGCTGTGCTGGCCAGTTAAAATCTGTAGAAAATTCAACTGGCACACACTCGTGATCTCGCCGCCAAGTCTCAAAGCAATTTAAAGTGAAAAAGGGGTATATTGGTTTCAAGCTGAGAACACAAATGTTTTTGTCGTACATTATGAAATGCTCTCCTAACTAAACTGTTATTTGGGTGAGATCTACGATAGATATAACCCGAATGAGTTACGGGGCTTTCCCGTTTACATTCCCCATCTTTTCACGTATTTGGAAATTGAATCACCAATTTCTTTATCCTCAACCTATAAACGTTTTATGAAATTGTATGAAACAGACAGATGAAAACGTCTGCCATAAAGTATATTTATTCTTGAGCATTATCAACATCTGCTTGGATCTAGGCATGTCCGTCCGTCCATCCGTGCACGCCTTTCTCGAGGACCATGCGAGCTAGCACATTAAAAATGTAGAGCCTAATCATTTTAAAGGAATCAAAGTGCAGACAACATAGCTATTAAAGATTGCTCATTATGTACTTTATAAAAGGTTTTGATTTTTCTTTGGTTCGTTTTTTCTTGAAAAATTTTACAGTTGTCCAATAACGATTTGCGCCTTAGACTAAATGTCCTACCAACTATTATTCCTTCAGCATGAAATTGGGAATTGCTTCTTATACCCTTAAAGAGTGTGTCAGCATTAAGAAATCCCATCAAATCAAGGAGCTTTAAATTCGACCTTGGCTAGTCTGTGGATCCACAATCAACGTCAGAGTCCAAAGTTCTTCAATACCAATTTTAAATCTCAACCGAACTAAAAATCTCACCGCCTGCTGCTGGCATTCAGTAATGTCTGTTCCTGTAGCTTGTGGAACTATTGGTGCGAGTCCTGCGATCGGTGCCACAAGGCGGAGGCGTCACGTCCTCCACCAGCGAATAGAGATCGTTTTCCCGCTGCACAAAGCCATGCAGCCAGGCAGCTGTCAGTGTATTGTCCACGGGCAGACGCACATCGACAATCGATCTATCCGTCATCTCGGCCACATATTCCACCACTTCTTCGAGGGCCATTGGGCGCCGGAACTCCATAAAAGCCTCTAGTATTAGATCCCCATAGCGATATCTTGACATGCCCAAACTTCAACAGCTGAATACAATTCAATTTCAACGGAGCTGTCCGAAATTTTAAGACTACACAAACGATTTTTTTGTTAGTTCAGTTTTAGATTCATGAGCTGCCTAGAGCTAAACAAATCTGGAGAGTGTTCTCTATTTAAGACTCCAAATGGAATTCGTATGAAGAGCTTTGAAAATAAGTTTGAAGCCAAAATTCCAAAAAGTGTTCAAGATATTGAAATTTTGATTCTATGCAGTACGCATTTCTTACATACATTAATAATACCCTCGGAAAAGAATTTTGCTCCGAGATAGTTACCTGCTTTTTGGCTATTTACCTGACTGAGCTTAGCGACAATTACACAAGCCGCGCCCCTCCCCCTTGACAGGGCCGTAGAGCACTTGGTTTTTTTGGTGGGGGGATGATGGGGCAGGGGAGGGGTTAGTCTACTGGGGCCCGTTAGACACAGTGAGACTCAAATGTTTATGCTCACGATTATTTGTTGTCGCTTTTCGTTTTCTTTTGGACTCTCGCTTGGCTGAGTGGGTGGACTGTGGGGTGGGGCGGAAAGTGGGAGGTGGGCAGGTGGGGCGTGTGTTTGGCATGCACCCACACCACGCCGCTAGATGGCGCTGGGCGATTATTCCGTTAACATTTACAGCGACTGCAGTTAAATTGGAGCATTACGCCATTTTGGACATTTTGGGCAATGTTTGCCCATTGGCCTATTTAAGCTGGCCATATTGTTGTTGTTGCTCCCTCTCTCTCTCTCTCTCTCTGGTCGGGTATTATAAGTTTCTCACGCAACATGTAACGCACAGACAAACAGAGTATATCTGCATCCCCAAACAGGAGTACATATTTCCTCGATTAGTGTTAGCATACAAGCCGATATATCCGACTAGTCTCCCAGTTTTAAAACTAATTTGAGGAAAGTTTGGATAAGTCCGTTTTTGCTTGTTAATAGCCCGTATATTGAAGTCAGCTGCATCGCAGCACTTTATCATATAGCTGCCATAGGAATAATCGGTTGAAAACTAACTAAACCAAAATCTTATCAATTATGTATCGGCCTACTATACTATACTAATTTAGATATACTACTTTGTTAGAAAAATCGATTAGAAATTTTTTAAATAATAAAGTTCTGAGAGACAAATCGGTCATAGATCTCTTTTGGTAAGGAAATCTTTTCTGTTTACCAAGATAGGTTAACAAATCTTTACCCTAATGCGCTTTACTATACTCTATAAGAATCGGTCATAACTGCTTACAAACGATTAAAGTCCTTCCCATATCGGTCTACTAAATGTTATTTGTATGATAATCTTTGATACAGAAATCGATCATAAAGCCCAGAAGCTTTCCTACGCTCCTACTTATCTGCAGGACTATGTCAATCGAAAAGAATAATATCAAATAGCTTTGCTTCGGAGCGCCATGTCTGTAAGGGTATTCAATCTTCAGTGTACTGCAGATAGCCGCTCTTTGTTGCTCTTGCTGCTGTTGCCCGTTCTGTGCGCCCTGATTGCCATTTGCAGGCACACTTTAAGATTTGTCATTTGCGATAAGCCAAAAAGCGTTTTAAGTTTTCGGCTTAAAGATGTTTCCCACATCGGTTGGAGCTACCTGCTTTTGGGGCTGGCCTCTTGAGCTGCACTTGGTTTTCATGTAATTGAAAATTTGCTTAGCCGTCCGATAGTAATTGGCTCTGACACACACACACACACACACACACACACACACACACACACACACACACACACACACTCACACACACACGCACACTAACACACGCACACAACTGCATGCTAAACTGTTTTGAAAATTGCTTTTAATATGCTAAAGTTTTGCTTATAGCATAACACAGCAAATGAAATAAACGCACGCAATTTGCATTGCCGTCGTTAAAGCTAAGTTAAGATGCCATCCCAAAAGCTGGCATACCAGAAAGTTCCAATATGCCCGGTTGGATATAATTTTTGAAACAATTTCTTTAGCTTATTAAACAAACAAATGTTTAATTTGTTAAAAATGTACGAGAAAGCATAACAAAACGTGTTGGACTTAAATTTATAAGGACTTTGAGGACGATCCTTTAGCAGGTTACACTAATAAAATTTTTCTGACTCTATTCATGTCTATGCTAAACAAATTTAAGAAAAATCAGAACCCAACCCAAATATGAAAAGATTACAAAATAAGTAAATATACTTTCGTAATGTTGATTTCCCTTCTTTTTTCTTGGAATCAGCTTAGCTGAAAATGATATTGCATACTTTTGAGGTCGTCTTAAGAAACTCTACCCCAAGAATCTTGCTCCTTACAATTTCCAGTGCAACTGAAAATGTTTGTTAATTAATAACAGTTTTGGCGAAGATATTTCGTTTTTGTTGTTGCTCTCCGATTATTTGTGACTAATTTCGATTTAGGCCCTGCAAGCAGTTTGAGCCTTCATCTGGAACCAGCTGCAGGCAGCAGGCCATTCCTATAGAAAAGCATTGAATAGATAAGTGCATGGGCCGTTCGATAAGTAATCGCTCAAAGTGCCAGCTCTAGAGCGCAAGGATGCCAAGCAGTTATCGCTTATCGATAATGTTATCGAAATCGCTTTGCAATGGTTTGAAAATTTGAGAATTACATCAATCTACATAGATTGTATGCGATAGTATATCATTAGTATATACTATATCTCAGCATATGTATGTATCTATATGTAATCCAAGACCTTTGTTGGCATAAAAAGGAGGAGGTGATTCCTTCTGCTACTTACAAGCATTTACACGAAACCCGTTTTCGCTTCCGCAAAGGATCTGTACATATATTCGGCATATATCTGACAGAGAATCAACGGAATGCATCCGAGGTCTAATTAGTTGATATGTGGATTACTTTTGGAGCGGCCCTGGCGTTGGAAACGGTATGTTGCCCATGAAATATGTCAAATCGCTCAACAATTTGCGTCTCTCTAATGAATTTGAGCCCCAAAAATCGATTGGCAGACATCTCTTCAAGCCAACCCACCCCCCTCCCCCCCCCCCTGGACTGCCTGCCTGACAAATGGGCGCTCGGCTTTGACTTTGACTAATGGAATTCCATGGGCTCAGAGGATGTGCAATAAAATAATTGCATGCCATGCACTAATTTAAGTGAGAATCAACAGCTATTCGCCTTCAATTTGCCAAAGGCCCCTCAACCCTCAACCTGCCCTCTTCCTGCCCAGCCCCTCATCCATTTTGCCCAATATGTCTTTGCCGCATTTTGTGTCAATTAAAATCTTGAGTTAAAATGCATTTAAAATATTTTGATGCGATTTAATGATTCTCTCTCTCTCTCTCTCTCTCTCTCTCTCTCTCTCTCTCTTTCTCTGTCTCTCTCTCTCCATCTTTGTCTACGCTTCGAATTCAATATTATTCTATTCACATTTGCTTATAATTACAGTGAACCTGCTTATCTTTTGTGGTTGCCGCAACTTAATTCGTTTGTCAATGAGATGCGTTTGTTTATTGAATTTAATTTCGTAAATTCCTTGGACAATTAAATTCCTTCGAATACTCAAGGATCTAGCTATTTAAGCCTCAAGCAAAGAACAGCGTAAAACAGTTCAATTTTAAAGCAACAAGTCGGCATTGTCCGACTAGCAGATGCCCTGTAATACCCTGAAACAAACATAAGGCCAATAGGCGGAGTTACAGAAAATCTGATATACTCTCTATAGTCGTGAGTCTAGTCCGTGGGCTCTACATTTGCGTTCAATAGCTTCTAAAAGCATCGAGTATATCGATGTATATCGATTTCATGAATACGCGGCAAGTTATCGATGATTTGAATCAAAAGTTATATCCGCTGCTAAGAAGCAGCTAGATTCAAGTCATTCATTTCAGGTCTCTAGCACTTAGAGTTTTCGAGATCGAGGACGCGACTCTATCGACTCGACTGTTGATGCTGCTTAGGACTATATGTGTGTAGCATATATACTTTGATGCTTCCTTCTTTCTCCTACCCGTCACATACACTTTCTTATTCATTTTAAAACAAGTTCAGGTCATAGGAGTTAGGGTATATGAGTGAGCAAGGCAAATCAGCGATTGCATTTTGCATTTGCGCCCAAAGGACTCGAAACAAAATGTCCAAATCAAAGACCTCATTCCGAATTCTGTTTGCCCTTGGGCCATGTTGATGGGACCGCTGATGCAGTATGGGAAGGGTAGTGGGCGCAGAGGGGTCTAGCCGAATAGTGCAACTGCTTTGCAGTTGTTCTCAATTGACGATTGTTGTGACCAAGCGCCCCAAAATGAAGCGCATTGTGCCCGTGGCAAATGGTTTGCAATGGCTTTCAAACAAAAGGAACCACTGACTAACCAAGTTCCAAAGCGAATGGGACGCTGAGGGGCGGGCGAGGGCGGTTGGGCGATCGGGCAAACCCGATTCAGATGCGGCCATTAACATTCGCATTCGCAATCGCATCCCAAATGCACGAAAAACAAGCCAAGAAATCAGTCCAAAACGTTCGCACTGCAAAATGTTGTTTTAATTGCGTTTCACTTCGGGCCAGTTGTTTGTTTCGACCATCGCGACGGTTACGCGGGGTGGCCACTCGGCTAGGGGAGGGGGAGGCTGCAAAGCGCAGCCAATTGGCAAAAATGCTTTGACATTGGGCCCACGGCTACAAGTCCATTGGCATCCGCCAATAGCAACAATAACAACAACAACAACATTTACGTTGAATATTTTGCAACCACACACACACACACACACACACAGGATTATACGACCTATTTGATACACATTCCTTAGGAACAACAGACATACACTCAGCGAAAAACTAAACTTTAAATGCTTATTTGTTTGGCATAGAATTTGGCAGTCTGCTTTTGGGATCGGGCACGTGAAAATTCAGCTTCGCGAACCTAAGTCAGGGAGCCGCGAGTTGAACCAGCGACCTTTCTTTTACACCATCTAGAGTCTGAACTTAAAAGCTAGTTTGGTAAGCAATACTTTTGTAAAGTTTACTTTAGAAAAACAGCCGGACTAAATTGGGATATTTTCAAGATAAACTAAGACTCCTGTTTTTTATCAAGAAATCTATTCGTAACGAACCAATTCCGAGCTTCATAAGCATAAGCATACAAAGTCTTTTATCGATATCGAGTTAGAGTATAATATAGAGTCTGCTTTAAAGGGTATTTAAATTTCGAGATACCTTGTGTTAAATTCCACACACAAACGTGGAAAATTAGCGGAAAACAATTGTCTACAAATCTCTCGCTTAACCATTTCATCCGCTTCAAGCTTACATTCAATTGATAGTCATAAAAAAAGTCATTTGACACGTTTTTCACACGTTTCGCAAAATGAATCCCCTGAGTGAAAAGAGGGGCGTCAGATTCGTGGATTCATCCCTATCGCTTTCAACTTATTTTCAAAAATCTTATGATAAAAACATTCACAATTTGCATTGAACTAAATACAGTTTTAATGTCGCTGCTCGAGCTGAGGAAAGGTCAAATGTTATGCTCGCATCGCAATGCCCGTTTGTCGAGTGTATCAAATAGAAAATTGACTGCATCATTTGCAGCCTCAAATTGCCGCGCTTAGCGGCTGCTTTCAATTGGTGTTCACATTTGCATTCACATTCGAATTTGGGCATTGCCATTCGCTTTCCCATTCGTAATCGCATTCATCACTTGAATACGCCGCACTCGAAAATATGCAATCGACTTTTCGGGTATTCATTGAGCGCACTTTGTGGTCACCGCGCTAAACTGGGCTAAACTGAAGCAGTACGCGCGACCATTTGATACCCTGTAGAAAGGTCCTAAATAGACTAGAAGGAGGTCTTAGCGGGACAAGGTATGTTGCCCTCTTGTTTTTTACAATTGAATTGAAGAAAACAAAACATAATGATATGATATGTTATAATAATATTTCTGTAAAAAAGAATGTCTCAAAATGCAATATGCAAAGATGATGCAGCATCAATCTGTAGACTAAAGCATGACCAGAATGCCCTCATTCATCAAATCAGTGAAGTTTTAGCAGAGTTATGAAAGATTAAAACTTGGTATAAAGAATTCACTAGAGACTTTGAAAGTCCCTACATTTTCTTCTAACTATTGGCAAGACTCTTGAACCGAAATATGTGTTTGTCAATATGCGTAGACTTTTGATGTACGATCAACCTATAGAACAACACATTTCAAATATGCCCCCATTCATAAAAATCGGTTACATTTTGGCAAAGTTGTAATTTAATTCAAGAGAAACTCGCATTTTCATTTCATCTTTGATTTGTTTAAGAATACAATTTGATTAATATTTAAACTTTCTTATGGATAAATAAGGAACAGAAGATAAAGTAGAAAATATGATGCTTTAAACAGAAATAAACAGTGTTCTGATAATAAATTAGACTTATGAATACCCTAACTCAACCTTCATGAAAGATGTTCTAAGTTGTAAGTTTCTTCAAGCATAAGGAACATGTGAAATAAATTATACTTGAAGATTTAAAATATTAAAAAAAATACGAATAAATAAACAAATTAGAGAAAATTGTGCTCTTTAAACAACTGACAGCCGGGTATGCACCTTATAATGTAGATATGCAATTTCCAAAGGCAACAGGCTTTGAAAATACTTTTTACACCAATACATATATATATATATCATAGCAGCTTATACTATAAATCGGCAATAATAGTTTATGGTTAAATATAGATAAATATGAGAAATGAAAAAAAAAAACTACACGGCATTTGCAAATGGAAAGCTGCTGAAACAGGCGGCGTCTGGGGAGATCGTTGGCTGCCTCGCTGGCAGATGGCTGGAGCAGGAGTTGGGAGCAGGCACAGCGCGGCATTAAAAATGTATTGGAATTGATTTTGCTGTCGCTGTCGAGCTGAACATCTCCCAGGTGGTTGGCTGTCCTCGCCGGTGGTCAACAGCGCATTCAGCTGCAGCGCCCGTTTATCCAGTGTCCGCTGACTGTTCCCCATGCGCGCGTATTGTCATCAAAGTAAATGGAAGGATGTCTGCTTTTTTGTTTAATATAAATATCAGCCTGCTGCTCCTCAGTCGGGCATTGCCTTCTCCGCCAGGAAGCAGTTGTTTCTCCGCCTGTTTGTTCTACAGCTGCTCCTCCATGACCTTCTTCTCCTGCGTCTGCTCAGCGCCTGCCGCGTCTGGCCTCGCCGGCAGCCTTGCGGAAACGATTGTGTGCACCACTACCAAATTGTTTGCTAGCCGCCAGCAGCGCCGAGGAGCCGGCAACCTCATCCTTTTCTGGCAAATGCGCCACATGCAGTATATCCCAGAGCAGTTTGCCGCACTCCTGTGACTGCAGTAGCTCGGCCAGCTCCGTTTGGCTGCGCTGCAGCAGCTGACGCAGGCTGCCGCCCTTGCGGAGCACACCGTGCACATTGCGCGTATGGATGCCGGGCAGACGCAACAGAAAGTCATATATGGCACTGTTATACTGCAATTGATCGCCGGCTGCTGCGGCGCCGCCAGACTCATCGCTGCCCAAGGCGGCGGCCACCTGGGCGTCCGGCTCCGGCTTGCCCAGTTTGAGCTCCTCGAACAGCTGAGCCGTGGCATACGGACTGGGAGACCAGATCAGACGCAGCCTGGGAAAATGAAGTGTGAGCAGCTGCAGCTTCTGCATAATGTCCGCATTGGTCGCCGTCGTCTGCTGGGAGAGCATAAACTTGCCCTGCAAGTGGAACGGACGATTCTGATCGAACTCAATAAGCAGTATGGGCTTCGCATAGTAGCGCTGCATTTGCACACACTGATTGTAGAGGCGGCCCGAGTTCAGGGATCCAATTAAATCCGATATGGATTTGCGCTCCACACACACATCCGGCGTCAGAATGTAATCGCCAATGGTGATTGTCACGGGCAGCACTTCCAAGCCGCGACGATGGATTAGGCAGGGCAAATCCGACCGAAATTCACGCATGTCCACAATCACTTTCGGTGTTACGCGGGCGCTGGTCAATGCCACGCCCATTGCGGCGCCCTGTCGTGTTTTGGCATTTGCAGACTCCTCATCGTCGTAACATTTGTAGAGCACAAATGCTTCATCCGTTTTGCCATCCTGGTACTCGGGTATGACCATTTTCTGTGAATGTGAATGGCATTTGAATGACGATGTTAGAAGTTCCACAATAACTCGCACAACTAATCGCTAGCTTGACTAGCAGATACCCTGGACACAAAGTTGGCGATCAAATCGCAACACTCGTATATTCTGCTGCCTTGGGAAGGATAGGTTGCCAATTCTTTAACCTTCTCGACTTTCTGACTTTGAAGAACTTTTTGGAGATTTGGATTTGGAGATGTACAACTGTATGCATGTGTAAGTTTGTATGTATGTGTAAGTTTGTATATATGCATGAATGTATGTATGTATGCATGTCTTTATGTATGCACGCACGTATATATCCTTTTTCACCAAACGACAACAAACTTTGATTTCTGCTGCGCTGCAAATTAAAAAAAGCCTTTTTACTAGTCGCCCCCCTACTCGATTCTCAGAAATTCAATTAAGGATTGCTGGTTTCATGCCTCAACTAGTGTGCTTTTTGTTTGTTTTGTTTTGGTATGTATGCATGTATGTATGTACATGTATGTATGTATGTATGCATGTTGATATGTACAAATGTGAGTGCCTATGTGTGTATGTGTGCATTCGATTTTCGTGTACTCAAAGTCTTTCAGGTTTTTAAGCTCTAAATACAAATATGGTAGTTATACTAACATGACGATCTAATCAGCTTTATCTCACATACCTACTCTCCATCTCTTTGCCTCCCTCGCGCTCATTGTCTTCCCCTTCCCTGACCACTACTTCCACAGTTTCTCTGTCTCCTACTAATAGATGGTAACTACATATATATCTTGATATATTAATAGAAATATATGCTAAGGCAATTCGGACCTGGGCATAGGGGATTTTCCAGCTTACGATTGAGAATCATATAACAAGGCCCTTTGGGCTTCACTCACGCTCTTCGTATCGATGATGAGCTCAAAGGCGGACTTCTCACGCCGCAGACTCGTCAGATAGGATTGTTCCTCGACGGTGCGCGCATGGATTAGAAAATAGATTTTCATGCGTTCGCCGGGCGGGTGACGGCGTCGCGCCTCAAACACCTCCAGCTGGCGTATGGCAGTCACATTCGTGTTGTACATGATCACATAGTGGGGCTGAAGCTGGTCGAGCATATGCTCCACGGCCATGGCGCCCTCGCGCTCCGTCTTGAACGTTTGCAGGCAAATCTTGGGCTGCATGTTGGCGGCCAGCGCAGCAGACACATCGAACTGCTCCAGTTCGGGTATGATCTCAAAAATGGAAGCATTCGGATCGGCATCGCTGGCCTGCATGGGCTGCGTCATGGTGAGCATGTAGCTCTCCTCGAACAACTGCTGCTGCAGTTGAGCCTCTGCATCCTCCGCTTCGTTCAGCAGCTGGGCAAGTTCATCCACAGCTGTATCCGCTGCCCCTGGCTGCACAGCAGCCACAGTTGGCGTCGGCTTTGGCTTGGCATCTGCCTTGGCTGCCGCCTCTGCCATGGCCGTTGTTTGACTCTCCTGGCCAAAGTTATCGCTGAGCTTGCCGACGAGCACCTCGTGTCGCATGGCCTGCTGCAGCAGGAAGCGTGCACTGCCCTGCGTCAAGTACTGCTTCAGCTGATAGCATGTGCGCGCATCTTGGCACAGTATCAACACCTTGGGCGGCTCCAAGCGATCGGCGCCACGACGACGTTGCATATCGCCAGGTATATCTTGGGTGAGCAGCTCGCTTAGCGCCTGCCATTTGGGACATGCCTCCGGTTCGAATTCTGCGCATGGAAATTGTAAATGTATGAAATTTGATACCCCTCCTCCTCACGACGATCGACTCACCATTTTGTGCATTGTAAACACGCTGCTTGGAGAGCATGAAAATCTGTTCAGCTGCATCCAGCAGCGTCCAGCCGGAATTGCTGATGGCGTACTCCGTGCCGCGATAGCGTTTAATCAAAGCATAGGAGCTTACTGCATCATGGTACATGGTGGATCTAGGTAAGAGAAATATGTTAGACAGATACTCCAGCTGATTGACTGATTGATTGACCGAGTGACTGATCAACGAAATAAAGTATCTGCCCAGACAAAATAATCCTATAATACACTATACCCACATCATAAGACTGCGCAGTATCTTGAGATCGGCCACAATGAGCTTCGTTTGCGAATTGAGCTGATGCCAAATGCAGTCCAGCTGTGCCTGGAGTATCTTGTGAAACTTTTTGGTCACACAATTCTCCACGGTGACCGCCTCCATGTCGACTGTGCGATTGATGCGTTTGATTTCGCGCACCAGAAAGTTCATAATGTCCAAAATGTGCGTTTGTATGGAGCACATGCGAGTGCTGAGGGGCACATGCAGCTCAATAGTTTGCGCCTGCCACGGATGCAGTGCAGCACGGACGGTGGCATGAAATCTGGGCCAAATATACAATTGTTTCACAAATAGATTGCGCATGGTGCGCTCAATGTGCGCATAGCCAATGGTGAATGCCTCCGGGCTGCACGAGAAGGCCTTGATGAAGCCCGTCTTGTTCCGCTGGCGATATAAACGCAATGCGAACGCTTCCTGACAGCTCTCGATGATGGTGTGTGCGCGCAGCACAATGATGCCCGTGATTAGCTCAATGGGTATGCGCTGCTTGAGCAGATCGACCACAAGAATGCGCGTGGAGATAAACTGTATACCGCCCTCCAGATAGACGCGTTCACTGCAATAACAAAGGAAGCGTTTAAGGATTGAAACTGCCTGCTCTAGGAAGGCACACTGCGCTATCTACCGCTCTGTGGCTGTGTTGGCCACCTCGTGCACATATTTGGCATCCAGCTTGGACTTGTAGTACTGCTCCTCCCAGTCGGCGCAATTAATGACCAGCAACAGATTGCCCGCATCACTATAGACCTTTAATATGTTTAGTAGCACGCGCTCGTAGCTGAGACCTCTGGAATTTGTTTGATTTGGGGGTTTTAGGCTTGTGCCCAATTGGTCAGTAGCCCGCTTACTTGGCAGACACCAGCAGCCCATCGTCGTGCACCAGATCCAGAAACATTTGCTTTTCATACTCCAGCAGCTGCACATCTTTGCGCATCAGATATTCCTCGGCTGTAACCAGATTGGCCAAATCCTCATCCGCCAAATTGTCACAGGACTCGGGCAATGCAGTTGTTGCAGGCGCAGCGGCTGGCATCGCATCTGTTTCAGCCGCCGCCGCATCGGGCTCCACATCTGCCTCCACTTCTGCTACTTTTCCAATCGTTGCTTCTGCCTCTGAATCCGACATGGCGCAATAATTTCACAAGTAAACAAAACAAAAAGCCGGCATGTGCATATCGATAATGCGAATGCGTACGATATGCAACTGTGAAAGTTATCGATAAAGATATTTAGCAGCCAATACACGTTACAATCGCTGGACGGCGCAACAGTGTGTCGCAGATTCTACACTCAAACATACATACATATGTATATCTTTGAGTTGTTCAGATATTAAAAAGTTTACTTTTTGAGATTTTGGCATATTTTAAACGTATTGATACAAGATACAAGAACTTATCGCTTAGGGATTTTATTCCATTTCAGTCTGAAATTTATTAACCTGCATTTCAAATAACCTCAAAAAGTAAAGTCTAAGAAAATTATTCGAATTTTTGCAATCTTTTTGTTTTTCATAAAACGCATGAAGTATGCGGATTCTACTAATTAGACAATTTTGAATACTGGATATTCTAACCTGTCAGACATTGCAATGATCTCTATGTAAAATTACAATCATCATCTGTTGTACAACTAGAACTGTGACGTGTTTTGTTTATGTTTTCAAACTCCATCGATAGATCGGGTTAAAATATCGATTTGTTGACAATTTAATTCAACCGGCCGCACAAGCACGTGCCAAGGCGCTCAACAAGATTCTGCCGTAGTATCTTTTATAAATTCAAGCTATTCGTGTCGACTTAAGAAATTAAAAAAAAGAATGGCGGACGAGGTATCAGCGTATGCCGCCTACAGCAAAACGCTGCCGAAAAAGCAAGCACCAAAGAGGCTAGGAAAACGTTTGCCAAAGAAGACAGCAAAGCAAACGCCCAAGACACTAGCAAAGCGTTTGGCAAAGAGGACAGCAAAGCGTGCATTTGGGGATAAAGCAAATGGGCAAAATAACGGTGCTGCATTCAAAGCACAAAATGGCGTGCAAACGAAGCCGAAAGCTAAGAAACTGGGCACACCCGACAACGCCAGCGCCGGTGGCAGACGCATTGACAGCATCAGCGACAGCATCCCCTGCAACGGCGTGAACAGCATCAACAACAAACACAACGTGCCGAGCAAGAACAACAACAACAACATGCCGTCCAAGAAGAACAAAGGCAGGAGATCCGATGTGTCCAATACAGAGCAAAGTGAGTCTCTGGATGATACAGTTAGCTTGGCTAGAAAGATGGCCGACTATTTAAATGAGTGCGGCGAGCAAAATTGTGGCTCTGATGATGACAGCAGCGGCGGTAGCTACGAAGAATACGACAGCAGCGACAAGGATGACGATATGAGCGAGAACGGTAGTGCAAGTGAAAGCGAAAGCTGCAGCGAGGACTATGATAAAAGTAGCGACAGCGATAGCGACAATGAGTGCGGCGACGGCGACGGAGACAGCGACTGCGACAGCGAAGGCAGCAGTGCCTGGGAGGGCGAAAGCGACGATCAGTTTAGCGAGGAATACACGCTGAATAGCCACGCCAATAGCAGCAGCAGCAACGCCAACAGCAGCAGCAACAACAACAACAACAACAACAACGACAGCAGCAGCAGCAGCAGCGCCAGCTCTCCCGAGGCTCCAGTTATGCCTGCTGACAGCAGACGTAAGGCAACCAAACGCAGCGAGCATTTGGCCAGCAATGCCGATGCCAGCGATTTCATAGATAGCAACAACAACAATAAAAACACGCCTCCAGCTGCCAAGCAGCAGAAGCTTCAGATGCAGCAAAAACTGAAACAAAAGCAACTGGAGAAACAGGAGAAACGCGCAAGCGTCGCTGCGCAGCGCGAAACTGTGGCGCCCTTCTGTCCGCTGCAGCGTACAGCAACATATGCCAAATCGTGCCCGCTGCCGAACAAGGAGGCGGCCAAGCCGGGCCCCAAATCGTGCCCGCTGCCCAGCAAGGCAGCGCCGTCAGCAAATAATAACAACAACAAAATGGCGCCAAACAAGATGGCGGCCAAGTCGTGCGCCCTGCCGCCCAAGAACGAAAGGGCGGCACAACAAAAACGCGATGAGCCACAAGAGCGGCAACATCAGCCAAAAGGTAGACGCAGCGAAAGTCAGGTGCCACAGCCACAGGTGCATCTGCAGGACAGCATTGAGGAGGGCAAACGTATGCTGCACTGGCTGATAAATCCGATGACATCCGATGATTTCTTCACCCAATATTGGGAGCGCAATGCCTGCCAAGTGAAACGCAAGCAACCAAATTATTTCTCACAGCTTATCTCGTTTAAGTTAATTGACGAAATGCTGATAAGCAATCATCTGGAGTTCACCACCAACATCGATGTGACCACCTATAAGAATGGGGTGCGCGAGACCCATAATCCGGACGGACGCGCCATGCCGCCGACCGTGTGGGGCTTCTATGGCGATGGCTGCAGCATTCGCATCCTTAACCCGAGCACGTATTTGATTAAGTTACGTCAGCTGTGCGCCATGATGCAGGAGTTCTTCCATTGTCTGGTCGGAGCCAATGTCTATTTGACGCCACCGAATAGCCAAGGATTTGCGCCCCATTACGATGATATCGAGGCGTTTGTGCTGCAGGTGGAGGGACGTAAACGCTGGCGTTTATATTCACCGCTGCATCCGTCCGATGTCCTGGCACGCAACTCCTCCGGCAATTATAGCCAGGAGCAGCTGGGTGAACCGCTCTTCGACGCTGTACTGGAACCGGGCGATATACTCTATTTTCCGCGCGGCACCGTCCACCAGGCGGTCTGTGACCAGCAACAGCACTCGCTGCACATCACCCTCAGCGTCTATCAGCAGCAGGCGTATGCCAATCTCCTCGAGCAGCTAATGCCGGCCGTGCTGCAGCGCGCCATCAAGCATCATTTGAGCCTGCGTCGCGGCCTGCCGCTGCACACCTGGCAGCATCTGGGCCTGGCCAAGGGCGACCAGAAGAGCGAGCTGCGCGACAAGCTGTTGGGCACCACCAAGCGTCTGGTCCAGCAATATCTGATGCCCAGCGATGCCCAAATCGATGCTGCCGTCGATCAGCTGGCCAAACGTTTCCAGCACGAGGCCCTGCCGCCCGTCGTGCTGCCCGAGGAGCATGAGCGCACCGTATTCGGATCGCGCAGCCAGGCGAATTCCCATGGCCAGTGCCTGTGCGATTATGAGCTAACCGAACGGACTGGCGTACGTTTGCTGCGCGCCAACATATTGCGCCTGGTCGCCGAGGGCAGCAGCCTGCGTGTCTACTACTATGTGGACAATGCTCTCGAGTTTTGCAAATATGAGGCCAACTTTATGGAGATTCAGCCGACAGAAGCTGCCGCCGTCGAGGCTTTGATGAGCGCCTATCCCAAATATCTGAAGATTGCCAAATTGCCGCTGCGCAGCGCCGAGCGTCGCATCGAGGTGGCCACCGCGCTCTGGGAGCGCGGTCTCCTCATGACCGAGAAGCCATTCAAATAGGCCAAACAATTATCTATTAGCTATTCTATATACATATATCAATTGTTATTAGCACCTAGTATTTTAGCACATTTGTAATTTGTTTGCATTCAAAGCTCTTTTGTCCTTGGGCTTTGGACTGCGCACAAAGAAGGGGTGCGTCCACGCCTACTCCATTATCCATAATCCAAAAATTGTCATTAAAGATTCGCCTTCATTTTGCTAGTCATCTAAACAACAACTATCCAAGTTTCAATTGTAACCTCAAACTATGGCACGCCGAAGATCAAATACTCTACTATAACTATAGATTAGAAGCACTACGAAGATTTTCTCAATGTTATATATATATATAATATGTGTGTATAAAAGAAAAGAAAACAAAAATGACATTGGCCGGGGCTGCGCGTTCACGTTTTATCTTAAGCGCTGCGAATTTTCTTCCGCTCTCGATACAAACTCTCCTTTTGTACTGTAAGAGGAGAATTGTTTCAATAACTAATCGCAGGATTTACGTAATTATGCCATATTTTTGGGCCACTTACTGTACGGATCGAAGCGTATCAGCTCCAGTTTGTCCGCGAGGCGCTCACGAAACGCATTGAACTGATGGCCGCTGACGACGCTCTCGAGCACCACCATGATGCGCCTGTAAATGAAAGACTTTGTGTATTAAGTACGGCTAGTAATTTGTTTAAGCATAAGCCCATCACTCACTTGCTCTTTACTTTCTTGAACAGCACATTAGTTAGCCTCATTTTTGTTACAATTTAAATAACTTCAGGAAAACACATGAAAATTGTTGTGCAAGCCGACAGTAAAAAATAGCACTAAAAAATACCTCAAACAGCTGACAATGCATATATGCATGCATGGTATATCGATAATCGCGCGACGTTTGAAAACACAGACGACGCGCGCAATTCAAAACGAGCTGCTTTTACTTAGTTTATTTCAGTTTGACCTCAAGTATATCAGCTTGTTTGCATGTTAGTTTTATTAAAAGCTTGTAATCGTATATTTAATTTGACTTTACCTGCTGATTTTACGCAAGTCATTTACATTCATGTGTTCGTGCCGCACGGAAAAAAATGTCACAAGCAGCTGATGCTGCAAAAAAGGAAACGCGCCCTTGTGTTATCGATTGCACTACGTATGCTCAGTGCTGTAAACGCGCGCAAATTCAAAAAGAGTAGCTTCTAATTAACTGTTTTTTTTTCCTGCTTGCCTTTACTTAAAATATACATATTTTGGTTTTTCTTTAGGTTTAAGCTGGCATTCAATCGGAATTTGTGTAAGTCATGCATATTTCCGTGTAAGCGCCGCACAAAACAAAATTCCACAAGCAGCTTATGCTGCAAGGACATCAGCGAGCACATATGTTATCGATTGCAGTACGTATGCCCAGTGCTGTAAGCGCGCAAAGTTGAAAATGTTTTGCGCTTTTGTTTTATTTGCTTTTGCTCAATGAGATTATATGTTTTCTATTTATTCCCTTGAACTAGCACTAAATCGAACTAAGCCCTCTGCAAATATGTAAGTCAAGTGCACCCACGTGTCCCTGAAGCCCTCACAAAGCAAGACTTAATCCACTTACGACTCAAATTAGCGTACCTTTAAAGCAAAGCAAACAATGCGCGAGCGCCACGTAACGGCAACCAAATGTCCCGTGTCTGGGCCCTGGGTTGCCGCCGGTGCCCCTGCCCTTGGTTGCGGCTGACTGGACAAAGTCAAGTCACACCGCTGCCAACCATCAGTGAGTGCATGACTAGACTTCCGCCGCCGACGTGGCCGCCAACGCTGCCGCTGCCGCCGACGCCAGAGCATCTAGAGGGGGATGTGGGAATGTGTGTGTGTGTGTGTGTGTGTGTGTAGGGTGTGCTTCCTTTCCGTTTCCGTTTTGTTGCGCTGGTCGTTAAATAGCTTAAGCTGATACAAATTAAATTAAATGAATACATAGCAAGTAATGCCGCACCAGGGCGCTCATTGTCAGGGTCAAAGCGAGAGGAGGACGAAACACGAGCGCACTTCGGTTCGGCTGCACGCACACATAACCTCAAACAATGACGCCAATTGGCACAAAAGCTTAAATGTGTAATCCGGCCGACAATGACTGTGACTCGACTGTTACGGTATTGTTGGTGGAGGGGGGTGGTTTGTTGTGGGGGTGATGCTGTACTTGGACCTATTACCATATGAAGGTAAGGTCAACAGCAGCGGCAGCAACAAGAGCTGAATAAACGAAAATTAACGCAATCATAGACGCATACAAACATATTATTATATATGTATGTGCATATAAGCTGAGTGTATAAATGTGCATAATAGTTAAAATAATCAGCTTGCGTGATTAGGCAGCAGCTGTAAGAGCGGTAATTTGCCGTTATGCGCTGTTGTTGCTCACGTGCTTTCCCACGTTGCCCAACACTAATGCCAAAAAGCACGTGCAGCATCTCGCTCGCACCTTTACACAAGCCTTGCTGCCTTGAATGCAGCCAAGCTTTTCCTAGCGCCAGCTTTAGAAACCAAACAAAAACATGAGCGAGCATAACACACACGCACACACAGACAAACAGACACGGAAGCTAACGCGCGGCTTTGTCACAATGCAGCCCATAAAAGTAGACTAACAATATTGCGTGTATGCTATATCATATATAAATTCATGTGCCCAAACAGGCTAACATGCGTAGCTTATTGATATGAAATATATATATACACAAAAATTTGATGTAATGTGTTTAGCTTAGGCCGCCATATGTTGAATTTGTGAGCGGGCACTATTTAGCTGGACACGACTGTTGGTCGCAAACAGCAAGCACAACACACAAAATGTTCAGCTGCTGTCGTCGTCGCACTTGTAGAGCTTTTTACGCGGATAGGGCTGAAGCTGAAGCTAAAGCTCTCTACGGCTGACGGCAACGTCATCGTGTAAATAAACGCAAATTCAGTTCATCAACGACACTCGTGCGAGGCGGATGCGAAGCGCGCGCAATACTCTGCCTAGTGCGATAAACAAAAGTAGACAGGAGAAGTAAGAAAAAGTTGCCTATTTCAAATGTAAAGGCGAGCCCCAAAAAACAGGCATAGAACACAACAGCAGTGGCAACAACAACAACAACAACAGCTTAACTTTAAGCACGCGCATTTTTGCTGCCTCCTGCAGCAACAACAACAATAACAAACAAACAAACAAACAAAAAGTGCGAGCTAATAATAGTTATTGCTGTTCTTCTTGTTGTTGCCAAGTCCAAATCAAAACTAAAAAACAGTAAACAATAACAAAACATTTTTGTTATTATTTTTTTTTTGCGTGTAAATAAAAAGCGTAAGGCAACTTTTTATTACTATTTCTCATGTTTTTTTTTTTTTGTTGCCAATTTTTTCATGTGCTAACAGCAATTTTACCAAACAACAACAAAATGCTAGCCGGATAAATTAAAGTGCATATATAAACAAGAAATCACAGACAGAATTTTGTATTTGTAGACGCCGCCTTAGCGGCAGTGCAGCAGACGCCAGCGTCAGCGTCGACGGCGGTAAGCATTCAAACCAAAAGAAAAGATAATACAAAAAAAAACAAACAACAAACAAAACAAAAAATAGTTGCATTGCAAACAATTCCAGCTTCAACGCGCTCTCTTTTGCGCTCTTCCTATCTCCCGTTATGTGTGTCTGTGTTTGTGCTAAGTCTCGCTTTTATTTGTTGTGTGTGTGTGTGTGTGTGTGTGAATGCGGCGATTCATGTTTTTGCAGCGCGCTTTTAGGCGCGTCCTCGGCAAACGCAACTCAAATGCAGCCGAAAAAAAGCGCGTCACAAAAACAACTAATTAAAATGTCCGCAATTGTCAGACGCACGCAGCATACCTAACCCTGGCTGGCCCTTGCAACCCCCTCCCCCCCAGCCAAACTCCATAACACTCTCTACCATTTATGCCCATTGCCATACTCATCCTCTCGACAGCGTCCTTGGCCATGCGCCCACGCAATTGCATTTACAGTTTTACAGTTTTACAGTCGACGTCGCCGTCAGCGTTGCCGTCGGCGTCGCAGTCGCTGTCAGCGCTCTATTTGCAATCTATTTTCACGTTGATTTCTTGTTGTTGTTGCTTTTACCTAGAAATTATTATTTCTGGGTGTACATTTAACTATTATCACGGCAAATATTAATTTACCCATAAACTCCATTCTACATACCCTTTACCCAGTGGCGAATAATGGGTATATCCGTTTGTTCGAGCAGCATGTATTACAGTCAGAGACGTATATTCATTTACATATTATATGCTCTTCTTCTTATTATTTTTATTCTGCTATTCAAATCTATGTTTTTGAGCATTTCTCAGATCTTAAGAAAGTTATGGGCTTCAAATTTGCCTGTATTTGTCGTCAGTCCACGCAGATCAAGTTATCTATAATCGATCTATCTGTATATATCCATTTGTAGCTCCAATTTTTAGGCGTATCTTACAAATGGGACACACAAAATTGGATGCAAGTTCATTAATTTGCTTAGAAAACTGCATATTTTTATGAAATCATAAAATTTAGACTGTTTTATCTCCGTATTCTCATTTCAACAATATTTCAGTTGTTATATAAACCCGCTCGGAGATACGTTTATGGTTTTTATATAAAGATTGAAAAAGATCTAAAACTAGCAGAAAAGTTATTCGGGTATGAACGACAAGAACGACTTTTTTGGAGTGTGTTAAGAAGAAGCACACTTATATTCCGGTTATTCACGTTCATGTTATTGACTCATATTTTTGAGCATGTACAATTTACAGTTAATTAAAGGGTGTTTGCCAGTCGAGTAACTTCGTTTAGAGCACGTTTCTTTGCTTTATGTAAGCATCTATCCCGTTATATTCAAACCCTGTCTTCATATACTTTACTGATTCGTGAAGCAACATGTTTGCGGAACGTGATGGAAATGAAAGGCTTTTGTTTCATTTCTAATGGTCGAGCAATTTTCATATTAAATGGTCTTTTCTCTCTCTTGTTCCGGAATTCGCGGAACTAGCTTGTTTTTCAAAATGTATTTAAAATGTCAGCTATTCGTTTAATTCCTTTAAGGTAGAACAAGCAGCTAAATATATTTTAGTAATACCAAGAAACTTGCCCAAGGGTTTCCAGAGCGTGTTGAATTTCAAGGCGAAAGACTATGAGACCTGTCGACTCTAGGGTTTCCATTGTAAACATTAATGAGAAAATTGAGAAGCGAAACTCAAATGAAAATACGTGGAATAAATTTGATAAGGGATAAGCAGTTAGAAGTAAAATAGAAATTGAAAGAAAAAAAATGTCCATTACGTAGAAATCGCTGAAGCAAGAGTCGAAATAGTTAGAAACCCTAGTCCACGTTACATAACGGGTATTATATTTATAGTTTTCAGGACAAAGCCGAATCAAGTGTTTTTCTTAACATTCACAATCCGTTTTTAACCCATTTTCCAGCATGGCATTTGCGAATTCCATGAAATACCTATCCAATTATTTTTTTGAGCTAACATACGTTTCCACTAAGTATTTTATATTCATATTTATTTCACTCCTACTCAATGCTTTTGTTTGAGTCAAAAGCTATGCCAGGCAGCAATGTTTCAGCTTGTGGCTATCTCTAGTAATTGGTCGATAGTACGAAAATATGCAATACGACTTTAGTCGGCCATTTTCCACATAGATAGATCGAATTTCTACGAAGAAAATAACTCAAACAATCTCTTTCCGCTCGTTTTTCGCAGTCGCTGGCGGAATTTTAAAATAGGTGAAATACATATCCCAATTGCCACCCGAAAGGGCTGGAATTCGCGAAAAGTGTGAAACTGCTTTCAAATAAATTTTCCCTTAGATTTATGAATATAAGCTTTGTGCTTTAACAGGGTTGCTGCAGAGCAATAACAGTTGCTGCATTTAACAGTTAGCTGTGTGCTTTAACCGAGCAATAACAGTTGCTGTCAAAGTTTATATCATTTAAATCTTTATCAGCAAGATCAGCCACATGCTGACTGCGCTGCTCAAGCTGTGGCTCAAGCCATAAGCAGCCAAAGAGCAGCGACGTCGACGCCGACAGCGACTGCAACTGCGACGCCGACTGGCAGGTGAAACGCGTAAATAAACAAATGTGTAGGCAGGGAGGCTGCGGCTGAGGCAAAGGTGTGTGGGCGGCAGAGGGTACCGGGCGCGCGGCACATAAGTAAATGAATAAATAATGTAAACAAAATATTAAATTAGAAGAAATTTACTTACGCGCAAAGCCGACGCAAACACAATAGAATGGAGCGAAGTGCGAGAGGTGCGAGAAGGCTGGCACAAAAGCACATACATAAGTAAATTGTGCGAAGACCCATTAAAAAAAAAGGCAAAAAAAGAAGAAAAAGAGAATTGCACGCACTCTCCATCTCTCTCTCGGTGCTCTCCGTACTCTGGATCGGCCGCTGCAGCATAGTACAGTTTGGGCAGCACAGGGCGTCAATGCAGCCACTTGTTTCTTTTTTACTTGCCGCCTTTAGCAATGTTCGCATTTTCGAAGAGAACTGGCGAATCAGAAGCAACAAACTTATTGTTGCTTGATCATTTCAATACCCTAGCAAATGCACAAGCAATGGATATATTGTTAAATATCCAAATAACTGTCTGATATAAAAGATTATTTATTTATTTACAAGCATGCCGATTAAAAGTTATTTAAATCTATTTCAATACACTACCTATCTATCAATAGACATGCTTAAACAAGTGCATTGATTGCAGGGTATTTGCGCAGCGGTCAATCCGCTATGCTCTTTTATTTGTTTGTTTTCCTGGCTGCTTGATATGAAGATTGTGCAATACGGCAACAATAACAAACAATTTCTGCTGTTACAGCGGCCGCACACTCATTGCACACATACTCACATATAAAGATAGAGATATGAATACGTTGAATAGTGTGAGAGCGTGCAATTATACTCTCTCGCTCTCTCGATCGTCACCCACGCACACGCTCTTTGCTACTCTCTCGCACACACACTCTCTTTTACACTTTCGTCTTCGTTGTGCTTTGATAAACCAATTGGGTCGTCGGCGGCGGCGGCGGCAGTGACGGGAGCAGCGACTGCAAGGCGTGCGTATCCATTATTGCGCTCTCAGCCGGTCAGTTGTTTGGCTGAGCTTTTCCCGTTAGCCCGCTCGCATTCGCACTCGCACTCGCGCGCACATTGCCTATTAAACACAACACAACTAAAAAGCAAAAAAAAAAAATACAGAGGCCGCGTCACGGCGACGACGGCAACGTGTTTCAGTTTCGATTGTTTGGCAGGGCAAAATAAAGAAGCTTCAAATACAGTTACTTGTTATACCTACACCTGCTAAACACATACATACATACATACAAACATGCAAATTTACGCGAAGCTGTGCAAAATGTTGTTGAGTTGATCTGCAAATGTTGTTGTTGTTTACGTGGTTTTCTTTTCTTTTTTTTTTGTTGTTTTATTCTGGTGTGTGCGTGTGTTTGTATCTGTTAGACAAAAATGCAACAAATTCGCAAGGCATAGCAATTACAAGAACAACATGCAGGTGGCAACTGCTTAAAGAGCAGCCAGCCGCAAAAAGCAAGCCAGAGAGCGAGAGCGAGAGCGAGAGAGGGCACAAACGCGCGCCATTGCGAGTGCCTCGCAGGTGAGTGTGAGTGTGAGTGTTTGTGGTTTTCGAGCAGAGTGCTGCTCAAACTGTAAACAACTATTTTACTTAAATCGAGTTGGTCGGTTTTGCGAGCACTTTTGCCGAGTATGTACATATGTACATGTATGTTTTTTCTTAACGCAGCATATGTACGTATTGCTGTATATCTGTAACAAACGGTAAAAGCAGCATTGTCTTATACCCTAACCAAATTGGAGAATATTAATTCATAATTAACTCACACATTAAACTTTAAAATGGAATAACAAAGAACGAGAAAGAAGAACTACCTTCGGCACACCGAAGATTTAATACCCTTGCAGACAAAACCTTTTTATAATGCTTATAATGATTTGCACGTATCTACGAAGTACAGGAAGAGTAGTTAATGCCGAGTTTGGTCTATATATATCTTGAAAAACAAAAACGTGTTTCATACTAGAACCTATTTTCGACCGATCGTTCTTATAGCAGCTATATGATATACAGATCCGATCCAGACGGTTTCAACATATACAAATGTATGTACTGCGTGCAACGGAAAGAGGGACGTATGCAAAGTTTAATGACAATAGCTTTAAGACTGACAAACTAGTTCGCATAAAATCTGGCGGACAGACGGACATGGCTATATCTACTCGGCTTTTGATACTGATCAAGAATATATATACATATACTTTATGGGGTCGGAGCTGACTCGAGACAAAATTATAATACCCTCTGCAAGGGTATAAGCTGGGGCGGCTAAAACAAATTTGTTTATAATTAGTGATAAAAAAAAATATGTGACACATGAAATTCCATTTTAAAGTAAGAGCTTTCTAGTCGGGAGTGCCCGACTAGGTGATACCCTGCCCCTTCCAACAGCAAATGCAACTCATCTTGCATATATATACAAACATACATATGTACAAAACCAATATTCCCTTTCACCGATTTGCAATTTGTACAGGGTACAAAAACCAATCTTTTCTTACTTCACAATCACAATTTCAAATTTCTGAAAAGTTTTCATTTCGTTGAATCAAAATAATGGGTGTTAGATTCAAGAGACCCCATTGAACTCGTAAGTCGAATATAAAACGCATATTCAAGCATATTATAGATTATAATTGCCATGATATTATAGATTATAATCAAGAATTATAAAATGCAAGCAACAATTAAAATATTCTCCATAGCAACATTTAAAACTTACAAGCGCGAAAAGTTTTCGACTCGACAGTACAAATAGTCGACAGGTGTTTGCTGATAGTTTTATGTGCCTCTGGCATACACAAACACAAACACAAACACACACACACACACACACACACACACACACACGCATACACCTGAAGTTATAAGCACGCGGCATATTGAATTACATTGCAAACTATTTTGTTTAATTAAAGTCGCGCTGCGGTTTGCACCTTTCACATATCATGCTTGTTGTTGTTGTTGTTGTTGTTTGTTTTTGTTGCCTGGCATTAGACTGATGAGAATATTTTCCACCATTTCCATTTCCATTACCATTTCCATTTCCATTTGCGCATTCAGCTCAATTCACCGAACGAGCTGTGCAAATGTCAGAAGCTGTTTGTCTTTGTGGTCACCAGCTGGAAGCAACATACCCCCCTGCCCCCTCCCCCTCCCCCTCCTCACCCCGTCATGTCAATAACTATACTGACAATTATTGTATTATGCGCTAATTGAGTTAATAATTAATGTGTGCCAGCCAGACTGACACGACTAGGCAATACCCTGTTAGCAGCCGTCAATTGGGAGCCACTTTCAATATTTTCCACACTTTTCAAAAGTTGTTCCTTCATAAATATTGAGTGAATACCTAAGCCCTTGTATAAATTTGAGGTCTTAAAGGTGGACTTTAAACAGTGTGTACACACCACAAAAATCAGGCTTCAATTTAATAGGGATTCTTATGGAATGGAGCAGAAGGTTAAGGATACAAAAAAAAACTTTAGCGGGAAATCGAACGAGATTATTCTGTTACCGATAAAGAATATCTATATTCTATATTAATTTTGAGATTTGTACAACTCCAACAAAATACCCATTTTTTTTATCATCCCCAAAGCATATACCCTATACGAACACAGTTCGATTTATTGGACTGTACTTATTGAAATTTGGTTTTTGATTTTTGTCAATATGTTTATTATAAGGTTATTACACAATTTATTCTTTTTTTGGATCTATATTCTGGAAGAAATACATCCAGATGACAATTTGGTTCACTTTATCTGACAACAATTTTGGTTGGATCTAGTGATAAACTTACAAAAAAAAAAAAAAAGGAAACGAAAGAGATAAGAAGTTAAAACTGAAATTACAACATTCACCAATCCATATATATATATATATATATACATACATATATATATATTATATATATATATATATATAAATATGCTCTGCATACATATATATATATATATATACAGAGAAATTGCCCGATGGCAAGGCCTGCTTCATTCCCAACTCGTGTTCGATATAACTGATAAATGTGTATATACCCTCCATATATAAATATCTATATATATATATATGTATATATATATATCCTCAATACAAGGCGCCTATCAATAACATAATTGTCAAATAGATGCCCACCGATGTAACTGGCAGCGTTGGCATCGATAAAGGACTGTTTAGTATATAGTCCAGGAATCGGGAGACTATCTCGTATGCAATGCACTTGAAGTTCGGCCACGACACTCGCAGCAGGCGCCAGCGTCGCGTGCTTATAAAGTATATCACATAGCGAACCATTCCGATCTTTCGTTCCATTTTGCCGATCTCCTGGAGTATGGCGTCGCCGTTGTTCTCTTTCAGCAGCTCGTTGTGTTTGCTGTGCGAGTGGAAAGAGAAAGGAAAAGAAAAGAACAGAAAGGGAGAAAATTTAAGTTATATAGCAAAGAGCTTCTGATATGCATGCAGTATAGAAGAAGAGTTTCTCTTTTCTGATGAAGGCATATTTAATGTTATAGAAGAAAGTGAGAAATTTAAGTTCTATAGCAAAGAGCTTATGTCATACAACGATTATGGAAAAGGAGTTTCCCTTGTTTTGATGAAGATAACTTTGATGTTATAGAAGAAAGTAAGAAATTTAAGTTCTATAGCAAAGAGCTTCTGTCATACAACGATTACGGAAGCAGAGAAGAGAAGAGAAGGAGGTGAAATATTAGATGTAAGAGGGGTCGGACACATATCGATTAAAGACTTAAGAGGGTTCAAGAAGAGTTTCTCTAGTATTGGGGAAGGTAATATTTATTCTACTAGAAGAAGTGCATAGTTTTTGTGATAGAAGAGCATAATTTGAGTTCTATAGCAAAGAGCTTCTGCATACATCGATTATAGATTTAAGAGGGTTCAAGAAGAGTATCTCCTGTATTGATGGCGGATAATTGACTTTGGTTCTGTTTGCCTTTAGTTTTTTTGTCGCCTGAGTTGAGAAATGGAATTTTTACCTTTAACCCCAGCAAATTGGCAAGAGAAAATTACGGACTATTTACTGAAGATAATGATGATAATGTTTTAAAGAACTAAACTTACAGTTCCAATTCTGCTAGCTCCTCTTCATAGCCCTTGAGCGTCTCGTATGCCTCATCTATTTTCTCCTGCTTTAAATGCACAGCCACGACAATATCGTCATGCTGCGACTGAAAGCGATCCTTAAGTGTTAGTAGCTGTGGATATTGAGATAGGTATATTATGCGAGATGCTTTTGTTTAAGTTGCACTCAACACCGCTCACCTCATCCTCCAGTTCGCCATTGCGTATCTCTAGGATGCGATTCTGTCGCTGTTGCTCAGCCAATTCTTGGGCACATTGCCGAAACTTGGTTAGCTCGCGAAACATTTCAGTTTTCGTAACGTTGAGCAAGTCGGCAAAATTAGTGCACTCCTGGGTCTTTGCTCGCAGATCCCGTCGCAATTTCGCCTCCTTTCTGCGCAGCACATTCAGCGCGTTCTCAATTGTCACACATCCCTGAGAGCTGAGCTCTGCCGCATATTTAACCTGACGCAGTTCCATTTCCAGCCGATCGCAACGTCGTTGTTCCTTGCATATCATCTTGTTGCGCAAAAATAGATCGTCTCGCATTGTGCTTGCCTGGGGAATCGGGTTGGATATCTGTGCTTAAAAATTAGGTATCGATAACTATCGAGCTAGGCATAAGCTGAGTTGGTGTCCAATAACTTGACTTTCGTGTGCATCTACGAGCATGTATAAGATGGCTTTGCTGGTTTAACTTTCGTGATGTTTGAGATATGCCCAAAAAAGTATTGTTTGATAATCGATATTTATCGATCTTTGTTAAATAAGGCGAATACCATACATTTTGTGACTCAAACACTGCGAAATATGCTCAAATACTTATATCGATAATTATAGAATTCACAGATTTGAAATTAGATAAATATAGTCTACATTTTTATATCGATAACTGAACCTTTTTTCATAATATCAATCAAAAATTGAATTCTAAAGCACAGTTGGAACATCTTAGGAGCTGGATAGACCTAGCTTAACTACAGCTGGGGAACAGCCTAATTTTAAAGGTAGACCCTTGCTACTAGGTATGCACACTCTCTTGTATGCCATATTCAAGCTCTCAAAATTTCATAAAGATCGGACCGCAGACAGCCGAGTTAGACAGGATAACTTTTCGCAAAGTGTCGAGCTAGGGGCAGAAGAAGCTACGATGTGCTGCGGGCGTGTGTATTTGTGTGCATGCATCGAACGATGCTAGAATAACAATGGCAGCAGCTCGACGTTGAGGTTAAGGTATCTGCTAGTCGGATACTCGTATGTCTCCTCTACTTACCTTACTTTGATATTTGCGAACTAGTTCATGCAAATCGCAGACCTCGGCGCAACGTCGTCGCCAGAGACGGGCGAGCATCACATTGAAGACTTTGATGGCTCTCATGCGGCTGGGCATATCCATTGTGCGACCCACTATGCCGCTGCCAGAGTGGGAATCCGGAATGCGTTGTGGTGTTGGTGTCGCTGGTCGTGGATAGGCATATTTTGCTTTGTGGGGTCGCATCATTCTCTCAAACGTGGAGCTGAGCTCCTCGATGTCCTGGTTAAGTGACTGCTCCATGCCGTTCCAGTTATGGTTGTGGTCATGGGTGTGGGTGAGGGTGTGGTTGTGGTTGTGGCTATGGCTGTGGCTGTAACTGTGGGTGTGCGTATGCCCGACGATATGCCGCTGCGGTATATCCTTTATAATGTTAGGAGATGACATGACCTTGCCTAAAGGGGCAGGCCGAAGCCATGGAACAGACAAGTCTACAACAAGTCTACCGAACTGGCGTCCACTTACCGTTGGCAGCTGCTTTTCAATTCTGATTCTGATGGCCAAAAGTACAGATATTGTTTTGATTTTAGTATACTTATGTGTTTGCTTGTGTTCATTCCAAAGTGGCAAATTTGACCTGTATCAGGCCCGAATACTCAATATACAACACACAAGCACACACGCTCGCACACACATCTGTCACTGAATCGAATTCCACGGCACATTTGATCTCAATTCAAATTTTGAAGATTAGATGAAAGCCAAAAATATTAATCATATTGTTACAAAACTGAATCGAAAGCCAAAGCACATTTGCTTTCAATGAAACTTTGATGAAGTCTACTTAAATCAAGCACAGGCAAATTTCAACTTAAAATATCATTCCATCCCAAATTAAAAGCAGCAAAATCTCAAGAGATAGGTTCACAACTATTCATTTGTTTCCGTCTGAGGCCGGGTGGTTATCAAAAAAGTTCTATGCAAACGGTTTTCACCCATTATCCACTGAGGCAGGTGAATTTTCACCAAAATACGATCTGAGTGGGCGTACAGTCAAAATTTCTATCCATCTATCTAGCTCTTACCTTTTTTAGCTGTGCCTTGACCATCAATCAATCAATCAAACCACGCAGCTATAGATATAGAAATAGATAGGAAGCTGGAATGTCTTTTATTTAAATGTAAAGCTTATTGAGATCTGGGAGAAACTTAAAGTTGATAAGGATGGATAGATAGTTAAAGAGATAGATAGATAGTTCAAAAAAACTTTTATCACGCCTGCTATTTAAACCAATTTAGGGCAGGAAAAAGAACATAAATTCATCTATATGTAAAATATATACAGCAAAATATGTGTGCGTGTGTGTGTAACGAAAATATGAAATGAGAAATTACATTATTGACTTATTGACACTGTTGTTGTTGTTGTTGGTTGTTGGTTGTTGCCGCAAGCCATTTTGACAGTTTGAGCGCTCTGCAAACATAGCATTGGGCCTGCGGAGCGGGGAATGGGGCGCCGTTGCGGGGCTGGCGTTGACAGGCATCAAACATAGTTGCTGATAAAGCCTTGGCCGGAAGTACAGACGTGTGGGGCTGTGGGGTGTGTGTGTGTGTGTGTGTGTGGGGATGGAGGGGTGGAGTGGTTGGTTGAATGGCGGCAGATGGGTTGGCGCCTGGCAGGCAATTACCTGCAATAACTATAAATGAACGAAAAACAGGAAAAAGTTATCTAATGAGACATGCGCGACTATGAGATACCCTGCCGATGCAAGCTTTTCACTTTTAGGCAGCAGCTGTGCTTTCTCTTTCATCTGCTGCTCAGTTTTGGAATAATTATTCTTAAATAAGTTTAACTAGTTCTTAACCTCTTCGAACTATTGTTATCGCATGTATTATAAAATATATGCTCAATGAGAGTCGGCCAATCGATTTTTATCGATATGTTTTAAAAGCGAAAAGATGTCGATAGCATGAAATAAACTCGAACTAGTTCTTAAACTCTTCGAACTATCGTTCGAATATTTTCGATTATCTGTTATCAAAGAGCAATTGCTAATCGATATTTATCGATATGTATGGAAACGGGAAAGCTGTCGATAAGACGAAATAAACTTGATCTAGCTCTTAAGCTCTTCGATCTAGCTTTTATATACCTGTTGTCGTCTGTACCATAAATTATGTGCTCAAAGCGCGATCGTTAATCGATAAACGGGAAAGCTGTCGATAAGGTTAAATAACCTTGAATTTGCTCTAAAGCTCCTGGAACTATGGCCCGACTGATGATCGAATATGCCTTCTACTCACAGCTTGATTAGGGTATGTAAAAAAAAAAAAAAAAAAGTTCAAGGTTTTCTGTTCGCATTGTCACCGAAAATGTTGTCCAAAATTTCAGCTAATTGCCAGAAAACAACAAAACAAATTGCCAGACTGATAAACTGGTAGATTGATAAACCGATAAATGGAGCGAAGTGTCTTGTTGCTAAGATTGGCACACATAATTAATTAAAATATCATTAGGCAAAGGAAATGCGAGAGTCCTGGCAACACGCACTTAACCAACGCCCAGCCATAAAACTGGGCTAAATAGTTGCCGGCGACGACGACGACGACGACAACAGCAACAGGATGCCAAAATGGAGAGGGTATAGGTCGGGCGGCTGCGAAAGAGGTGAAGAATTGGAAAGCAGAAAGCTGAGTCTAAGCCAAGTCGCATATAGACAGCTGGCCAAACTAATTATGCGCCTCGGCGCCACTGGAATCTTTTGCATATGAAAGCAGTTGTGAAATTGCCACGACCCACAACCCAACCGCCCCTCCCGGCTATTCCCCCATCCAGAACTTACCCCACTCACCCCATTCAAAGTCCATAGAATTTGTCGCCCCGGCCACGCGCCGGCCCATTCACTTTTCAACATTGATTAAAAGTTTTAGCAAGTCAATCGGAGCCAAGTCCATGTCCTGGTCCGTGTCCTGGTCCGTGTCCTGGCCGTTGTAGACCGTAGAAAGTTGAGCGAATCGCTACGCGTGACAGCTCAAAATGCAATTTGCAGCTTTTCCACCGTGCAAACTTGCCGTGGCTTATTTAAATTTATAAACGAGTCGAAAATATTCATGAAAACCTGCTTCATGCCCGGCCATTAAAGCGTATCAGGCAGCTTAAGTTGAATTGCCGAATTGAAGAAAATGGTGTGACAATTTCATTTTCACCTTGATTTCGCCTAGGGAAAGCATGGATTTTCATTTGCAAAGTTCAACTTGAAAAGTTTCTTCAGTCTAAGTTGCAAATTTAGTGACAAGCGCCAGAAGTTTACTTCTGAGCGTTTTCTCATTTGAGACAGTGCCCAAAATACTCAAATAGTTTATAATTTAAAGGATGATTCACTTTAAAAAAAATATCTAGATTTTAATAGAGAAAAAATATAAATTTCGCTTTCGGCTCGCCCATAGACCCTTCCTTGGACCACCGTGGTATAGAAGAGAGGTCTACAAAAATGAATAAAAAATATTTTAAATATGAATATACATACCTATGTATAATGTATGTAAAATCTTCATTGATATTCCACGGGCCATATATGTATATGTTCTTGAACTAAGTAAAGATTCCGGATTTTGCGCTTCTTTAAACCAAACTTTTCGGATTCGATTTACGCATCGTCCTTAAAAGTCTTAGCTACAAGTTCTTGTTTGCTACCAAATTTTCTCAAAATCAGCTCATAAGCAACGGTTACATGATTTTTGTCCTACCCAATCCTCCATTTGCGGCCCCTTTTTGCCCCTCCCTCCACTCACCCTAGACATTCAGCATGGTAATCCCCCAACCGGTGCGTCGAGCATTATAAAAATGTTCACTTAAGTTTTTGCTGCTGCATTTTCTTGGCATAAGGCTAAGCCGCGTTCCCGACCCCCCCTCTCCCCCTCTCCCTTCGGCCCACCACTGTCGGCAAATTATGTGTCTTCTTTTGTCTTCCTGCTGCTGTTTTTTATAGCCTGTACCCATTGTGAATGGGTAAAAAAAGACAGGGTCTACACGTCCATGAGGTATATGTGACCAATCCGGATGACGAGCCGAGTTCATATAGCTATATCCGTCTGTCCATCTATATAGGGACTTTAAAGAAAGACATGATTTGGTATAATATGCTGAACAGGTATATCCGACTTATTCGCTGTCTGACCATCATTTTCATAAAATCGATAAAAATCGATTCTCTATCCAGGTTTTATAGGCATAACTCGAGGATTATAAGTACCAGAAATCCCGAGTTGAGTTAAGATTAGAAATATTTCTCTTCGTGTTCTTTACAAAATAGAATTCGGTTGGCATATTTCGCATCTTTTGAGTTTTGTTTTGAGTACAGGGTATCTCAAAGTCGGGCAGTTCTGCTGCTCAAAAAAGCCTCTTTTCTGGTTTTTAATTTTTTGTTTCCTTTTTGTTTCCGACATTTTGCTGCTCATTTGCTGGCGGTTTATTTGCATAGCCGTTCGCCGCATGCTTTGGCTCAGCCTCAGCTCCGGCTCCGGCTCCGGCATCGGATCCGGCTCCGGCTCAGCTCCAGCTCAGCAGCGGCTCAGCTCACCTGGCTGCCTGCCTGGCTGCCTGGTTGCCAGTCTGTTTACCTGGCCCAGCAGCTGGCTGTTTGTGTTTTATTTGATTTGCATTTGTTTATAAATGATTAACAAAGAGGTTAATGTGGCCCACAGCGGGCGAGGGATAAACAGCGAAATGGGAGCTGCCAACTGAGCCAGCTCAGGCCTTCAGGCCCCCCCCCCCCCCCCTGCCAGATCTGGCAGCACAGCGGCACAGAAGCAGCTCAACCAGAAAACGTAAAAGCAACCAACGCGCAACACAGCGAGAGCGAAAGAGACAGCCTATGGGTGTGAGCGAGCAAGGCAATGGAAATTTAGTTCATTAGGCAGAGCTATGGGGCAATTTCTTAATGTGTATGTGTGTGTGTAAGAGAGAGAGTGTGTTTGTGTGTCGCTGCCTCTGTAAAAACTGGCAACATTTGGAGTGCAGCAAAAGCAACCCGGCAACGCTGGCGACCTTCACACACACACACACAGACACACACATACAAACACACACGCACACGAAGGCGTCTTCTGTTGCCTGCACCAAGCCATCTCCTTTTTTTTTTTTTGTGCCACGCGTTTTCATTCCTCTCGGCATTCACATTATGTATATTTATATAAATATATATATATGCGTATATACATAAAAATCATAAAAACGAAGAAAAATATGTATATATAACATTGCTTGATTTGCCAAATTAAGGCCAACATCAGCAAACAGCTTCAGCAACAATTGTGCAGAGTGAAAAGTTCAGGGAACTCTCTGCTTGCACGCACACACACTCAATCACACACTCACACACACACACACCTCTGATATATACTTTAAATATATAATGTATATATGCATATACATAATTATGTCCAGGCTCTGTAAATGTAGCAAATCTCAGATTTCGGCTGTGCAAACGGGACTAAGAGAAGCATATTGAGCTGAATACCCGGAGAAAGTTAGTTTCCATTTGTAAACTTTACAAATTACAATATACAAACAAAAATTATTATAATATAATTTTTGTATTATTAATATATATTCATCGATTAATAAAGTGAAAGGCCCTTCAGATATAATAAGATTAATATTATTATATGACTACAAACAATTTTTTATTCATGCTCTTTTCTTTACAGATCTTAACGTATTTCTCAAACTCAACACAAAGTTGCCGTAAGTTAAACAAATTATCTTAAATTTATGTTACTTACTTCCAAGTTGACAAGCACTTTAACATGTGAACAAATTGATAAGCCTAGCACAGGCAGCTAAACTGCCTGTCAAAATTAGCCAGCAGCTTTAATAACTGGCATTTACTTTATTTGGTAAAGTTCCCATCTTGCCATGCATTGTTTTGGTTGCATTTGTCAGCTCTGAACAGTGTTTGTAAATACCAAATAGATGGCTTAACAGTTAGGTGTTGAACAGCACAACACAGTTTTTTAAGTGTTGCTAACATATTGAGTTTGATAAAAGAGTTTTTAAAATTTCTTCCAGTTCGAACACCTTTTATACCCTGCACACATGTAATGTGCACAAAGGGGCGTAAACAACTTTAGTTTAACAAACAAAATGCTATTAAAAAGTTATATTTGCATCTATAAAAGCAAAGCAGCAAGTTACTTAGGAAAGTAGCTCCCATAGTATAAGACTAAGCGAAGAAGAAGCACAACCGCAGTGTGCGTGTGTATGTGTGTGTATACATGTATATATAGCAGAAATCTAGAGTGCTTAAGATGGGCTTAGGATATCTGCTAGTCGGTCAATCCTAGCTAGAACATTCTTTTGTTTTTTCTTTGTGTTTTTATTATTATTTTATTACAGTTGCTTAAGTATTTGGCTTATGTATATTTTATATTTTATGTTGATTCGCTTTGAACAAGACTTCACGCACAACCGCACACACGCACACAAACACGCACCACTAAACGTTTGACTCTGAGTGTGTGTATGCGTGTGTGTGTCTGTGTGTGTGTGCGTGCGTGTATGTAAAGTTGGCATAGTTTTTGAGGTTTTGCTTGAATGTATGCAGCACACTTGTGGCTCATGTTGTATTAATATAATCACTTTGGGGATTTTGTGGCTGAAACAACAACGAGAACAACAACAACAACAACAACAACAACAATTGTCTCAGTGCTACGAAACACCACTCACATGTTAAACAGATATTAAACTATGACTATGAGGGTTAGTTTCTGTTTGGGGTTCTTGGTAGTCGCCTTCGCAAGCCTCCTACACTCCATACCTTTTGCCCTACTCTCACGTCCTGCGACCCACCTTCGTCTGGCACTTGTCCGTCTTCCTGGCTGTTTTGGACAGTTTTGCTAGCCGCTCCTTGATTATGACAGTTACATGTCATATTTTGAATATTTCATGCATCACGCTCTAGCCCCTGCTCTATCTCCCGCTCTCTTTTTATGTGCTTCTGCCCAATACCCTAAATGCCTCAACTGTTGTGCCCTAGAATTTGCGGCATGCAATCGCATTTGCCACTGCATGAGGCAAACACACGCACACGCCACACACACACACACACACACACACACACCCACTTAGGCACACACCCACATTAAATAAATTGATGTTAATTTGGCACTAAAGAAATTTCAGATCTCATATACTTAAATTAAGTATGTCTTAAAGAAAACCTTGAATTATTTGCATAACAAAACAATTACAGTGAGAACTCGGTTAACGCACCATTTCATTGGCCGGACATCTGTGTGAATTGGATATTTTTTGACTCGCTTTTCTCTTCTGACAGTGAGAATTGTTCAAAAGTTGGATTTAAATATAATGAAAAAGTAAGCATATCTTCGGCTGGTCGACAATGCATTTCCCTTTTGCAGATATTTGAGAAAAGTGCAGCTTTATAAGAACTTTATATGATAAAGTGGTCCGGTGTTGATAAGATTTTGCCTTAATGTGAAACTCAAGAATCCCGAGTTTGGTCAAGTTATCTTAATATAAGAAAAGGTTTCCATACCAGAATCAACTTTTCGACGGATCGTTCCTATGGCCGCTATATAAAGGTCCCGACATATGTACAGCCTGAAGATGATAGCTTTAAAAGCTTTCTATTTAAAAATGTGTATATTTATAAGCAACATCTCTCAAATGTTGAGCTTCCACTAAAAATTGTTCTGAATCGACTTACAAACCTTTTTCAAACCACTTTCTTAACTTTCCCAACTTTGTGTCGCTCTTCTCCGTGCAACTTAATTTATTTCCATATAAATTGCTTATAATTTAAACTCTGAATTGTTCTTAAACCGCTTTTGTTAACCAATTTGCTTTAGCCTTAGTTGAGAACGTCCAGATTTGATATGGTTTATGTGGTTTCTTCTTATCTATAAGGCACTTGTCACATGCTGAGCAAAGAGCTGGCAGCTTTTGTCAGTTGGCTCTATTAACTCTCTATCAGAGTCTGCCACCACACACCCCCCGACCGCCCACTCCACCCCCTTATGCCTTATCTATAGCCTGACATCCATTCAGTGCCCAGCTGTTGTTGTTGTTGCCATCATTTCGTCATGTTAATTTGGCGAGGCTTATGGCTTTTGAGGCGACAAACAGCAGCAGCAGCAACACCTCCTTCTGCTAGAGTGAGTGTGTGTGAGAGAGAGAAGAGAGAGAGAGAGAGAGAGAGTGAGAAGGAGAAGGAGGGATAGAGAGAGAGCGCGCTAATGGCTGCCTTCTTGCCTTACCTTTGCTGCGTGGCCATAAAAAAAAGCATAGCATACATTTGTGCGTTGCTTATGTAACGCAGAGCTGCCTTGACATTCACACTGTCTCTCCGTATGTGTGTGTGTGTGTGTGTTTGTGTTTGTGTGCGTGTTGTGTAAGCATCGTTACGTGCACACACATAAAACGCGCCTCCTAATGTTAGCATCATTAGCCAGCATCACCAGGACCTTGCTCCACCTGCTGCCAGCCAGCCTCTCCGACACAGTCTTCTGCTTATCTTTAACGCCACACACACACACACACACAGACACGCACACACACACACACCTGCATATGGGCACTCAAGCATGTGAGTGTATGTCTGCTTCTTTGCTTTGCTTACTTTTTGCTTGTCACCCTTTGTGACCCACGCCCAGCTGGCAAATGCTTCACAGATCCCAAGAATCTGGCCGATCTCTCCGCTAGCTTCCAGCTGCTGTCCTGTGCCTGTTTAATGCTGATGACATCGCACACTGCACTCGGTCTAATCTAGTGCAGGCTGCTGCTGATGACAAAACGCGCATAATGGCCAGACCAGACACAGAATAAGAGAGAGAGCGTGAGTGCGTGTGAGAGAGGGAGCGAGAGAGAGAGAGAGATAGAGAGAGAGAGAGGCAGCTGGCAATAGCAGCATTTTGTTGACAAATGATTTACAAAATACAAGTCTCCAGCTGTGCGTCGCCATTGCCGTCACATGCAGACTCCAAAAGGCGCCCATTGTTTGTCTCCTTGCCTACTGATACCCTGCAAATGATTGAAGAAGGGCATACCGTCGCTGAGTAACAGGCATAAGGCTATTTATTTCCGCACACGTTTATCAGGCATATCTCGATCAAGATTCTTACGGCTAGAGATACTTTCTTTGATATTGAGCTTATCTTGTACCTTACAAATTTATATAATGCTTGCAGAAATAGTTGCCATTTAATATTTGTGTATTTTATATATATAAATTGATACCAATGCAGGCTTAAGACCCTGTGTACAGGGTATTATTTAGTCATGCACTCTCGACTTAAACCCTTGTATTTGATGTCTTGCATAACCAGTAACTATTTAAACGGTAGACAAGGCCATCTACTAGCTGGTGCAATAACACTTCTTTCCATATTAGACAGCCCGTAATCCCATATAGACTCATTGAACTCAGGATCTATTAGTTCTAGCCCTACGAAATTTGGTATCTAGGCTTCTCAATAGATTATGTAGTTAAAAGTAATGTCAGCTTTGGCTTTGTAGTAGAGATCTGGCTATAGCCCTCAAATAAGCCGCCTTGCGTAGCAAGCTTGAGTCTGCTTTAGTTTGTTATAAAAAGCTCGGCCTTTGGTTTTGTTATGCCCGACTTTATGTAAAGTTCCAAGTAAATGTTCCTGTAAAACTTGAAAACTAGAAGAAGTAAAGCTGCCTAAGGTTTGCTGTATCTATAATTCAAAATACATCTTTGAATATTTGTTAATTGAGTTTCAAAACTTTTGCGAAAGTTGAACCAGAACTTTTCTCTTTGTTCTGCAACTCTTGACTCTCTTGAAGCAGCCATCGAACTTGTAAACTTTATTAGTCAAAGCTCTCAAATTTGGTTCATATGTATATGCTATACATACATAGTTAATTCTCATTTTAAATTCTGTCTATGCGCTTGCACAAGTTCTTATGTGAATAATAAACGAATTCCATTTAGATTTAGAAACTTGGTGCAGAGTAAAAGCCTAGTCGAGGTTTTGTCTTTTTCATGCCTTTTAACGTTTTGCCACTGGCAACAGTTTTGGCCCACTTGGCTGTTGGCCTTATCTCGATATGAGGCCAATTATCGGCAAAGCACCGGCGTCTAATCGACCCGATCAACGTCCTGGCAGGCTCTTCAATTAGCTGCCCGCTTCTGTATCCGATTCACAAGTGCAATCAAATCATATCGCATTGATGCGAGACATTGTTGAATGGCAATGGCAACACAGCGAGGAAGCGAGAGACAGAGCCTAGCTGATAGACAGTGAGAGAGCGAGAGGGATAGAGATAGAGGTAGAGCGAGAGAGAGAGAGAGAGAGAGAGGGGAGAGAGAGAGATGTGTCCTTTTGCCCAGCCAAGTCTATCGCATTATTTACACAATTCGCCTCAAGTCGAGTGTCGTGGGGGAAAAGCCAACAGGCAACAATTGTGGCTGCCCGCGGGGCCCAAAGGGTCGACAAAAGGGGTTTGGCATAAATATGCGTGTGTGCCATTTATAAATGGATATGTTCTCCATGAATGGGCCGAGGGGAGAGGCAAAGGATGAACGGACTGTGGACGAAGGATGGCGTCAGCCCACAAGGCCCAAAATTGTGCGCAATTAATTATTTGTCATTGGTTGACGCCGTCTACTTTTTGTGTGTTTGTGTGTGTGTGTGTGTGGGTAGGCACGCCTGATGCCATTTTCGGGTCGTCTACGAAACTTATTATCACATCTGTTTAAAGCCCTTCAACTTTGCCGATTTAAGCCAAGTGCTGCGACAATTAACTGTAGACGTTTTTATTAAGACATAAATTTATGAGTAAAAAGTTAACTCTCTCGAATCGATTACTAAAATTGCCCTAAGAAGTATCTTATTAGAGAGCTATAAATATAAAAGAGTGTATTTTAATATACCAGGTCTATACACAGTTCCAATCCCATTTCATTCCGCCCCCCAAGTGCACCAATAAGCTTAATGTACTGTTCCAATCCCATTCGATCCGAGCCTATATGATATTTATATTTATCTAGTCCATCAATCAGATTAATTCATTGTTCCATTCTCATTTCGTTTCGTAACAACCAGACTTTTTTATCGTTACACATATTTCGATAAATCTCTGCACTTGCGTTCTTTTTCATTTTATTCAAATTGTTATAAGTATTAAACTCAAATGAGGCCGCTCGGTTTTAATGCCAAATGTACCAAATGTGTGCTTGAGTACATCTATATATATTTTGTTTCATTTGTGTGAGGTGTTCCAGTTCCATTCCGTTTCAAAGCTCAAGTGGTACAATATCTTCAGCTCATTGTTTCGTGTTTCTTTCCACTTCATTCCAAAGGAAATGACATTTGTCCGCTGTCCGGGGTCGTGCTATTGAAAATCTATAAACATAGAATGTTTGCCTTAAATGGCGTTTTCTTTCCAGTCGGTTCGAGCCTTGATTTCGGAAGGAATCTTTCAATTTGCATAGTCCGTTCTGCAGATGTCAACAAGCAAAAAAATAGCGTGCAATTTTTAATCTCATTAATTCCACTCACTTGTTCCATTGTCAACGTTCCGCAGGAAGTTCATTGTTCTGTCACAAGAGCGTAAATTTGGATTCGCCCACCCGAATGAACAATAACAATAACGACAACAACAACAACAACAACAAGTCCGACTATTTTTGGAAGGCATCATTTGTTGCCAGCACTGGAAATGATTTCCGGGCCGCTCATTAACTTTTAGCACGTCCAAATTTGATTCTATTTACTTAAAAATTATTGCTTTCTGTGTTCTCGCTGCCTGTTTATGCAAGAGTCCATACGCAAATAACGCAGCAAGAAAAAAAACGTTGAAGAACAAGAGACAGAAATTAAGGGAGAAGCGTTGAGAAGCAAAAATGAAGCGAAACGAAATGAAACGAAACGTACGAAAACAATTCACAATCATCATTTAACTTGTTTTCTCTCTCATTTCATTTCGTTTCGTTTCGCTTCGCCTTTTTTTTACTTTTCACTTTATTTGCTGTTGCGCTGACCTCCATTTCCTCTCCGCCCCCATCCCCACCCCTCACACACACACACACACACACACACACACACACACACCCATACATGCCCATTCCAATTCCCATTGGTAAAGCAACCCCCCGCTGAAATGTGTTTTGATACGCAATTAAACTCACGCAATTTTCACAGCGTGGTCAGTGAACAGACACCGGACCCTGAACTTTAGCCAAGTCCAGAAAAGAAAATAACAAAAAAAAAATGGAAATAAAAAAAGAACAGAGCAGAATGAAAAAAAAAAAGCTTAGGGCTTTCAGTTCCTGGTTACCTTTTGGTCCCAGGCCGGGCTCATTGGCGTCTGAAATTTGACGCGCTTAACCTTTTGACGCGGCTCCCAAAATAAGCGCCAAAAGAGTCCCAAATATTATATACCAAAGCATCTGCATATATATATATGTATATATGTATATATGGTTGTACATAATCTGGTTGCCTTGGCAATTACTTAAGCTTTCAATTTGGCTAGAAAACAAAAACAATCAGCACTTCATCAAAAATAATAAACAAGTGCGTTATTTACGCTGTCTCGGGTTTTTGGCTTAACCCGAAAAGAATAGAAAACATCCTATCGGGGGAGAGCGGCAGGTACGATTCTGTCCATGGGCACACTCTGGGAGGCAGGTATTCTATAGTTAAATAAAAGAATAACAACTTTATGGGAGATTTTCAATAATAACTGAATCTTCATAGATAGATGATGAAAATGATCATAATAGTAGAAATGATCATAATGCAGTTATGGTCTCATAATATTGTAGTCCTATACCTAAATATCTATATGATTATCCTACAATTTATGTGCGAAAGTTTATGCTCTGCTAGTTTCAAATGCAAAAGCTTAGAACACCTTCAATACTTTGCTTTCAGTTGTTTAGTCTCTGGAGCCCAACAGAGGTAGAAAGTGGCGCTTGGGGAAAAAGACGGCATTTCGTCCAGGCGATAAGAACAAGTGTCGCCTGGGGGATACATACAGGATACAGGCGCAAACATTTTTATGTAAATAACTACACCATTAAAAAAGCTCGCATTGACATTCTTTCACCCAAACTTATCAAAAGTCTTGTTGAGTTAACAATGTGTTAGCGCCGAATTCTCGCTATGGAAGACAACAGGGGATACATGGCACATATAGGGTTAGGATTTGGGCATATGAACATCTACGCAGTTAAATAGCCAACACCTGTTCGTACTTAACTATTTACTTTACTACCTATATTGCCTTTTCATCCTAATCATCCAATAAGCTGCTTAATCTCTTGATTATAGCCTAAAACTATGCAATAAATTGTTAAACATTCTATAGAAGAAGGTAAATATTCGTTTAGAGCATGCACAACCCGATAATGAGCAAGAGGACGACTTATATCTATATATACTTCAAAAAATTACCCGCCGTTGCCCGGCTTAAGTACACGATTTTTATAATCTATATGAAACCGAAATACCTACCTATAAAGGCGTTCGAATTGTCATCTTTGGATTCGGCCAAGCCAAAAGAAGTTAGAGTGGGCCAGCGTTAGCTATAAAATGAAAAATTTTTGAATCTTAGCGTAAGAGATTTGCTCTAAAACAGAATTCGATAGGCTCAAAGCTAAACAAGCTCTTAAAGGCTCTGATATCGACGGACAGGCGAAGAGACAAACCAGAACATTTTCAATGGGTTCAGAGTATACAAATTGAAATTGAGTGCTAGATTTGAACCAGCGGACTGCCGCTTGTTAGTTCAACGCTCGCACAGCTAAGCCACGCAGTCGGTTGAGGTCACGTCACCAATCAGCCAGGACAAACAGTTATTTATGGATTTCGGTATGTTAATCGACAAGTTCTATAAATCGAGAGCTTTGCTTGCAGGTTTATCTATCGCTTATCAATTGACAGCTGAATGTTTGATATGTGGTTCGCTTTCTCAAACACTTCATGACAAGCCACTCGAGGAACTATCTATCGTATTGGCCCGAACCAATTGTCTGGCTAGTATCATATCTAAGTTATTTAGCTATCTATCTATATGCACGGCTGTGTGGGAGTACGAGTACATAATCAGAAATAGGCATCCCACCCCACCCAAAAGAGAAAAAAAAAAAACGCTACCCCGCCGGCCTTCACTAATTAACGCACATTAATATATCAACATGAAACGACCTCGAGGCATTTGTTTGACTTTGCCAGCGCCAAAGCAGCCCCCCCCCCCTCTCTCTCTACTTTGGCCTCCCCCTCGTTTGCCGCCCACCTTAGCACACTTTGCGCAGTCGAGCGCCTAAAATGCTGTTAGATAAATATTTGCCATAAAAATGATTTTGGTTTTTCCATTTTCTTTGTGATTTTCATAGCTGTTGCTTTTATTTAGCTCGTGTTGTTTTTGTTGTTGCTGTTGCTGTTGCTGTTGTTACTTGAAATATTCATGAACCTGAAATGCGCATTCTTCTCGGCCGCTTTTATTGTTTATAAACAAATAATGGACAGCTAATAAATAAATCAAATTAATTTTGTGGCCCACCAACATTAAAAACAAAAAAAAAACCAAAAAAAAAAGGCAGAAAACATAATGAACAAGAACAAGACCTTAAAGTGTGGCGTAGTTCAGGCATTTTGTTTTTATCATTTATATTTTGATGTTTTCCTGATCAAAAGCTATTTAAATGTTTGCCAAGATCAAAGATGCCCATGCAAAAGCTCACGGCTATTGCACTCCATGCATGCATGCACTGGCGACCCCATTTGGCCCATTTGGCGACTCGGGTAATTGGAGATGGACTTCAGAAGCAGAAAGAACACGAACACGAATTCCAAACAAACACGAGACACGAATCGCATGCGTTTATCGAATTTAACTTGCAGATTGTTTAAATAATTGATTTCTTATTTATGCCTCTGGGATAAACAAAGTCTTAATACAAGCGAAATGCTATTTGGTGCTCGAATGGTGTAAGCAAACGTGGATTTTATTCGATTTCCCTAACCTGTGGTCGCTAAGAAACGAAAGCTTCCGCAAATGCAAACGCAATGTTCAATGCCAATCGAATCTTTAATACCCATTTGTGGGCTAATCAATTATTCATTATTGTTATAGATTGATTAGGTTTTATAACACAATGCTAGACACTGATACATTGATCGATATTGCGTAATGTATTTATTGACAGACCAAGGTGGAAACCAAGATCTGTGTGCCTGAATGTGGAAAACCAGCTTCCCGCAACGAAATTCAGGGCAATGCATTGGTTTGTGAGACAATGAAGAAGAAAATAAAATAAAATAAAATAAAATGCGTTTTGCGACACGAAACAGCGGGAAAAGCTCAACAAGCGCCCAGCTACGCGTGTAACTTTGTGTGGCATGTAAATAAATCAAAATTCAAATGGCAGCTGCACAACACAAACACGCACACACACACACCCACACACCCACACACACAGCAATTTCCACCAAATTGTTGTATGCGAAAATAAATCATTATCTAATTGCCAACTAACTAAACAAGAACAAAAACAACAACAACAACAACAACAACAACGAGAGCAAGAACAACATGAATATGTCCGCACGTGTAACCGCAAAATTTGTGTTTACGATTGCGCTCGAACAGCGGCAAGCATCCAAGCATTGAACCACCCACCCAACCGCCCAACCACCCAAACACCCACCGCTGCGTGGGTTTTGGCCGCCTGGAATGCCATTCAAAAGACAGCGGCTATTTATAGCGAACCGCGCAAATAACTCAACACTGGCAATTGCAACTGAAATTCTAAGAACAATTCAAGTGACTTGCAAACACTCAGCAAGCAACACTATGTGCCCCGGAAGAGGGGTCGCTGAGTGCAAAGCGGAAAGGGGGGATGGCAGTAGGAGTTTTGTGTGGCATATTCTTAAGTATTATACGTATTATACGCATCATTATTAAGGTTTCTAAATTTGAAACACAAAACGCTTTGAAGCCAATTTACATGACATTTTTGTTAATATGTTTTTTTTTTATTTTTTGATGCTTTTGCTGGGATTTAATTATGTTTGGATTAAACTAATTAAAAGCTTATTTTCGTAGCTTTATGGGCATTAGGTAATTTCGCTCTTTCATCTAGTCGCTTTTGCTGCTGCTTGTGGCGCTCTCTTTGATCAAATGCAGCACACAGCGGGCGCTCTCTGGCATGGCATGTAAATGAGCGCAGAGTGTGGGAGAGGGAGCGCGATTAGTCAAAATGTAAATTTTGGCTTGTGGGAAAGGGAAAGCGACGATTGGCCTGGGGGTTACGAAAGGAGAGATAGAAAGAAAGAGAGTGAGAGAGGGAGCGCGATTAGTCAAAATGTAAAGCTTGGCTTGTGGGAAAATGAAAGCGCCGATTGGCCTGGGAGTTACGAAAGAGAGAGCGCGAGCAATCAGATTGTAAAGTTTGGCTTTTGGGAAAAGGAAAGAGACGATTGGCTTGGGTGTAAATTATATGCCATCGTTGAAATCCAATACATTGTCACGTTCAACATCTGTTAAGTGGGACCTCTTAGGACGTACGTAAATTTATAATATGGTGTATCCCTTGATCAACGAATGAAAACAAGTACGAGTACGTCTAAGCTTTTCATATTTAAGTTCTGCTCGTATAACTTTTCAGCTGTCCTTGCGTATTTGAGTTTTTTTTTCATATTTACCGTTTTTTTCAAAATATTTTGTATATTCTCTCTTTTCTCTTCTATTTCTTTTTATATTATATCTTCTCGGTTTTCGGTTGTCTTCTGATCATCCCACCCATTTTTTAAGCTCTTAAAAAAATACAATATGTATAAGGCTTAAACACAAAAAATTTATTAACTTAACCTGACGATCGATAACAAGAAAAAAAAGCTCGCATTGAAAGTTTGAAGCTTTGCATAAAGCACACTTATCTCCGTTTTAAGTTCGACAAGCAGACAAAAGTTCGAGCTTTAAGCATGTTTGCACTTGGGCGTTGCCCGCGTCCCCGATTGTGAAGGCGATATGGTCAAGCTTTAAGCTTTGACTGCCGTGCGGGGCAGAGCTTTAAGAGAAGTCCACATTATCATACGGCCTCATTTGCTCCCCGTACCTGGGCTCAATTCGATGCCTTGCATCGATACGCCTACGCATCTCAATGATAATCTGACGAATGAGCTTTATATCCTTGTAGATCTTGCGATTGCTGGAGTGAAACTGTTCGAGCAGTCCCTGGCACTCGGCCATTTGCCAAATTAGCGTATTGAATTTTCGTCCCTCCAGCTCCTTGCTGATCTCCTCCAGCAGTAGCTTCAGTTTCGTGGCGCCCATGGACTCCTTGGGTCTAGACTCCTGCTGCTGCTCTTGCTCTTGCTGCTCTTGCTGCTGCTGCTGTTGCTGCTGCGGCTGTTGCTGCTGCTGCTGCTGCTGTTGCTGCTGCTGCTGCTGCTGTTGCTGCTGCTGCTCCTGCTTCTTACGTTCCTGATCCTGCAGCATGCGACGCGCAATGGCGCCAATCATAATGGTCAGCGAATTTTCTGACATGGCTCGCAAGCTTATTAAAAAGTTCTATTGAAAAAAAAAAACGGCGAATTTGGAATAATATCAGAAGCTTCGATAACTAACTCTGTGTATAGTTTCGTATGGAATGGGCTCTATTGTTAACAATTGTTTTATATAGATTGGGGGCTGTGAGAGTATTATCAAAGGTGCTTTGACTGGGGGCCTAAAAGCAGAACCTATTCGAGGTGCTGAAGTTCGAATAGACATATGTCAGAGCTGTGGTATGTTTTGATTAATATCTATCTATCTATTAATATCTATCTATGCCCGTCCGTCCGTGCTTTGCAAGAACTCGACAATCTGGGACTATAGAAAACCTAGACACTCAAAATAGGGAAGCAAACTCATTTTTAAAGGTAAGGCCTTGTGCTTTAGTATGTATACTCGTTTTTTAGCTCAGTTGCGTTTTAGTATACTCCTTTTTCAGCCATATATTTGCACTCAAAATTTCATAAAGATCGGACTATATGCACCGAAGTTATTTAAGTATACAAACACGGAAAGAAGAAGCACTCCTTTAACGATGTGCTCCAATTAATTGTTCATATCCATTTTCAATAATAGCCATTAATGGTGCGAACAGCCAGTCATCGCATAAAAGCCAACAGACGTCATAGCCTTGTGGAAACAGGATATTAAGCGAAGTATTTTGGTTACAAAATCCCCTTCCATCGCGGCCAGTATTGACCTCGCCTGGCAGCTTCACTAATTGCACGGGGGTCGACTTTGAGGAGTCCAGCTATGATTATTTGATTAAATGACAGCAACTAAGCTGATTACGCGCACGTAATGCAATCGCCACACACACACACACACACACACACACACATACACACACACATGCACACCTATACAATCTCAGATTCATGGCCATGTGTCCATTTCTCGAATTGCATTCGCGCTGGCGTCACTGCCACCCCTTTTTCCGCCCCTGCCTCTGTCGCTGTGCAGGTGAAGGTTATTTCTATTGCCTGCCAGTTGCACATCCTGTCTCTGCTATAACATGCCCTCTCAGCCCCCTCCCACCGGCTCCTTCCCTCAATCCATCGTTAGCCATGTTTAATTAATGCAATTCGTAATTCCATTGCACTCTATATTGGGCTAATTTATGGCATTCGAGCCGGTAGCATTGGCACAAACGAATTCCTGGGGGCAATAGCAGCTGTTATTTTTGGGATTAGCGACAACTTTGCTGATTGTCACTAATAAATAGCCGAAAGGGATATCGATTGAGGTCGGACGCTCCACAATGCCAGTCAAAATGCATTTTTGATTAGCTCAGCCAGCTACGTGAATTGCAACGCGAATGTATGGAAATTGGAATTAAGTTGGATTACGCTCGATTGACTTGCCACCGGGCAACCAGTGAGAGCTGAGGACTGCAAAGCCTTTGATAGCGAACAGTTTCGTTATCTGGTGTGTGCCAATTAATATCGGGAAGCTAATCAAACGTATTGCGGCTGTACGAACATTGCGAGAATAAAGGGTTTTAATAATGTTAACCAGCACTGTCAGTATAACGATTTCGAGTGTAATGCAAAGAGGAACAGAGGATAGAAAGAATTGGAGTCAGTCGATGAAAGAGAGTTAAAACAAACATGGAGTTCGTGCAGTCACGAGAGGAAGAGATAATGACAGGGAGAATGGGAGAGAGGAATAAAGGTGAGATGGAAGAGAGTGAAGCAGAAATAGAAGAGATGGAGGGGGCAGGAAGAGAGGAAATGAAAGAGGGAGACAGAGAGAGGAAGAGATAGACAGATAGAGAAAGAGAGAGGGACAGCGAGAGGAGTATAGAGAAGGAGAGAGAAGTAAATAGATAAAGAGAGGAAGAGGAAGAAAGATATAAAGAAACAGAGGAAGAGAAAGGGACAGAAAAAGAAACACAGAAAGAGAAAGATAAACAAAAAGAAAGAGAGAGTGAGAGAAAAGATAGATAAAGAGAGAAAAAATCAAGAGGAAACAAGAGGAACGAGAGTTAGAAAGAGAAAGAGAGACAATGTATGTATATGCTGGTTATGGAGCCACTTTATTAGGCAACCTGCACAGAAAGAGGGAGCGAGAAAAACGGTACGTGAGACATTCAAAAGGATTTTGCCTTAACGCCTACTCTGATTATGCCCGGCGCTGTAATTAAGCTATTCGGGCAATTGTCAGACGCAGCAGCACTCAAGCCGAGAAACGAGGAGCTGCTAAATAAAAAAAATAAATAAAAAAAAACAAGTTAATTTCAATTTATTTTTAATTTGATTTAAGTTTCTTCTTTACTTTTTCGGTTTCGCACTTTATTTTGCGGAAAAGAAGCTCATTGAAAACCCAAATCCGATGCACGAGTTCTGCGTAAAGCGCCAAAAACAGGGCAAAAAAAAAAACAAAAAACAAAAAACAAAAAAACAGAACAAAAAGCTTCTCAAAAAGTTGGCAACGCAAAAGTTTTAATTCCAGGCACGATTCCCGCTTACCGCTAACCCACACACATTGCAGCCCCGCCCAGAAAACAACCCACCCACCCAACAGTCCCTCTTCGCGTTGTCAGTTGCATTGTAAAAACACAGTTGCTTATCCTCAGTTTTTGGTATATTTCATACCCTGTAAACACCTAGTGTGAAAAGTACAGATGTTCTGACTGTCGACTGAAATATGTATTATATATATATAATAAATATGTAACATTTACGTTTATATATATTAGGTTCACGATTCGAATCTTGAACGGAACTGAACCCTGTTTGTATACCGGCAACCTATTCAAAATGGCAGATAGAAGAAAGCTCCTTTAGGTATATACCATATATGCTGGATCAAGACTTTGAGCTGAGTCGATCCTAGATACTTAATATTTAAAATATATATAACTCTCCAGGAAATTGGAAAACCTCGATGATATAAGTTTAGAGTCTTGCGCTTTGACATATGCACACTTGTGTATACCATATTCAAGTCCTGAACATTTCGTTAAGATCGGATTATAAGCACCGAAGTTACTTGAGAGCACATTTCCTGTACGTGATGCAAGAAGAAGCTTGTGATTCTGTGTGTGTTTTTGTATATTTATAGTATTTTATATTGAAAGTTGCAATGCTCGGGCTCTGAATTTCTCACAGTCAGACACTTCAGAGCTGAGTGCTCTTACCTTTAAGAATAAGAAGCAGAAAACGTTCTTGTGAAGCTTATTTTCCTGCGCCCAGGAGGTAAAAAAGGCGACATCCAAGTAATATTGTGAATGAAAGTCTTGCTTAATGCTCTGTCTGTGTGTGCTGACATGTTGAAGCGCTTTTTACAGGGTATTGCGCTGTCATATGCTCTCTCCCCGCTTTCGCTGTTGCAGTTTGCGCTTTGTAAGCTGCGACCATAATTTCGTTTAATGCCTTTTAAGCGCATTAATTACGCACACACGACACAATCGTCAAAACTGTCCAGTTTTGTTGCTGCATTTCCACTGGCCAGACACACGCCCCCACACAACCACACAACCACACGCCCACACCACACCACACGCTCAGCCAGCCAGCCCCTCCCTAGCGCCAACCGCTGCCAAATGCCAAATTAAAGTGAATAATTCGCGTTGATAATATAAAATGACTTGGACATAAGAAAGGAAAATAAAGTTGCAGCAAATAAAATGAAATTGCAATTTGCCGTACATTGTTAGCAGCTAAACCCCCCAATCTCCCAATCCCCCCAGACGCACACACTATTCCCCGCAAGCCCCCCGTTGCCCCAGCACGTTTAGTTGACAGATGAAAGGCAAACGCACACAATAAATTGTATAAAGTGCAAAAAAATATTGCTGTTTATATCCATTTGTGCGCTTATTGTCATCTACATTGTTATCCTACTGCTTCACCATGCCACCCCACACCTTTTGCCACCCGCCTGTTGCAAGGGCCGGGGCTTCTATCAGCTTAACGCATTGTATATTGCCCCCAAAGCAGGCCATCTGACGACACACAATACACGACCATGTTGATGCAACACGAGCAGCACCAGGCACCAAGCAGACCACCCTGCCCAACCTGCAACGTGCAACCGTTTGCAGAGTCACCTCAATGACCCCGCGTGTTACGTTTAAGCGGCTTGTGAGGCGCGTGTAATAACAGCAGATGCCGTAATGCGAGCAACTGCACGAATGGCAAGGCCTGCTCGCTCAAGGACACCGTCAAAACCAAGGACTTGAGAGCTTGCACAATGTAACAGAAGCTGCGACCTCAACCGTAAACGCACTTAATTGGCTGACATTTGGTGTTCATTATGCAAGTCAATGTCAGACTTGAGTTGCAGCACCTTCTCTGTGTGCCTCTATCCCTCTCTACCTCTCTCGCTCTCTTGCTCCCATTCTACTAGTACTAGTATACTACTATATCCATATACATATCTATTAAGCGGACTTGCCCCAAAGTCAAAACAGGCCTTGTCTTAGATTTGCCAGTTTGATGTGATTTTTGGCATTTGCTTATATTTGGTTGTCATCTTCGTTTCCTGAAAATTCTATTATGAACGGTTCATAAACGCATGGAAATTTTCAATATGTCAAATGGAAATGTGTGACGATAAAGAAGAAGAGGCTGAGTTCTGCCGCATCGCAAGCAAACTTTTGCCGAAGGATACATATTCTTAGCTTTTTAATAAAATTTCATTTGAAGTACATGTTAAAGTTGTTGTTAACTCTGTTAACGCTGCTCAGCTGAGAGAGTTGACATCAAACTTGACAGCATGTTTAAGTGTTGCTTAACTTTGACAGCAACCTGTGACTTTTTTGGCTTAAGTTTTCTGTCTAATAAAGCATGTTAACATGTTACATGTTCATGTTCTCTATCACTATCTCTATCTCTATCTCTATCTCTATCTCTTTCTCTATCTCTATCTCTATCAATATCTCTATCTCTATCTCTATCTCTATCTCTATCGCTATCTCTATCTCTATCTCTACCTCTGTCTCTACTCTCTCGCCCTTTCTCTATCTTGCTCTATCCATCTCTTTCAATCACCTCAGTTCTATCTATCTCTCATTACTTTCCCTCTCTGCTGCATTTAACAATCTGAAGGTCTAACACATTTTCAATCTTTATTTCTACCCCGAAATAATCCCCCCGCCGAGCAGCTTTATCTTTCTCTTTGTTTAGTTGCGTCAGATGGGCTACGATTAATATACTTATGTATCCCGCTTCCTTCATCTTATTACGTTTTACTCCGACTACCGCCAAATTGGCTCGCTGTTTGTCTGACCCGCCCGAGCAGAAGCATCGACTCCCGGTGGCCCGTAATATCCATCATTCTGTCACTGGACTCTTCTTTGGTTTCGCTTTGCCAGCGTCCTTCGTCCTTGCTGTGCTTGTGTGTGCCTGTATGTGTGTGTGTGTGTGTGTGAGAGTGTGTATTTATATAACAAAAAATCAATTCAATTAAAAGCTCATTAAATATAATTGTGCACAACAATCGATATAAACTCTATTTAGGAACCCAACTCGAAGAGCACCCAACTTTAACTATTGCGTCCTTGCGCCCTGACGCTAGCCTCTTGCATTCCTTTTTTCTTTTTCTCTTTCTCTTTTTTTATGGGCATAACAAAATTATCGACAAATTAGTACAAATGCTTTATGCTCTGTTACCTAGCGACCAATCCATCTCCCAGACCTCATGCAGTGTCCCAGCAGCCCCAGCTGAGCCCGAGCCCAAAGCTCAAACCCTTGTCAAAGAGCTACAGAAAAAAATATTATTGAACAAGAAAGAACAAAAAAAAAGAAAAAAAAAACACAAATCATAATCAAAGGAAAATATTGCCGAAACTTTAATACCCTGTCATTAAAATAAACTTGTTTTAAATACGGCATTTTCTATTAAGTATTAAGTAAACTTTTGATAGGAAATAAAAACGGAAACGGAAAAACATTTTGTTATTTCCAATTTTGTTTCGTGATAGGTAGGATGAAGTTTCTGTATTTACTTTATAATAACCTCCTTTAATATAACCTCAAAAAGGGTGTGAAAACACCAAAAAAAAAATTCGAAATGTTTCCCAAGATAGTCAAGCCGGAGCAAAACTTTTGGAGCTGACTTTTTTGTTATATTATTTTATTAATTTTCCGTTTTTTTTTTTTTTTGTTGTACACTTTGTTTTTGCCGCCATCTTCTTTCTTTCGGTATGGAGCATGCTTATTGTCATATATTTAATATTCACAATTACAGCAACAACAACGTAATCTCTACCTCACCACCCTCCGCCCACCGCGCCCCCAAACCATGATGATGTATTGTTTTGATACAGAGATTGAGTAGATACGCAGCCTGTGAGCTTTGAGCTTGTGGGAACGGCTTTACGGGGTGCTATACGTGAGCTGTTTTCATTCGTTTTTTTTTCTGTTCTGCTTTGCTCTGGTGTGTGGCTTGGGGGTGGCAAGGTGCTAAAAATAAACCGCCTGCTACGTGCCATCGAGTAAATCACAGAGAGCCAGTTGCTCGGTATCCCGGTTCTTCAGGTTTTCTCTCAATCGCTCCCTCTCTCTCTCTCTCGCGGCGTTATCGAACGGGAACCGGGAACCGAGACATGTGCTGAAGGAGGCCCTGGTAAAGGGGGCTGTGCAGAGAGGTTGGAACAATTTCCCCTATGAAAATATGTGTGGCATTTTGTTGTTTTAATACCCTTACAAGGGGTATGTACATTTGTTATTAGGCTTTACGCTTATGTATAAGCATTCGTCGCAATCAGCCGAATCGAGAGACTATATCTTAATGAACAGTTGAGTTTATGAGCAACAAACACAACACTCGGCTGTCTACAACAACTTCTGCCGTTGCCCAAAAATTCGAAGACAACTGCAAATTAGTTTCTATAAGAGCAGCCAAGGCACTCCTTAGCAAAAGCATCATGTCGCTCTCGATCAATTCCAACTCCATGCTCAGGCTTGGTCACTTCCCGAAAAGAGACTCCTACTAGGTCGACTTCTGGAGCTCGTTGAGCTCACGTGCCTAGTTTCGGACCATCAGGTCTTAGGAAGTCTCACGGCTGCTCCGAGCAGGTCTACCGGGTGGGTAGTCAGCGTTGGAGTGTTTTTCTATGTCAAACGGACGTTCACAGCATCCTGCGCTCTTTTCTGGCAGAACGCATCTTCAACGTAGCCGTCAAGGACCAAAGCTCGGGTGTCAAAGGCATCAAGGCAGGTGTCGCACTAGGTTAGGTGGTCGAAACTTGGACAGCTAACTGGAAGGTCGCCATAAAATGTGCCAGGTCCGTTTGCGCCGCCTTTGCTACCATTGAGCAGATCAGCTGGGGTTCCCACATCTCAGCAAGAAGAGCAAAATGTTTAAGAAGGTTCCAAAAGCTCGACTAGCTTTTAATGCAGCAAAGCAAGTTGCATATTGTAACGCCCATCCAAGCCTGGGGCACGGCCTCATCACATCAACTGCGTCGCATAAAAGTAGTGCAAGCCAAGCCAAGGTACCACCCAAAGTGGCGGGCATGCTATTATGCGTGACAACCAACGCCATCCAATGCGATCTCCGCCTAACAAAGGTCGGAGATCGGACAAACTTCTTCAGCAGCCGGTACGCCGACAAGATGCTGCTGACCCCATCAGAGAGAGGCGCCTCCAAAGGCTACACCCCGGCGACCTATCTACGATAAATACCTCCTTTCCCTTCATTGTAAATATCCCATCATTGAAAAGATCTTATCATTGTGAATATCCCTTCATTGTAAATATCCCTCAATCTTCTTTACTCATTCGGAGGGTACGGATCGAACAAATTACAACTTGAAAAAAAGAAGGAAATATCCTATTAAGTCACATAGTTCGTCAAGGCAAATGTTTCGGGATTACATTTAGTTGAAGAGAAGGGTATTTCATCTTCGACAGTTCATATTTCCCAGTTTTTTTGTTGTTTTCCTTTGACTTCGCTTGTTTAATTTTTGTTTTCGTTTTCTTGTATTTTTACTTTTTTCCGTCTGTTGTCCTTTTCTTTTGCTTTGCTGTTTTTCTTTTTTTGTTTTGTTGGTTTTCGCTTAACTTCTTTTGACAGTTGCTGACAGTTTTGTTTGAAGGATGCCCTGTTTCTGCCCCCTGAAACCCCACCACCAGCCACCGGCTCTGCCCGTGCGCAAGACTTTGATTTTGTTAGCCAGCCCCCTGACAAAAAGTGGGCGTGTATATGTGTGTGTGTATGTTTGATTTTGTTGGTGTATGGGGCAAGGGGGGGGAGGCCTGATATCTGTTGCGTGCCTGGACGGATATGCGTGACAAAATGTCGCTGGCTTTGTCAGGCGTTGAGCGAGGGGGTACTGGAAGGGGGCAACTGGCGCCAAAGGTTGCGCTCTGTGAAGCGATGAGGAAGGTGGGAAAGGGAGGGTGGTGAGTGGTGAAGGGGTAGGGGGGCAACTGCTGCATTGGCCATGGCAATAACAGATTTTATGATCACATCTCCCGCTGCTTCAAATATTAACTCTTTCTACTTTTTTATACTTGCGGCATACAAATGCGGGGGAAACCCAAAAGTGACAAGCAATAACAATGTCAATAGGTTAAGTTTTCTTATTTTCAACTCTGTCAGATTTGTTTGTGAAAATTGTAGCGTTTCCCAATGAAAACACTTTTCCAGCACCATTGAAAATGTGTAAAAGCGGGCATAAGGTTTGTGTGTAACTGTATGCAACAAGCGGAAATGATACCGGCTCCGAATCCACAAATATATAATGTACATACATATATACAGCACATTAAGCCGGCTCGATCTGTTTTACAGCTGGAAAGCCGGGTTCAAGTAAGTTTAATCTGTGTATAGTCTTAATCTGTGTATATTATAGGAAACCCTATTTGCGAATATAAGGTCATTTTGCATTGGCATTACAAAGTTATGCTTAAGAAACCAAGTCTCAAAATCGATATTTATCGGTAATTTGGAAGTGGGTAAACATTTTTATATAATCCCACCGAGATCGACGAATTCACACAGCAGGGTGTGGCTCAAACAACTCAGCTCGTCTCTCTGATCAAGAATACATACGCTTTATGGTGTCGGAGATGGTCTATCATACCCACTCTCTCCCCACCCTAACCACTCTCAATAGATTCAGGGTATAGCTATAAGATTTGCCTTCTTTATACTCCTCACCCCTAAACCCTTTGAGGTCAGCTCCTATTGTTACCTACGCAAATAAATGTTCTCTGAAATTATCGATCATTTGTTTTCTTAAAAATTGATAAGAAACGAATATTTTGCCAGAAATTCTAATTCTGGAATGTTTAAGAATACAATTGTTCTTATTGAACAATGAAAAGCTGCTTTGTATTCTCGCATAATGCAATTTTTGTTAAATAAATAAATCAAATTTTGCTTAAATCAATTACGAGCACTAAAACAGGCATAAAACTCAATAACAAGGCTCTGATACCGCATATTATTCCCTAGAAAAATACAATTTTTTGATACGACACATTTTTTTTAACGAAATTTTCCGCCTTTGCAGCACACACACACACACACACACACACACACAGGCACACACAGGCACACAGGCGCACAGCATTTTCTGGTTAAAACTGAACTCGTGCAGTTTTATTTTATTTTATTTCATTCTTTTCCTTTGTTTTAGCCGTTGCTTTGTTGGCTTCCTGCCGGTTCGCTTGTTATTCTTCGCCGGGAAATATTTTGTTCTTTGTGTTTTTTGCAAATTTAATAATAAAGCAAACTCTGAGTGCGTGCGTGTGTGAGTGTGTGTGAGTGTGTGTGAGTGTGTGGGTGTGTTGTGGTTGATGCTCACTTTAATTTCATGAGAAATTTCATTTGCCATCCAGAAAGTATGCAATCATATTATGAACTTTGACATTTTGCGCAGCAGCAGCCAAAGAGGGAGATGGGGAGAGGGAGCAAGAGAGAGGGAGACATCAGAAGCGGGAGAAGGAGACAGTGAATGTAAGTGAGATAAACAACGCTCACCCTTAACCAGCTTCACACCCACACGCACACACACACACACACACACACACACACGCACACACACACACATTGTTTGCACTGGCTGCCTGATAAGTAATTTGGCATATTTCCTGCGTTCATTTTGCAGTGTAAAATGCGTTTTTTATACCCTGTGCTCAGGGCTTTGAATGGGTATGCCTGATTACGTGTGCACTTGTCCTCTGAGACTTCACACATGTCCTATATATACATGCAACTTTGTTTCAACTGTTTTACTGAAAAATGAACACGAGACTTCGATGACTGAAGAGGTCCTCTAAGGACCTCTAAGGACTGATTCCAAAATTTGTACTCTACGCCCAATGCAAGGAAGTGGCAATTAGATAGGACTCTCTATCTTTCAGCTAGAGTATAGGAATTTGAAAAGATCGGAGAAACCGAAAAGATTGAAAATCGGAAAAAGCTCTAGCTCGAAAAAATCAATAGATCTTTAAAAACAAAACAGGGTATTTGCTTATTGGCCTATGAATGATAGCGCTTGTCCGCAACGGGCCCTCTTGCTGTTTGTTTGTTTAAAGCAAAACCTATTGCCCGTCAATCACAGCCAGTTCCACCTTCACCACCCCTCCCCCCTCACTGGCTATGTGCATTTCAACAAGTTTTCCATTCCTGCAGAACCCAGTAAAAAAAAAAAAAGGGAAAAAAAGTAGAAACTTTCTTCATTTTCGTAAAGGACTCGAAGGCAGAGCCTGTCGCAGGCTCAGGTTTGATTGATGTTGCTGCTGGCAGCCCTGATTGAGCGCTCAACTCAGCTGATTGACGCACTGATTGGCTGCTTAACTGACTGACTGATTGACTGATTGACTAACGGACTCGACCGCTGTCTGACAGGCTGTACGTGTCGTGCACTGCATTTGCCGACTTTCATTGATGAATGCCTCAAATTCAATTTCAATTTCGACTTTTCCGCCTGCAAAACGCAACAAGGTCAAGTGTATATTGTAACTTTAACCAATCAAAAATCCAGCCCTGCCCACAAGCACCTCTGGGGCACAGCATTTTTATTACCTGTGCGCTGTGGCAGCAGCTCATCAAATATTGAAATGCCAATTTCACAGATACTCAGAAAAGTAAACGTAAACGTAAACGCAAACGCAATGTGGCCAAATTCAATTTGGCAACTAAACTAATGCCCAACAACAAGAATAGGAACTACTACAATAACAAGTAAGAGTGCTCCGGTCGGGCATGCACGACTGGATATACTCTGAATCCAACGCCAAGGGTCGTTGCAAATATCATCGCTTCCTTCCATGGATAAGCACACACACAATCACGTTAAACTACAGCAGACATCTTCCATTTGCCGCACATCATTTATGGCAAATGCATTCTCAATTAACTTCGGTGCTTATAGTCCGATCTTTATGAAATTTGCAGTGCATGTTTATAGCATGCCAAAGTGTGTATATGCCAGAGCTCAATGCTCTAGCTTTATGATAAGAGCTGTTTCAACTTTCGGAAGAGTTATCCAAAAAGTTCTTATAGTTTTCGAGCTATGCTTTGTTAAAAAAACTAAGACAAAATCAAAAAATACTAATATTGTATATATATATTTCCACATTCCACCTTTAATATAATAATTCTTGCCTCTAGCTTTCCATTGGCTTGCATAAGAATGTTGCCTCACATTAAAACATGATACCCTTTTATGCCATTTGCAATGTCTTTAGGGCATAACAACGACAACTACAGCAACTGTAAGAAGACATATTAATCAGTAGCAAGAATAACATTAACAGAACAACAATCATTGTTTTTTTTTTTTTTTTTGGGATTGAGTCTGGGGTGAACGGGGCTGGTGGTGGATGGAAGGGGATTGTACGTAATCAATATGGTAGCAAAAATAACTTTCTTGGCCTAAAAGCACAAATTAATTGTGCTTACATGATTCAATATGGCTTACGTTTATTTTAAGAGCACAACTCGTTATTGACACAGTTTCGATATCGGAACTCTTATTTGTGGCAGCAAATGCTAATGAATAAAAGCAATCGATAATGTGTATCGATAATGGTCATGTCGAAGTTAGAACTTGACACAGTCACATATGTGTCTAGCATTGTCAGGCAGTTCAAATTTCGATAACAGCAATCGATAAATAATCGATATTGATAATCGAAAACAGGCATCAATAAGCATTTGTTACAGTTTCACACTTATCGCTTGATTTTATTTCGATAACAACAATCGAAACTAACAATCGATAGCTCAATGTTTGTCACATTGTTATATCAATTATTATCTGACTTATTTGTACATTTCAATGTATAAGCTGATGTTAACTGGGAACTTGTAAATGTTGTTTTTCTAACATTTGAGGACTATCTATGCAGCTCGTGCTTGTAAAGTTTCAGATCCATTTAGCCCAATTTAAAATCTTCGATTAGTTGCTCGAAGTTATGCAACAAAATGCGCGAAGCCCGCCTGCAGCCACCGAAAATAAAAAAAAAAGACGCTAATAGGTGAAATATAGCCGCAAAATATGCAATAATAAATTGAGCCATTGTCGCTGCTGTGCGTATGGCTTGTCAGGGGCGTGCGTGTGGAAGGGGTGGAGAAAGAGAGGAGTGGGCGGGCACGAAGCGGGGTGGAGGGGCTTCCCTCTGCCACTTGGCGCGCACGTAATGAGCATATTTGTAGCATACTTTCTGCGGTACGTGCGTCGTTTATACGTGTGTGTGTATGGGTGTGTTTGTGTGTGTTTGCGAGAGTCCTTTGAGGGCAAGTTTATGCAAGGTATTTCTTGTCCTACTTCACACCCTCTACAACCCACACCCCGCGGGCGCCATCAACGCTGCGCTTACCTTTCAAGTTGGGGCGCCAAACTTTTGCAGCTCATATATATATTGACACAGGTGCCCAGAGGCGTTCGAGACAAGGTGTGCTTTGCTTCATGTGCGATGGGGCGTGGCACTGTGTGTGGTTAGTTGGTAGGGGCCAGTAGGTTGACCCGAGAGGCAATGCTTTGATTTTGTGTCTGCATTTAATGCCAAATGGCAAGGCCAGGCGATAAACCACAAGAACTCATGCAGCTGGTAAACGCCCACAGTTGTGCGTATACCCTGTACTTAACGATGGGCTAGATGAGCTCTTTGTCTAAGAATAGTTATGCTGCCTCTTTCTGCCCTTGAACCTGCATTAAACTCTCTATTAATTTGCTTTGTATTGCCAAAAATATCGCCACAGGTTTTTTTCTTTTCATATTTTCAACTTAAAATTTGTAATGAACTCACAAATATGGGTGGATTTACTTTTCAAATAGCAATATGCTAGCGATTTCAAATCGATCAGCAAATTCAAGTTTAATGTTTGTTTATTTAGTATCGTTTAGAGGAATCTCCATTGATTTTTTGATTAGATAAGGGCAATCTCTATTCATTCCTGAGTTAATATAGTCCGTTTTGAATCCGTTATGACTCCGAATGAGTATATATTTGTATGTGTATGCATCGATATATATATGTACGTATGCATGTATTTACGTGTGCATTCCTCCACCAAAGAGGAATGCATTTTTTTGAGATGTGTGAAAATGAGTTTAAAGCCCATCTGATGGTAATCAAAAAAGTGTCATATAAACGTTTTTCGCTATTTTTCCACACATGCGAGTGGAATTTCCCGAAACGTCGTCTTAAAGTGCACCTTTTTCACATAATGTAACTCAAGTGAAAATTTCAGCTTCCTAGCTCTTACGGTATATGCTGTACGTTGCTCACCAATCAGCCAATCAGTCAATAAGTCAGTCAGTCAGTCAGTTAGTCAGTTAGTCGGGATAAACAGTTTTATATATCTGTATATAGGCTTAGGCTTTGAAGAGAGAGAAAGGAGGCAAGCAAAACGAATCAACTAAATCATAAATTTATTATGAGGCAAACTCTCAACTAACTCACATAACTTCTGTTGAAATACAAAAAACATAAGTTCAATGTGGAAACGGATGAGTTCCATTGAATTTCGTTCGAATTTCGAATGGAAATGCAAACAGAACGAAAGGACACCCTATAGGACATAATTTATCTAATTCAGCAAAAGTAATTTCGTAAAAGTAATTTAAGGATATGTTTCGGTTGATTACTTTATAAATTGTAAACAGAAAACTTGCTCACATCAACTCGTTATTGAGCTATTTGAAACTTGAGCCGTAAGTTTCCATATCTCCGCGCATTTGATTCGATCTGTGGAAATCGCGACGGGGTTTACTTTTTTTTTCTCTCGTTTTTTTGGGTAAGTTCAAAAGCGCAAAGAACGTAAATTCATAAAATGTTCGCTGGGCGTGAAAGTATTTTGACATACGCTGGGAAATCATATCCGCTTTGTATACACACACACACCCACACACACACACACACACACACACGCGCAAGTACAGACACAGCACTCGCCTACCTCTGGCTGGCTTTGGCGCTAACGAGCTTCAAGTTTAACAATGAGCGAACATTTTGCAGCTCATTGAATTTGAAGTCATGTGAAAGCACACACTCTCACACACACACACACAGACACACACCTATTATGCATGCACACACCGGCAAGCAATCAGTCAGTCCAAGGCGTTTTTTTTTTGTCTGCCTGGCTCTTTGAGAGGCGTGACAATTGCATTGCAAAGGACAATGTCGAGTGCTTGTCAAATAAAAATGTGAAGCAAGAGCAAAAAAGAAAAAAAAAATTGGAATTGTAAATCTCTTTTGGCACATGCACAACAAATTGCAGAGCCAATTGAACAATTCGTAAGTCTGTGCGTTTCTATTGTTGCTTTTGTGCATTTGTATAATGCTAATAGGCAATTCAGTTGGCCCTTGCCCCAATCCCCGCGCTTGCCGTGTGGCGAATATCTGCTACGAACGACCTGCTGCTTATTATAGAGTGTACTCTTCTTCACACTCATTTTCTCGGGCTCTTTCGAGTGTAACGTTTGATTGCTTTCGTTAACGTTACACTGGCTGCTTTGCTTAGCCATAGAACATCTGAATGCTCTCTCTCTCTCTCTCTCTCTCTCTATTTCTCATTCTCTTTGTGTTCCCTTTATTAATTTATTTGTATCCTCTAGTCGACCCACTAAAAAAGGTTTCCTATTTACTTATAAACATCAAATACTTTACTCCTTAACTCATTTTCTCTTTCTTTTTTTCTTCAATTCTCTCTTTTTTCATAAGCGTTTCACTGGCTGATTTGTATATTTATATATCACTGTCAAAATACTTTTTTTTACACTTTTAATCTCCTACTTTGTTTTCATAAACGATTCGCTGGCTGCTTTGCTATGTTATACTCCCTGCCCTCACCCTCTCTTTCTCTTGCTATCTCTTGCAGTTAACATTTGTGCTCCATTCGTAAACGTTTCAAATTTCTATGTGTGCTTGCAGCTCTGTACTGTGACTGTCATAAAAATATGCTTAAGACTCAAGCTGCATTTTTATCAATAACAGAAAGTCTTCTCAATCCCCTCGAAGCCACACATAAGAATAACTGAAATGGAATAAACTTTATTAAATGCTCCACATACATGGAGTATATAGCTCTTAAGAATTCAAGCATCCAATAAAATGTTTATTAAAATACAATCTTTTGTTCGAAATTCAATAAAAGCTGGTAAATCGAAATATTTTTTCCTTCGGCTTTTGGACATGCGAGAGCTGTATACAGAAATTGAAATTTCGGGTCTCAAATTTTCAATTAGATTTGAGATGTTGCACATACACCCACACACACATTCGCCTCGTATGTTCAGTTGGCAATGCAACGCATCCGCACACAGCGAAGAGGCCACAAGCACGCAAACATAACCACAACCGCAACCCCGAACCCAATAACAGTCCAGGATACAGCTGGACAGACATTTTGTTGTATGTGAGCCAAGTGTTTTCTGCATTCAATTTTATTTGATTCCCCAACCCGATTTCTATACCCTGTAACGACAAGACTAAGTGGGGATATGCTGTATATGGACTGTATCATAATTGTATATGCAAAGGGGATTTTGGACAATTCCGTCCGCAAGCGTGAAAAACGAGTGGAAATCGGTTGCATTATACTTTTTGTTGTCCACCAATCGATTTCACATTCGTTTTTTAAGATCCTTGGGAACTGTTTTTAGAGCTGTGTTCTTAACTTCTGGAAATCGATCTGACCTTTTGCGCAAAAGATGTATGGGCGGAGTTTCTTGTTGTTATTGAGCTAAAATTTGTTAAAGCAGTTTCCTTATGTTGTCTTTTTCTGTGCTCCTCTCCTGTTGTGGGTATATCTGTGAAATAATGCTTACAGGGTATGCCATAATCGTTGTCCCTTTGTTTCCTGAGTATTCCTTTGTGTCTTATATTTCCTTGAAATTTAATTTAGTTTAATATAAAGCTTCCGTTTTGCACAAAACTTTCTAATTTGTATTTATGTTTTGTTTCTTTGCAGCTAAACAATTTCAATAAAACCAACAAAAACAATAATAGCAACAACAACAACACCCAATCCAATACGCTTATGGTTACCTAAAACCCATCATCAACAACTAAAACTTGTAACTAGAATTTTAACTTAAATTTCAATAGAAAAAGCGATAGGAAAATAACTGGAAATCAGTTCAACTTTGTAACAAAAGAACACAATGTGACCTACAAAAACTGAAGAAGACATATATATATATATATATATTTGTATAAATTATCGTAAATACGTTGTCTAACACTCAGTTAGCTCGATGTGTTGCCCGAATTAACATGTGTCAGTGTTGCCAAGCCGAAAAAGTAACCATAACCAAGAAAACACCAAAATCGCCAATACGACGGCCAAACGTAGGTTCAATAGCACCGATAAACCAATAAAACAATAAACCGATACACCGATAAGCCGATAAACCGATAAACCGTTAAGCCACAAACAATATACCAAACATACCGTTAGGCATAAACATATAGATGTGCATATATGTTTTGCTATAGCTATAGCCACATACACAAACATAGTATTTAACAACAACTGTATATATCATGACCAAGAAATACGAATTCGATTGGATCATTCCGGTGCCACCGGAACTGACAACTGGCTGCGTCTTCGATCGCTGGTTCGAGAACGAGAAGGAGACCAAAGAGAATGACTTTGAGCGCGATGCTCTCTTTAAAGTCGATGAGTATGGATTCTTTCTCTATTGGAAGAGCGAGGGACGGGTATGTATTACAGCCCCGACAACTAAATATACCTAAATATTTTGTTTGTGTTTCATTCCATTTTGTTTGCTTTCTTATTCAATAGGATGGCGATGTCATCGAGCTGTGTCAAGTGAGCGACATTCGTGCAGGTGGCACTCCAAAGGTAAGTTCTGTTAATATAAGAATGCAAATTGATAAGAGTAAAAGAGCTTGTAACAATAAACACCGTAACAGTAGGCATAACAGTAACAGTTACAGTAAAGGTTACAGTAACAATGATAAAAATGATACTACAGTCAAAAGCAGTAACAGTAACAGTAATAAGGGAAATAAGAGTATGTAACTATATCACTTACACACACTTTAGCCTTAACAATATCATTAAAAAGCTCTGGAACATAAATGATAGGGATCATAGGGAGCTGCAAGACTGTAACATAAGCAATTTCAGCAAAGATAACAGAATAACAATAACAGCAGTAGGTTCTTAAAGGAGTAGCAGTAACATATCTTTAACTGCAACTGTAATTGAAGTAGACTATACTTTATTTTTATTATAGTCGAAAATGAAGGCTAATAGTAACTGAAAAGTTACAGTATTCCAATTTATATAGATATATGGAATGACATAATATGTATAAGAAATAACCAGAGCAGTAGGTGTGCAAGACTTGCAGTAGTAAATACAGTAGGGTATCTATCAGAAGTAGAAAAATGATTCATAATAAACTCTATAACCATATAATGAATCGACAAGCTGCCCAACCAACTGTTCGATTGTCTAACAAAATTCCAGTTACTTAACGCAATCCTGTTATAAAATTCAATTCAAGGCACTTTCTGTGGAAATAGTCCTGCTCAATACGGTCGGTTGTGATGATAGGTGACATAATTTCAAAGTCTATTAGCCACGCCCCCTTAAACACGACTCTTGTATACGAATGTGACACTTACACATCTAATTTTGCACCCGTCAGAGTGGGTCAGAGTGCACTCAGTTACCCTCACACTCATTCAAGCGCACCCGCTCGCCCACCTGTGCACACCCGTTCACTCTACCTGAACCGAGTCAATTAAGTTGAAACCGGTTGTCCATTTAGCGGACAGGCTACACGTTGATGTGCATTAACCCACATCCTGTGGCGGTGCATATCGATATTGATGGCGGTGCAGTTGAATGAGACTTGGCCGAGGACGGGTTCGGTTGGGGGTTGTGGATTGTGGGCTATGGGTTATGGGTTATGGGTTTGAGCATTGAGGAGGCCAATTGAACAGGTGCTGACACAATTAAAATGTGTGCCAAAGCGAGCAGCATATCTCAATTAGGCGCAATGGCAGCTGTTCCACGGCACCGCTGCAACCACTTTAGCACTCTTGCCCCACTGGCTCAGTCGGCCACGTGCTGTGGCCATAAAAACTCGTGGCGATGCACAGGCGCTATGTGGGGCGGGCGGACGAACTGCTGGCAAATATGGGCGCGAGCTGCAGCCCATAAATTGCATTTAGTGGCAACAGCAACAACAACAACAACAACAACAACAATAACAACAGCCGCAGCTGCGGAAGCAGCAGCAACAGCACGCACACTAAATGCAATGTGTCATGCCAGGATATGGGCGTGGCACATCCATGGCTAATAAATCCAGCGCATAGACAAGCGCGTAGCAATGAAGCCAGCGACTGCCACCGGCCAAAACCATTGAGTGTCAAAGTGACACATTGACACATTAACAGACAAACACACTAAAACAAGCAGACGCACGCAAACACACACACACACACACCTACACGCACACACACACAGGGCATATAGGCACATTTTGCTTTATGACTACACTGACAGTTATTCAAGAAGACTCTTAAAATATTTACTTATATGTGTATATATATATTATACATTTTAAGCCCAAAACCCATTCAAAATTAAAAAAGGATATATGTGAACATATGTAACAGGCAGAAGGAAGCATCTCCGACCCAATAAAACACAAAACTCTTGAACTAAGTCAATCCAGCCATATCCCTATCTTGTCCGTCTGTGTTAGCTAGAGAATTAAAAGTGAGATTCCATGCGTAGATATCTCCTGCCATTTTTATTATATCGGTAATATATCGATATCTCCTCCTATTTTCATTTTATCGATAAATCTAATACTACGATAAGTTCCTTCATTTTCATGATATCGATGAATATAATATTTCGATATCTCTTGGTATGTAGGCTCTCGTGTAATATATGCAGCTTTAAAATAGTTTGACTTTTGAATATCTCCCCCCATCAGCCCTAACAAAAGGAAAATCTCTTATTTTAAATAATGGACACACACATAGATGCACACTTTTATATGTCTGTTTTTGTATGTATAATATGTATTAAAGGAAGCTATGCATGAAGATGTTTGTAATGTTGGCTTGGCTCTGGATTTAAGGTATCTTCTAGTCTAACACTAACGACTAGAACACTCTTGCCTTTTATTTTTAATTTTTTTCTCCAGAGCCATCTTGCTCACGTTATTTCGCTCAGTGTACTATACAAAGTATCCACAAAATAATAACGAGGGCTGCGCATCATTGCACTTGTAAATTGAAAAGTGTCAAAGATTTTACAATTCTCGGTGCACGTTTAAGTGCGCCACGTGTGAAGAGCGAGCGTGAAAGAGAGAACGAGCGACACAGAAAAGAAGAGAGAGAGAGAGAGAGAGAGAGAGAGAGAGAGAGAGAGATTGTAAATTGACAGGCAAGCAAAGTGTAGCACTTACTTTTTGCCTCACTTAAGCTTTTTCTGTTCCAGTTCCCATACCTGGAACCAGTTCCCCACTCGAAATCCCAAATGCCAGTCGAGTGGAACATTTGCTGCTTCTGCTGCTGCTGCTGCTTCAAGTGCTCAACTTGTGGTGCTTGCCTTAAAGCCTTTCCAGCTCGCTGCAATCCTTTTGGGCCAACGCACACACACACACACACATATATATATTCTTAGGGCAAGCCGTTTTCATGTCAGCTGCCAAATAAATTCAATTAAAATGCAAAATAAATGCCAATGAGAGAGTGAGAGATGAGCATACGAAAAATTGACCAAAGTGTGTCTGTGTGTGGGAGTGTATTGCTGTGTATGTGTGTGTGCGTGTGTGTGTGTGTGTGCGAAAATGTGGGCAAGAAGGCAGCAGCCGCAGCAGCCGCATGAAATTTGTATAATGGCCAGAAAGCAAAATCTACAAGAAAAATATAAATAAAAGAAAAAGAAGAAGACGATGAAGAAGAAGAAAAGGAACTCATACCCTTATATAATTCATATAGTTGAGACCATGCAAAAGTTCTGAGGACTACGCAACTTTGACCACCGAACATAACGTCAAAATTTTAAGGAAAGCAGCAACAACAAAACTAAATAAAAAATACCAACAAAAAAAATACATAAAGGAATAACAAAAAAAAAAAAAAAAATTGTAAGAAAAAGGAAAACAGTTGAATACAAAATGCAAAACTTTGCTTTGTGTATGTGAGAGTGACAAGCACTCAAAAAAGTATACACACATATGTACCTAAATACATATTTATATAGGTTCAGTACATCTGTTTGTGTGCGTGTGTGTGTGTGTGTGTGTGAGCCGTTTGCACTTGCATGCTAGCGAGGGTCGCCCGAGAAGACACTCAAACTTCAGGCTCGAATACTGCAACTTTAATATATATAATCTACATATATCAACATTAACTGACTGAATGACTTATTTTAAATGAGTTTAAAGTGGATCCTAAATATTCCACTCAGGTCTTTGCTGATCTTTGAAACTGACTAAGAGAAAAAGCAAATATATACAAAAAAGCTTCCGCGTCTTTTCCACACTTACGGGCGGAATTTCCCAAAACCCGTCTTTGTGTGAGTTGACAGTACATAGGGTATTTATAGTTCTTACAGTTTGGACTGTCCGTTGATCAATTAATAACAACCAGAATCGATCAATCATAATAGAAATGCATGTGTTATCGGATAGCTTAAAGATAAAAACAGCTGTTAGTAAAGCTCTTAGCTATTATTATTACCCCCAAAATAACACATTAACTATAGAGTTATAAGTATGTTTATAAAAGCAGACAGTATGTTTAGAAATGTTCGGAATTATTTGACCCATAACAAATATATGAATTTTTTTGAATATGTTTTTTTGAGAAAAAAAACGCACTTGTATATTAAACTAAATAAATTTGCTAATATACATTTATTTTTATTTTAGTTAGTAAATTTCCTAAAATTCATTCATACTTATTTCCTTATTTTTTTTTCTTATATACATTCTGTAAAAATTGAGAAAAACAGCTTAAGTTTATTGAAATTTACAAAAAAAAAAACTGTTATATATTAGTTTAATGCTTTGCTCCTTCAACTTTAAACAATTGTTTTTAATTAAACTAACTAAATTAGAAATAAACTTTAACATTTTTATACTTGTGTAAAAGGCTAAAATCTTTTGGGGAACCCTCTCAAAATCGTAAATGGAAGACTACACTTAAAGTTCTTGTTCGTTGTGTGTGTATGTGTGTGCGCTGGCAGCACATGAAATGTTTGGTCATCAATATTAAATCAGCGAGCCACACAAACAAACTAACACACTTACAAACACACTCACACACACATGCATACACTTAATACATACACATATATATATGTATGTATGTGTATATGTATATACACTCAAAAGGGAACTCGTAAGTGCCAGTCGCACAATGAGCCATTAAAAGTTGCTTCGTTTGGCAAAGCAAAAGCCAAAGTAACGAAAATGGGCAATGAAGAACTAACATCGTTAGATTGCCAGACTGCCAAGATACCCTAGAAAGGCAAATGAATTGAAATCATGCAAAAATAGCAATGAAATATCTTGAGCTCTGAATTCATTTGCCAAAACTGGTTAATTTTAATGTATATAACATTTTTTTTGCTTATTTCACAAAAGTTAGGTTAACTTAAATGAGGTTAGGTTCTTTGCCTTTGCGTTACAGTTCAGTTGAGATCTCCTTTTTAATTCTCTTAACGGCATATTTAGCTATTAGTTAATTTTGCAGTTTAGTGAACAGGGTTTCTAGTTTATTGGGGTTAAGTGTTGTTTCCTTAAGTTAGGTTATGTTGAGCTGGTTGATGTTAGGTTATGTTATAATAATATAGGGTTAAGTTCGATAAGATTAGGTCACACTTAGGAGCGGTCATAGAAATAATTGTTGCCTAGTTGGAAGCTGTCAACACTTTTGGCTGTGTTGCAGTTAAGTTAGGAAGAAAAGTAAAGGCTGCCAAAGGTACAACAATTTCTTCCTCTTGCCAGCAATCGCTATAGATATCTGGCAATATTGGCCAGGGCAATTGTTTGATTTGGTTTGAATTGTAGTGCGGCCAACCAATATGCCCACTGGTGTTGACTATTTGGATTGCAGGGCAGCTCAAGTAAACTGCCAACAAATATTGAAAACGCAAAATTTGAGCTTTATTGCAGTTTTTGTTGCTGTCGCTTTTCAATAATGCACGAAGCTTCATTGCTGACGAAGAATAGTACGTCAAGCAGCAGCAACAATAACAACAACAACGACATCAATCAAAGCTGCACAAAAAGAAGAAGAGAAAATAAGAAGAAGAAGAAGAAGTAGATGGCAACACATTTGTATATTTGCCCAACGTTTTGCAGCACTTTGACTTTTGTTTGGAATCTGGCAACGTCGAACATCGAACATGAACGGGCGACGGCGCCTGAAAGCGGGCAACGCTTTTGGCTTATTTATTTGCTGACTTATTTAGCACTTGAATGTGTGCAATGGCCTTTTTTTAAGCCCCACCAGTAAGTGCCTCAGTGTTAAAATTGCACTCGATTTGATTGCCATCGAATTTCAATTGCCATTAAAAATGCGTGTGCAACTGCAACTGCAGCTGCGGCCTTTGAGTTAATTTGATTGCGACAGAGGCTGTTTGTTCAACATGGCTTTGGCTTGCAGCTTCATGGCGACAAGAAGCTAACAAAAAGCCCATTTGCTCAACTATTAACTGTTTTAGACGCAACAACAATAATGGTAAACAAAAAACAAAAAAGAACTGTTCCAATTACAGTTAAACTTTCGCACTGTAACGTTATTTAACCTCAATTCATAATTTAGCATGGCAAAGCTCATGTAAGTTGACCAAAAGTTAAGTTTGCACTGCAAATCGAAGGATTTTTGTTTTGTTTTCACATATGCCCCATTAGGTCACTTGCTATTGAATAAACCAGTTTGTTTACATGCAATAAAACTTTGTTTTCTTTTGGTTTCACAGTCCCCTTTGTAACGTTGGGTTGAAATTGTTTGCAAGTGTGGCAACGCCCTGTCAACAAGTTGGCAATATTTTGACAATAAGTTGGCAGCTCGTTTATTTTCTTGTCCAATAATCCAACTGGTTGAAAGTAGAATTTTCTGCTTTTGACTGGCAGCTTTAGTTAGAAATAAGTCATGAGTAACGAATGTTTACTTTGACAATCAGTTAAAGTGACTGTTAACTTTGTAAGTTACACTTGTCAAGAGATCCTAGCAGGCGACATTTGAAAGCTCTAACAACTGATCGAATTTAGAGTCTGATTATAAGTTGAGGTTAACTTAATCAGCTTTTATTGTGAAGCTTATCCAGCTATCCTTGATCTAAGATTTTGGGATCGGAAGTGCCCAACTAGCAACTAACATTATGTCTTCTCTGTAACCTAAGCCTTAAATTTGAGGACGGGCCAAGAAGCAGCTGCCTGTTACAAACATTTGTTTAAAACCAATATACCCTAACTCTTAGACAGTTTCTGTTTTGCTCAATCCGTGCCTAACATTCAACTTCAATCAAAGAACATCATTGAAGTGGTAAATTTGAATGCGATTAGAATGCCTGCATATGTAGATTGGTTGTGCCTACAGGGTATACCCTAGTCGAGCACATGGAAAAACGAAATTCGATTTTGCCGATAGTTTTGCATTGGAATTCGAATTATTTATTTTTACTATGCTCTCGCACACGGCTATTGAAGGCCAAATACGCAATTAAAATGCTATGTTCCTATTGGAATTTCGCTATACGATTTATTTATTTTTAATTCAATGTACAAATGTTGATAAATGCTTCTGGAATAGCCCGAACTAACGCCCCCGCCCGCCCCTTTCACAGCCACGACATTTGCTTTGTTGCTGCCTTGATTAATGATGCGATCTGAGATTAATGTTGCTGCTGCTGCTGCTTTTGCTGTTGTTCTTGTTGTTGCTGCTGCTGCCACGCCAAATTGCAGTTCAAATAGTTCTAGACCCTTGCTGTTTTCCCCTTGGCCTCCCCCTTGACCTCTGTGCCCATGGCCATGATTGGCCTGATAAACAAATTTTGAGGAGCACAAAGCGGCAAATTTAAAATGCGCCCACGGGCCGTATGCGTAACATTTTCCACCCCAAACACTATTAAATGCTTTTTAATTTAACTTTTACAACTTGCTTTTCGTTTTTCAAGCCAATAAATTGATGTTTGAAGGAATCAACCTATATATTAATATCGAGCAGAAAGATATTAAATGATCAAGGAAAATATGAGATATTCCCATGAAATTTAGATTGGCTTTCAGCAAGAGGCGCTAGTTTATGCTTCTAGCCATTAAAACCAAAGGTTTTTTTCGATTTTGATTTTTATCGATTGCCTGAAAGCTGGGAAAGTTATCGTTTATCGGAAGCAAGCTCGTACTGTGCGTGCGCTAGAAGGACAAACGTTCAATTTCAAGTCTCTAGCTCTTATAAGTAGGTTCTGAGATCGAAACGTTCATACATACTGATTAAGAATATATAAGCTGCTTTGCCAGATCCTTGTAGCCTACTTTTGGCTTTAGCTTCAATATGTTCTCAGAATATTTATCATTTTGGAAATCGAGTCTGTTTTCGTAGAGCTATGAGAAAACTAACAAGAGCTATGTTTATCCAACTGATGGAAAACTCGAAAACTCATAAAACTATATTTATTCAAACTAAAACACAAAATTACTTAAAAAAACAAATAAAATTTAAACAAAAACAAAATCTGTCTCATTCGCAGGATCCGAAGATATTGGATAAGGTAACCAAAAAGAATGGCACTAACATACCGGAACTCGATAAACGTTCGCTGACCATATGCTCGAACACGGACTATATCAATATAACATATCATCATGTTATTTGCCCCGATGCGGCAACAGCCAAGGTGAATATACATAGACATACCCATCGGATGATCAGAGCTCATAAGAGGGGGGCGGGGTTCATTTCATGCATATACTCTCTGTACTTATAGATCTGGCTAGATGGCATACGAAAAATAACACATAATGTTAAAGCGAATAATATCTGTCCCATGATGTGTCTGAGAAAACAGTAAGTGAACTTCGACGGTTCCCATAACTTCTATAGACGCACTTTAAATACTCTGTACTCTGTTCGTCTCGTGTGTGGTTTAAAAAAAAAAAAGAAGGAATATTGTCTCTGTTTATTTCTATTCTGCGGTGTCACAGCACGATGAACCCACGCTTTCTACATATACATTAAATATTTTTAATACATTCATATATACATATGTACATATGCATCACATCAATCATCAACTATATATACATATATATTTATCTATTCTGTCAAATGGATGACTGTACATAATTATGTTCGATTTATTTCATTTTGTTTTCTAATCTGCATGTCTTGCGCATTATTTTTGTTCTTATCGTTATTGTGTTATCGTGTGTTATTGTGTTATCGTTATCGTGTTATCGCCTTGCAATTGGCCACACTTGACCAGAGCTGGCAAAAGAACTTGCGCCTTATAACGCATAACAATCGCGCCACCAACGTGTGTCCACGCACCAATCTCATGAAACAGTAAGTTTGTTTGTTTGTCCTATAAACTTAAACCTATCGTTGCCTATCGATAACATAATTAGTGTATCGATCAATTATATCAGTCTGCTTGCAACACTGTTTTTGGTAAGTATTGTGTAACGAATAAAAACAGTCTTAAAGCGTAGAAAAGTTGGCTTGATAGTTGGCAGAACCTTCACAATTGTTGAGAATTGTATGTCTAGGCTGTGGAAAAGGAAAAGGCAAATAGAAAGCATGGCCCAACGGTTGGCATATTTTGACAATTAGTAGCTTTTCCATTCAAAGTGAACATGGAGGACACGATAAATGCCTCATAGCCTCTATGTCTTGGACCCAATGGGCAGCCCAATGTAGAAGAAACAGACAATGAAGCGTAAGCAGATTGCGGAACATAAATTAAAAATAGATGTTTGTATTCTAGAGTAGATTAAAGACAAACAAATATACTATATGCAGCTACCACCTAAATTAAGCACCTCGTAGCAATGAGAAAAAAACATTGCAAATTTTATGTTATTATTGCTGGCGAATTGTCTAAACAAATCACGTCTGGACAGGTGGGCAGCGGAAACGGAAACGACATCATCAGCTGCCATCTAACAACAGTTCGACCCGCCCACTCTGTAAAATAGTTGGCGTTGTTTCAACACTAAACAAATTCATTTTATTTGCTTTTGCCTGCTCAGGCATCGCACAGCAGAAGCTCTTGGTTTCCAATTTGGAAGGGCAAATGGAGAAAATTAAACCATTTCCTCTCTCACATCTTTTGATTAATGAGTGCTCAAAAGTCGGTTCGGGCTGAGAGAAGCGAAGCGAACAAACCACCTTTCGAGCAATATAAATAATATATATACACAATGAAGACTTCACAATAAACCAAATAATCATCAACGAGCACAGAACTTAAAATATAACAATTCCAAATCGACTTTTTTGTTATAAGAATGAAAAAGAAAAACACAACAAAAAACTCGCTTCTCACTTTGCTTTTCTTTCTACTTTCCTTGCTGCAAAACTGAAACTTTAAGTAGAAAACTTTGGAACGCTTCTCGCTTTTCCAACACATTTGACTTGGCTTTGTCGTTTCTGTCCCTAATTGTTTGGCTTCTGCTTGCTGTTGCAGCTTCTTGCCTTGTTTGTAAAAGTCTCTTAACTCACTTTCGCCTTAGTTTGCCCCCCTAAGGTATAGATTAGGTGCACCAATATGGCGCCTGCAGCTTTTCCAAAAGCTTATTTTTTGCTTCTCTAGCTGCTTCTCGCTGGGCTCCTGTGTTGCTGTCCCTTTTGCATTGCTTCACGCTTTGTTATAAACATTGAGTGCCTTGCCTATGTTTTGCTTCTTGCATCGCTTCTCTCTTTGCACTTTTAGCCTAGTTGTTGACTCTGATGTCACTTCTCGCTTTTTTTTGCTATCAAATACAAGTTAAATATTGCTCGTGGCGTGCCACACTCTGTTACCATCGCTTCTCCCTTTATAACTCACATTACTTCTCTATAAGCTTCTCGCTTTATTCATGTTGTAGCCTCTTGCTCTATTTCAATAGTTTTATTTGTTGAACGTTTCTTTCCGCATAGCACTTCTCAACGCTTCTTGCTTTGTTGCTGTACCTTTGAACACCTACTATATGTTTTTTACCTAATAATTCTCTCGTCACTTCACACTTTAAGATGCCACACCCAAAGCTGTCAATCAGCCTCAGTTTATGGCTCAGTTCTTTGAAAGCTTCTCGCTGCCATCGCTTAAATCATCTTTAATCCAGCCAATGATCTATTGACATAAGGGACTCTTTGGGCCAACCGGAGGCAACAATTTCATGTCTGCATTGGCAATACCAGTTTGACCCAGTTTGAAAATTTGTTATTGTTGACTGTTGATTGTGTCCTTAACGGTTGCATTTTATATGGCGAAAGTCCTGAGGCATTAACAGCAATTACTTGACTCACTTGACCTGGACCCGATTCAAATGAGGTTATTGGGCTAAACGTGGCTCTTAGCCAGCTGTTAGCTCCCATAACCCAGCCACAACAGAACTGAAACACGCAAATCCTGCGCTAAGTAATGAATGTCCAGCGAATGTCCCGCATTGAGGCGGGAACACACAGATGGCAAACAAATTGAATTTAATCGCAAGGCATTTTAATGAATTGCTGCCCCTGCAAATTGTATTGCACTTTTGCCCCATCGATCATTTGGGTTGCCAATTAATTGCAAATTGCAATTACAATTTCAATATCGATTTTAATTACACAGCGCTGCATAGGACACTTGTGCCTTGTGCCTTAAATTATGTGAAAATTAATTTGAAATCATAAAAATGTTTAATTATTTACCCATTACCCTCCAATGCGACTAACAATCGCTTTGATTGATTCAACAATGCAAATTTCAATTCAATTAGAGCGCACACTTTCCATTTTTGTTTTAGAAATCTGGCAACTTTCAATACTAACGGATGTTCAGCTGCTTTTCCCACGCATTGTTCTTCTTCGTGCAATGTCAGACATTTATCTGCCAACTATATCCAGTCCGCGAATAAACCCGTACTAGCTACTTTCCCCCGTAGAACCTTTGACCTCCTAAGAAATTTTCAAATATATCTTCCAATAAATTCGAACATAGATGATTCCATTTTCCTTTACTCCATTAAATTTGTTATTTGGTTTTAGGTGTTTACTCAAAGATAGAGCCTATATTTATGGCTTAATTGAATTCTGAATTTATTTATGCTTCGCATTAGTATTCGTGTATATAATTTTAAATATAAACAAATCATAGTTAGCATACACTTAATACGAATCCCAAAATGAATCTTCCACTATTTAAAGGTAAAGTATACTCCATATTTGATATGCATATGGTATTTCTACTTTTGCATGTACTAACAGCACACTTAAGAGTTAAGAGTTGGGTGCGTTCACATTTAACTAATGAATCATTTCTATTGAATCATTCAAGTTGGATGCGTCTCAGTTATTGTGTGGAAAAGAGCGGCAAAATACCGGTCAAGACATTGGCAAAAACATTCGCATCTGGTAAAACTGAGAAGCTGGTCTACACCTGCATCAAAGATGCTGGTTTGCCGGATGACAAGAGTGCTACCATGACTAAGGAACAGTTTACATTCGATAAGTTTTATGCGCTCTACCATAAGGTCTGCCCTCGCAACGATATCGAGGAGTTGTTTACATCGATGTAAGTAACTGAAACATGTTCATCGTGGAAAGTATTTTCACTTATTTATCTGTTGTCCGTAATCCCCTTGTCCTTACTCACTTATCCCTCCTATAATTACCTTGAAAAATCAAATTCAATTGCTCGTCCATTTACCCACTATTTATAGTCTTCTCAGTATTCCCAATAATACACCCTTTTCCTATGATTCAAATATTCGTAATTGTACATTTCCCAGTATGGTAACTGTTCCCATTTATTACAATATTCCCTGTAAGTCTACCGTATCTAGTTATTGTTCTATTCCCAGTATGTTAATTGTTCCTATCAATTCAAATATTCCCTGTATGTCTATCGTACTCAGCTATTCCCCTGTTCCTAGTAGACCTAATGTTCCTAGTAATTTTATTATTCCTGTATTGAAACTGTTCCCAGTAATTACAATAGTCACAGTGTGTCTCCTGCCCCCAGTAATAACAGTGTAACCCGAATTTTGATTATTTCCAGTAAATTCTATATCTATTTCCCATCAAAGGTAACCTCTATTTCCCTGACTAACTCTGCTCACACACCTAAAACTCTCACTTTCTCTTATTCTCTGTCCGTGCAGCACCAAGGGTAAACAGGACTTTATCAGTCTGGATCAGTTCATACAGTTCATGAACGAAAAGCAACGTGATCCGCGCATGAACGAGATCCTCTTTCCGCTGTACGAGGAGAGGCGCTGCACGGAGATCGTCAACGACTATGAGCTGGATGAGGAGAAAAAGAAGAGCGGTAAGTGAATAAATAGATAAGACGAAGCAAAAAAAAAAAAACAACCCCTTTGGAATTTGCCCCAAATTCCAGTACAACTCTCACTGGACGGCTTCAAGCGCTACCTAATGTCCGATGAGAATGCGCCCGTATTTTTGGATCGACTTGATTTCTATATGGAAATGGATCAGCCGCTGGCGCATTACTATATCAATAGTTCGCATAATACGTACTTGTCTGGTCGCCAGATTGGCGGCAAGAGCTCCGTTGAGATGTACCGCCAGACGCTGCTCGCCGGATGTCGTTGCGTCGAGCTAGATTGCTGGAATGGCAAGGGGGAAGATGAGGAGCCCATTGTTACCCATGGACACGCTTACTGCACGGAAATCTTGTTTAAGGTATATAATTGAAGTATAACTGGGTATTTCGATGTGATATTTAATGTTTATTCAATATTCTAGGATTGCATTCAGGCCATTGCGGATTGCGCCTTTGTCTCGTCGGAATATCCGGTGATTCTCTCCTTTGAGAATCATTGCAATCGCGCCCAGCAATACAAACTAGCTAAATACTGTGATGACTTCTTTGGTGATCTACTGCTTAAGGAGCCGCTGTCCGATCATCCGGTAGGCAGCTTGTGTGCTTCTCCTTGCGTTAACTTATCCAATTGCCATCTATTACCAGCTGGATCCGGGTCTACCGTTGCCGCCGCCGTGCAAGCTAAAGCGCAAGATTCTCATCAAAAACAAACGCATGAAGCCCGAGGTGGAGAAAGTCGAGCTGGAGCTGTGGCTCAAGGGTGAACTGAAGACCGACGACGATCCCGAGGAGGATGCCAGCGCTGGCAAGCCCCCGGAGGCGGCTGCTGCCCCAGCACCAGCACCGGAGGCAGCTGCCGCTGATGCGGCCGCCGAGGGCGCCGGCGGTGCCGAAGCGGAGGCAGCTGCGGCCAATTACAGCGGATCCACTACAAATGTGCATCCATGGCTCTCATCAATGGTCAATTATGCGCAGCCCATCAAATTCCAGGGCTTCGACAAAGCAATTGGTAAATGCGATCCTTCAGATTAACTATAGGGGGCGAAATTTATAGAAGATATAGAAAAGTAATCTGACGATGAGAGAGAGAGAAAGGAAGAGAGAGAGGGACAGAGAGAGAGATGGAGAGGGAGAGTGAGAGAGAGAAAGGGAGAGAGAGAGAGACAGGGAGAGAGACAGACAGAGAGGGAGAGGGAGAGAGAGAGAGGGGGGGTGGGGAGGGATAACGATTCTTGAAAATTTCGTAGAAAGCAAAATCAGAGAGCTCTTCATTAAAAATTAGTGTTGAAAAACACAAAAAGAAAACAGACCTACATAAAAACGACGAAGATTGCAAAAAGCAGAAAGTGGAAAAAAAGTAAAGAGACAATACAAAGCGAGAGGGACATAGATGAAAACACACTGAGATAAAGATTCTCACAACTGTCACTGGCAATCAAATCAGAGAGCTTTTTGAACAAAAGTGTTGAGCAACACAACAATAACACAGGAAACGGAACAGGAAACCCGAGGAATGACAAAGAAAATAAAAGAAGGAAAAGATAAACAGATATAGAGATAGGGATTCAAATTTGAGTGACAGTATAATCGGGGAGCTTTGAAAAATAACAGTGTTGTACAACAACTTTAAAGCGTTTAAAATACAAAAAAAAAAAAAAAGCTCTAGGAAATCCATTTGAAAATAGTCGCAATTAAAAATATTATCCACAATATTTGTATATTTTGTTTACAAATCGAAAATGTTCTTTTTGTCTTACAGAGAAGAACATTGCTCACAATATGTCGTCGTTTGCCGAATCGGCTGGAATGAACTATCTGAAGCAGAGCTCCATTGATTTTGTCAATTACAACAAGCGCCAAATGTCGCGCATCTATCCGAAGGGCACCCGAGCCGATTCATCCAATTATATGCCGCAGGTGTTTTGGAATGCCGGCTGCCAGATGGTCTCATTGAATTTCCAGACATCCGATCTGCCCATGCAGCTGAATCAGGGCAAATTCGAGTATAATGGCGGCTGTGGCTATCTGCTGAAGCCGGACTTTATGCGTCGCGCCGACAAGGATTTCGATCCGTTTGCAGATGCGCCCGTTGATGGTGTGATTGCGGCCCAGTGTTCGGTCAAGGTAATCGCCGGTCAGTTCTTGTCCGATAAGAAGGTGGGCACCTACGTTGAGGTGGACATGTTTGGCCTGCCATCGGACACGGTGAAGAAAGAATTCCGCACCCGTTTGGTGCCCAACAATGGCCTCAATCCGGTCTACAACGAGGATGCCTTTGTGTTTCGCAAGGTTGTTTTACCGGATTTGGCGGTGCTCCGTTTTGGCGTCTATGAGGAGAGCGGCAAAATGATTGGACAGCGCATCCTGCCGCTGGACGGACTTCAGCCGGGCTATCGCCATGTCTCCCTGCGCACGGAGGCCAATTTTCCGATGTCGTTGCCCATGTTGTTTGTGAACATCGAATTGAAAATTTATGTACCTGATGGCTTTGAGGATTTCATGGCCATGCTGTCGGATCCGCGCGGTTTTGCCGGCGCTGCCAAACAGCAGAACGAACAAATGAAGGCCCTGGGCATTGAGGAGCAGAGCGGCGGTGCCGCTCGCGATGCCGGCAAGGCCAAAGAGGAGGAGAAAAAGGAGCCGCCGCTTGTCTTTGAGCCAGTCACACTTGAATCGCTGCGCCAGGAGAAGGGCTTTCAGAAGGTTGGCAAGAAGCAAATCAAAGAGCTAGATACGCTCCGCAAGAAGCATGCCAAGGAGCGCACCTCCGTGCAGAAGACCCAAAATGCGGCCATCGATAAGCTGATCAAGGGCAAGAGCAAAGATGATATACGCAACGATGCGAACATCAAGAACGCAATTAACGATCAGACCAAGCAGTGGACCGATATGATTGCACGCCATCGCAAGGAGGAGTGGGATATGCTGCGCCAGCATGTCCAGGATTCGCAGGATGCCATGAAGGCGCTCATGTTAACGGTGCAGGCGGCGCAAATTAAGCAGCTCGAGGAACGTCATGCCAGGTAACAGATCCGCATAATCCTCCTATATATATATATACTCACTTATTTTGAATCAAATCCAACACAGAGATATCAAGGAACTAAATGCCAAGCAGGCAAAGACCTCCGCTGAGACCGCCAAGGAAGTCCAAAATGACAAGACATTGAAGACCAAAAACGAGAAGGATCGACGTCTGCGCGAGAAGCGACAGAACAATGTCAAGCGCTTTATGGAGGAGAAAAAGGTGAGCCACCATAAGCTAATGCCCTCTTCATCTAACCCTTCCTTAGGCCTTTGTACTTCCTTCCTCCGAGCTCCTAATAACCTGTTGAACTATTTGCCTCTATATAGATCTAGAGTCCGGTCCTAGCCCCTCCGTATCCTTATATTTTCTTTGTTCTTCCTTATTTAAGTCAACACATTTCTTTGACAAAATATCCCCTGGTTTCTTGACTCTGTATCCTATATTGCCTTATATTTATTCTATTCCTCATCCTTTACTCCTAATATAGACATAAGTTCTAATGACTAGGACTTCTTTCCCCATTATTCAACACTGTTATGCAATACTAATTACTATCGTTTATCGTTATTCACAGCAAATCGGCGTTAAGCAGGGTCGCGCCATGGAGAAATTGAAATTGGCGCATGCTAAGCAAGTTGAGGAATTTAGTACCGACGTGCAAAAGGTACTAAATGAAACACGGCCGCAAACCGACACTATAACCAGTATTGAGACTGTACTTTAGACACAAAACAAATCGATAACAATAATACCAAATGCGTTGACCGTTAAGGGCGTTAACCGTTAACCGTTAGCCGCCAACCGATGAACCGTTTCGCTAAATGCAGCCTCTGTTTCGTATCCATCTGCTAGTTAATTGTAGCCGAGTAGCAAACATAACGAGTACAGAGTACCAAGTAACGAGTAGCGAGTACTCCCCCGCCCCCAAAAAAACACAACAACGTTCTAGTCGCTACAAAAAAACAACTATTTTCATTTGAGAACGAAAGAAAGATAACGCATAACAGATCAAAATCGAATAATCTCAAATTTGCTGCTAAATTTTAACTAACTGCTAAGATGTAATTATCTATATCAATTTTTTTCTCAATATATGTATATATATATATATGTATATATGTGTATTTATGTTAAACCTAATTTGCTAACATATTGTATTGCATTATATTTTGTTATTGTCGTTGTTTTTGCTTTGTCTTTAATTTAGATGTTGTTTTAATGTCAGCATTCACCAACAATGTCCACGCCCTAACAAGCTTTTTAAACATCTATATTTGTTTATTTTCATTTTGTTAAATGATTTCGATTTTGTGCTTTGTCTATGGTTTCGGTTCCATCCCAAACTCTAGTATTGTACTTGGCAGTTAACTTGAACCCCAGCAAAAGCAGCTTTATTAAGCTACTCTCTCTGTCTCACCCTCTATCTCGCTCTCGCTCTCTCTCTGTCTCTCTCTCTCTGTCTCTCTCTGTCTCACTCTCTCTCTCTCTCTCGCTCTCTCTCTTTCTGTCTGTCTCCATCTCTTACGCTTTCACACACTCTTTTCAATTTCCTAGTTTTAACAACAAATGTTAAACTTCTTATATCATTTAACATGAACATTTAACATGAACATTTAACAATAACCGCTATTCGCTAAATGTTTTGCTGTGCGCCGTAACATTGTGCCAACATCATGTCAAAATTTAACCAAAATTCGTTTCTCTCTCTCTCTCTCTCTTTTCTCCCGTTTTTTCTCTCACTCTTACTCAAAATATTTTATATCATGCCGCCGCTGTTATCGCACTGATCAATCCTAACAATATACCACATTAACAGCTTATGGATATGTACAAAATCGAGGAGGAGGCATATAAGACCCAAGGAAAAACGGAGTTTTATGCTTAAACAACAACAGTAACAACGGTAACAACAACAACAACAACAACAACAACAACAAACATGTTTAAAGCGAATCTTTAAAAAAAAAACAAAAAAAAGAAGTTTAGTCTACGCATATTATTTAGAAATTGTAAATCTACGCTGAAGAAAAGAATTCAAAAACTGTAATGAAAAGAAAGTCAACACTTTGTGCTTTATACTTATTTAAGTCGTTATAACACGAGGCATATATAACTATCCAAAATATCTATATGCATAGATAATACATCTAATTGTTGCAAAAAAAAAAAAAAAAATGCAAAATTTTCGATCTCCAAACACTTGGAAAACCACATTTAATTCTTTGCTGTAAAACCGCAAAAAAAAATACTAATCAAATCATATTTACTTACCAAGAAAAAAAAACAAAAACAAAAACAAACACAATTATATAAACCTTAATAATAATAAAAAGAACAATTTTTTTTTTTGAAAATACCAAACCAGTTGGTATTATGGAAAATACCAAAGCTGTTGGTATTTATATATGATGCAAAACGGTACACCGATAAGCTTAGACCATGCCATAAGTATCCAAAAAAAATATATATATATATCCAGTTCTCAAATACATGGAGCACGAAAATATAATGCGCGAAGCGCTTTTATTTTTCCCAAGTAATTTTTTTTTTTTCTTATAAATATTATTTTTAACTGTGTTTCGGTTTTTTTTTTTATTTTTTAGAGCAGAAAGAGAAAATGTAGAACTACCAACCACAGTATATAGATATATATAAATATATACATTAGTTATACGTGTGTTTCAAAGAAGAAAATACTTAACATATACATATGTGTTTCCGATTTTCCACCTAACAGCTGTTAGCAAATAAATACCAAATAATACTATCCATACAAAACAACAACAACAAAATACCCACATACAAAAAAAAAAACAAAACAAAAATGAACATAAATTATATGAGCTAGAGCGAAATAGAGAAAAACGTATTTAAATGCATACTAAACCAGCAAAAAAAAATGTTTGTATTTTTCAAAAGAAGTTCGAAAAATAAAAAGAAGAAAAAAAAACAGATTAACAGCATTTATTTTGAATAAATGCAAAATATCTTAAACAAAAAGCTTAAAACCCAGAAATCAACTAAATGTACATCCCATTTACTGCGAAACGATCTATGTGCATAACCTCAAATAAATTATAATAATATTAAAAAAAAAAAAAAAAAATACCAAAAACAATTAGTTAATTTCAGCTAAAAAAAAACAATGAAAAGTAAATATACTTGTAAGCGTTTATAAATGTCATAACTCTTTTTAGTGTGTGCAATTCAAAATGAAACACCCCTACCGGCAGTTATAGTATATACTCCCCATGTATTGGTATTTTATATGGGCCCGATTGCAGTTTCATTCCAGTTATAACGAAAAATCCGAACTTGTTAAACTTTACATCAACCGAGTAAACGAAGCGAAAAAATACTTTCGCGAATTTTACAAGACAGTTAGCCAAAAAAAAAACAAGAAAAACTCAAAAATACCAAAAATACCGCTTTTTTAGTAAAAGGCATAATAAGAAATAATACCAACAAGCTTAGTACAGCACTCCAGCAATTTATCGTTTCTGTTTGCATGTGCATTGTAGTTGTTGCAAAAACAAGCGAAATACTAAAAAAAAAAAGAAATTTTAAAAATACTAAGTTAAGCAAAAAACATTATTGTCTTTTTAATTGTTAAGAACAGTCCAAAAAGCGTTTATTTCACTTGAATGTGCCCTAAAAGAAAGAAAGAAAGAAAAAAAAAACTATATAATGTACACTGCGCTATTAACGAAGAAAAATTGACAACTTTTAGTTGACTTGTACCAGGTAATGCTACTAATTTAATATATAACTGTATGAATGTATATTACCTATGATCATGTATATCTACAATATTTAGAAAAATTGCGAGCGTTTTATAAATGTGATAAACTAAAAAAAAGAACACAAAAAAAAACAAAGAAACACAAGAACTCTCAAAGTTGCTTAGTTTACATATTTAGTTTGTCAATGTGAGAGAAAGAGAGCATATAACTCTGCATATAAAATTTTAAAAAATTTGCATGCTGTGGCCTCAGTTGCTGTTGCTACCCTTTCCCCCCTCCCCCCACCCCCCCCCCCCACACTCCCCCGCTCCCCCGCTCCCAATCAATCTTTGTTGAAGTTCGTTATGTAAGTAAAACGAGTTCTTTAGCAAATATGTCATCTTGTGCACTTAAAAAAAAATAACCTTTGTATTATATGTAATATACTGTGCCAATCCCAAAAACCATGTTTAGCCCAAAGAAGAAAATGAAACCAAACAAAGGAAAAACGTGAAAATTGTACATCTATAAAGAATTGATTTGTTTGTATACATTAGATAGAGGCATAGCCTCTTAGTCAAAAGAAGAAAGCTAAAACTTAACACTTAACACAACAAAAAACAAAAAGTCCTCAATGTAGGCACATACATATGTATTAAACAGCAAAATTTCGGTTAGCTGCGTTTGCGCCCTCACGCACACAGACACTGCATGCCCTTGCATCTGTATTGGTGACTCGCCGTGAGAACTTTCAGTGCGGCAGCTTTGTCGCTCGTGTCTGTGAGCTGCGTCTGTGTGCAGGCAAGCAAGAGCTTTCGAACCAAAATTTTGCCAATGTCGTAGTGAAATGTGTCAATTTTGTGTTTTGATTTGTTTTGAACTTTCAAACAAATTTGATTTAGCGTACGTATTCGATACTAGAACGAACAATTGTTACAAAGTTAACCCACGCTAGGGGCCATAATTGATATAGTTTGTATTGTTTCGGTGAAAACCGGACGATGACATAATTAAAAAAAAAAAAATAAAATAGCTTCTACTTTTTTTTCTTTTTTCTCATACAAATACAGGGTACAAGTGCCCGTTGGCGTATGAAGACATGCATAAACAAATTTATGTATGCACTTAACTTATATATGATTATTATTATTATGCACTAATAAAAAGAAAAATATTTAAAAAAAATAACAGCAAGCAACTGTATAAATATTATTATTACGACTACATACAATTATAGTTTAAAAACAATGAAAAGATCCCGAAAACGAGAAACGAAAATGAAAATGAAAATGAAAGTAAAGAAAATGAACTTCTATTTAAAAATGCTGCGTATGAACTTATGATTAAATACATACTATATAACTATGTATTACACTATGATTATCATTACTATTATTATGATTATTATTTTTAACAAAATGTATGTTATCATTTTCAAATTAACTATCATTTATCGATAACTGCACATCGATTGCTCAACAACAACAACAACAAAAACCTTTTGCACTTCCCATTTACAAAATATTTATTTAAACTTTACATCAATATACAATACAACAAAATATAAAATAAATCAAAACAAATACGTTCCTATTATTCACACTTTAGAGCCTGTTTTCATTTCATTTATTCTCTTTGGGGTTTGTTTTTTGTTTGTTTTTTCTTAAATTATTTTTCTCACAAGAAACAAACTCAAAACTCCCTCAGTTAATGCAATTATTTTGATCTTCACTTTAGATCTTAAAGCTTGCTAGGCATTAAATCTAATTTTGCTGGCGTATCAAAATATAAACAAATGAAAATGTAAACTTAGGTGTGTGATTTCATTTATGTTCTAAATAAGACATATTAACATCTATATAACGCAAATACTTTAGTTTTAATAAGCATATTTTGAAAGGCAAATTTCCTTACTACAAAAATAGAAAATTTAACGAAAGTAGTCACACATATGGTATATATTCTATACATATATGCATGTATATCTGTATAACAACTCAATTGTCTTTGCTTCTCCTTTCATTTTTTGTAAATGAAGTATAAAAGTATGTTAATTTGATTTTGATTTTCTGAAACGCAAGAGGGCATTCAAGCTAAGATATGAAAAATACAGCTTAAAACCAAACCGCAAACGAAACAGCAGAATCCTCGCTTGAAAAAAACAAATAAACAAATTCAAATTGTAAAAGATATATATGAAGTTTGGAAATAAAAATTTTCTGATGAAACCCGTTGGCATTAAGTGCGCTTTTTGTTATTTATTGGTTATGGGGAAATTTTTAAATAAACGTTACAAAAAAACGTTTTCCAGCACTACACATCGGTTAAAAGGAAGTGTGTTGGAATGGATTTCGAGATCTTCTAATGTATTTAAAAGTCAATATATATGCAGTTGCTACCTTTACATGCACAAAAGGTCATCTATTTATGAATACATTAAATATTTATAGAAATAGAAAAACATATGCAATCTAATCGGAAACGAACAGGCCTTGCGCGCTAAAAAAATTTAAAAAGGCTTACATGTAAGAGGAAGAAGCAGCAGCAGCAAGTTGCAGCCTAATGTTAACGCAATGTTGAGTGAATGGTATTTTTGCGCTAACAGTTGCTCTAAATTGCGTGCTAGCTCCTATTGCGTCAACATAACATACAATTCATTACAAAACAAAATTCTTTTTAATTGACAAAAAGTTGAGTCTTGAGAAAATATATAAACAAATATGAACAGAATTTGCCAAATTCTACTGCGTCCGAGCTATGCCAGCAATTTGGCGACAACAGTGCGTACAGTGCCAGCGCTGACAGCTACACGACGCTGGTATAGTGCCGACGCAGCCGCTCCGCCGGCCGCATTGGACAAGGACACACTTGAGAAGCTGGTGCGTACCAACAAGGTGGTCGTATTCATGAAGGGTAATCCACAAGCGCCACGCTGCGGCTTTAGCAACGCGGTGGTGCAAATAATGCGCATGCATGGAGTCCCATACGATGCACACGATGTTCTAGAGAACGAGGCGCTGCGCCAGGGTAAGTGGCTTCCTTTGTGCCAACCTATATGGATATACATAGCTAAATCTACATTTACCCCGGTCTCACATCAGGCGTTAAGGACTACACGGATTGGCCAACCATACCGCAGGTGTTTATCAATGGTGAATTTGTCGGGGGCTGTGATATTCTGATGCAGATGCATCAAAACGGCGACCTGATCGAAGAGCTCAAAAAGGTGGGCATTGTCTCGGAGCTGCTAAAGGCGACAGAGGCCAACGACGCAGCGAAAAAGTAACCCCCCAGTCAACCAAAAATGTTACAAATTAATTGCTAATCACAACGTTCTATTATTAAATGTTTATATTTAATATAGGTACATATTATTAAATGCACATTGTATATCAAATTGATTTATTTGCACCCCGCTGCTTGCGCTCGTTGCCCGCCCGTTCCCGCTGCTCGCGCTGCTCATCGATCTGTTCCAGCGCAGCCAGAATTCTGATGTGCGCGCCCTGAGTCAAATCTTCAACCTGCAAAAGCTCGCGACACTTTTGCTGTATGTCCGTGTTTTGCATGTTCACAACGATCTGCGTCAAGCAGCGCGCTATCGAGTTGCGTATCACATTGTCCGACGGCATCGGCGGCGGCGACCGACGGCGCTGGCGTGACCCGCTTGCGGGAGTCTGCACCGGTTCCTGTTCTCGTTGTTGCTGCTGCTGCTGATCGGCCATCTTGAATACTGTACGCTGCGCGCAAAGCTGGGCTATAAATTTTACCATTTACCGTTGCCTGCAGCAGAATAACTTAACCTCCCCATCGCTGGTCGTTTGGAGTTTTTTTCTTCAGTCTCATATGTATGTACATATGTATGTATTTTGTGCGAAAGTTTTGCCATTTACCGTTGTCTGCTGCCGGCAGCAGCTTATTTCTTTGTGCTTAATCTTGAAGCCGAGCTATGTGGTCTTTAACTGTTTCGTGCGCTGCATTTAGAACTTAACCCTATATAGGCCGTTTATATTTTTACATTGTTTCATTTATTATTAAATATTACAATATATAATATAATACATGTTGATTTAGTTGGTGTTGTTATTTTGTTTTACATACATACAAATGCATGTATATTGCTTGCACATAACATTTGTTATTACCGTTATATAAACATTTTCTTTTGTTTTTCTCTTTGTTTATTAATAATTATTATTGTTGTTTTGTTTCGTTCGATTTGTAGGTAATAAGTTGCTTTTCATTTTCGAAATAGTTACATACATACATACATTAAAAAAAAAACAAAAGGGACTTATGCGATATAACTTGCCTATTAGTAAACAATAATAAAAAGTGTTAAACGCGATATGCCATACAAATATATCTATATATATCTATATATATGTATATGTATATATATATATATATATATATATATATATATATATATGTGTGTGTGTGTGGAGTTATAAAAAAGTAGATTTGTAATACTTCTAAAGTTCAGCTTTGAAAATAACCAGCAATAGCAATTGGAACAAGGTCCGCCCAGAGCGAGAGTTGTACGTGGGCGCATTGAACAACTCGTTGCAGCGAGTAACGAGTAGCGAGTGGCGAGTAGCGAGTAGCGAGTGGCCAACTACTTGAGCGCAATTTTCCAGCAAGGCTCATACAATCGACGACTTGTCCAGTATAGACGAGGTGTCCAGTAGCAGCTCGCTGCTGTTGCTCAGAATGTCGTAGAGCTCGTGCGGCGCATCGCCAGCAATGGGGTTGCCAAATGGAAAGAAAGAGGATAGCGTCGATAGCTGCAATGGCCCACCATTAACGACATTCAGGCCATTTGCTGATGAGCCAGGAGCTCCGCCGCCGGTGCCGGGCATCGATTTGCGACGTCGCTCGACGCCGTCGACATACTCGACGGGCTCCTCTTGCTGCTGCTGACGCTGCTCCTGCTGCTGACTGGGTCGCTGCTCGCCGAGCGCATCATAGTAGGCATCGGGCAGCTCCTCGAAGTTCTGCAGCTCCAGGCAGCGCTGCACCTTGGCTATGTTGCTCAGCAGCAGGCGATGAAAGAGATCCACCTGCGGCTGGCCACCGCCTCGTATATCCAGCACGGGCAGCCAACGATAATAGCACTGATCCCACACGGACAGTTCGAGTATGCGATGCGCCGGCTGCAGGTAACGATCCTGTGGCACACTCGATTGCGTGGCAAACAGCTGCGGATTGATGGTGTAGCGTGATGGAGATGCTGTCCCTGAGGCTGCACCTACGCCGCCGCCGCCGGCAGCCGACGCCAACAGCTTGTGACCGCCCACAGCCAAGGAGCGTCGATGGTTTTGTGTGGCTGCCAAATCGCCACGCTGGCGCTGGTACAGTGGATTACTGAAGAACATCTTGTCCTTGTCGGAGAATTGCTCGCCCCAGTCCCAGACGGGCCGCAAGACCAGACGGCCCTCGTTAACGGCTCGCGTCCGCTGCGCCTGGCTATCGAACTGGAAGGTGTCAAAGATGGGCATAAAGCAGGCATCCCACAACGTTGTCAGATACGTTTGCGAGAACTCGAACTCATCCGGAAACTGCTGCAACAGCTGCCACACGCAATCCAGATAGAGCAAAAAGATGGGACTCTGTTCGCTGTCCGGCGCCTGTTCGCCGGTTGACACATACACATGACCCAGGCGCCGCTGGAAGGGATGCTCCAAGGCCACCCATTCCTTTTGCACCAGCGACTGAAAGCCATCGATAGTGCGAAAATGCGGATCGAGCAGCAGCTGTGTCAGGCTGCTGATCACACAGCACAGATCCCGGCCATTCGACTCCTGCAGCACACAGGTTATTGAGGCGCGCAACGTGGCAGCTGCTTCGGAGGCATGCCGCAGGCAGAGCGAAACATATAGCAGCCAATTGGTTTTCTCGAGCAGGCCCAGATATTTGTCATCCTGCAGCATGAACTTCTCGGGCGTTTCGGGCGTGCAGAGACGTCGCAGCTTTTGATAGGCACGCTGCACATCCTGTATGCTGGGCAGCTGGTCGGTCAGCTGGATCAGCTTCAGCTGTTTGCGCTCATCACACTTGCGCACCAGCTCCAGCATAATGTTCTCCATTTTGGTATCCTGCTGCGAGGCTGGCTGCAGCTCCGCCAGCCGCACCAGCGAGGCGGCACTGCTGCCATAGCTATAGACCCAGAAGGCGGCGCGTGAATCGCAAAAGGCAAACGATAGCTGCAGGAAACGCTCCACCTCACAGCACTTGGGTATGACAAAGTGCGGCGGCAGCTGGTACTTGCCAGCCTGCAGTCGATTCTGCAGCTGGGGCACAGCGCTGGCGCTGATCACCTGCCACTCGCTGGCGCCGCAGCGTATCAGCTCGCGCGCCCAATCGTTCTTGCTGGCGTACATGCTGACGCCGACCAGCGTGGAATAGTAGGGCTCACGGTAGGCGTACGCAAAGCTAAGATCATGCCGCATGGGGTAGGCGAAACGTGCCAGCGCCGAGGCAATAAGTTTGCCATAATCGCTCGCTCCGCTCAGCTTTGAGTCCTGCTGCTGGAACGCGAACTTGAGCAGGCGCAAGTTCTTGCATATAATATGTAGCGCGACGATGCGACCGTTGATGTTGTGCTGCTTGGCCGGCTCCAGCTTTTTGCGCCGGCTGCTCGTGCTGGCCATGCGCGCTGCCTGCAGCGCGCTCGCCGCACGCCCCTGCTCCGCAATCGTATAGATCTGATCGATATTATTTAGCGTCACCTCGTTGCGGCCCAAATACGCATTCTCCTGATACAGATCGCTGGCCAGCGGCGCCGAAAGCGTGGCACGCGCATGCAGCGGCACAAAGGCCAGCTTGAAATTGGTCACGCTGAGCAGGCCAAAGGTGGCCTCCTTGTGGCTGCTTCTGCTCCTGCCCGCGCTGTTGCTGCCATTGCTGTTATTGCTATTGTTGCTCTGCCCATTGTTGCTGTTCCCAGTGCCAGTGCCAGTGCCAGTACCCGTCCCAGTGCTAACGCTCCCACTGCCGCTGCTGCCCTCCATGGGCGCAATCGGCGAGTACATGTAGGCGGGTGCAGAGGCGACTATCTGCTCGCCTGCCAGCAGTCGGGGCTTGGCCAAATGCACATCACGCAAATCACTGGGCAGGCACCATTCGTTCGTATCCGCTGTGGCGCGCACATCCCCAGCCATGGGCGCTACGTAGCTGGTGAAGGTGTTGCGCTTCCGATGGTCTGGCATATCGTTGCTGCCAGTGGCCATCCTCAGCCACTGCTTGTAGTTGCTGCTATAATTGTTGTTGTTGTTGTTGTAGCTACCGTTGCTGCTTGGCTCGGCCAGGGCGAAAATTTTTTGGCTTCAATATGGTCGCACGTACTTTGAATATTTAATTAATTCTTATTTCCTGTCTGCGTCTGAGTCGCTGTTGTTGTTGTAGTTGTTTATTTTGCTGTGGGCGCAGACTGTGCAGCTGCCTGTGTTAACCGTTAGCAAATGCCGCCTCCAATGGTTGGCAAACTGTATGTGGCCGCAGCATAAACACATGAAAAAGGAACAACAAAAGCATTAGATAGTTGATTGTGCATATGTGTGTGTGTGTGTGTGTGTGTGAGTGCGTGAGTGTAAATGCACGCACAAAGTACTCAGCGGAACACACACAAAAGCATATAAGCATAGCGAGCATAGACAGAATTCGAATTATCGTCGATTTTGATAAGTTTATCAGTTGCGCTTACCAATTTGATTTTTGATTTTTGCTGGTTTTGTATTGCTCGCGTGTTAGTATTGTTGCTGTTGGTATTTGGCGAGCAAACGTGTGTGTATTAATTTGTCATCTTTGTGCATCATCTATCAGCACACACATGCACGCATATAAAGGCATTTATTTATTTATTATTTTCGTTGTCGCCATAAATATATATATACATACATATATATAAACATATATACATACATATATATACCTATATATGATGGCCACTAACACACGGACTCATGCACACTCATTGCATGTCATAAATAGCTATCGTTATCGCCCAATTACTCTGGCATGAAAAACAGCTGATCTTAGTGCTGGCAATTGAAGTGTTTAACAACACTTTCCATCGACGATAGTTCTTTTCCAATTTGTACCGTCATCATACCAGTTCAATATAAGTTGTAACAATCAAGCTAATTTAAAATTAAACATTCATTTTACGTACACTTCTAATCGAAATGTCATAATAACATTTTTTGATTAACTTTTAATTTTAATCGGTATGCACCCACCGCTTATCGGCGGTCGCAGTGTGCCTTTTTTTTTTGACATTCTTGCCGGTAAGTTATAATATGCCGATATGTCGATACCAATTTTGTGTAGAGTGTTGTAAATCGCAGTTGTAATATCGGAATCGGTATTGGATAAGTTTGTACTTGTCAACACCAACGAAAAAATTACTTGGCCGGCAAACACGCGGCGGACGGTGAGTCGAGGCCGATTCAAGAAATAATTTATAATATTGAAATAGCGTTGGAAAAGAGCAACCTGCGAATTTACTGTATACAGACTGTGCATGCTTTGGCTACACCGCAGCAGTCGATGCTTCAAATTTTGCCTATCATCATTCACATCATTATCGTCGTCAGTGACAATCAGAACAAATTCCCAGTGCCATTTACAACTGTCACTGTCGTCGGACGGGCAATTCACCCGATACGCAAACCGTAGCAATAAACCGCTAAAGCCAACCACAAAGAGTTTTCAACAAGCGCACCGCACGATGGCAGATAACATCCAGTATTTGGATATACCCGATAAATCGGTTACCGACAAGAAGATCTACAAGTAAGTGCCAACTGCTCAACACATCAAATTAATAAACACACACTCATGCACACCTTGCATATGTATTGTAAGCACATCTGTGAGCCAGCAGCAATTTCGGTTTTGTTTGTTTTCACTTCATTTCAAACATGGGCTTGAACAGACGACCATAAGACTTATAAAATGCTGCCCATGGTGAAATTCTAAAAGCACAATCATATTGTTTTTCTGTTGCTCGATTTTCAAAGATCTTGCCAAACCTCTTCGAGACGTGGGAAAGTTCAAATATTGTCAGATAGGCGGCAAACTAATTTTAAAACTTATATATTAAAATATTTACATATAATCCGTACTAATGTATCTAGTATATGCAAGGGCTGCGCAGGGTTAGGTTTGAGATTGGCTCAGTTAAGATTAAGATAAAAGTCTTTTGGTTTAGCGTAAAAGAGGGCGGTTTGGTTTCTATATGTGCAATTTATATTAAAACTGTCATTAATTTATAGAACAATTCTGTTGCCCAATGGCCTACACGCGCTAATCATTTCGGATCCGAGTCCGGTGCCGCACGATGGCTTCACCACATCGGAATCATCAATGGGCGAGGGAGACGAGACATCTGGCGAGACTGAGAGTACAAACAGCTCAAGCGAATTCACATCGTCCACGTCGGGCAGCGGACACAGCTCCTCCGATTCAGACAGCGAGGTGGGCGACGGAAAGCTGGCTGCCTGCGCCATCCTGATGGATTACGGATCGTTCGCCGAGCCACGCGAATATCAGGGGTTGGCGCATTTCCTGGAGCACATGATCTTCATGGGCTCGGAGAAGTATCCCGAAGAGAACATCTTTGATGCACACATCAAGAAGTGCGGCGGTTTCACAAATGCCATCACAGACTGCGAGGACACGGTCTTCTACTTTGAGGTGGCCGAAAAGCATTTAGACTCAAGTCTTGACTATTTCACGGCTCTGATGAAGCACCCGCTGATGAAGCAGGAGGCCATGCAGCGCGAACGCTGCTCTGTTGACTCGGAGTTCCAGCAGATCGTCCAGGAGGATGAGACACGTCGTGACCAGCTGCTGGCCAGCCTGGCCACAGACGGCTATCCACACGGCACTTTTGCATGGGGCAATCTGAAGACCCTCAAGGATAACGTTGACGACCAGGCGCTGCACCAGCTGCTGCACGAAATTAGGCGCGATCATTATGCCGCCAACCGTATGTTCTTGTGCCTGCAGGCCCGCCTGCCTATCGATGAGCTGGAGACGCTGGTGCTGCGCCACTTTGCCGATATACCCAGCAATGGGGTGCTGGCGCCGGATCTGAGCAAGTTCAGCTACAAAGATGCCTTTCGCGCCGAATTCCACGAGCATGCGTTCTTCGTGAAGCCCGTGGAGAACGTGTGCAAGCTGGAGCTGACTTGGGTGCTGCCCAGTGTGCGCCAGTATTATCGCAGCAAGCCGGATCAGTTTCTGGCCTTTGTCCTGGGCTATGAGGGCAAGGGCAGCCTTTGCGCCTATCTGCGCCGCCGTCTTTGGGCCCTAGAACTGGTCGCTGGCATTGATGACAACGGCTTTGATCTCAATTCCATGTACAGTCTGTTCAATGTGTGCATCTACCTAACCGATGAGGGCTTCAAGAACCTGGACGAGGTGTTGGCCGCCACGTTTGCCTATGTAAAAGTTCTCGCCCAGGCCGATGCCCAGACGCTGCGGACCATCTATGATGAGCAGCAGGGCATCGAGGATACGGGCTTTCGCTTTCAGCCACAACGTCCGGCCATGGATAATGTGCAACAGCTGGTGCTAAACTGTAAATACTTTCCGCCCAAGGATGTGCTGACCGGCAAGGATCTGTACTATGAGTACAATGAACAGCATTTGGCCGATCTAATCGGACATCTCAACGAGTTTAAGTTCAATCTAATGCTGACCGCACGCAAATACGAGGATCTGGTGTTTGATAAGCGCGAAAGCTGGTTTGGCACCGAATACACGAGCATACCCATGCCGGAAAAGTGGCAGCGTTTGTGGAACGAGGTGGATCCCAAATCGATGCCCGAACTCTTCTTGCCCGAGGCCAATCGGTTTGTCACCCAAGACTTTAGCGTCTACTGGCACAAACTGGGCAAACCCGTGCTGCCCGAGGCGCCCAAGAAGTTGCTGCAATCGGAGATCTGTGAGCTCTGGTTCCGTGCCGATGACAAGTATGAGCTACCCGAGGCATACATGTACTTCTACCTAATGTCACCGTTGCAGCGCAAAAGTGCCAAAAAGTAAGTCTCATTCTCCGTCTATCTATCTCTCTCTCTCTCTTTCTCACTGGGCTTAAATGCAACTCTCTTGCTCTCAACTGTAGCGATGCCATGTGCGCCTTGTACGAGGAGCTGGTCAAATTCCATGTTAGCGAGGAATTGTATCCGGCCACCAGTGCGGGTCTCAACTATACCTTCAACGTGGGCGAGAAGGGTATCATACTGCAGGTGCACGGCTACAACGAGAAATTGCATCTGCTTGTCGAGTCCATTGCCCAGGCCATGGTCACCGTGCAGTCAACCCTTAATGAGAACATCCTTGCCACCTTCGTCAAGGATCAGCGCAAAAGCTATTTTAACACGCTAATCAAGCCACGTGCCCTCAACAGGTGAGTCCATGTATCCCTTTTTGTATATCTCTCTCTCTCTCTCTCTCTATTTTACTCTTACGCTGCGATTGTCTGCTTATTTAAATTTCCTCTTTTCTCGCTGCGTTAGGGACGTGCGCCTCTGCGTGGTGGAACACATGCGCTGGCTGATGATTGATAAGTACAAGTGCCTGAATGAGATCACGCTGAAGGATCTGCAGGAGTTTTCTGGCCTATTCCCGCAGCAGCTGTACGTCCAGGCCCTGGTGCAGGGCAACTATAAGGAGGCGAATGCACACGATGTGATGAACACGCTGTTGAGAAGGCTCGGCTGCAAGCCCATTCAGGAGCATTATTATGTGGAAGATCGGACGGTGCAGCTGCCACAAGGCGCCCATTATATACGCTGCCATGCTCTCAACGAGCAGGATACAAACACTGTGATCACCAACTACTATCAGATCGGGCCGAATAATGTGCGGCTCGAGTGCATTCTCGATCTGCTGATGATGTTTGTGGAGGAGCCGCTGTTCGATCAGCTGCGCACCAAGGAACAGCTGGGCTACCACGTTGGCGCCACGGTCCGCATGAATTATGGCATTGCCGGCTACTCGATCATGGTTAATTCGCAGGAGACAAACACAAGTGCCAGCCACGTGGAGAAGCGCATCGAGGTGTTCCGCAACAATATGCTGCAGATACTCGAGGATATGTCCCAGGAGGATTATGATCATACGCGCGACTCTCTAATCAAGCTCAAGCAGGTCGTCGATAATGCTCTGGAAACCGAAGTGTCCCGCAACTGGAACGAAATTGTCAACGAGGAGTACATGTTCGACCGTCGACGGCAGCAAATTGATGTGCTGCGCAATCTGACCAAGCGCGAAATAGTCGCCTTTCTGCTGGACAACGAGATCACCAATATGCGCAAGGTCTCCATACAGATCATTGGACACCAGCCCGACAAGATGTCCAAGCCAAAGACAAAGCCGCTGACAGATGCGGTTGCGGATGCGGATGTGGAGAAAACGCCAACACAATCCGAGCCAAATGATGATGACAAAGATGATAACGATGAGGACATGGAGAGCTCCGACGAAGATGAGGATGAGCTCTTCCAGGCGTTGGCCAACAAATTGAATGTTGTATTCCTGCCACAGGAGGGCGATGCCACCACCATTGTGGATATTGCCGATTTCAAATCGAATCTGGATCTATTCCCCACGAACCTGTCCAATCTGCAGGACAACACAAAGACCACACTTCTCGAGGATGCGCTTATGAACACGTGAGCATCTCACTGTGCGCACTCCGATCACACCGACAACAGATACCCTGCAAAATGCACAGATAACCACCAAAAAGCAATAGCAACAAATTGTTAACAATGACATTTTCAAGCAAAATTAATGCAATCAAAAAGCTCGCGTCATTTTCAAAATGCACGCCGTCTTTTTAGCCAAGGTTCACACACACACACACGCGTACACACACAGGCACACACATTACTTGACGTTTTAACACTAGAGAAATGCATTTGTCCTTTCGCGATTTTCACGCGATTTGTAACTGACGACATTTAAAACAAAGCAAAACAAAAAAACAAAAAAAAAAACAAAAACAAAAATGAAACAACAAAATTTACTTTAATCAGTTATTAAATTATATAATTCAAATAAATTATCCAAAGACTCATTTGTCTATTAATACAATATATAAAAACAACTGTTTTGCTCTGACTGACGACTGATTGATTGGCTGATTGATGATCAATGCACAGCCCGGACCGCAAGAAATGGCCATATGAAATTTTGAATTCCGCCTGCTACTGGGGAAAATTGGCGGAATGCTATAATGGAATCATAGTTTTTGCTATTGTTTTTGTTTTATTTTCCGGCAAAGCTCGAATATTGTGAGTTCATGAAATATCGTTTATAAGTTGTCATCCATCTCTATTATTATCTTCCATTTATTTTGTTAAGTTTAAATAATAAACAACTGAGTTACTAAGGAACGCATTTGTGGCTTTTTTTGTTTTGGGAACAAAATGAGAACGGGCTTCGCAGTTCCATCTCGAATTCGGTTACGAATCCACGACTGTAAACCCAACGTATGTTAGCTGGTGCCTCGGAACTTAGGTGCGGTAAATAAACCTGGGCCTCCGCATCTTTGAACCTATATGCTGGTTCTAACTACACAATTTTCAATTCCGTTCTCAATATGCCCAATCTAACCAAATTTACCAAAGACACGTCCTTAAATATATATTTACCCCGATATTGATTTGTAACACTTTAAATTGCCGGTATGGGATCATTCTTTTTATTATTATATATTTTGTTCTTTATTCATACACGTGTGTGTGTGTGTGTCTGTTTATTTACATCGGTGTGCGTATAAACTTTACAAAAAGTTCGTTTTATCAAAAAAAAAAAAAAAGAAAGAAAGAATAATAATAAAAGAGAAAAACATTAATTTAATTTCGTTAAATTTTGCAATTATGCTCGATGCATTATTATTAATAATAATTTTTGTTTACAGCAAATGCGTCTTTGTTTTTAACAATTTAACAACCCAATTACTGGGGAAAGCTGGCTAGAATAATAATATATGCCATATGTAAATACAAGCTAGGTACACATACATACATATTTATATATATATATATATATATATAGGACAAATCTCGATTGTTTCGTAAGGATAAGGGTATGCAGATATATATGCAGCTATATATGTAGATATGAGCTTTATGCTTGAGGGTTTGTTTTTGGGGCATTTTTCATTTCTTTGTTTACTTAACAATAAGTAACAATATAGTCAATAGTTTATTTGTTTATGCTGCTTATGGTCGTCTTGTTTTTTTTTCTTTGCTAAACGTAGAAAGAAGAAAACTCAAATCGAAAAATAATACAAAAAAAAAAAACAGAAGAATTCTTATAAAGCGTAGAGAAATAACAAAATTAATATATATATGTATACAGAGAAAAAAAAAATTAACGTAAAGTAAGTTTTTTTTGTTGATTTTTTTTTTTTTTGATTTTTGATTGTTATATGTACACAGTTTGATTTATAGTTAGGGATTTCTATATGGACATATATGCAGTGCTTGCTCTTGCTCTTCCTCTTGCTCATTCATTGTGGTTGAGCTTCAGAGCTTCTGCAGCTCGGTGGTATCGGCCAGATAACGGGACTGCAGAATCCTTGGCGTCCGCTCGTTGGCATCCTGGAGCAGACCCTCCTCGTGCTTGCCATTGCCATTGGCTGTGGCGTTGAAGATGCGCGAGATGAGCGACGTATTGGAACGCTTAAAGGCGGCCATACGTTTGCCATTCATCAGCTCGGGCAGATCGTCGAGGCCGCGATGCAGCGACAATTTGTCCAGCTCCGTTTCGGAGGAGCCATAGCGTCTGGCACGCTCCGCGGCCAGCTGCGCCTCGTATTCGGCCGTGCGCAACGTTTTCGCCGTCGGCTTGCGATACATCTTGAGCAGCAGGGAGGAGCAGACGACGCTCACCGAACTGGCGGCCATGGCCACCGATGCCATCCAGGGCTGCAGTGTGAAACCGAATGGCGCAAACAGACCGCTGGCAAGCGGTATGCCCAGCAGATTGTACATGCTGGCGAACAGGAAATTGTAGCGTATGCGACGGACCGTGCAGCGGGACAGGTCCAGGCAGGCGACCACGTCCAACAGATCGTTGCGCATCAGCACAATGTCCGCCGCCTCGGCGGCCACATCAGTTCCAGCGGCAATGGTTATGCCCACATCGGCCTGCGCCAAGGCGGGACTGTCGTTGACTCCATCGCCCACCATGGCGACCCGGATGCCGCGCTGCTGTATCCGTTGGATTTTGGCCACCTTGTGTGAGGGCAGCACCTCCGCATAGACGGTGCGTATGCCCACCTGCAACGGAACGAAAGATCAGCGAGAATTCGGGCATCTCAAGATGTGCTAGTGGATATTGCGCGGCTTTGGCCGGGCCAAGTCTTAGAACGGGATAAGTAACCGACAGCATCTGCCATCTTCGACCACACGGAGTATTCGACCACACAGAGTTATTCTTAGTCGGCATATCAACAGCTGGAATAGGATCCACCCTTTGCCTTCTGTCACACATGATCAATATATATTAATTTTAAAATTCACTAAGATCGGACTATAAGCACCGAACAAGGAAAGATTAAAGGTACAACCTAGGTATACAAGGTGTGACCCTGAAAGCATCTTAAAACCAACCGTTTTCCCCCAATATTCCACAGTTGCGAATGGAATAAGTAATTTAAAGCTGGCTCGCTTTTACGGTTTGGACCTTGCGTTGCCCATCAATCAGTCAATCAGTTGGTCAGTCAGTCGTTGCGTAGGGCAACGGGAAGAAGGAAAGATTAAGGGTAAATGCCGGTTTTACACCCTGAAAGCATCTTAAAACCAACCGTTTTCCACCAATATTCCACAGTTGTGAATGGAATTAGTTTAATTAAAGCTGGCTCGCTCAATCAGTCAATCAGTTTGTCTGTCAGTCAATCGGAAGAAAGAGTTAAACAGTTAAACATCTATATTGAACCCACCTCACGGGCTATGCTCGCCGCCGTGTTCTTGTTGTCGCCGGTCAGGAGAACCACATCGATGCCCATGCGCTTGAGCGTATAGACGGCCAGATGGGCCTCCGGCTTGACCATGTCCGCGACGGCGAACATGCAGACCAGCTGACCGTTCAGGGCGCACAGGACGGCGGTGTGTCCCTTGTGCTCCTCGCGGGTCATGCAATCGCTGATCTCCAGCGGCACCTCGATGGCATTGCGCTGCATCCACTCGCGATTGCCGATGAGAACATGGATTTCGGGTCCATCGATTAGGGGCGGTTGATCCTGCGGCTGTTGGTGCTGTTGTTGCCTCATCTGCTGCTCCAGATCGAGTGCACCGTCCAGAGCCAGCAGCTGTTGCTCGACGAACTTGTGCTGCAGCTGGAGCTGGTCAATGCTGGCGCCGTTGTCGACAGCGATTTCGCTGTGCGGATGGGTGCGCCACAGATTCTCATAGTTGATGATGCGCTCCGCATTGCAGGCCTGCCGCAGCGCCTGCTCATAGTTGGAGACGGTGGCGCGTATGCCGCATCCGGGCACCGACTGAAAGTTCGAGCTCTTGCCAAAGCTAATCTGCACGTTCAGCATCTCCTTGGCGAAGTGCACAATGGCCGAGGCAATGGGATGTTCGCTGTTCTGCTCCGCGGCGCCAATGATGGTCAGCGCCCGGGCCAAACTGCATACCTGGGGCGGCACAAAGAGCGTTACCCGGCTGGTCATGGGTGTGCCGTGTGTGATGGTGCCCGTCTTGTCGAAGACCACAGTCTTGACCTGAATGGAGGGGAAGAGGAAGCAGGTAGAAATACAGACAAATGTGTAGCAGCAGGAGGTTAGCAGGAGATGGCAGAGAAGAAAATAAAGGAGATGGTGTGGGAGATGGTGTAGGAGGAGATGGTGTGGGAGGAGATTGAGTTCGAGCGGAAAAAGTTAAAGTGGAGATGAAGATGCAACGCGAGCAAATGTAGCCGGAGGAGATGGAACAAGCAGAAGAACGGGATGAGATAATGGAGAAGATGGAGCGGAAAGAAATTGAGCGGCAATAGGTATGGAGCAGGCGAACATGGACCAGCAGCTAGATTAGAGTACTCACCTTGTGGGCATTTTCCAGGGCAGTGGCACCTTTCACCAGGACGCCGTTGGTGGCGCCGGTGCCGGTGGCAACCATGACAGCGGTGGGCGTGGCCAGGCCCAAGGCACAGGGACAGGCAATGGCCAGGACGCTGAGCGCACACTTGAACGCATAACTGATGACAATTGTATTGCGATCCATATGCATCTTATGCTCCATGGCTACTGGCACCAGATCGGGATTGACAAAGCCGGCTATGATCCAGCCAATGAGCGTGATGCTCGATATGGCCACCACGAAGGGCACAAAATAGCCGGCAATGCGATCCGCCAGCTGTTGTATGGGCGCCTTGGATGTTTGCGCCTCCTCGACGAGCCGGACAATCTGGGCCAGCGTTGTGTTCTCGCCGGTATGCGTGGCCTCCACGAGCAGCATACCGTTCCGATTGATGGAGCCACCGATGACAACAGCACCCTTCCGCTTGGCCACCGGCATCGACTCGCCGGTGATGAGGGACTCATCGCAGCTGGAATGGCCATAGAGGACCTTGCCGTCGACGGGCACCTTGGCGCCGGGTATAACCTTAAGCACATCGCCACGCTGGACATAATCGACAGAGATGGTCTTCTCGCTGGAGATGTCAAAGTCCGGCGAAATCTCGACGAGCAGCGCATCGGCTGCCTTCAGGGACAACAGCTTGGACAGCGCCTCCGATGTCTTACCCTTGGCTATATGCTCCAGCCAGCGACCCAGCGAGATGAAGATCAACAGCATCGGCGGCGTATCGAAAAATGTGAGCGGCGAGCTATTCTGTTCCATGAGCACGGCGGCAATGACCACCGCCACGGAGTACACATAGGAGATGGTTGTCACCATTGAGATGAGCACGTCCATGTTGGTGGTGCCATGCTTGATGGCCCGATACGATTGCACATAGAAGTGATAGCCGCCAAAGAATTGAACCGGCGTCGACAGCAGAAACATGACCAGGTTCTCCATGGACAGGCCCGGCACCAGGCAGCACATGTTCGCGTGCCCCTTGTCTCTCATTTCCAGCATAAAGTAGATCATGGCGACCATGCACGGCCCGCCGAAAATGAGCGAGATGAGGAACGCGTTTCTCCACTTTCGTATCTCCTCCTTGTGCTCCAAATAATTGTGCGCCATCTTGTCCCGACCGCTGAGCAGCTTCGCCTGGAAGCCGAGCGCCTCGATGGCCTCGCAGATGCTCCGAGGTCCTGTGTCATCGGTGATGTATCGGAATTTGCCTGCGAAAGACACGATGAAGCAGGTTAGAGATTTAACCGTATTAACCGTAGCTTCTTCTATTAAATCATCGATAGGTCAGTTATCGATCAAAATCGATTTTCAGATAAGATTTCCGTAAAAGCTAAAGGACAACCACAAATTTGTTCACATTTTTCTTACTGTAGTCCAGTGCTTAGGGTATCTTCCAGTCGGACACTTCCGACTCGCTTGATTGATTTACATTACAGTTGCGTCCATGAAAGTTGTCATGGTCTGCGCCAGGCACGTTTCCACCTTTCTACCTACTGCTACATCGAACTTTGAGTGAAAGTACAGAAAGGTAAATTAATTGATAAAAAAGTGTTAAGCATATAAAAAGCCATTGCTTCTCAATGCAGCCCATGGATACGTGAGAAAAGTGCTTCCTGTTAACTGCTAACTAGTAATATTTACAAATTTGTATTGCTCAATGAACCGTGTTTAAAGCGCATTTTTTAAAATACTTTCAAAATTTATAATCCGCTTTTACGAGCCTACTAATAAGATACACTTATTAGCAAGCGAGAGAAAAACAGAGATAGATTGAAGCTTAAATATAAGCAATACACGTGCAATTAAACTTGAAGTTGAGTTTTTAAAAGCTTTTTTGCACAGGCATTTTTGCACATTAAAGCTTTCACGTGCTTTACAAAAGCTTTTATCACACAATTTTGTACATAAACATAAATACGACAATTCGGCAACAAGCTTTCATGTGTTTCAAAAAAGCTTTTGTGTGCTTCAATCGTAGAACAAGTGAAATATTGGGCTAGGTGCCCCATATATGTATATGCAGAACCAATATTAGATTAGATTAGAAAAGGAAAAAAACAATATAATAACTCGTAAAAACTATCTTAATGAAAAAAAAAACTGTTTCCAACTGCTGCTAGAGCAGCTAGAAAGCAGATTACGAACACTTCTGGCATATTCGGGTTAGCTAATTCAACAGATTATTGATATTTTAGGATTATGCGCGAGTGTTAACAATTTTATGGCCATGCCTGTGGTCATACTTGCAAAACTTTTGGCCTCAACGCTGTCTTGACAATTCCAATTGGAATTGGAGCACAAAAGTATTCAACTGGCTTTCAGTTGAACTTTTTGTTGCTATTTCTTTTTACCATACAGATTTTGTGTTATTATTAACCGGTTTCATTGCCCGGATTCGATTGCAACCTGAAGCTGGTTGTCTATAAACAACTACTCCCCCCCCCCCCTCACTCCCTCCACGTCCCACACAGATCGTTAATCACTCGAGTAACGGGCTTTCATTTCAATGCATCCACTTCTGCGTGTGTGTGTGTGTATGTACGTATGTATGTATGTATTTGTGTCTGGGCCAACATAGGCTGTTGAAATGCGGCATTTCTGCTAGCTTATGTACATTTTTAGAGGGTATTATAAGTTGGACATTCAATGTGTAACGCATAGAGGTAGACAACTACGAGCCCATTCCCGATATCTCACTATTCTCACATATCTGCAAGACCTGCAAGGGTATTAAGTCTTGGGCTTAGATAGTTTCTACTTGTTTTATTTCAAATAGTTTGTTTTTTTTTTCGGGGATTGTCGCATTTCCAGACAATTGTTGCTGTAAGCTAAGATGCGAGATAAAGTAACGATAAGATAGTTGAACTCGTTCTAGTTATAGTTGTGTCTGTGTGTGTGTGTGTGTGTGTGTGTGTGTGTGTGTGTGTGTGTGTGTGTGTGTGTGTGAGTTGTAGACGCTGATTAACAGTTAGGAGTTGCAGGCGCGAATTTCTAAAAATATTCTACATACACTCATACACATACATACATGCATATACTTAGTTAGATATGCGCGGCTTAATAGTTAGTTGGGCACTGGGAAAGTACAGTTATTTTCGTTCAAACTACAGTTGTGAGATAAGGAGAAAAATCACAAGCTAATTTGCATTTGTGGGTACTACAAAAGAAAATCCCACGTCCAGACTCTCTGAATCATGGCTGATAAGAAAGTATTTCATCATGCCAACAATCGAATCATCCAGGGAGGGGGACTTACATCAATCATTTTATTTCAGATATGCATACATATATACAATACATTTACATAATATATATACACATCTATTTTCTGACAAATCGTGTGCAAAAAACTACCAAAGGGGGATTATTAAGCCCATCATTGTCCAATTCATATACCCTGTTCACTGTACGACTGGGTATTATGAAAAAACGAAGACATTTGCAATCGTTTATACTTGTAATGTAAACGTTTCCAGGAGAACTGTGACAGATGTGTTTTTAGTATAGTGCTATAGTCGGCTATGCCCGAGGAGATACCCTTAAAAGGATTCGAACTTTTTGCTGTACGCATGGGGAATGCACTCTTGGATAACTCTGTTGTTTATAGTTCAATCTTTGTTCAATTTTCAGGGCTTATACGTGATATAAAAAGTTGTCTATATACAAAAGCCCAAAAGCACCCTATACAAAAGCCTACATACCACATGGACGGACAGGCAGGCGTTCATATCTCTTTTTATCTCCAGCTCAATTTTATTTTTGTCTTTTACAAAAAATATAGTTCTTAACGGATTTTATTTTAACATATTGACAGCTGATCTATATTTGCACTATACGATAAAGTTCCGTGATTCTAAAACAGTATAGTCCGGCTTAAAATAATGTGAATAGTAAAAAATAAATGAAGTTCCGATTTCGAAACTGTTTGGATCAAAACTGGGTTCATATATGCGGGAGAATATGGTTCACGAACTGAACCTGAAAATACGCTCGAACCGATAACCGAAACTCTAACAAACTTTTGTTGTCTATTTAACATTTTGTAGCCAATTACAGGGTATTTGGCAGTGCATTCATATGAAAACGCATTGAACAGTGGCAAAGCGTGTGCAAAAACTGTATGCATTGGCACCGAGTGTAGGCGGCGGCAGGGATTACCATATCAACCGTTCATGTTCGAATTTTTAATGCTAATTATCAGCAAATCGAAATAGCGACGATCGATCGAAACGAATCGATCGATTCTCTGTCCTCAATTTAAACGCTGGCCAAGATAATCAACATTTTTGTGCTGTTCGTCTGCCTGTCTGTGTGTGTGTGTGTGTGTGCGTTTGTTTTGTGTGTGCGTGTGTGTGTGCGTTTGTTTGCATGTGTGTGCGTACATATGTACATCTTGTACACCCACAATTACAAACGCTACAATCTCGCTCCCTCTCGCGCTTACTCTGTCTCTCGCACATGCTAGACATTATTTCAACTTGCTGCTTGCTTAGTTCGCACCGTTCGTAGTACCGTTGTTCGTTGTTCTTGTTGCTCTGTGCTTGTTGTTGTTGCTCGTTGTTGTTGTTGTTGCATCTTATCGCTTCGATTCGTTTTCATTTTTAGAACATTTCCCATTGTTGTAGTCGCTACTGTTGTCGTCCCCCGTATTGCCATTAGCTAGCGGCCCGTCCGCGTCACTTATCTGATAAGCATCGTCAGGCAAAACATATGTTTCTCTCAACTGGAACAACTTAAACGTAAGTCACAATTTTTTCTTTCGCTTTTTTTGTAGTTTCCCAACTTGTGGGCCAATTTGACACAACACACAAAAAAGTGTCGTTAATTGGTTACAAAAAAAAAAAAAAAATTAAAGAAAAACAAAAAGAATTTTGCAATTAATCTAAAAAACTCGCAGTTGTTGGCAAAGTTTTGATAAAAGGCACACAAAAGCCAGAAAAATCACTCAAGCAACAAGTCGTAACAATTACAATTGTGCTCACACACAATTGTTTAAGATCGTAATGAGTTTGTTTCCCGCTTATTTCGCTTCTGTTCAACCTTCATGCCGTGACTCTTATGTGTGTATGTATTTCATATTAGAAGTTAATGAGTACATGTATGTATGTATGTATGTCTGTATAATGAACCAGATTTCAAGCTCAAACAAACATGTTACGCCCATAAGGTAAATTCCAATCCCGTTTAATTTTTTTGACTTATACATATGTATATGTATGTGTATCATTCCTATAATATGAGCTCCATTAAAATGCCACTTATACATATATGTATGTACATACATATGTATCTTTGAAAAGAGTATCCGATGCACAAAAAATTCCATTCTCGCCTTACGTTAAGCCCAATAGCGACAATATCGATATAAAAGCGAAAAGTTGCACATATTCCATTTAGTATCTATGAGAAATGTTCGACTCTTATATCAACATATCAGCATTTCATAACAAATCGCATGTGCGATGAGCATGAAAAGCTTATTTATTTATAAACATACATATGTATGTATGTATGTATGTATGTATGTGTATCGCAGCGAGGATCGCTTTTCCTGCTGTCAGTCAACGGTTGAAAATTTCACGCTTTTGCCTCTAATTACTGCAGGCTAAAATGAAAGTGTGCAAAAGCTAAAGCAAAACAATTTCACAGCTGCCAGTTCGATGGTTAATATATATACATATATGTACATACATATGTATATATATTCATATATAAGCAGCTTTATTACAGTTATCATAGAGGCAACTAAGTAACCCAATCTAACAAAAGCAATTTTGCATGTCGACCCCGAAGATTGGGACACTGCGCATGAATTTTGCATGGCGACAACAGGAATCGATAAATTCAACGGTTATTCGAGTAAATACTTCAATTAGAGATGAACGCCCGTTCGATATTTAACAAGCAATACACGAACACGAATTCAAAACTGCACAACTTTTGTTGTCTTAGAGAAACGAATATACAACATCTTTGCTTGCGATATTATTAACTGTTACGATTTCTACTATAATTGTACAGTTTTTTATAAATCCTTTTTAAATTCAATATGCTTGATAAGGTTATATTATGTATATTATATTTTTATAAAGAACAACTAGTAATATGTTCGGTTGAATAAAAAGTTTGAGAGATAAGAAATGTCAACAAATACGAATCGGTCTATACACTAAAATGCATCTGTTGCTTTGAGTCTAAAGTTCTTAAGTTGACCTTTAATTATATAAGTCTTGAAGTCTTGAAAACCCAGTTCAATTAGTCCAGCCAGATATTTTAATAAATAACATATCCTATTCACGAATGTTTAGTTTTTCATATATATATAATTAAAGCTTTTCGTTCATCAGACTAATGTTTCAACTATTGGATGTTGATGCTTCAAATTAGTTAACTTAATGTCATTCTAGCAAACTGTCAGATCAAAAGCAAACAAAATATACGATATATATTAATATATTTAATTATTTTTTGTATAACTTCCTTATTTTTCGTGCCTAACACGAATGCTCAAAGGAAACACGGCACGCGCCCATCTCTAACACAGAGCATGCTCTTGCATAACTTAATATGTATCGCTTGCTTTTATCTACCAGAAAGCAAAAGCGCAAATCTGCGAAACACAGCGAAAACAACAACGAAGTGAAGGTGAATGTGAACGTTGCGCATGCGCAGCGAACAAAAAAGCTAAAGAGCAGCAAACAAAAATAAACCAAAACAAAAGAAAAGACAAGAAACACACACACACATACTGCATGTGCACGGGTGGAAGGGAGACAGCGCGATGGGGCGGGCAGGAGAGGGCGAGACTCTTTTTACTTTCAGCTCAAAACGGATTAACAAATGAAAAAAATGATGACTCCAAGCTTAAGCTGAAGGCTTTAGAAACCGTTTATTGGAGAAAAGGCCACGAAAACCGTTGCAATTGTAGCTGTTGCTACAAGTCTACATATGTGTGTGTGTGTGTGCGTGCGTCTGTCTGTATATCTGTGTATATATGTACATACATATGTATATGTATGTTTTTCATCTATAGCTAGTTGTATTCGTAGCTGCTTATGTATGTATGTATGTATATGTCAGTAAGGCAACAATCCAATCGAGAGCACAGAAAAACAAATGCGCCCTCGATTGCCATATATGTATGTATGTATACATATATATATATGTGTATATGTATATATGCATATAAATATGTACATGCGTGTCTGTGATCATACTAAGTACACATACATGCACTTTTGCGTAGAGTGCATTGTTGAAAAGTGATTCAACTCTTTAGACTTTCGATGACTCTTTAATATAATGGGCTGTACCTAAAACTTTAACTGCCCCCCTTCTGTTTTTCACATAGTTTCTGTAGAAATGTGAAATTGAACATGTAAAAGGCATTCTCATTGTGTAGCACTTAAGAGCTAGGTATTTATTTAGTTAAATGCAAACAGTTCGAAAGAACTTGCATTATTCCCTTTAAATGAAAATTGTATGGGCAGCATTGGGTATCTGGGTATCTAGGCATTGTTTCGATTATTATTATTATTATTATATTGTATTCTCAAAACAGTATTGTTTGATTCCCTTAACGAAACAAAATGGCCGCAAAATGAACATTGTTGTTGTTGTTGAAATTTGAACAAGATCGGAACAGAACATATACATACATACATATGTATGTACATATATAGCTGCCATAGGAAGTCGAGTTCTTTGTGTGCAAGAGTATTTTATCTTCGACTCTACAAAGAGAATTGTATTTTTTTTTTATCTTATCTTTGTTGCATTGTAAGACTTGATACTTGCAATGTTTGACTTGTTTCAATTTCCAGCTACCAACTACTTGGACCTTGTGACATACCCAATATGAAGGCACAGTTGCATTTAAGAAAAGAAGAAGAAGAATCGATTCAGATAGAAAAGAATGTTGGAAAATTGATAAATTCAATGTTACTACAGTATATATTCATACATTTGAACCTTATGTAAGCCTGACTAAATCAGGTCCAGTTTTAAAAAGTCTGCTAACCCATTAATATCAATAAAAGTAATTCTTTAGTGTAAATATGTCCACATACATAACTCAGATAATGTACTCGCATGTTTTTGAGAAATAAGTAAGTACACTCACATATTCGTCATATTTGTCATTGTTGTTATTATTATTCTTTGTTGTTGTGAGCATTGCCCCGGGTCGGATTGTTTCTTATCAAGCATAATGCTATAGCTATATACATATATATATGCTATAACTCTCCGTATAATTTGATTTGACAAAACCCTTTTTTTGCATCTCGATTTGTTTTGTGAAATGGGCACGTGATGTCAACAATACGAACAACAGGTGCATGGAATATATCGTATTACGCCAGAGAGGGCAGCAGACGTGTCCGTGTGGGGCATACATATGTTGCAGGTGCACAGGTGTGCACAGGTGCTATTGTTTCAAATTGAGTTGCAAATATTGATTCCATATAAAGCATGTTGAAATTGCGAATATATGAGATTGTCAAGTAGTTATGCAACACTGGCAGCAAAATAAAAGTCGTTAAGTCGATTTTAAAGGTCTTTGACCGTCATTTTGTATGTTAAAAGAAAAACGTTTGCCAAAAAAAAACCGAATATTATAATCAAAAGAGCATGAACTAGAAAGAAACTCATACACAAGCCAGCAAATTTCTTGCCTGAAACTAGCTCAGTGAAACAAAAAGAGAAAAGGACGAATGCAATTCGAACTAGTTCCATGAGCCAAAATCAAATCAAAGGCTTTTTGAACTTGTGTCCTTTGCTTGAATTGATAATCTATCAAATATCTATTTAACAGGATATCTTTTGGTCAGTTAGCATTCATATTCAAAAAAAAAAGGACGGATGCGATTCGAAGTAAGACCTTGGCTGGAACTAGTTCCATGAGCGAAAATCGAAATCGCAGGCTTTTTGAACTTGTGTCCTTTGCTACAACTAAAACTAGACCTCGACTTGAAAATCTCTGCTATTCAATTACAGGGTATCATCTAGTCAGTTAGTATTCGCAGCCGCAGACTTACCGCGTTTTGTTAGCAGCGTCACCGAAGCGGCCGTAACGCCGCGAAGCTTGAGCACGTGACTCTCGATCTTGTTGACACAGGAGGCACAGGTCATGCCCGATATTTCCAGCTCCACCTCGGCCTCACCGTTGTCGGGCTCATCGATGAGCTCCGTGGGAAAGCCGAGCTCGGTTATGGATTTGGCAATATTCTCGGCGTTGAGAACATTCGCATTATACTTGACCTCCGCCTTGGCGGCGAGCAATGCCACCAATATGCTGTCCAGCCCATAAATCTTTCTGCAGTGCTTCTCAATGGCCGCCACACAGCTGGCGCAGGTCATGCCCCGTATATGGAGAAAGCATTTCGTGAGCAGCTCCTGCTCCACGGGCACCAATGTGGCATTACCATTTGTTGTGCCCGTCGACTGTTGTTTGCCAGGTGAATGCCTTGGCGTGCCCGTTCGCTTGGGTGTGGGCGTGGGCGTAGATTTCGGTGTGGGTGTGGGCGTCAGTTCATTGGCCACGCTCGCCTCAAAGCCCATGTCATCAATAATTTCAGCAATGCTCGCCGCCGTCAGCTGATCGGGATCGTATTGGACGCGCGCACTCTTCTCGGCCAGCTGCACCTGGATATGCTGCACGCCCGGCTGGCTGGACACATGACCCTCAATGTTGCGCACACACGACTGACACGTCATGCCCAGGATGCGCAATTGGGCGCTAGCGCTGGCCGGGCTTACATCCGGCTGATAGCTGCACTCAAAGCCCATATCATCGATCAGGCTGGCAATGCGGGCGGCATCCATCTGGCCGGGCAAGTAGTCAAAGTAGCCGGCCTTCTCCGACAGCTGGACACGCGCCTTAATCACGCCTGGCTGCTGGCCCATGTGCGATTCAATGTTGCGCACGCACGACTCGCAGGTCATGCCCAAAATGGCTAAACGCACGCTGGCCATGTTGGCGGCGTCTGTGGCAGCAGCAACAGGCTGCAGCGCTGCTGGCGCTGGCGTTGGCGCTGGCGTTGGCGTTGGCGCCCGGTTAGTCAGCTGTTCGATTGTGGCGTGCGCATTTTTGGCATTCGCGATTTGGTCGTCATTCATTTTAAATTTGCATTTCACTGACTCGTTTCGTATTGGTGTTTGTTTTGTTGGTCTAATTGGACTTTTTTTGCTTTACAATTTATCAGTGGCGCGCGTGTGTGTGCGTGTGTGCGAGTGTGTGTGTGTGTGCTGCGTGGTATGTTTGTTTGTGTGTGTTTTAATGCACTTGCTCATGAATAAAAAAAAAAAAAAAAAAACAAAATTGATAAAATAGCCGAAATAATTTATTTGTGTACTTGTCTGTATGCGTGTGTGTATTTGTCCGTGTTTATTGTCGTAACTTGGCTAATTGCAACACGATAAATTTTTAATATTACTTTTTTTTTTTGTAATTTTTTTCTTTTTGTGTTCTCCGCTTTTAGTTGGATTTGAAACCACTCGAGGCGAGACAGTTTAGCTAATTGCGTTTATCACGACGCTCATATCCAGTTTTATGACGACGCCACACATCCGGATCGATTTACTTAAAAATTTTGTCAAATTTTTTCGCACGAAACGAATATTTATTTTTCTAATTAATGCGCACAGCTGCTGGCGCTCGACATTGTGTACCGTGTGCCAATTGGAACTATGTAGTCATGTAGGGAATTCATCGAGACATCGACTTGTTTGACAGCCGAATTTCTTATCGATGTATCGATATGGTGCGTGAGCGAGAATCAACAGTGGGTTTATGTTATTCATCTGGCAACACTGCAACGCAAACTCAGTGTTGAGCAGTGTTTCACTAAAGTACTGAAAACTAAAAAAAAACTGCGTGTGGAAAACGCTGGCAGCGCAGCGTTTTCAGTTAATTTTACGTGCGATATATTTGATTTATAATTGTGTTAACGTGCAGTGTGTTTATGCGTATGTTAAGTAAAAGTGCGAACTCAAGAAATAAACAAACATGTTATAATCGGCCTACGTAAAGTAGACAAACGTTGTTCTACTTTATCCACATAACGCGCACACGCACACAACCACTCACCCTCACACACACACACACACACACACACACACACACACGCGCGCTTTACTTGCGCTGCCGCTGAGTGACAACAGCTGCCGCTGCCTCCTCTCTGCCTTTGTGGCGGTGGTGGTGGTGGTCCCGCAGTCAAAATGTCGGACATTAAGTAAGTTGCGTGAAAATGCAAATTATTTGCGAGAAAAAACAATGTTAAAAAAAACACGAATGTGATAAATACAAGACCAAAGGCTAAGGGCTTATTTTAATTATTGCAACTGCAGAAAGTGAAATGTGCAGCATTTCGATTGCACTTAAATGTACATACATACATACTGCATACACACATGCATACGCACGCATACACATATTTTCAAGGTATTTGCCTGCGGACGTACATATGTGTGTGCGTGTGTGGGCTTGCGTGTGGGTGCAGAGCCCAGTAGAACCTGCGTGCCATGAAAAACATACAAAAACCAGCATACATACGCAGTGCATACAAAATTTGAGACTTTCGCCAAGACAATTTTCATACTAGTATCAGGAACTGTTCCATACGCACGTATTTTTTCAGTGGTATATATACATGTTCTATTTTTATCAAAACAACAGGGATATCAATAAAGAAAGAAAAAAGGATTATCGATTATTGTGTGCAATGATTTGTCAGCATAAGACTCATTACGATAGATGTTAACTGTGACATTGGATACATTTTTTCTTTATTTTTTTTTGGCAGTTCAAGAAAAATGAAGCCCATCAAATTGGCTCAGCAAGTGCAAACGTTGTAATTCGTATATAAATTTAGCTGAAATTGAATCAAATGAAATACATGCACATATATTGAAAAATCAAGCAGTTGAAATTTTTTGCTTTGATTAATTAATTCGATTAATTTGTCTCATTGCAGCGACGATCTGCTCAACTATGAGTTAGGCCTGGGCGATGACATTGATGACCAGGCGCTGCTTGGCGCCGATGAGGATGAGCTGCTGCTCTCCGACGAAGGTAAGTTCTGTGAGTGTGTGTGTGTGTGTGGTGTATGTGTGTGTGTCAGGTGTTGTTCGTTCCTAGCTGACTGTTGTGTTTTTGTTGATCAGAGCTTGAAAAGGATGTGACCAGCGAGGTGAAGCAGCAGATGCGCGCCGAGGCCGAGGAATGGGCACAGGAGCAGCTGCGCAAGCACAAGGAACAGCAGGTGGCAGCAACAATCCAGCAAAAGCAACAGCAGCAGCAGCAGCAGGAGAATAGAATTGCCGTTGATAATGTCGCTGCTGAGCCGCAGGCAGCAACCAAAGAAACGCGAGCAAACCGCGATTTACCCAGCGCTGCTGTTGCGGCTGCAGCCGAGACAAGGCCAGAGCCAATCGCTTGCGAAACAGCGCCCCAGGTCTGCGAACTGGCTGCAGCCACAGTGACAGCAACATCTGCAGCAACAGGAGCGGGCGGTGAGCAAGTGCTGCACGAAGCGATTAGGAAGCCGGAGACAGAGCAAAGGCCCGTAACGACGCCAGCAACGGACAGCATTCAGACTGTGAATAATGGCAGCAATGCTGCTAGAAAAGTGGAGCACAAGCCGCAACCGGTACCGGAACCGGTACCGAAACCCGAGCCAGAGCTAGGCGATGCCAAAACACCTAACGTTGGGCTCTCCTCACTGCTGACCACCTCGCAGGAGAGCTTGCCCAGCGCCAACATCGTCTCCGCCTCAGAGCTGGCCGATCCGCGCGAGGACGACGACGAACGCGAGGAGCGCACCAATTTCAAAACGGCCAGCGAACGCTCCGACAACCAAAAGCAGCAGCAGCAACAGCAACAACATTCGATGCAGCAACAGATGCTCAGGCGACACCATCCAGGTAAATGCCCCCTCCCCCACCCCCAACATCTTGCCAATTGCCTTTGTACTTACCCTTGCCACATTGCCACAAGATGTGTTATGTCAAATAGCTCTCACAGGTGAACTGTTGATCGGATTTGGGTGATTTAGCAAAACATAGCAATTGACGATCTTTCCTATCGACTAAAATGTGAGCTCCACTTTACACACAACATAATTCTATATTTTTATTTAAGCATGTTTTGTTTTTTGCTCTGGAATCGGAATCGGTGCCTTCAGATCTCTACTTATATGATATTTACATGGAATATTTGGAATATTTACAATGAAGGGAAAGAGGGGATATTTAAATGATTCGCTTCGTAGATAGGTCAAAAGACACAAATAAATGCCTTCTATTTTTTTTTAGGTTTTAAACTGTTTCTTCTGTTTGATTTGTAATGTTGGAAAATTCCACACGCAACTGTGAAAAATGAGTGAGAATTGTTGGTCCAACCGTTCGGACTTGAAACTCCTTTTGAGAAATCTCTAACCCTTTTGCGGTATTCCATCCTGGGGATCGATTTTTGATTTGAAGGTCAGAAGTTGAAGCACACGAAAAACCGGCTAATGCCCGCTAGAATATTTCCAATATTTATTTTGCAGACACTTAGTTATGCACGACTCGCCAGTTAATGTCTCCATTATTCTGGCAATATACGAGATCGGTTAAAAGTTGGGCTCGTGAGAAAATCACTTTGCTATTTAAGATATTTGAAGCAAACATTGGCTTGGCCTGCTCCCAACATAGATCAACAATAGCTCTTTAGGAAGGTGCGATCTAAAAATATTATAGAATATATATGTTTGTCTGCACATCGGCTAAATGGCTTCAAGAGTATTGAATCTTTGGCACTTCTGGCAAAGGTCTTAATTTCTGTTCATTAATGTCATCTTTGGTCTTGTAGACAAACCGCGCATGGGAATGGGCTCGGGCGGCCCTCGCTTTATGGCTGGCAACAACAACAACAATAATAACAACAACAACAACAACCAGAATAATAATAAGCGCGTGATGGGCGCACGACATCATTTGCTGCGCAATCCTGGACCGCACATGTTCAATCCGCCGCGGATGCTGGGCGCCATGCCGATGGCCCGTTTCCTGATGCCGCCGGGTAATACACATGCACATGCGCATGCACATGCACATATGGCCACATTGATGGCGGCACCGCCGGGTGTGGTTGCAACGCCGGTGGCTGCTTGTATTTTGGCCACGGCCACGCCACTAAGTAGCCATCATCAGCTAACGGCGAGCGGCATGCAACACCACCAGCAGCAGCAGCAGCTGCAACAACAACAAAAACAACAACAAACACTAACACAGAACAAAACTGCATTCATTCCAGGCCAATATGCACCACCACAACCACCGCCAACACCCACAACAACAACAACAACAACAACAACAACAACAACAGCAGCAACAACAACAACAACAGTCGCCATACAACACAAACAATGCAGGTCCTGTTCCCACCGCTGGTCCCGGTCCCGGTCCCTCTCCATCCCCGCATCTACACAATCCTCATATGCTGCACCAGCAACACAACAACAACAACAATAACAATAACAACAACAACAATAATAATAATAATAATAATGGGGGTGGTCCCAACGGCTTGCCACCACCCCATCTATTGCCGCATCCGCACTCGCATTCGCAGCATCCGCACGACCAGGTGCGCGTGGGCCTGCTGCAGCCTCCATTGCCATTGCAATTGCCGTATGGCAATGCCGGATATCGCAATGGCGCCTTGCTTGGTCAGGGACCACATCCGCCGCCAGTTGCGCCACATTCGCCTGGGATGCGTCCACCGCCGCCCTATCGTAATGCACCGCCTCCTGGCTATGGACCTCCGCATGGACCAGGCTCTGGACCTGGTCCTGGTCCTGGTCCGAGCGGACCCGGGCCCGGCTATGAGCCGCATCTGGGCGGTCAGTATATGCGACCGCACAACGGCTGGCGGCCACAGGGCGATGCGCCTGGCTCGCGCATGCCACGGCCCCCGTTGCAGGCATTGCCCCAGCATTTGATGTCCAGCGGGCCCAGCTATATGAATGGCATGAATATGCGCGCTCCGCCGCCGCATCTACAACAGCAGCAGCAGCCAAATTCTGGACTGCCCGGTGCGCCCACTCAAGCCCAACAACAGGTAGCGGCACAGATCTCAGTGCCTGGCGTACCCGGCTCCCAGCAGCAGCAGCAACAACAGCAGCAGCAGCAATCGGCGCCGCCCTCAGCGGTACCGCGCGGCGTCGTCAGCAAGGTGCTGATCAATCCCAATTTCAAGGGCGGCGTCGAGGCGGCAACCAACAAGTTCATCAAGGAGACACACTTTGTGCCGGCCATTAATAGCGATGCGGAACTGCTGCGCCAGCAGGAGGAGTTCATCAACAAGAATCGCCAGTACTTTGAGAAGCGTCGCATGGAACGCTCACCGCCGCCGCCCAGTTCCAACTCAGCGGCGGCATCGTCTGGAGCGCAGGGCGACCGACGGCGCAGTCGTACACGCAGCCGTTCGCGGGGACGCAGCTACTCACCGCTGCCGTCCTCTCTGAAGCGCACGGAGCGCGAACGTGAACGGGATCGCGATAGGGAGCGGGATAGGGAGCGTGAGAGGGAGCGAGAGCGTGAACGTGAACGTGAGAGGGAACGAGATCGTGAACGCGATCGTTATGGTGGCGGAGGCGGAGCAGGCGGAGGCGGAAGCAGTGGTGGAACACGTCCAACAGCTGGCGGCGGCAATCGTGGCTATCGACGCGCCGCCAGCAGAGAGCGCGATGAGAATCGCGGTGGAACCGGTGCCGCAGCGCCAAAACGACGTCGCAGCGGCTCACCAAATGCGCCCCGCAATCCCTTCTCGGGCGAGCCGCGCAATCGGCCCGCAGAGAGCAGCGCCAGTGGCAGTCGCATCTTGGTAAGTGCTACATTGAAATCCAAGTTTATTTCTGTTCAACTTGTGCTCACATGCTGCCCAATTTACAGCCCAGCGACGAGGACGAGGAGACACGCGCCTATCGCCTCGAGATCGAGAAGCAGAAGCAGTTGCGCGAGAAGATCATGCGTGACAAGGAGCTGAAACGGCGACGCGCCGCCGAGGAGAAACTGCATGAGGTGAGCGAACATCTATATTTCTTTTCCCATTTTCCGCCAATTTTCCACAATTGCATGCGCAATTTTCATTAAGCTCTAAGGTAGACTAAGACTTTATACGAGGAAGAGAGGACTCCGAACAGGATACTCTGTAATGCTTGTTATACTCATCACAGTAGGGATGGATAGAGAAATTTACTTGTTTATTTAATTAGTTTATGAATAAATATATTGAACCAAGAAGTCTGCTGGAGACGGTAATCGCACACGAGGATCTCAATCTGTACGGAGTCACTTTAGTCTTGATGGATAGAATACCATTGTGGTGACCAGATACATGAGGCAAACTCAAGTATCGGTCGTACCAAAGATTTGTCGTGTACGGATCGTCAAACTCCTTCGTCCATCGCTTGATAAAACCCAAAACAATTCTGGCCCTTTTGACCACGGTCTCAACTTATTACAAGTACAAGCTATCAAGGATGTAAGAAACCAATTGAGGAGAGCTTCCAGCAGTTGAAATTTAGGAAGTTGAAAGAAAATATGATTAAGGAATCAATCCTGAAATGAAATTGCATTAAAAGGAGCTTAAAATCAAAACTCTCGCTTCTAAAATTTGATTTGTCTTAACTAGGAAAGTCTTGTTTGTTTTATGGCTATATTTGTGTATTTATTCCAAAATCGAAAGGAAACTAACTTCTAATTGCACAAGTCCATAAAATCTGGCGGATCTTATATAAAGCATTAATCAATCGCCTTGCAGGAAAAGCGCGCCGAGCAGCACAGTCCGGCACCACGTGAGGATCAAGAGGCAGCCAGTGGACAGGCGGCGGCGACCACAGCGCCTGGCAGCGCACAAAAACTGCGCCAGGCAGCGCTGGTCAGCAGCGAGCGCAAGGTTATCTCACTGAAGCGTCGCGATGACTCCGAGCCGAGCACCGGCCGCAGCAGCCGGCACCAGTTGCAGCAGGTGCAGCAGCAGCCAGGTACGGGACGCAAACAGCTAACTGCGGCAAAGATAGCCCCGGAGGCGAAGCGCAGCATAACCGATCATTTGGCCCCCTCGAGCAAACAGCAGCAGCATCAGCAGCAGCTAGCTGGAGCAGCGATGTCAGGTCGAGCCGCTGGCGGCACACCGCCCACAAGCAGCAGCAGCAGCGGCGGCGGCGGCGCCAATAAGGGCATGCTGCGTTTGGGCACGCCAAGCGACGATGAGGTGGAGTTGGACTACGACGATGATGGTCTGCTGCTGGACGAGGACGAGGATCGGCTGCTGGCCACGCCATCGCCGCCACCGCCGCTGTTGCGTGCCAGCAAGCGGTCCGCCACACCGGAGATGCTGGTGGTCAAGCGCAATCACAAAATTGTGCGCAGTAGCGGCGCGACGTCGGCGTCGGGTGCCAGCTTTGGACCCGGCCAACGGCGTGTGGTCCTTAAGCCGACATCCAGCAATGGCAGCAGCGGTGGCGGCGGCGGCGGCAGCGGCGGTGGCGGCGGCTCCGAACAGCAATCCTCGCATAGCAGCAGCAGCGGCGGCGGCAACAGGCAACGAGAGCGTCGCCAGCGCGAGGAGCAGCTAACGCAGCGCAAGGGCGGCGGCGGCGGCGGCAGCAGCAGCGCTGGACCGTCTGGAGCTGGTGGCGGCATCTTTGATCGTTTGGAGAAGCGACAGGCTTCAACTGGCGGAGGCGGAGGCGGAGGCAGCGGCGGCAAACAACGCAGCAAAGCGCCAACACGAATCGTCCTCAAACATGATTAAGCCGCAGCAGTCTACTCGGCGGCAGGCGACGACGACGCCTCCAAGAACTAATCCGTAAAGCGCCCTAAGCGCTAATCCGTATTAAGCATATATAGATAGACGACATATATATATATATACAAAACATATTATATATATGTAAAGATAAAGTTAAAGATGAAGATGAAGTCATCTGCGGCGGCGACTGCCGGCCAGAGGCTGCTGCAGCAGAGATCTGTCGAGGCGAGGCGAGGCGAGGCTTAGACTAAGCGCAGATTTATTTATGTTCTTTCTTAATGTTTGATCCCAACAAAACCACAGCTAATTGGCTATACGTATTTTTCATACAACACCTTTTAATTATAATTGTATATATATATACACACACACGCACACACACACATACATACACACACACACACACACAAGAAGCATTATTAAAACAAAAACAAAGAAGAGTAAAGAAAAAAGAAAATCTGATTTGACAAGCGTCGCAGCAGGAAAAACAGAACAGAAAATGTTAGGCCTAAGTAAAATTATTAACAGCTTGATGATAAACAAACAAACAAACAAAAAACAAAATTATATTATTAGTAATTATTAACTGAATACGTTGATGTTGACGATAGGGATTAACAAATAAATATATATATATATATATAACTTATATACATATATGTGTATGTATAGCATTAAGCATAAACTTAACTGTAACTGTACAAAACAAAAACAAAAGTAAAAACACAAAAACTAGGACTAAATTATACGCATCTCTACACTAAATATTTATATATATATATATACCATAAATATATACACATATATACACATAGATATATACATGTATGTATGTATGTATGTATGTTAATAAATTGACATTTTTTTGTTAACCCTCTGATATCTCAAAAGCCCAACTTGATAACGACCACGCCCATGCCACGAAACTTGTATTTGTATTTAATTTAATTTAAAATTAATTATATATCAATAGACTAATTTAATAATTAATAATTAACTAAATAATTCGCGCGCTTCAAGTGCCGCACACACACACACACACACACACACACACACACACACATACACATACACACACACACATACACAGACAAATATACATATGTATTTAGTTGCATGACTATACAAATAACTATACATTAATAACTGTTTAATCTATATGAATAACTAGAGTTAAGATAGATTATATACATATACATATAGACATATATATACATATATAAACTAGTCTTAAGTCACGTAAAGATTTTATATGACCAGACGCAACAAGCGAATATTATGTTTTAACTTTTCGTTTACACTATCTATTATATATATCTTTTTTTTTCTATCTATATAATTCTACAAATTAATAGCAATAGATGATGAGTTTCTTAAAGTGTATACTTTTTATTTGATTTTTATTTCAATTGATTTGTTTTCCCCGATTTGTACTCAAATTTTATTCTGCCCAAACTTTTGTGTGTACTTCAAGTTTGTGTTATTTGTATTTTAAACGTCGGCTCCGATTCCAGATCCTGCTCCCTTTTTGCTGTCATGTTGTGGCCTCCATAATAATCCATATTTAAAAAACTAAAAAACCAAAAAACAAAAGATATGAAAAAAAAATATGTGTCTCCAAAAGTGCGGAGCACAAAAAAGCATTACCATAATGGCCTGTTAAAAGTTAGGGAAATCCGTTAGAACCGCAATAAAATGCAGTTTTTTCTGTTCCTGGAAAAAAAAGAAAAACCAACCCGAAAATGCAAAAAAAAAAAAAAATATCAATAAAATTAATGAAAATAGACATACTTAAAGATACTTATATATATATATATAATTATATATACCTAGGGCTATAAATAATATTAAGTTGATGTTCTTGCAACACACACACACATACATGCACACACATGCGTGTGTGTGTGTGTGTGTGTGTGTGTGTGGCGCCTGCAAAGCCATAGAGAAAATTACACAAAGTAAATATATAGATATCATAGAGAAAGAAAAGAAAACTGTTAAATTATTGCAAATTTCAATTTAAAAAAACCAAACAAAAAATTTTATTTCAATTTTAATGCAATTAACTAAAGATAAACTGTATAATTAGCGGAATGAAAGCAAGAAGAAGAAGAGAAGAGAAGAGAAGAAAAATTATAGGCATAAGCTAAAAACTAGTTTTAAGCTCAAACAGATTTCAATTAAATTTCATTTAAGCTAAACTGTAAACAATATTCAAATAACAATTACGCAAAAATATATTTATATATATACATATATATATATAAATTGTATTTCAAATATTATATATATAATAAAATCTTGAGATTTATATAAGCTTAGAAATTGTGTAAGAGCAAAAAGAAAAAGAAGAAGAAGAAAAACAAGCCCAGGCAAATCTTAAATATATACATAAATACTTTATTTATACTTATATATAGAAATATTCTCAAAATGTTTAACACATTTTTTTTTTTTGTAACTTAAGTGAAGCGAAAATTTCGATTCGCCCAGACCCTAAATATATATATATATATATACATAGAGAGATATATTGTAAGGCTTTAAAGAGGGGGGAAGAAGAAAAAAAACATAACTTATTGAATGCATGCAATTTGTGTGCTTCATGAATGTATGTGTGTGTGTTTTTTTTTTTAAATTTTTTGTGAATTATAAAATGTTTAAATCTTAAAAATGCTAAATAACACACACAAGTAGTGTCAATGTGTGTGTGTGTGTGTGTGTGTGTGAGAGTCGAAGAAAGAAAAGTCTTAAAACAGAAACGCATAAAAAACTCTTATAAATATTCAATTAAACACTACACACATACTTTAAATACAAATATATATATATAAATAAATATATATATATATATATAAATTATGAACTAATAAAAACGAAAGTATATTGCATAATATATATATAATATACCTATTACCTTAAAACAAGCCTGTATATAGATAACTCTGTGCACAATTCCTTTACAAAAACGAAACAAAACGAAACAAATCGAATCGAAAAACTAACGAGTAAGAAAAACGAAAAGAAACGAACATTCCAAAAAAACAACAAAAAACACTCGTTGAAATCGTAGAGGACTTAAGTATTCCAAGTAAACCAAACGAGTCTGTGATTAATTTTTATATATTTAAATTATGATTATGATTTAAACTTAATTACGTTTACAATTCCATAAAACTTAGTTATAATTGTTTGAATCTCACACGTTTCGTAAAGTATAATTTTTATTATTTCTTAAGCGAAACAAAAACAAATCTAGAAACTAAGCACAACAAAAACACAAAAGAAAACAAAAACCAAATACGTTGCTTTATAAGAACTCAAATTTCGCACATTCATTCACATTCCATATATATATATACACACACACACACACACACACACACATACTATACTATACTATATCTATTTAAATGGTAAATTTTGTGTGTTGTCCATAGTTACAATTGAAAAGTGCACACACACATAAATGTGATAAGCAAAAACAAATCTAGTTGATATTATGTGTAAGTAGATCTAATACTTTTTTTTTTTCCATTTCAATTCTATTCTATATTTCTGCACCAATTATTTTTTGAACTTTTGTGTTTTTTTTTGCCATTTACGATGCTCAAACTCATTTCGAATAATAATTGTAAATCAGCCTCATATATTCACATCGAATATTTCGCTTTTACGCATCGAAAACGCATTTTCGAAAACGATTTCGATTTCGATGTCGATTTCGATTTCGATTTGGCTTTCAGGTCACATAACCTCGAAACATTAACAACTATTTTCTTGATCCAATTGGGAAAATTGAAATTCTTATATACACGTGTACTACACAAAACAATGCAAAGACGAAGAAATTGTTATAAACGCGGTTAATTCGTTGTGTGCAAGATTAAACGTACATATAGATATAGATATATATATATATCTGTATGTATATTTATTATATTTAAGATCATGTGTCTACGATTTGTAGAGCCTAACTAGTCTAGCTAATAACTTAGTCGTATTTATTTGATTTGTTATATTTTGTTACTGACTTGATTTGTTTAATTGTTGTACATTCATTCAATTTTGTTGTTTTTTTTTTTTTTCTTTCAACATTTATGCAAATGATAACAAAAAAAATATTAACCTAACCTCAAATGTTTGTAGCCTGGCCAATGCGAGCGTCGACTATCTCTTTCCCTCTGCTGGCACTTGGCTAACGCTTGGCTACTCTAGTCTGTGGCTGGGCTAGCTCCGTCTCGTTCGCACCCGTTGCCATTAAGTTAATGTTAGATTTACGGCATAAAACATAAAAACAAACAACCATAAACTAATTTTCTTTCAGCACGAAATTCTGTACAAAAAAACGCGATGAAAAAACGTACAAAAACCAAAAAGAATACGAAAACATAATGAAATAAACAAAAACCAATTATGAGAGAAAAGAGCTAATTGCAAAATGCAAAATTCAAATCAAAAAACATAAATAATAATAATGAATAATGAATGAAAAGAAACGAAAATACATTGCATAGTTCAAAATGAATGCCATGCGAAGGACTACGGCGCGCAGCTTGCTAAAGAAGAAGACTTAATAAAACTGATATATACAACCGATCTATATATATGTACATATGCATATATGCACGCATGGGCGCTGGATGCTTGCATATATACATATGTATGTGTGTGTACATGTATATTTTTTACAGCATTCCAATTGCAAATTGTGTTTTCATTTCGAATTCCCAACCACTTACAGCCAGTCCCAAAGGGGGACAAGCATAATGTTGCCAGCTTTGGATGCCAATCAAGAAGAAGAGGCCGAACCCTGAACAAAAAGCCCAGCCTCGTGCGAAACTGATGAGAGTTGATCAAGCTATGGGATTGGGATATTTTGAGCTATGTATGTCTATATAGGATATTTGAGGGTAACATTTTCACATCAATTCTGACTAAGAATAATGTTTCCAGCTTCAGATGCCAAATTGATTTTGTACCACGGCATATGTTAACAAAAAGGGGAAAAGATAAGTTTGTAAGGAAAACCTTTTGCACTCGAGTCAATTTTCGGATATTGTTGGGAAACTCGGTTGCCAGAAACTCTGAATTATGATCGCGGCGAACTTGACATTCGATCACCGACTGTCAAGACAATGCCATGACAATTTATGCTCGCTTCGCTCTTCTCACAGGCATGACAAAAGATTTATGAAAATGTCATACATACATACATATATGGCTCTTAGCCCCAGACAGGGCCCAGGCATTGTTCGCGCTTCTAACGATCCATTGAAATTCGCTCAACTGGCAAAATTGTTGGGTATATCAAAAGGGGGGTTTCGATCGAGAGCCGCATCCACTTATGCTATCAATGTCTTTCTCAACTAAATGTTTTCGGTGGAAAGCTGAGCAGACAGCAGCTAAGTTATACCCTGTAGTCGGTGCCTACATAGTTTATCTAATTCCGTATATCGATTCGAAAACAGTTCCGAAAACTGAAAAATCATCCACTGAGCCTAGACGACTTCTAAGACAAATTTCATGTCCAAGCAATTGAACCAAATGTTCAAAAACGATTTTCAATCCGAATTCTTTACAGAATATTTGCTTAGTAATTCGTGAAGGTAAGACATTCCGAAACACTCCGAAAAACTCTGATGCATTCCGAACTACTCAGATTCTTACGCTTGAATCGGGGTTCGAACCGGTTTAGGGCGGTAAGGTATATGGTATGTGGTATATACCATATGGTAAGGTATATGGTATATGGTATATGGTATATGGTATATGGTATATGGTATATGGTATATGGTATATGGTATATGGTATATGGTATATGGTATATGGTATATGGTATATGGTATATGGTATATGGTATATGGCATATGGTATATGGTATATGATATATGGTATATGGTATATGGTATATGGTATATGGTATATGGTATATGGCATATGGCATATGGTATATGGTATATGGTATATGGTATATGGTATATGGTATATGGCATATGGTATATGGTATATGGTATATGGTATATGGTATATGGTATATGGTATATGGTATATGGTATATGGTATATGGTATATGGTATGTGGTATATGGTATATGGTATATGGTATATGGTATATGGTATATGGTATATGGTATATGGTATATGGTATATGGTATATGGTATATGGTATATGGTATATGGTATATGGTATATGGTATATGGTATATGGTATGTGGTATATGGTATATGGTATATGGTATATGGTATATGGTATATGGTATATGGTATATGGTATATGGCATATGGTATATGGTATATGGTATATGGTATATGGTATATGGTATATGGCATATGGTATATGGTATATGGTATATGGTATATGGTATATGGTATATGGTATATGGTATGTGGTATATGGTATATGGTATATGGTATATGGTATATGGTATATGGTATATGGTATATGGTATATGGTATATGGTATATGGTATATGGTATATGGTATATGGTATATGGTATATGGTATATGGTATATGGTATATGGTATATGGTATATGGTATATGGTATATGGTATATGGTATATGGTATATGGTATATGGTATATGGTATATGGTATGTGGTATATGGTATATGGTATATGGTATATGGTATATGGTATATGGTATATGGTATATGGTATATGGTATATGGTATATGGTATATGGTATATGGTATATGGTATATGCTATATGGTATATGGTATATGGCATATGGTATATGGTATATGGTGTATGGTGTATGGTATACGGTATACATATGTGTGGTCCGCTTTTTGATTTTCGGAAAAAATGCTCAGTTAATACGATCGACAGCTCCCACACACACACACACGCACACACACACACACTCGCACACTCGCCTTAATTTATGTTTTGTTGCAAATATGATTTTATTTTCCTTGGCTGCAGTTGCAGTAGATGCTGCTGCTGCTGCTGCTGTTGTTGCTGCTGCTGCAGTTGCAGTCAGTGGCAATCTCAGGGCCAAGTCCAAGTGTGTGAGCTGTCTACGCGGCGCTGCCATCCGAGGTTTCTGAGTTTTTCGCACAAGAATTATGCCCACATAAATGGATAATTGTGTGAAACTTCTTAAAAACAAAAAAAAATGCAAAAATAAAGAAGAAAAAACACACACACACTGCAATTATGCAAAGTGCAAGTTCAACGCCAAGCATCAAGGCATTCACTTCATTAAGTTTTTCATTACAATTTTCTTGGCCAACGCCCCGTCCCGCCCCTAGCCCCTCCCCACCCCACCTCGCCCTTAGTCCGCTTCATTTGCTGACGCTTGGAAATTGACTGCGGTTCGAATTGCTTGGTTTTTGCTGCTGTTTTTTAAGACGCTGTTCAATTATAATTAAAAATGGGTTTGTAAATATAATTGGTGGGCGTGCGAAATGTGACGGCGAATGAGGCAATGTTGTTGTTGTTGTTGCTTTTGTTGTTGTTGTTGTTGTTCGTGATTTGCTCGCTGAATTAGAACAACGCAATTGCTGTTCACCTGTTTAGTCAGACAGGTCGACGCCCAGTTTGAATCCCAGCTTGCACTTTGCCAAAAAAAAGTACATTCCAAGAATCACAGCAACTAAAAGTCAAGCAACAGGCGGAGCTGACCGACGAGGTGATACCCTAAGAATACATATATGTATATATATATCCCTTAATACACATACATAAAAGCACACACACGCTTCTTCTTCCCTCAGCCTCGCAACATGCCAAATGCATTTTTGATTAACTTCGGACCTTATGGTCCGATCCTTTTGAAATTATCAGTGCTTACATATTGCTTTCTTTGAAAATGATTCTATTCATTTTGAGTGAATGGAAGAGGCAAAATATACTTTAACTTAGAACGATTTTGGGGCATTTAGCTCCAAAGATTGTCGAGCTATGCTTAAGAACAAAAACAAAATCTATACCTATCGATATAATGTAAATGGAAGAAGTAATTGAAAAAGAAAAGTTGTCATAAGTTCTGTTTGTGCATCATGTAGAAGAATATAAACTTTGAATTCCAAGTAGATGGGCGGACAATATATCAGCTTTAGGTTACAAACATTTGCCTGGAATCCATATACCCTCTTTGCCGTTTTCCAAAGAGTGCAGGGCTTAAAAGGCAGCCAAATGGCTTCAAAATGTTTTTACCTAACGGTACAGTCAGCCATGTTGTGAGTCTTACACTTAGCGAAAGACTTGGCGAGTTGAAAGCATGTTTTATTGAAGTACTTAAAGCATCTCACAATCAATTTCAGATTTTGTCTAAGCTCTTTATGTAATTAAAATTGTTAACAAGTTTGGTTTGGCAGCTGACTTTCTTTTCAACAAAAGCGATGCATTTTGTAGAGCATATGTTTCTTGGGGGAACACCTGGAAACCTCTCCACAAGTTCTCTCAGTGCACATTGCGTATACGACCCGGGTGCGTGTGTGTGCCCAAGAAATTATGGCGCGCTGCCCGCGCAGCTTGATTCACGTTAAAGAATCATTGTCTGGTTAAAGAGACAGAGAGAGAGAGAGGGAGAGAGAGAGAGAGAGAGAGAGAGAGAGAGAGAAAAAACTCCCAGGCCGCGCATCCCAGGGCCATGTCGAGCTGAGCTGGCACTGAGACCGGCCATGCCCCGGACCAAGCCGTCGCCCCCAAAGCGAGTTAACACTTTTCACATGTATCGAACAATGTGCGGCACTCATATTCGTGGCTGACATCTATGACAATTACGATTTCTACATAGGCATATATATATAGCTAAATGTGTGCATATATCACATACTTTATTTATATAAGCAAGTATTTATTTAGTTGTTGCTCTTACATTTCCAACGAATTGCCTTTAACATTTCGCTTCTTATTGAATCATGGGCTTAACGAATCGAGTTCCACTTTCAGTTACAATTCCAGCCGGAAGGGTTAGTCTTATAAATAGTTGCGTCTTTATTTCCAATCATGCGTTTGTCGCCTTGACCAATTGAGTTCCACTTCCAGTTACAATTCCAGCTGGAAAGTAAGGCTTATAAACTTTATATCAAATTGAGTTCCACTTCCAGTTGCAATTCTACCTGGAAGGTAACGCTTTCCTCTTACATTTCCAATGAAATGCATTGGGCATTTAACGGCTAATTGAATTGTCGCCCAATCGAATTGAGTTTCACTTCCAGTTGGAAGTTGACGTTCACAAATAGCAGCTCTTACATTCCACGACTTGAGTTCCACTTCCAGTCACAATTCTTGTCGAATGTTAAGCATTTGATATTTTAAGTCATTCCACTGCGCATTGGATTGTGGGCTTAACGAATTGAGTACCAATTCCAGGTGGAAGCTAATGCTCAATAGAAAATAAGCTCTTATAATTCCAATGAATTACTTTACACATTTCACTTCTGCTTGGATTGCGGTTTTAACAATATGATGAATATTTTTCTTCTAGTTACAACTACAGCTGGAAGTTTGCTGCCCCTTGTGAGCTTAGGGACCTGGGGTTTCACTTCCAGTCACAATTCTAGTCGAGGCATTCCACTGCCCATTGATTTGTGGGCCGATCTAAGCTCTGCCTCCAGTCCCACTTCCAGTAAGAGTTTAACACGGCTTTCTTTCCAACGGCTTTCATTAGATTGTAGCCTTCCAGTCACAACTCCAACTGGAAGTTAAAGCTAACAGGCGGGCTTTTTGTTGTTCTGCATTGTGAGCCCAAGGACTTAAGTTCCACTTTCAGTTACCATTCCATTGCTCGCTCGATTGTGACCTCCTCATTGAACTGTGGGCTGACCGTCATGAGTTGCACTTCCAGTGACTATTCCAACTGGAAGCCGTAGCTGACAATTGCGTGCTTTGTGTGACAGTTGCCAAAAAAAAAAGTAAAACAACAAATTGGAAAAACAAATAAAAATTAGCTAGTTTCTTTTTTTTTATGACATTTTTGTCTTGGTTGTTTTTTTGGCTTTTTTTTTTGAAAAGTGAAAATGCAAACGCTTCGCAGGCACGTGAAATGACTCACGGCCCAGATTTCGTATCCGTTTCTAGACGCAATATGTATTTATCTACTGGCACCGATTCCATTTTAAAGACTCTGATTATAGTCGTTTTTATTGTTGCTGTTGCTGTTGTTGTTATTGTTATTGTTATTGTTTTGCTTTGTTTTATGTTGGGCAATTAGTTGAGCCAGGGTCAAGTTAATGATTCAATTAGCATTTGTCATCGCCGCTGCGCTCGTTGGCAATAGTTCGTAATTGTCGTAGATCGTGGGAATATTGATAATACCCGTAAGCTCCATGACACGGCACTGTCTTAAAAGCGAATCTGGCGATCGTCGACGATATTTCAAAATCAAATCAAGCAATAAATGCTACAAGCACGGGTCGCATGGGACTAGCGCGGGGGACGGGGCCTGGGGGGGGGGGGGGGGGCTAGCAGGCTAGAGATGAGATAATATGCATTAAGTTTTCCCTCTGTATAAAGGAAAAGCAAGAGACACAAACTGGTCACACTTTTGCTAGGGACATTTTGATGCCCTTTCTCTCGCTCACTCTCAATCTGTCTCTCTCAGGGGGGAAATTCTGCTCGATGTGGGGAAGTACGTTTTTCTACTTATCCATTCATATGCTCCAATTCCATGTTAATATTCCTTCTTTCATTTAACCTTATATAAAAACTAGAGACTAAGGACTTAAACTTTTGTGTACGTATTAAATCATATAATCTATATAATTCAGTTATCTTCAGTAAGTTTGCAGACAAAATTTAGACTTTCCATATTCAATATCATTATATAGTCGAGCAAATGTATTATTACTTTTATTATTTAAATTTTGCTTACGATAGTTCCTGATGGAGCTCTATAATATGTAAGTGGTTCGATTTGAACCTAATCCGACATTTGTACTGTGTGAAATATTTTTAGTTTCCAATAATATTTTGAAAATATATGGTTCAGGTTCAGGAACCGAACCAAAATGCAAAGGGAGTTGGTTCGAACCGTGAACCGTGGCTTTGCAGCCCTGGTTTTCGGTTTTGTTCTGTAAACATGCTTTCCTTGAAACTTTTTAAGCAAATGAAGTCAACTAAATTAGCTGCACATCTTCCTTTTATATATGTGTGTGTGAATATGTATGCATGTGTGTGAGTATGTGTAAGTATGTATGCATGTGCATTCTCGTGGTACTTGCTCTCTTTTCTTACAGCTTCCCCTCTCTCGCTAACTCCCGCTATTAATCTGTGCCAAATTTGTTTGGAAAATAAAAACCAACATCGTTTTCCAAGCCAAATAACCTAACCACATGGATACTTTGAAGCTACACTGGGCAGCGGCATGTGTCATAGACATAGAAGCCACCCACAAGCCGCAAGCGACGCTCCAACTCTGTAGCTCCCCCCCTTGCTCTCTCGCTCGCAGTTTCTCGCTGCGCGTGTGTATCTGTGTGTGTGTGTGTGTGAGGCAGGTGTATAAAAGCGACTGGCTTTGGGGCAGCCAGAGCATTAGACAAGTGTCAGGCGGCGCGTGCGCATTAGCAACGTACAACAAGTAGTCCAAGAAGCCACATCCAGTTGAATCCACACCCAGGCGGCCACCACATGAAGTGCTTTGTAAGGGCGTCGCCACTTGGCGCGTAGCTGGATTAGCCCGTTTCTAAATTCGATTTGCTTGCAGATCGTATTTGTTGCAGCGACGCTGCTGGTGAGCGTTCAGGCGCAGAGCGAGACGCTGGCACAGGATCGGGAGCAGGAGCAGGAGCAGGTGGCAGCATCGCCAGCGTCGGATCAGGTGAGCGCCGCCAGCAGCTATGCACCGCTGCAGGAGAAGAAGCAGGAGAAGCGCTATGTTGGTGGATACGGTGGTTATGGTGGCTATGGTGGTTATGGTGCTGGCTATGGCACTAATGCCGGCTATGGTGGTTACGGCAACTATGGAGCATATGGCTCCACGCTGGGTGCCGGCTACGGCAGCGGCGTGGATAGCTACTACAATCCATACGGCGCACGCGGTTTCGGAGGCTTAGGTGAGATTGGGCGGCAGTGGAATCCATGAACTGTACTAATCTTTGCTGGCATCTTACAACACTAGATGGTGCTGCCGGCTATGGGTCCGCATTGGGCGGTTATGGCTCCACACTGGGCGGCTATGGCTCCACACTGGGCAACTATGGCTCCACATTGGGCAGCTACGGCTCCACGTTGGGCGGCTACGGCTCCACGCTGGGCGGCTATGGCTCATCATTGGGCAGCGGTGGCTACTATGGCGCCGGTTACAATTCGAATCCCTATGCGCTGTCCTATTACAATTCACGGCTGGGCGCTGGCGCCGGCGTCGGCACTGGCTACCCGTATTACAATACACGCTTCGGTGCCGGCGGCTATCCCTCCAGCTATTACAGCAGCAACTATGGCAACAGCGTTGTGGGCGGCGGTTTGGGGGCGTTGGGCGGTGTGCCGCCCATTGGCGCCGGCGCCGCTGGCTACAATTATGGTGCCGGCATCTCGGGCACGGTCTACTAAGATACGGCGCATAGCATGGAACACGTTTAAGTTTAGTGCAATTTATTTTTTTTTTCTCCCATTCTATCATATATACATAAATATTTTTTTTCTAACTTAATATTTTAAATATGTTAAAAAAAAATAAGCAAACCAGAAACTTGTATATCTTGTTGCTAATTGAAGGCAGAACTCTCACATTTAGGCGTATGCGCCGTGCTTATCCTTGATGACCCAGAAGGAGTCAACAATCTGGCCTTCTTTGTCATCGGAGACCTGCTCAAAGTACAAATGTGTGCCATTGTGGGCCTTGAGACGCGTGTAGCCGTAGTCCTGAAAGAAAGGCAAGCCAAAAAAAGTGTAACGACAATAATTTCACAATCTGAACGTTAAAAAAAAAATTCATTCAGCAAGGCGCTTCGCAACATGCTGTTGTTGACCAAATGTTGCAAAGCAGATTGTTGCTGTACATGTATCGATCATTTTGAAGACGATACTTTTTTTCAAATACTCATTTAAAGCTGATTGGCAACATGTTGCTAGCCCAGTGTTGTTGAAAATGTATCGATAGGTTGCAAAGCGAAGCTTTGGAACATACTTGACAAGTAGTTATCGAATGTAGGTTCCGTTACTTACGTTGCTGTGAAACGCATTCCAATCGGGCAGATTGTTGGAGAAGGGCTCTCGGTTCTCATTGCAGCCCGCGGAGCCCGTTATAATCTGTATGGGCGCCTTGGGATTTGTGTAGGGTGCCTCGGCGCTGCCATTGTAAACCTTGAAGTCATAAATGGGCCACAACCGAGTATAGAAATGCTCGTGTGCAAAGAACTCGACATCAACTCCATGCTTATAGAACAGATCCTCCAGTCCAAACCACTTGAGCGTCGGCAATCCCTGCCGTATATATGTCTCCAGTTTGCCATTGCAGTCGTACTCCTTGTCGTCGCTGCAGTACATCGGGCGATGGCCAAACGTGATGATCCAGGGTCGCTTGGCGCGATTCTCTGGCAAATTGGCCTCAGCCAAATCTTGGTCCAACCATTCGAATTGCTTGGTGAGCAGCTTCATGCCATAGTTAACAAAGTAGTACACCTCCGTGGAGAAGGATACAAAGTGCACTGGTCCCATATTGAAGCTGTACCACAAACTGTCGCCGTTTCCGGGCATGTTGAAACGTGCCCGATAATTGGAGAAGTTGCTGCAGGGCAGGGCAGGAGAGAATCGAATTGGTTCAGTTGGTCAACAAGACAACTATATTTATACGTACTATTTCTCCTCGTGATTGCCCGGACAGACCATGTACGGCACATAGGCGGCCACCGTTTCGATCTGGCGCATAAACTCATCCCCGACCCGGGCATCGTCTGTGTCCATGTCGTAGGCGAAGTCACCCACATGGATAATCGCATCGTACATGCCCAGTTGTGTATCCTGCTGCAGGCGCGCCAACGACTGTGCATTCTCATTGCCCATATCGCCGTAGATGGCCAGCGAGGGCGACCACTTGTCGCCCGCCGGCGGCGTCTTAAAGCTGTAGACCGCCGACCAGCCCAGGTTGCTGCCGCAGCTGTACTCGTATCGTGTGCCCGGCTGCAGTGAGGGCAGCGTCACCTTGTGTATGTACTGGGTGCGCGCCTGCTTGCCGCCGTCCTCGAAGAGCTCCCAGCTGCCGCTGATCACGCTCAGCTTGTCGTGGACATAGTCCTGGGCAAAGTTGACGATCGATTGATTGGTCGAGCTGCGCGTCGACCAGGTCACCACAATGTCCTGCAGGCTGTCTGGAAGGACAGGAAGCAATGGACATCAATCAAATTGATTGTTCAGCTAAACATTTTTTCCTATAATTGAGACAATATTAACTAAAAAAATCCACTATTATAAGCGGAAAATGCGTGTAAGCCCAATAAGTGAAAAATACGTAGCTCGGACAAAGCCTACAATATTAAATGCTTCCACAGAATCTAAACTGTGTCCAGTTGCATGTGAATACTGCGGTTTATTGGATGCATTGGATTAAATTACAATAATCAGTAAAAGATATATTTATATATAAGTATAAGATACTAGAATATTAGGTATAGGTTTGTATATATGGTATGTACGTAATGATTGTTTAGGCGGGGCTGTATGGCCCGTGACTATGCTTGATGACCCAGAACTTGTCTATAATGGCGCCTCCTTTGTCGTCGGACACCTGCTCGAAGTACAAATGGGTGGCATTGTGAGCCTTTAGCCGCAAATAGCCAAAGTCCTGGCTGTGGAAGGCGCTCCAGGGCGGCATATGCTTAAAGAATGGCTCGCGTCCCTCATGATTGCCGGCAGCGCCCGATATAATGTGCACCGGTGCACCCGGATTGACATACGGCTCCGCCCGCGAGCCATTATATACGGTATAGTTGTACATTGGCCACATGCGCTCGTAGCAGTGCTCATGAGCCCACAGTTCGACATCGACGCCATACTTGTAGAAGAGCGGCTCCAGGCCAAAGAAATTCAGGCCGGGCAGACCCTTGCGCACGACAGTCTCATGATTGGCGCAATCGTCGCCATTGTCGTTGCTGCAGTACATCGGCCGATGGCCATAGGTGATGATCCATGGACGCTTGGCGCGATTCTCTGGCTTGGTGGCCTCCAACAGATCGCGCTCCAGCCAATCATACTGCATGACAATGGGCTTGAGACCGAATTGCGTAAAATAGTACACCTCGGTGCTGAAGCCAATGAAGTGAACCGGTCCGAGATTGAAGCTATAGAACAGGTTATCCGTGCCGCCCGGCATGCTGAATCGATTGACATAGTGCGAGAAATTGCTGTGGCAGGCGGAGCAGATGTTAATCAATTTGATCAGTTCTTCTTCTGGAGAGCACTCCGAGCACTTACTACTTCTCCTCGTGATTGCCCACACAGACCATGTACGGCACATAGGCGGCAATCGTTTCCACCTGACGCATAAACTCATCCCCAACGCCGCCATCCTCGTTGCACATATCGTAGGCAAAGTCGCCCACATGCAAAATGGCATCGTACATGCCCAGCTGGGTCTCACGCTGCAGCGCCGGCAGCGATGCGGCATTCACCACGCCCATGTCGCCGTAAATGGCCAGCGAGGGCGACCAGTCGCTGTGATCGAGCGGCGTGTGGAACCAATAGACCGCCGACCAGCCCAGCTGGCTGCCACAATGATAATGATACGTTGTGTTTGGACGCAGCTGTGGCAGCGTCACCTGTGGAAGCGTTTTCTATAGCCAGTGCCATGTAACTGTGCCGCAAACTCCATGAGATCTCTACTTACGCGATGGATATACTGTTTGGCCCTTTTGGCGCCGCCATCGACAAAGGCGCTGGGTCCTTGGGGCGCCTTGATGCTCTGCTCGGCGATGCCATCGATTCCGTATTCGCATATCGATTCGTTTGTATTGTCGCGCGTATTCCAGGTGACGACAATGTCCAGGACAGTTTCTGGGAGAAGCGCACACGACACACTTTGCCATTATTCACAGTCGTTAAATGCACGATTACAGCTAAGTATTAACTACTTATCGATTATCGGTTATCGATTATCGCGTATCGTGGTGCGATAAACGATCTTACAGAACCGTTAATTTACAAGGAAAAAATTGATTGCGGCTTTCAACAGCCCATAAATGCCTTTTATTTATCATTTAAATTGGGACTTGGAAATGAAAGTAGTCGAAAAATTAAAATCGCCCTGAAACGAAAACTTCTGCAAGAGAAGTCGTATTATTTTCTGTTCTTAGCGCTATTCAATACAAAGCTTAGAGCATAGAGCATGATTATTGGGGAACAGAACTAGCTACTATGAACTTCGGCTTAAACAAATTTACATCATTTAAACATTTAAAATACTAAAGATAAGGCTCTATCTATCCCATTCAGAAAGCTTATCAGTAATTGAAGAACAAATGATAATTAAAATTTGCTTAATTTGATTTCAGTTTCTTAAGGCAAACATTTCATATATGAAAAAACTCTTTTAAAGGCCGATCTTTGCTGCTTATCATAAACTTATTGGGAAACATAGATCTCTAATTTGAAGAATATAGTTTTTCTATATTAACAAAGAAAAAACACAGTATTCAAATTGAGAAAGTGATAAAAATAAAAACTGTTGATATTATTAGATAGACCTCTTAAATATACATATACAACACGATGTATATACGTCAACATAAAATACATGCAATTAAAATTGGCTTATTCAAATACAGTTTGTTCTGGGCTTATACTGGGCTACAGTTGCAGTTGGGATAGGGTTTTGTTTGGCAACAGAAATGTGCTAAATAGGCGTTAAATTGAGCTATATAATATATAAAAGAATGTGCGATAATACTGCCAGTTGCTACAGTGTGTGTGTGTGTGTGTGTGTGTTTGTTGGGTGTGTGTGTGTGTGTGTGTGCGTCCGTCTATTTGTTCGATCTAGCATCTTTGCCTATTTAGAGTTCACTGTAGGCGCCGTGCTGCGATTTAATTAGCCAGAACTTGTCAATAATGGCGCCCTGCTGATCATCGGACACCTGCTCAAAGTACAAATGGGTGCGATTGTGGGCCTTGAGACGCGTGTAGCCATAATCCTGGCTGTGGAATGCACTCCACTCGGGTATCTTGCCCTTGAAGGGTTCGCGTCCCTCCTTGCAGCCGGCCGAGCCGGTTATGATGTGGACAGGCGCTCGAGGATTCTCATAGGGTGAGCCCAGTGTACCGTTGCGCACATTGTAGTCATAAATGGGCCAGAGGCGTTCGTATGAGTGCTCGTGCGCCCAAATAGCCACATCGACGCCATACTCGTACAGCAGCGGCTCCAGTCCAAACAAATGCACAAATGGCCAACCGACACGGGTCAGCGTCTCCGAGTGGGTGCAATCGTTGTCGTTCTCATTGCTGCAGTACATCGGCCGATGGCCATAGATGATAATCCAGGGCCGTTTGGCCCGATTCTCGGGCATGTTAGCCGCCTCCAGATCGCGCTTGAGCCACTCGTACTGAAAGACGAGCGTCTTGACGCCATAGTTGAGGAAATAGTACACCTCCGTGGAGATGCCAATGAAGTGCACCGGGCCCAGGTCAAAGCTGTAGAAGAGATTCTCTGTGCCGCCCGGCATGCTGAAGCGTGCCCGGTAATTGGAAAAATTGCTGCAAGGCGAATCCAATAAACGATCAGCAAACAATCTTCACTTTCGCTCTGCTGGCCAACTTACAACTTCTCCTCGTGGTTGCCCGGAACAACCATGTACGGCACATAGGCGGCCACCGTTTCGATCTGGCGCATAAACTCATCCCCGACCCGGGCATCTTTTGAGTTCATGTCATAGGCAAAGTCACCCACATGGATAATCGCATCGTACATGCCCAGCTGTGTCTCCCTCTGCAGGCGTGCCAGCGACTGGGCGTTCTCATTGCCCATGTCGCCGTAAATGGCCAGCGAGGGCGACCAGTCCGCATCGGCGCTGGCGATTGTACGGAATTGATATTTGGCGGACCAGCCGTAGGCGCTACCGCAGTGATAGACGTAGCTGGTGTTGGGTTTTAGCTGGCTGAGCGTAACCTAAGTTGAATGCAGAATCTTAAGTCTGTGAGCTGTGTGTGTGTGTGTGTTTGTGTATGCGTGTGTGTGAGTGTCTGCGTACCCTGTGTATATACTGGGTCATCTGCTTGGGACCGCCATCCACAAACTTAATGGCCTGGCCGTGGGCACGCTGCGTAAGATCGTTCAGTCCATATTCGACAATGCTTTCTGTATCGGGCGGCAGGCCGCGCGTTGACCAGGTGACAACAATTTCGCTGGCGGTGCGCTCTGGTGCAGCGGTAGGCAAACGGAAAACAAAAGGGAAGAGAAGACAATGCAAAAAGGAAAACAATTCTTGAGTTTTTGGCCAAAATAACAAATTTGTATAGATTTGGTTTTTATTATTTTCAACTAAAGTTCAGTGCAACAAAATTTCATACGCACTTCTGAAATTGTTTTGATGGCATGTTTTTCGATTTGTTGTTTCGCTTCTCGTTTGCTTATCGCGAACGCGCGCGTTTGCTGCGATCGGACCACACACAAGCACACAATTGAACTAAAGTTAGAGTGTGACCTTATTAGCGTATGATTAATATACCTAACACACAAGTTCTTAGCAATCTCAAATAAATACTATATACTATGCGCATTTATCAGCTAAATCAGCCTTAGCTCCGTTTTGTGGCTGCTTCCACGGAACACGCGCGCGCGCATTTCTATTGTAATTGTTTTTATTTTTATTGTTTGTGTTAGGGGCGTTCATATGGCTCAACGGGAACTGCAACTGTAACTGCATATTGCAAAGTGTGTGTCGAGTCAGAGGGGGTGGGGACTTTAGACACGCTATCAACGGCCACACTATTGCGCAGCAGTTTCGACAATGACAAAAAATTATATTAAAAAAAAATATTAAGTGCTGAAGTTATAAAAATTCGCTGATATCAGCGCTAATATGGCACTCAATTTTCGGCACAGTGACAGTTTTTGGGGTTAGAGGTAAAGAAACTCGCGCGTGAACTTTAAACTTGTTGCAAATTTACAGTAACACACAAATATATACATATACATGTATATATGTGCATATATAATCGGCTTACGCTTAAAGCTATGATAAATATATATGTATGTATATATATAATTGTTGTTTGGTACATACCTCCAAATGCCAGATGCACCTGCTCCGGTTGATAGTGCACTATTTGCGGATCCTGTTCCAAGTTTTGCTGAACATTTGCATCTTCCTCTAGCTCCAAGTTCCTCTGCACTGTGCTGGCCACATAGAGCGCCAGCAGCAGGAACAACAAGGTCAAATTTACCATTGCTGTTGTTTTTGTATCTTTTCTATTTGTCTGTCAGATATTAACGTTTAGCTATTGAGCCACATCTAATGACATTGCCCAATCAGTACACGCAATATATAAATCAGCAAAGAATTTACTTGTTTTCAACTACGTTGTATTTTTTGTTGGATTAAAATTATTGCTGGCGGCAGCAGAAATAATGAGCGAAGAATATTGAAACATCCAGCAATTTATAGAACAACAACAAAAGACTTGTGTAGCACTGGAGATGTTGTTTGTCATCGATACTTTCGATAGTGCGATATTTTCACACGATAGTTGACAGAGTGACCAAACACGCAGCGCGCACTTTTTTCATATTCAAATTAGAAAACAAAGCATGCCCTGGGCTTTGTTGTAGTTCCTTTCGATTTGGTTTATCATTTCATTATATTTTTCCGGCATTACAACGTGGGAAGAAAAAAATTTATTTGAAAAATATAAGTTAAACAACAATGGGTATGGCTGGTTTATCAGAGGACTTTATAACGTTAACACAATCGAATTGTGTGCAACAATGCAGTGCATTGATACATAGTCCAAAACCACGAAACAATATAACGGCCGCTACACTTTTTGGCATATATTGCGGCGTGCTCATTTATCGTTCCTATCGCAATTACCGTGCGAAGTTGGAGGCCCAAAAAGAGGATGTACCCATTGAGGAACCAGGGGCACCAGAGGTGCAAGCCTACGAGGAATACCTCTACGAGGCACCAGTTATGGAACCCCACGAATATCTCTTGCCACCCATTCGCGAACCAAGTCTATTGGAACAACATTCAAATGAAGAGGCCGTCTCGGCGGTACCCTAGCTCAATATTTGGTACGCATTCGGCCGAAAATTCCCTACCCAAAATCCCGATGATAACTTCCCATTTCCAACAATTTGATATGAAACGAAAAATCCAAGCTCAATTACCATCATACGTGTTTCCAGTTTCATTCAAAATCTGACAGCTAATAAAATTTTACTAAATTTATTCCATTTATATATACAAATATATTATATATGTTGTATTTATCTATATATTTATATTGGTTTTGTATAATGTGACATATTCTTTAGTTATGATACGGAATTTTGTTCATGCTCGCTCGTATAACCTCTAAATCTACAATAGCAACATTTATAAATTATTGTAAATAATAGTATAACAATTAATGGGGATAATAGTACATAACAAAAGTAAACATAGGCAACCTTCAGGTGGGCACTTACATAATTTTTTTGCGATTATTTTTTTTTTCTCTTTTTCTTGACAATATCTTAAGTTAGACAAATATTTCGGATCGAAAATAAGACGTAAATAAATGTGTATTAATATGTATATGGAATGTTAATTCTATTCTATTCAAAATAGACAAGTTGGTGGAAAGAATAATTGATCTACAAACTAGAAAACACCTGAGACACTTGCTGGCAACTATTTATCGCTGGCAGTTCCAGTCCCACTTCCGGTTCCGGTTCCACCACCACTTCCGCTGCCACTTCCACTTCCACTTCCGGTATTGGTGCTTGGCTTGTGTGCGGCAAAACCTTCGGGCATGCTGCTCTTGCGCTGCGCCTGCGAGATTTGGACAATCCGCGACAACGGAGAGTGGGTGCTGCTGGTGCTGGGCCGCATAAGGGCCGATGGCATCAGGCGAGCAGGCGCGGCACCAGCCTCATCCTGGCCAGCAGATACCGCAGGGCTTGCGCCGCCCGTCGACAGTTCACGCGCCAGCGGCGAGGGACGCAGCGACAGGCGACGCTGCAGCGCCGTCTGCGAGCTGGACATTTGGGTGGGCTCCTCGTTGAGGCTGACGCCCGGCGGCGGCGCCTGTCCCGGCGGTATCTGCAGCGCCGTTGGCCGCACGCTGAAGCGACGCCGGAATTTGGTCTGTCCCAAAGGCGTTGAGCTGGACGCACTAGACGCCAGCGGTCGCTCCGTATAGCTGGGCGGCGGCTCCAATATCTGCACGCCCGATGGACGACGATTGGCCAAGGATTGTCCGCCGCCGCCGCCGCTGCTGCTGGTGCCCTGCGGCGACATGGTGCCGACAATTGTGGAGCGACGCGCATATAAACGATTGGCGGCTGTTGCCTGCAGGGCGCGCGTCTGATCTCCGGCAAAGAGCGACAATATGGGCGGCAGCTGGGGCGGATCGAGGCCGGCGTTGCCCAATTTACGCTGCTTCTTGCTCAATTTGCCGCCGCCGCTCGCCGGCGTCTGCTGCTGATGCTGGTGCTCGTCCAGCGCCGCATGGGTGTGCACCACCTCCAGGGCGCGTATCAGATCCGCAATGGTGGTCTGCTCGAGTACATCCATATCCTTGTCGGAGGTCACCGAGAAGATGCTGGAGCGGCGTGGCATTGTGCCGTTCATGTCGGCGCCCGTCGCCGGGAACAGGCTGCCGCGACGTGCCGCAACGGCTGCCATTGCCGCCGAGCCGGAGCCGCGTCGCTGCATCTGGTTGAGTGCCGCTGCCGTCGGTGGGAACATGCTGCCACGACGTGCGGCCAGCGCCGGGTTTTGTGTGTAAATGGATTCGCGGCGACGCTTGCCAGCTGCAGCGGCGGATTTGCGTTGATAGGCGCCCGTGGAGCTGAATGTCGCCTGCTCCGAGTCATCCAGCTGGTAGCCCTGGTTGGTTATGCCGCCATTGCCCGTGCTCGAGGCGAGACTTGTGCTCGATTCGAATGCTCGCGGCGGCGGACCGCGTCCGTTGCGTAAATAGGATTGGTTGGCGCTTGCCGTGATCGTGTTGTTGTAGTAGTCCAGCGGCGGGCGACCCGGCAGCGCCGTAATGCCCTCCGGCACGGAAACCACCGACAGCTTACGTTCGATATCCTGGGAGGGTCGCTTGCGATGGAAGAGCTTGCGCAGGCCATCCGGCATGGAGAACTTCTTGACACGACCGGCGCCGGCCACGCTATTCTTTTTGAGCTGCTCCTCAACGCTGTCCAGCTCCGGCTCCAGCTGCACCACATGCGACTCGCCACCATTCAGCTGGCTCTTGTAGCGACTGTTGAAGGCCTCCTGAATCTGTTGATTGTCACCGCTCCAGGTCCATTCGTTGTGATTGTGCGGCAAACGCAGCGGACGCCGCGGTGGCTCGATATTGAAATCGGAGCTGGCACGTCCGCGCGGACGACGCGGCGTCGAGTGTTCGTTTAGCGTGGAGAAGGACCATTCGCTGGCGAGGATCTGCGAATCGGAGAAGCCGTGATAGCCACCATATGTGGCCGCATCATCAGCCTCCGGCGGCGGCTGCACCGTGGCCAATGCTGTCACCACCTTGGCCAGCAGATCGGTTGTCTGGCGATATGCTTCTGCCGTCTCGAAGGTCTTCTCCCGATCGAATTTGCTTAGCTCCGTATCGGAATTGGCGTGCACCATCACAGATGGATGCTGACTGGCTGCCACAACGGCGCAAACGGAATAGGCACGTTTTCGGCTGGGTATCGGTGCCGGCTCCATGCGGTACATGCTGAGCTCCGGGCAGGAGGCCGAGCGGGGCAGCGTATAGCCAAATTCTGTGTCGGTGTAAACGGGCTGATTCGGTTAAGCGATGAATATCGTGTGCAGTTATCGTTATCGGTATCGTTATCGAGTGCGTGCATGTGTGTGTGTGTGTATTTGTTGTTGTTGTTGTTGTTGTTGTACATGTAAAGAAAGCGCAGCATATGCGTTGCATTAGTGTAAGTTTCAATGTTGTTATTGTTGTCTCTCTCTCTCGCTAGCCCTGGCTCGTGCTGCTATCCTGATCCTGTTATTTATGAATATTTTTCTGTTACTTATTTATATTACTTACGCCTGCGCTTCTTCTGCGTCTTCTTAATCTTAATCTTCGCGCTCTTTCTATTTCCCTTTCGACAAAACTACAAAAAGAAAATATCACATTTGTTGTTAACTAACTGAATATCGGCGTTGGGAAAGAAGTGCGTGCGGAACGAGTGTGTGGGAGGGGGGAGGGTGTTGAAGTTACTGTTAATGTTCACCCGCTTAGTCAAAACATTTAGTGAATGCGTATCCCAAATTGTTGATAGTTGTTGTTGTTGTTGTTGTGACGCATAGCAAAGACGCAAACGTAACGGAAATATGTGCGCGCCATTGATTAAACATACATAAATACATATAAGCACACTCACACACGCGCGTTTTATTGCTTGTGTGCGTGTACGTAAATTTGATTAGCTTTGGTTTTTTTTTTAAATTTTCTGCGCGCGCTGCTTCCAGCCTTGGCGTTGACGCGTGCAACGGTAAAACAGACGCATGACTTAACGCGCCTGTAAACTAGCTGCAACGCATTGAAAAGCGTCCGAAAGTAAGGTTAGGTTTTACAAAATATTCCAATTAATAATTGATAATTATAATAAATCACAAATAAAATGCTCCCGCATATTCAATTACATACACATAGCCTAATTTAAATATCATACATATGCATACGCATAATTAAGTTTATTATTAACCCCGATATTATAGTTTAAGTAACGGTACTTCATATAGTGTGATATGCTTGTGTTGTGGCATTACCTTTACTTTCAGTATATAGAGCTCGTTGAGCAGACGTCGCAAATAGCCCACGTCCTTGGTAACACCCGTCCAGATGCGATTCTGTGTTGCCTTCAGATTGGACGAGAGCTGCTGCTCCAGATGCGCCAGTTTCTTGCTCTGCAGGCCTCTGTGTGGGGGATATGCAAATGATTATGGTATGGAATAAGTATAATATGTTAGCTTTGAATGATGGATAAGGGTTAAGATCGATGTATTGGCAAAACCCAACCAAAACCCATGCAAACGAAACGCAACCCAAATCATGCAATACGATGATCCATAAAACCAACTTACCGGGTTATAAAAGTCATGATCATGACCAGATAGCCCAATGAGAATATAAACCAGACAATAACGAAGATTTGGTAGACCACAAACCAGCCGCCAAATTCGCGGGGCTATCAAAAAGGAGGAATATACATACATATTAACAAAATGAATCAAACGCTCAGTGCAAAGTTTTTGACAGTTTGTCTTTCTGCGATATTCACCTGGCTGGCACCAAAGGTGGGCACGAAATCACCAAAGCCAATTGTCGTTGTCGTCACATAGCTATAGTAGAAGGATATCGAATATGGCCAATCCTCGAAATAGGTAAACACCCAGGCCGGCAGCAGCAGAAACAGGGCTATGCCCGGAATAAGCGCTATAACCACGGTGGTAATCAGGCCCAGTTGCGGCGGCACATAATGATCGTCCGTGGACATTTTGTACTTCTTGTACCGCCTATAGATGGCCACAAACTGGATAGAGATGTAGATAATACCAATAGTAAATGGAAAAGGAGAAGGATGATAATGAGCTCAGAGCACATACCGTACGTCCAAAGTACTCGCCCAGACCGGCAAAGAGTATACCATTTACCGGAATGCCGATCACCGAGTAGGCAATCATGATCATACGACCCGCAAAAGTTGTCGGCGATATGTTGCCATAGCCAACCGTTGAGCAGACGGTGAACGCAAAGAAGAAGGCATGATAGAATGTCCATGTATAGGGTATCTCGTATTCATCCTTTGTATGATCCGTTACCGGCTTGCCGCAGTAGCTAGTTATCCGTTCGAGAATTTCGTTTTGTGTGCTCGCATTCTTATCTGACAGCTCCTCCATTAGGTATTCTGCAGGGGATATAAATGCCCAAAAATATAGGAAATAGATAAGCACAACAACGAAAACAATCGCAACTGTGATACAGAACGCAATGAAGCGTAAACTCAAATCAAATCAAATCAAATCAAATTAATTAGTTCTATTACACGTGTTCCGGAAGCTGGCGATCGCGTTACAAACGCCATTTAACCTTCCGCATTTGCGAAAAACACAAATAAAAAAGAGAGAAGCGAGAAGTGTAGAAGAGAACAACGTGGATCAGGGCAACCGAAATTGTCAACGTGACACTCACAACGGGGGGCCTAACCCTAACCCTGACCCTGGCCCTGGCCCGGGCTCGGGCTTTTGCCACCCGCATGGCTGATCCGGTTACGTACGTAACTATTTAAAATGCGGCCCACCATGTGGCATGCAGCTGGAACGTACGGATCATTTGGGGTGTACGCTATTTTGATCGTGCTCTGATAAGATCGTCTATGTTGCTCTTGATTTATGCTCTAGCTGAAATGCTAAAGCTAATCAAATTGTCGGGAGAGCTAGCAAGCAATACCTGAACTTTTCTGATCAAAAATTAGAGTATTAACATTTAGTTACAGCAGAAAAGTTACGCTGTCAACTGCAATCAAGCTTGGTGTACGGCTGCGATTTCTATAGAAGATCAGATATATTATATAGTTCGTTAAGTTCACGGTAAAGATTACGGCCTTTATTTTTAGCTTTAACTGTTTTGTTGGGTTAATTTTAAGCTGAAAATGTATGTACTTGTTAAATATTTGCCAAGCAGTTAGCAACAGGGCGTTGCCAACTTGTAAAACAATGCGCATGTGGCAGCATCAGCTTTTTATTTGGCGTTGCCACGTCTTTATATGAATCAAATTTTAGTGAAACTTAACTGCCAGTCAAGGCTAACAATTTGCTTGACAAGCAGATGTTAAGCCAGGCGCTTTAGAGGTCCAATCTAACTAACTATGCAGTTATATCACATAGTTAACTTTCAAAAACAAATTTAGCGCGCATCTTTAGTGCAATTCATTGGCATTAACTAAGTGCAATCATTCAATAAACCTTAAGCCACAGGCAAATGCAAAACTGACAACAATTTTAGCCGTAATCTTTTAACGAATTGCATAATTCAATAAATGCTACGGCCAGATATTTAACAAAGCCAACCCCAGAGAGGGAGACCAATGAGATGCCCAGCGGGCGGTGCGCAATTGCGGGCAATTCGCCACTAAACGATCCCAGTGCACTCTATGTACATCTAATCGTAATCTCTCTCTCTTTCTCCGACGGGACAACATGGGAGGAGACGGAGGAACCGATCTGGTATTGTCGCCTTTTGTTGTCGCCGTTGTCGTTGTCGTTGTGGGTGCCCCTCGGGTTGTTTGTGATTGCGGCAATTTGTTCGTAGATGTCGATCATTAGCACAAATTCTTGTAAATCTTTGAAGCTTAACGGTACACAAACAAGCAACAATGAGATTAGCTTGTTGTCGCTTTTGTTGTTAGATTTGATTATCTCGTGCGGCGGAAATGTTTGTGGCAAACAAATTGATAAATTTACTTAATTAATGATCGCGAGGCAAGAAGATAGAAACAGAGAGAGAGAGAGGGGAGAGGGAGAGATAGAAAGTAGAGAAAGTGGAGAAAGTATGGACCCTTTAGACACCCCCCAATCAAGTTAGAAGCGGGACAATGTCTGAAACAGTCGAGATCAGGCGAAGATCAGCTTTGCACGATCTCTTAAGGCCTTAATGCATTAATGAGGAGGAGGAAAAATTTGAGAAAGAGTGAGAGAAAGGCCCATTGAAGGGGAATAGGGAAAGAAACAGTCGATCGATCTGACCAAATCTGACAAAAAAGGATCAGTAAGGTATTATAGAGGCGCATGGATATGATCTTTCAACTTGATAGCTCAGAAGATTTCCCAAGAGACTGAGACTCTAGGAAAAGTAAGATAAATATAAACCTTCATCTAGATGTATGTCTATTTCCTTGATCGGTTTAATCAATTGTTTATGGCTTCTATCAGTAACTGGCGTTTGGTTGACTAACAGAAAACGCCATCATCACATGTCTGTGATCCATAGTCTTAGGGCAGGTACATACCGATATGGCAGGTATACGACATTGAAGTGCTTTTGAAGCCCAATAGATTAATGTTGATATCGATTGGCATTCACATGCGAATACGACGAGAACGAGTGATAAAGCCTGTCCCTGCTGAAAGGGGATACCCAATTTAAGACCCATGGTAAGACCCTCGGATACAGCTAGTCAAAGGGGCTCAGTGTAAGACCCTTCCGATTCGATTCGATTCGATTCGAGCGTTCATATAACACTTGAACTCGTTGATCGTGAATGTTGCTAACTGATTTAACCCAGAAGTTATAGGTTTATATACATATATTTGTATTTGCCGTGTCATTTACCCGACCGAATGACCTACGACTTGTGCAATCGGTTAATCGCTTCGCATTGCTGGAAAGCCTAGCACTTACCACACACATACATATATATAGATATATATATATATAGATATCGACGCACGTCTTGGCTCGACGGTGTCTAATTCGCGTTTATAGTTTATTTATCTGCATAATTAGCACATTTTATGTGGTATTTAAATTTGATTTTATTGCAATTATAGTGGAATAACCCTCAAAATAAATACGCTCGCAGTGAGATTTATGTGTTTGATATGCATGTAAATCACATTCGTATAAACGCAATTAATCACGAATCAGATTCGCACACTTGCTAACTCATAAAGCTCACATTTCCCAACATTTACGCACGTTTGGCGAAACAAAAATAAAGCCAGGTAAATATTGACGGACGCTTTTTACACACCGAATTAGGTATGCTCTTAAAACATAGTCTGAAATAACGTTTATGCCATGCAATTCATGATATCGTATTTAGCACATTAAGTTGGCTGCGCTTGAGCAGTGCAGGAAATCAGACATTGTTTATGGATAACTCTCGTGTGGAACTGATTTTAGTAATCAGTCAATTTATGACATCAGACAATGTTTATGGATAACCCTCTTGTCTAAGTATAGTTAATACTATGTTTATACCATGTATCTCATGATATCGCTATCACTCTTTAGCAGTTCATGACATCAGACAGGGAACTGATTTTAGTGATCAGTCAGTTTATGACATCAGACAATGTTTATGGATAACCCTCTTGTCTAAGTATAGTTAATACTATGTTTATACCATGTATCTCATGATATCGCAATCACTCTTTAGCAGTTCATGACATCAGACAGGGTTTATGGATAACTCTCGTGTGGAACTGATTTTTTAATGATTGTCAGTTTATGCGTGCTAATTTCGTGAAGTGATTGACCAAGTCGATGCCATGGATTTCATGATATCGCTCTTGAGCAGTTCATGACATCAGACAGGGCTTACGGATAACTGTCGTTTCTATATATAGATAATGCTATGTTTATGCCATGTATTTCGTGATATTTTTATCAACATGAGCTTGTGCAGCTCATGAGTTATTCTCGTGTGGAACTGATTTTAACGATAATCAGTTTATGCGTGCTAATCTCATAAAATGCTCGATAATACTTATATAGAAACAAGACGAATGTATTTTTTGTAAGCATTTTTATCAACTCTGCTAGCTCTAGTCCTGATAGTTGCTGGACTCAATGAGATCCTGTGGACTTCTATATACATACTGACTATATATTTCCGTTTCTGGCTTTTTACCAAACTCTGGCTTACAAACGGCTTGACAGAGTTGTGTTAGCTGCTCGGAGAAAGTGCATTAAACATACACCGTAAACTGTGATGATGATGATGAGATAACTTTAGTTGAGTTTGGGGGCGTTTGGCTGGCCAAAATTCGTGGCAGACAGTTTAGTTGTGAGATATCACACGGCAGCGTGGCATTTTACATGCTATAATAAAAGTATTTATTTCTACGATATTTGAGACACATGCTATATGGTAGGCTATATGATGATGACGACAGCCGCTGCTGTTGGAATAAATTCAAGTGCTACCCACCGTAGATCTGAACGCGTTCCTTTAGCTCCTCGAGGCGCGCCTCCTTCTCCTCGCCATGCTCGATGTGGTAGTAGATGGCGGCGCCGAACAATAGATAGGATATGTAAAAGATGAGCAAGAGTATCCAACGGTTTGGCGACATGCTCGACCTGTCGCTTCCTTGGGCTCTGAGGATCCGGCTGCAAGCAGAGAAGCCAACAAATGAATCTCTCAGCCAAGAAATAACGCAACACCTTGTAAATTGTTTGCTCACATTAGGCTGGGAACTCAAGTATTTCAACGTTTTCTTGTTATTATTAGTATTATTTATGGTTGTATCAACGTTAATCGACGCTTGATTGCGATTGCTCAACCATCTATCTATCTATATATATATTGTATATATATATATATAAATATTCGTATGAAATTCTTTGGGCTGCTACGCTACACTGCAAGACGACAGTCTTATGGGTTCGACGTTGGGCATTAGCTTTAAGGTCTATCTCGTTTTTTCGAACCTTAGTTCGGAGACAGGGGTCTGAGCGGGAGTATAACTAAGTTTTTCAAGTTCCCGCAAATGTTTGGTAGAACTCGAACCCTGCTCGAACCCTGCTCGAACCCTGCTTGAACCCCGCTCGAACCCCGCTCGAGCCCTACTTGAACCCCGCTCGAACCCCGCTCGAACCCTGCTTAAACCCTGCTAGAACCCCGCTCGAGCCCTGCTCGAACCCTGCTCGAACCCCGCTCGAACCCTGCTCGAACCCCGCTCGAACCCTGCTCTTTCAGCCTCCTATATACACACACGACATCTGGCCGTACTGTGCAGCTAGCTGAGCTTTAATACCCTACCCTTAAAGCCTTTATACTTTTGTCACGCACTGTGTATCACATCAAAGGTATATGTACGAGTTTAGTACAAATAGTTGTATGGATATCTTCATAAAAATGTTCCAATATTCTTCTCACAAATTCTTCAAAAGGGTATTCAATCTTCGGCGTGCCGAAACTAATCTCTCGTTCTTTCCCGTTTGCTAATATTTAAAACTGTTTGGTTGCATTTTTTATTATGGCTATGATAAACGTTGACAACCCTGCCCCAGCCCCAGCCCCAGTCGCAGTCGCGACGTCACCGTGGACATTGCAGAGTCGACGTCATTTGGAGGAGAAAAGCGGTCGGGTTAGCATATTGACACATCTAATCATATCGGCAAGACGTAAGTGCCCCGAGTATTGCCGCTAATTTGTACGTACTTCTCCGCTTTTTGTTAGCAAACGCTGGCGATGGGCATGGGCATGGGCATGGGCATGGCTTGTTATCTGTCTGGGATTAGGGTGATGACAATGCCGGCAGCCTCTATTCGGAAATGTACCTCGATCGCGTCCAATTAGCGGCTCGATAGGTTGACAACTCTGGCCCCGGTTGGGTGTCAGCAATTCTCGACATGCTTCGATTTTAGTTATTTTGTGAAATAATGCAGCGATAATAATATAAGTAAGTACTACCGGCAATAAGAATAATAATGCCTGTACGCTTCTTGCAAAATCATAAAGATAATTTCACCTATTTTCAAACGTAATTAGTTCATGTTGAGGTAGTTCTCTTTAATCGTATCGCACATCAGACATTTTATGAACCTTGTCACCAGGCCCAACATGCGAGAGACAGAGAGCGAGGGAGAGAGAGAGAGAAGTTCTACCAACAGGTGCTCGGGTATTACGTGAAATTGTATATTTGATCTTAAGTTTGACTTAGCGGAGTGTACGGCTCATATTGATTAGTTTTATAGGGTATAGCAATGTGATAAGCGGGTATATTAGACTGACAGATAACCTGTAATCAGTTACTACACAAGAGAAGTCGATGGTTCGATTCACGTTCGGTTCGTGTACCTGCTGGTTCGCAGTCCTTGCTAGTCGTAGATATTTTCACAAGAAATTGCGAACTTAATTTGATCTCTGCCCAAAATTGGCGTCTAACACATTATCATTATCATTACCATTAGCATTATCATTATCATTATCATTATCATTATCATTATCATTATCATTATCATTGTCATTATCATTATCATTATCATTATCATTATCATTATCATTATCATTATCATTATCATTATCATTATCATTTTCATCATCATTACCATTATCATTATCATTATCATTATCTATGTCCATATCAATACCATTATCAGTATTATCATTATTATTATTATTATTATCATTATCAATATCATTATCAATATCATTATTATTATTATTACTATTATTATTATTATTATAATTTATTTGCATTATTATTATTATCATCATCATTACTAATATAAATATTTTATATTAATTTTTGTTATAAAAGAACTTACTCTAAATTTCTGGTAAACTTATAGATGTGACCTAATTTCGAACCCAGTTTAGTTTCTGGATATTCATATTATTTCCTCTAATTAGTTTTTTGTAAAGTTGAAACTATTTTGAAACGCTTTCATAGTTATATAGTACAACTAGACCAAGTACTCAAGTAATACAAGGGACATTACCAAACGATTCTCAAGGCATCAACTATCTATTACATTTATACATATTTTTTTTTTTTTTCGATTCCCATTGTTGTTGCAATTGTAGTCAAGTGGAGAGCTGATAATATTTCAGTGCATACAATATCATTTATTCAATTAGAATTATCAATTTTATAGTAGTACAAGTATTGAGAATGTTTTCCGAAATTATCTATGATATGTGTTTGTTTTTAGTTGAAAGTCAATAAGCATTGCTTATGGCCAACAAACTGGGCTAAGCATTTGGTTAACAATAACAAAAAAAAAAACAAAAACGAAAAAAAAAAATGGCATTTATTGGGCGCGTTTTTTCAATGATGACGCGACATCCAATGAAAGTCTTTGCATTTATATTGTATTTGATTTGATTTGACTTTTATTTAATTTTTATAAAAACAAACATTTTAATGAGCCTATTTGTTGCCCTGTTTTTTGGGCTTGCCGTCTTTTCTATGGAATGGAAAATTCTGCAAAAAAAAACAAAATGCGAATAAGGGAGCTCCAATCGGGTGTGCCCGACCAGCTGATATGATGTCAGACCACAAATATGGCTCTACCCTTGAGAATGAGTTCCTTGTTTTTAATTTCGTGCAAAATCTGTTCGTGATGTGCTTCGGCGCTTATGGTCCGATCTTTTTTCAAATTTTCAAAGCACAATTCCTAATTTTTGGTCCTATTTTGAAGAAATTTTGTGGAGATATTCAAAAAGTGAACATTTCCAATATGTTTGCAATCAACTTAGATTTTTATGGCATACAAATGTGGTTTGTCCTATTTTGAGCGAGTTTTGGGGCTGTTTTCAGCAAGTGAATGTTTCCAATCTGTTCGTGATTATCTTCGGTGCTTATGGTCCGATCTTTTTCTAATATGAAGGGGAATTCCAAAAGTGAAATATTCCCAATCTGTCTATACTCTACCAGGCTCGACATATTAAGTCTTTTATACCCAGCTCTTATAACTTTCGAGCTATGCTTGTAAAATCGTGTCTCAAAATAGATATAGAAGGGGCTATCGATGTAAATTCAGCGCTCTTATGTTCGAAATACGACTGTACATTTCTTTAAATTTAAAAGTTTAGTTATAATTTTTGAGATTGAGACTCAGCTCGTCCTTCTGATCAAAAGCATCTGTGTATATATTTGATGAGATCAAAGCTGACTTCTTTTGTACATTTTTACCCACTTAAAGGGTATAAAAATTGACTTTATGAAAATACAAAACACGAGCATAGCTAACAATTGACAGCAAGTGGCCCCAATCGACCCAAGACGAACGAGATCTATGATCATGTAAATTAATCTGCTCAATGTTTGATTTGCTAAGTGCGAAAAACAACAGAACATTTAATATAGCCATATAAAGGTTACTAATTGATAACCAACGTGCAACGTGCTAGCTGGCCCCCACGGCCCACGGCAATCAATCGAGATCAGCCAAGAGAAAAGGATTGAAGATCAAGTTCTAGCGATCGATGCGATCAAATCAAATGATTAGCTTTTCCGGCTTGTGTACAGTTTCTCAATGAAACAAAAGTTCGATGCGCGTATCAATACCAGGGCTGCAAACTGATTCGGAATTGAAATCAAGTACTGCAAATTGTTTTTAACCAAGTCCCAAAAACAGTTGAATTGAATTATTGTTGAAAATAGTTACGTTTTCAAGAAAAAGAGATCAAATATGTAGATCTTGGTATCTTTTCAGTAGAACTTCCGGAATCATGAAATGGAAAACGTCCAGAAGGTGATACCCTAGGATTAAGTTGTACATAGTATATATTGTTGAGGAACTAAATTAAATTATTTGTTATTGCTCTGCTCCATTCCATCTGAAGAACTTACATAATTTATGGTGTATAACCTTGGTATTTGACATTGAAGCCAGCTAATCGAATAGGTTCCAGTTATAAACATAGGTATATTAGGGACCAGAAATAATCTATAATCGGATGTATCTAATAGAACTTGCATGACATATTTTACAGACAGAGAAGAAACTTTAGAATACATAAAAACTGGCTGTAGAGTAGCCCCTTAGGCAGGCAATTTGCGTGCTTCATGTCAAATATTTAACAGCCAGATGCACGCTAAAGTCAGAGAGTAACGGTAATTTGATCAGAGGCAGTTGAATTTTGATAGGCAGAGAAGAAACTTGAGAATACATAAAAACTGGCTGTAGAGTAGCCCTTTAGTCAGGCATTTTGCGTGCTTCATGTCAAATATTTAACAGCTAGATGCAAGCTTAAGTCAGAGAGTAACGGTAATTTGATCAGAGGCAGTTAAATTTTGATAGGCAGAGAAGAAACTTGAGAATACATAAAAACTGGCTGTAGAGTAGCCCTTTAGTCAGGCATTTTGCGTGCTTCATGTCAAATATTTAACAGCTAGATGCAAGCTTAAGTCAGAGAGTAACGGTAATTTGATCAGAGGCAGTTAAATTTTGATAGGCAGAGAAGAAACTTGAGAATACATAAGCTGTAGCTTCATGTCAAATATTTAACAGCTAGATGCACGCTAAAGACAGAGAGTAACGGTCATTTGATCAGAGGCAGTTAAATTTTGACAAAAACATATAAACTGGCTGTAGAATAACCTTAAGTCGGGCACTTTGAATGATCATCATATTTAGTTTATTTTCTTTTTTTTTTTTTTTTTTGGTATATTATGTATAAAGAAATGAATGAATAAAAAATATTTACATATACTGAACGCTAAACAGTCGCATAATCAATAATAAATAGCAACAAATGCAAATGAACACGTTTAGTAAATAATCACGGCTGCTGCTGCTTCTGCTGCTGCTGCCCCCGAAGCAGCACGGTTTGCTCCAATGACGTGGCAGCCGGTTACGCGGAATGAGGAATGAGATGTGACTAGACCAAACCCAACCCAACCCACTTAACCACCCACTAGAATCTTTTGGATGAATGGCATGCATGGTAGCAAGGTGGGGGGAGGCAATGCTAATTATGTTGACATTGCTGAACAAACCAATTCACATGCATGATTAATTGCATTTCGATCTATCAATGTCCCTTTTTAGCGTGTCTTCTCTACCGTCTGGTTGTTGTCTTCGGGCCATTGATAAGAAAGAATCCGGCGACTGATTCTCTTAACTTGATGCCGCTTGTCGGCTGACGTAGTGCCAGGGCCTAGAGTAACACGACAATTAATAATGCCAACTGACACGACACGACAAATGTCGATAATACTAAACAACGATCGACCCAAATAGCTAAGCGACGAAAAAGTGCTCGACTACGTCATACCCTTCTGCGACAAAATTCACATATGCTTTACGCAAGGCTTAATACCAGGGCTCCCACAAAAGAAAACAGTCGCAGTTTCGTTTCATGACTCAAAGGAACTTCCTAAGTGAACTTGATTTAACAAGTTTCAAAATGTTAATGAAAGAATTCAATTAGTAATTCATAATTTCCAGATTCTTCATATAGAAATTGCGGTCTATTATATATGGTTATCCAAATTCAAACCCAAAAAATTGCATTTCAAGCCAAAAACTCCTAGTTTTAGGTTTCGGTTCCCCTTTTTTGAACCGGTTTACTTGCAGCCTCGCTATATACCCAATTGGGCAACTAAACTTGAACTGTGAATGGTATCTTAGTAAATATTCCGCATTCGAAGTCTCCACATATGAAATAGACTATAGCTAGATCAACCCAGCTAACTGTTACATAGGTCTGCAAAAAAACTAGCATACCCCACATTAACCCGGTACGCAATTGGTATAGATCGGCCTGAAGGATTTTGCTGGCAATCGGACATGTTGCCAGCAACACGGCGCTTAGCAACATTTGTTGCCGGCAACATGATTGATGGCAGCAACTAATATGCCCAACCAACTGACATACTAAAGCGCCAACAAGCCTTGGCAGCGATAAGACGAACGTTGGCCAGCACAGATTAAATACAACATGAAACAAAAGAATTTATATGAAATAGTTTTTATTTTATTTTGGCTGTCTGTTTAAAGATCCTCGCGCTTAAGTTGCTCGGGCAAACAATCATTGGAATTGAAAACAATCGCATTATAATACAACAATTTCGCTAATTAGGCGCATTCATTCACAAAACGTCAGTCGAGCTATAGAAGTACAAGTCTGGGGGCTAAAGGCCCTCCACTGATTGATTACAGCCATATATAGATATATTGTATAACCATGTGTATATATACTAGCATAAGTGCGAGCTCTACATAGACGTGCTCTCTTTCAACTGGAGCACAGTTGCAATTTAAAGATCGTTTAGATTGTTCAAATTGAGAATCGAACACGGCAGAAAATAAAAACGTGCTTGAAATTGAATTCAAGCATTTTTAATGCCACCAAGAGGATAAATTTTATGTTTCAGTCACAAATACACATTATTTTTCTTCTTTTCTGGAGCGGTTTTAAGATTTTGCAAAAATATTCTTTGAAGTAGAAAAAACGGTTTTAGAACTAATCTCATTCAAATTGAGGATTTTGTTTTAAAACTCGGTACATTCTTTAGTTATTTTCAATTTTATTAATAAGTTGTTAGTATTTTTTATTGACGGAGCCATCTAAAAGTTAATATTAAACGTAGTCTCTCAATTAAAAGTAAGTCCTGCATTAAATACATTTTCTTTCGTTCATTATATAAAGATCGTAAAGAATTCGAATATTTCCCGAATCAAATCAAATGCGAGAAACTTTAAAATTGTATTTTCAGATATTCATTTATAAATATTTATAAATGTTTATATTAATAAATTGTATTTTATAAAAGTTTGGTATATTACTGATAGACTGCATTACCAAGGAATGGTTCTCTTTAAACTCTCGAAACATTCGTGTCTAGCTCGAAAAACTGCTCTCGGAAATTTTGTGAACTAGTTATCCTGTTGTAAAGTAACTGTATTATTCAAAAGAGGACACATCTTAAGAATTAAACTTTGATTAAAGAGAAAAAGTATTTGTAATATTAACAGAAACTTTATGCTTTCATTTTTGCTTTCATTCTCGTTCAGCTCAAGCACAAAGTCAACTCAGTTCGGCTTTTGAGACAAAAACATATGTAAGTCTCTGTAAATATGTGTTTATGTCAAATTGAGCAAGGCGAATCCTCTGATAAGCTGGACAAAATGACCAGAAGCACAAAGCCGTTGCAGACACATGCTGATTTCACATATAAGTAAGTACATTTGTAATGATAATACAATTGATTAATTTCGACACTCGCACTTTTGCATTGGACAACGTAGGAGTACAATAGATCTTGCCCTATATATGTACTACGGGAACCGAGTTCGTTAGCCTCTCCATTAAAATAATATAGCCACGAGAAATGGGACTTGTAATAAAACTGATATAAATACATTATTACACATATTTTTATTTTGTTATCAACACTGGCAAAAACTTGCCCTAAGCACAGGATCTGTACCAAATTTCTGCTTTACACTGTTTCTTGAGCTGTTCCAGGTGGCAAACAATTTAGATGGAGTTTCGTTTTGGGTTTTATTTTAATATTATTATTAAATTATATTATTTGTAATATATGTACATATATTTTGATACCCACACTTAGGCAAACCGAAAACCAAACAAAAATATCAAAAATTTTCGCACAGCACGTGAAAAATTTCTTTGCGTTGCACCGTTACAAACACAAAGCAAAAACGAAGACGAGTACAAAAAAAAAAAAAAGAAAAAAAAAACGTTGCAGATGCAGCAACAACAAAAATGCATATAACCGTTGATCGCGACGAACAGGACGGTTACCGTTACACGGCGCGCATTGAATTGAAATTGAAGCGCTGCAGGCAGCGGGTTGACACTTTTGTATGTGCCGTTTGTCTGTGTGTGTGTGTGTGTGTGTGTGTGTGGGGCCGTGTGTATGTGTGTGTGTGTGTGTGTGTGTGTGTGTGTGTGTGTGTGTGTGTGTTGACGTTGATTTAAATTGAAATGCTTGGAAGCTCACGTCTCTGCCACAGCCACTGCTCGCAGCAGCTGCGCAGCCAGCGTTGACGAATTGAAATTAGAATTTTAATGCGCGCTTAACGGTAAACGGCAGAAACGGTAACGGTTATAGCTATTATGCTCTATATTGCCCTACAACGCACAACGCACGCTTCGTCGTTACGGTACGCGATACGTCCATCATATGACTGCTCGGTATCCGGAGCTAAAGCTACAGCCAAGTCCGACTATCAACACCTCCTTTGACGGCCGATCGTCTTCGTCTACCTCACACACACACACACACACACGCACACGCACTCGTGCACTCGCTTAACCGCTCACTCACCTGCTCTCTCCTTCGCTCTTTCGCTTTGTAAACCATGTGTGAGATTTTTATTATTATACTTTATTTTATTTGATTTTTTTTTTTCATTTAATTGTTGATCCCGCTGCTCACTCACTTTGAGCCGAAATATGTAGCTCAAACCCCGTTCGGAGTACATTCGAGCTATTCGCGCCTTCCAAAGCAAAAGGCAACCGCGTTGAATGTACGCGTGTGTGAATCCGATCGGGGAATGTGACAATTGCGATCCAAGGGGGACTCGATTTGAGTGAGTGGTTTGTATCAAGCGGCGACGAGCAAGCACCGACCTGCCCTTCACACCCCCGACCCGCCTGACACCCTCACCCCCTCCCCTCACAGGCATACACACCCACACACACACAAACTGCTCAGCCATCGCACGGCTTACTGCTGTCTACTACGACTAACTACTACAAATGTAAAAGAAACAAAACAAATAAATCGGCGATCGACAAAAGACAACTACGAAAATCGCGAGCACTTTTTCACCATCTCCTTTGCCCTCCCCCTCCCCCTATGGCCTGAGTTTAACAACAGCAATACGAGCATGCTGAACTTACGTTTTGCTACCAACGAACAGCAGTAGAGCAATCGCACAGTGGTTCAATGCTAATGATAAGCTGTTTGTGTGACTATAAACTAGTAAACCCCTGTTGAAATACATATGTACATACATACATATATGATAAAGGATAAATAGTTTAAGTTTAGAACAGTGCGCGGTAGATACTATGAGTATGTTGTTGGCAAGCTAGTGCAAGGATAATAATAAATTGTATAATATTAAATTGAGACCTAGTGTTAATTATAATACAAATTTAATCTTGTGCAAAATTGTACATTACAATAATCATTGATCCAAATTTACGTCATAACCATACGTTATGAGAATCAAAATCCTTTTTTTAATTACCTCAATGTATGCTTTAGCTTTTCTTTTTTTATACAGGTTCGTGGCGATAATTATTAAGCGATTTTTAATGATCCTTTATTATTTGTAAAGATATATATCTGTATAGATACACAATCCAAGCCCGAGCCTGGTATCAAAAACCTTTATTAATCAATCATATTCTTACCCATCAATGTAAGTCATTCTCGAACTCCAGCTAAATGGGCTTTACGAATTGGAAGCATGCATACGCTCTGCTTACAACAAGCAACCACTGTGCATAGTGAGGCATTGATTTCGGCTTTGTATTGTTCTTATGCTCTTTAGATGTTGTTGTGTTTGTTGTTATTTTCACTGGCATGGCAGAAAATTTGTCAGTGTATTTACCCAACAGCGAGCCCGGACTACTACTATGTATATTGTCGCCGGGCCATGGGCCTCCCCCTGCCCAAATGGCGTCGACGCGTCGATGCCGATGCCGACGCCAAACCCAAACACACCCACAACAATATCAACAACAACAACAACAACACCAGCACAAAGACAACACGGCAACAGTCGGAGCGCAAATGTTTTGTCTGCGGATTTAGTGCTTTACGACGAAGGCGCACACTTTAAACGGCAGCGCCAAGACCCACCTTCACCATTCAACCCATGCAATGCTTTCATCACATGATGATGATATGTCATCAGTTTTAGATCTGGCAGCACTGGCGCATGCGTAGCCAGCCAATAGGATTTTCAGAGCGGGTTCAGTGTGCCTGCAAGCACTGTGCCTGCTGCACCGCGTGCACAGCGCGCATTCCGTTTGCATCTGCCAATAATAAGACTGATGACACTGATGATTCGAGTTGAATTATCGCATCATTGTTGTTTTTTTTTCCCCTTTCCCTTGGAGTCTAATCTATTGACTCAGTTTTTACCCAAGACCTGAGCACAGATAGCTGTAAACGTATACGCATGCATACATGTACATAAATACATACATATGTACATATGTATGCGTGTATGTATGTATGTGTATGCACCATCAGTAGCAGCAGCAACAACAACAAGAAGAGAAGGAGAAAGAAGTGGAAGCAACAGTACATCTATAACAAAAGATAGTGTTGATAATAAACACTCGAGAGTTACATTCACATTCGCACTCGGCGACTGGATAACAGACGCCGCCATCGCCGCTGCCAAAGCGTGCAGCGACGCCAGCGTCAGCTTAACGCTCACAAGCAAAACTCACGCTTAAGTGGAAGCCGCAAAATACATATGTATGTATGTATGTGTATGTATATAAAAGCATACATATGTACATATGTAAGAAACAAAATAGAACCAACAAAAAAGTAGAGCAAACGTCTGCCGTTGCCGATGCCGATCGGAACGGTGGCGATTGGTCAGCCCGGAGCATGTAATGCCCTACGTAAGCCGCGGCATATCCATGCCTCAGAAATCTTCAGAAATGTATTTCCCAAAAAAAAAAAAAAAAATACAACAAAAAATTCCACATGATTAATAATTGTTAAACGTTTCTCACGTGCCATGTGACGCATGATTAAAAGTTTATCGAAATAATTTAAGGTTGACGTAAAATGGCAAAAAAAAAAAAAAAAATTGGATATCCCAGACTGAACATCCCCCCAAAAATTGAAAATCAAACTAACAATGTTTACTTTGATTTTGTCAGCTATTTTTATACCCTGAACCCATTAAAAATGGGTAAAAGGGGTATTATGTTTTTGTGCAAAATCCAAATGTATGTAACAGGCAGAAGGAAGCATCTCCGACCCCATAAAGTATATATATTCTTGATCAGCATTAATAGCCGAGTCGATCTAGCCATGTCCGTCTGTCTGTCCGTCCGTATGTATGAACGCAAGGATCTCAGAACCTATAAGAGCTAGAGACTTGAAATTTTAGATGTAGGTGCTCCTAGGTCCTACGCAGATCGAGTTTGTTTCCGATAATCGATAACTTGCCCCGTTTCCAAGTAATCGATAAAAATGTATATCGATATCCTGTTTTTTAAGCAATTTTGGTAAATAATAAGAGCTAGAGTTACCAAACTTGAGATGTAGCTTCTAGAAAAGTATATATATATCGATTATCTTTCATTTTATACCTATCGCCACCTCCCCGCTACTCTCTATCTATAAGCGCGCGCTGCATTTGGTGTAGGAATATGAGGGTTCAGGGTATCCCCTAGTCGGGAGCTCCCGACTAGAACCTCTTACTTGTTTTTTTTTGTTTATTCGTAAGAAATCTTAGGACAACTATTTAACACTCGTTTGGTTGGTGCAGCTTGTCGGTTCTCACAGACGTATCACAGAAATTGTATTATAATATCTAAAGTAATTATATACGTATATTCTATATGGATATACAAAGACAATATATAATGTCCTTATTGCTACTAACAATAATTAAATATTTCTTATAGTAAAGCTCATTAAATCAACATTTTCTATATGATTTTTTATTAAATTGTCTATTTTTAATGGATTTTAATATTCTTCATACATTTTGTTTTTTAAGATCAGCTTAACTTAAGCACTTAAGTGTTGCACAATGCCAAATCATATATGTGCTCATATATGTTACAAGCTTCACATTCAGATCGTTTAGTCCGCGCAAACGTTTGGGTTAGGGCACAAAACCGATAAGCCGAAATCAGAGCGTGCAAATAACTCAACGAGGTGCTAAAAGATGCAGCAAAGGAAGTGCGAAATTGAGATTAAAAAAAAAAAACAACAACAACAACAGCAAGTGAATAGAGTCGAAGAAGTGGCGAAAGAGAACGCATGAGAGCGAATGTAAAGAAGGGAAGCTAAAAACTGAAAGTCAAACTGTTAACTGTTATGCCTAACATAAATAATCACATTCGACTTCCAATCAGATTTGACAAGCCGCAAGGGAACTGTAACTGCAACTGTTAAAAATAACATAATGCTCAATTTAAATATTCACAATGTGCAATCGTCTGATTCTGATTTGAATTGTGATTCATTTGCATTGAGCGCATATTTCTTTCGCTTATCATTGATAAGTATAATTAATTACTATCGTATTAGCTGCATTTGATACTTTGATGTATCGACGTTGATATCAACATTTCGAGGCAGTTAACAAAATAACATAACATAACAAATAAAACCAGCGCGCCAAAGCGAATCAAGTGTATTTAAATAAATTCAAATCAATTGTAATTGATCGGCCCGGGAAATTTCAACTCAGTTTTAAGTGCGACACATACGTACCTGATTTATAGATCGATCGAGGTATGCTTGATTAAATACACCCACATACAATCAAAACGACATTCTTGACGGACGCACAACATGATTTATTGGATGTTTTTCATCTCTGTTTTGCGCCTAAAAGTTGACAAAAAAAATCATTTGACTGATGGAAAGCCAATTAAACTTGAGAGAGGTCTGTTTTAAGTCCTGATGTCTTGGAAGAGTTACAAAATTTGTGTTTTTTTTGTATGTTTTGGGTTCTTAAGGGGTATATGTATTTGATCTGAAAGTATAAGATTTCTAGCAAGAAAGCATTAGAAAAAACTTGGAATAGTGAAAAAAGAGTAAAATGTAAAACTAAATTATTTCGATAAATAAGATATAAGAAGAATATTGATTTTGAGAAGAATTGTTAAGTTCGAAAAACAAAAAGGTTTCAAATTTTTCGATCGATTCTTCGAATGCAACTTTATGATATAGCATATATATAATGTTGCTCGTTTTCTCCAATTGGGTTGAGATATTTTGAAAAACCAAAAATCGACAAATAATTTCTATGGCATATGATAAGTTGATCCAATCCTGGGCTCGCAGATGTCTTTTTCTATGCGTTATCTTATCCTCCATATGGAGGAATGGAACACCTTTGCGAAAAGCCAGAACCGTGCCTGTGGGCGTGGCATTGGGTCCAATTAGATTTCAATTAGATTGAATATATATGCTTAGGGCTCAAATAAAGGGTCAAAATAAATACCTGAAATAAAAACCTTTTGTAGACAACGTGGAAAAGCAAAACAAATCGGCGGCTGCACCCTTTCAAATGACGCCGGAAACTTTGGTTAAACATTCGACTGTATATTTGTATATTTGTATTGTACTCTTGTATAAAATATAAAAAATGATTTGCAAACAGGTGTTAACGACTCTATGAATTGGCTTAATTGGCTATGTATTAACTTGGCTAATTGTACAAATGCAAATACCACAAAAAAAAAAAAAAAAGAACTGAAATGAAAGCGAACATCAGTAATTGTTGCTGATTAGATGGGTTATGTTGGCGATGATCTTGCAGCCGTTCTTGTGGTGCAGCAAATTAAGGCACGGATCACGGATCTTCTCCTCAAGCAGCTTGATCAGCTCGGTGCGCAGACACTGCACCAGCTCGGCGGTCTCGTGATTGTGCGCCTTCAATATGATCCAGCCGTTTTCGAGCAGGAAGAGAAAGTCGCCGTCATGGAGTTCCACTTTGAAATCGGAGCCGGCAAAGAGCACAAGCGCAATCAATGGCAGCATGGAGCAGTCGCGTATATAAATGGAGCTGGTGGACACCTTCTCCTGGTAGACAAGAAACGGTGCCTGGAAGACGGCCACCTGAGAGTTGACCGATGATGGATGTATGCGCACATAGCCATCGCCGCGCGTCTTAAAACGCAAATCCTGATGGCCCGGCTCGCGCGGCACAGCTCCACCGGCGGTCTGTATATAGATGCGATCCGGTGTCATAATCTTGACAATGTTCGGATACAAAGCGGCGCAGAGCAGCGATGTCAGCAGGCGATTGTTCTCACCATTTACATTCTGTTCTTGGCCTGCGGCAAAAAAAAAGAAAGAGAGGAGGCAAGTTGTGAGAATGGAAGAGGACGTTTCAGCTAGCCAAGTCACCTGTCAACTGGAGTATATTGTCGCTGGAATTGGGTCGCTTGCGCGGCACATTGATGGGCACAAAACCAATGGAGACGAGCAGCTCCAGATACTGATACTTGAGGTTTGCAATTGTCTCCAGCGTATTGATCGACAAAAAGTTCTCACTCGCATAATTCCGACTGGCCCCATAATGGCCGCGCTTGGCCACGGCAAGCCATTTCTGTGGATGGGCCAACATATGTTATGGAGATATAGTCTTTATATATAATGGCCATCAACTTACGCGGTAGGCATTGAGCACGGTCAGATGATCGCTGTGATCGAGCGCAAATTGACGCTTGCGTTTGTCGGCCTCGACGCGCTTGTTCAGCGGACTGACAAAGGGCGACTTATTGCTTAGGCAGGCGGCAATGGTGAGCACGCTGTCGAGGCACTGGAAGATGGCGCCATACAGCATCAGCTTGCCAATGCGCACGTCTACGGGCAATGCGGACAAATGATGGCCCAACGGTGTTAGCTGATCGTCGGCATCCAGTGCGCCGACATCACGTAAACGCATCAGGGCGCCCAGGACGCTGTCCTCTTTGGGTGCCTCCAGTGTCTCGAGGAGGACGGCGAGTGTGTTGCGCGACGCGAACGTTTGCAGCGTCTTGATGCGCAGCACAATCTGCTCGAGCGGCACACGCTGTATTTCTGGCACCGGCTGCGCCAGTATATGGTGCTGATACCGAAAGCTAGTATACAGATGTATGCAAACGCCGGGCATGACACGTCCAGCACGACCCTTGCGCTGCTTGGCATTGGCGCGCGATACCCAGACCAGATCCAATGATTCCATATTGCGATTCGAATCGAAACCCTTCTCCTTCATCAGGCCGCAGTCGATGACAAAGACGCAATCATCAATGGTCACAGATGTTTCGGCAATGTTGGTGCTTAGCACTATTTTACGTTTGCCGGGCGGCGCACGCTTGAAGACCAGCGCCTGATCCTCGCTGGAGAGAGCCGAGTGGAGCGGCACCAGCACAAATTTGCCAGCACGCGGCGCAAACATTGCGCTGTCCAGCAGCGCATTGTGCACCGTCTGTATCTCCTGGAAGCCCGGCAAGAAAATGAGTATGCTGCCCTCGTGCGGCCACTCGTGCTCGCCCTCCACAATGTACTTGAGGACGGATTCAATTAGCTCCGGATTAATCATCATGGGCTCCATGAGGTAGATGCTCTTGCATGTCGTCTTCGTGTAGTCTGTCAATGGATCAAAAATTGAGTAGCTATCAATCGATTTGGTTTGTGACAAAAAACTTACCCGCGTAGCGGGCATATGTCTCCGCCAGTGTAAGATTCTCGTCTTTGACCTTCTGGCCAGGCGGCTCGCCGGATGCCTGAATGTCAGCAAACTCCAGCAATTGCTCCAATTGATCCTGTTCCTTCTTTTTGAGCTTGCGACAGTATTTCGTATCGCATTCCATCACAAAATCACACGAGTCCAGTATGTCCTCGAGAAAGAGCTGCTGCACAGGAAACGTGCGTCCCGGTATATCCAGCACGGGCGCACCACCGAAGTAATCGGAGAAGAGAGTCGCATTTAGCGTGGCAGACATGAGAATTACTTTCAGATCCTTGCGTTCCCGCAGTATATTCTTGAGTATGAGCAACAGAAAGTCCGAGTCCTGTGAGCGTTCGTGTACCTCGTCCACAATCACATGGCTGACATTGCTCAGCAGGGGATCTGAGGCCAGACGGCGCAGCAGTATGCCCGTTGTGCAGAAGCTCAAGCGTGTGCTAGGCGAGATCTTGTTCTCTAGCCGTATCTGATAGCCAACCAACTGGCCAATGCGATCCAATCGCTCGGCGGCGACACGTTCCGCCACACCAATAGCCGAGATTCGGCGGGGCTGTGTGCACAGAATCTCCACATGCGGCAGATCCGACTTGGGCGGCAGCTGTGTGGCCCGAAAGAACCAATTGTCCAGTATGAACTGCGGCACTTGGGTGCTCTTGCCACAGCCCGTTTCGCCGGAGATAACAACCACTTGGTTGCTGTCAATCAGCGCCAGTATGCGCTCCATTTCGGCAAAGGCGGGCAGCTTACGGCGTGCCTCGATCAACTTGTGATAGCGTTCGTCCCGGCGCCGCTCATTGAACAGCTGCAGCAGTCGGCGATTTTCGCGCGCCAGCTCCGTGGCATTGCGTTGATGGGCGCCACCGTCGTTGCGCGACGTCTGGCCGCGTTCATAGTGGCTGGGCCGTGCTTGGGCTGCTGCAGCAGCTCCGTTGGCATCCAACAAATCGGCGCCATTCGCCGGCTCGTCGAAGAACAGCGAGCGTTTGGGCGAGGGAAAACGCGCTGTGTCCAGACTGCCAGCCAATCCCTCATCCGTTTGCAGCAGCTCGCAGACGCTGTAAACACAGGGTATGCCATCTCGGCAAATCTGTCGTGCCTCACGATACAAATGCCGCGCAAAGCGCAGCCGCAGCTCATGCGGTATATCGTGGCAGGTGGTCTTGAGGTAGATGTAGGGCGCCTCGTACGGATAGCGGCTGCCGGGTGGGAAGCGCACCTCCACATGGAACCACAGCTCGTTTTCATTCTCATCCAGATTCTCGGCACGCTTGCGCTCCGGCGTCCCAGACACCTCCGGCTGTGGCGGCACATGCGCAAATCGGCATTTGGGTCCAAACTTACAGGTGCCATCACGATCGAAATTGCGACAACGTTGCGGCGCCTTTTTCTTTTTGTCCAATGCCGCCTGACGCGCGGCCGCTGTCGCCGCGAGGGCCGCTTCGCGCGCCTTGCGCACCTCCGAGGGGCTGTGTGCCAGCAGATGCTCGATCTTAAACTTCAGATTCCAGACGCTGTTGTATTCGCGCTCCTCGTACGCACGATCGTAGATGGATTGCAGCGCCTCCTTCTCGTCGGCGCGCATGTCCAACAGTGCAGATTCATCGGGCGGCTCCAGCTGGGGCGTTTCATCGCTGGGCACGCGCATATAGCGTCTGTAGAGCAGCAGCAGCGCCGCTTCCGTATCGTGAGAGCAATGCTCATAGGCCTCCAAGCAGTGGACGGGATGGAAGCCATAATTCTCCAGCTTGAGCAGCGCATAGCGACGCAGCCGATCGTCATCGGCGGTGTTGCTGGCCCCACTAACGCCCTGAACACTTTGCACCTGCAGTGTGCCGCGATCCTCCCAATAGGCATGTTTAATGCCCTTACCGCCGCGTCCGCGATCCTTGTATTTGCCAATATCGTCCAGCTTAAAGTCTGGTCCGTGTATGGCACGCAACGTGTCCATGGTCAGCTGCTGTGACTCATCGCTCAAGCGCAGCACGTGCAATTCAGTTTTGCGAGATTTGTTATCCGGCGCTGATTTTGGCGCCGCCGGCACATTCCTGCACACATTCGAAGAGGACGATTAATGGAGCTAATCCATTTTGCCGTATCATGAATCATGTACTCACGTTGTGCGCGCATCGCTAGGCGGGCGCAGATGCCAGTCTTCAATGCGTTGACGCGAGGATTCGTCCATGCCCACAATTAAAAACAACCGATTCCACAATTAAAGCTAATAACCCAACGGCCTACGGACCATTATCTACTACCAAGTGGGCAATGTGCCAAATGTTATCGATTACAGCGCAACAGCTGACTTAACTGTCATCGACGATGACGGTTGCAGCGTTGCCACCAAACTCAAATAATATAAAAGTATCAGTTATATTTCAATTCAGTTTAAATGTGTGTATGTTGTTAATGTATTATATAGAGATATATAGTTTTGAAATTGTGTGTGAAAAAGTGTTATAGAATTAAATTATTTCCATTGTGTTCCTGGTTCAACGCACGTGGACACTTTTCAAACTCCAACTGCTCGAGCAGCTCGCTGAAATGGCAGATAAGTAAGTATCGAAAATTCAAATTGTTAACAGCTATTATCATCATCATATACATATATGCGGCGCACTTACATTGCCTCCAGCTCGTATTTCTCCAGACTTGCCGTCTCGTCCAACAGGGACTTATATATCATGTCTCTCTCCTTGAGCAGCAACTTATATTTGGCCACACTATCCGTAGTGGCAGACTGTATGGAAGTTCGTTGGGTTTGCAGTTTAGCTATGCATTCCATCAAACGGACATACGGCTAGTCGATAAAATTCAACCGAAATGTAAATATGTACATATGTATGTGTTTGTATAAACATTTAACATTTAAACTAACCATTTCGGTATATTCGTCATGTTCGCTTTGAACGGCGATCGCTTCTTTGGCCTTGATTGCCTGGTCGCAGTGTTCGGCATAGGCACGGACATATTCGTTCTCATCGTTGAACAAATCGTGAAATTGTTGCAATAATTGCTTGTGCATATTATCTACTCGTTCCACTGTGCACAATTTAATGCTAACTGAATTATTTAGGCCGCACAAAAGTTGCATTTTTTCTTCCAGAATTTTTGAGGATATGTTTTGATCATAAGTTACCACCTGACGCACACAATTATTATCCAAATCCTGCACAAGGCATGTTGATTCAAAAAGGTATTAAATTTAACACCATATACATATGAACATATGTATGTGTGTGCATGTATGCTTGTATATTTACCGTATATTTTAGGCATAGCTCTGCAAATTGTTTCATTAACTGTGTAATTTCAGGGTTGTCCACGCTTTTCTGTTTGGTTTCAGCCTCAATCAGTTCCATCTCCTGATCTGTGTATTCCAATTGCATGTCCATACCGAAGCCATTCGCATTATCATCAAAGTCCGACATGTTTTATCTATAAAATGCTTTGTTATTTTAGAAGCCAACTTTTTGCGGGTAGCAATAGATTTGCTTTCGGTTGCTATCGAAACAATCGCGGCGATAGTATTATCTATCGATAACAGTTGGCAACGCCAAAAGGAATCCAATTGCTATTCAAAAATGACTTTGAAATTTACTTCGCATTAGCATCACATATATATAGATTGTGTGTGTGTTTGTGTGTGTGACGAAATAACTCTCATACAAACATTTAACTCTCCAATTTACATATAATTTGTTCACAGCCAAAACATGGCAAACAGAAACAAATCCTTGCAGCTGAAGAAGTTCAAGCGCGTTGCTAGCAAAGCGCTTCGCATGGAACGTGAACGATCTGAGCTGGAACTGCAGATGCTGAACGCGGCTAAACCAAACAAAGTGCTGCGCGATCCTGAGCCAGAAATCAAACCAGTTCCGCCGCAGGAGCCACCGACAACGATGCCGCCTCTCTCACCGAAACGGCAAACTCAACTGAACTTGCGACCCAGCTCACAGCCTCCCATCTCTCGCAAGGAACAGTCCACAATATCGGTGACCAGTGCACCAGGACTGACGAAAGACAAGCGGCAACAAGACGACAACATGCTGGCTGGCCGCGAGCCAGATGACAATATTACGCCACGCCGCAAACCGGACAAGATGCAAAGAAGCCTTTTGCCGGAAGAGACTAAGCAGCGTCGCCGCTCACCGGACAGCATGCAACGCCGTCCAAAGGAGGATCAAACGCTTCCACGCCGTCCAACGAAGGACGATAACATGAACCAACGCCGCCAAAAGGACGGCGATGACCTGCAGCATCGCCGCCATGTGAAACAAATGCACGAGCATGCACATCAACACGTTCGAGTTGCCACAGCCGCTGCCGCAGCAGCTGCTGCCACAGTAGTTGCCCAGCTGCGCAAGGACGCAATCGATGCGGTTGCACGCCAACAGGCTCCCTATATGCGTATGGCTGCACTTTCCAGTGCTCGATCCAATTCGAGCAACGGTTCGCCAAGTGATCAGCGCCGCGTGATCCGCAATTCAAATTTGCTTAGTTCGGCACTCAGTATTATTCGCGAAATGGATCCGGCATTTCTGGAGACACTTTGTTATGCCATTCACGATCAGGTCACCAAGGATGACCCCTCGGAGTCGGAGTGATTTGTTGCAATATACATTATTAACGATTCGCAGCTAGCGCTCCACATATTTTGTTAATTATTTTCGCTTTCGCCAATTTCAAAATGGGTTTCAAAAATTTGTAGTTTTAGTTCCTCATTGCTAACGATTCTAAAAGAATTCGAGACTTTTTTGAAACAAATGGGGTGGCAAAACGAACTTCAATATGTATTTTGATTTAGCTTTAATGTCAATCCCTTAGGTCAATTCCCCCTCTTTCTGTCTTCTGAGGAATAAAAACTTTATATTTTGATGCAACCAAAATATTTCTTGCGAATAATTGGATTTTTTATAGCCTCATATTCCATTTCGCTCAATTAATCAGTTTATGTTTACAATTTTAAATATTTTTCGATAAGTATAAGCAGCTAACGATAGTTCATCAATTATCGATAGTTTTCATTATTTATTATATACCCTCACACATCTCTATTGCAATATTTTAACGGAAAAAACAAACCAAAGGAGAGATCGTCCTATATAGAAATGCATATGCAGCGAGGAGGTCATTTAAATAGTGCGCTCCTTGAGCTTGAACATGAGTGGGTCCTTGGTGCGCAGGATCAGCTCAGCAATGAGCACTGGCGGCTCTGCGGTATTGCCCACAAATTCAATTTCAAAGTGCCGCAACACATTCGCCACAATGGCCTTGATCTCCAGTATGGCAAACTTTTGGCCAATGCAGTTGCGCGGCCCCGCCGAGAAGGGTATATAGGCATAGGGATTGAGCTTCTCGGCGCTGGTAACAACATCGAAACGCTCCGGTATGAATGTGTCCGGTTCGCTAAAGAGCTCCTCGCGCCGTCCCAAATATAAAGGGGATATGCCAATGTTGGTGCCGGCTGGAATGATCTTGCCATCTGTTTGGCGATGGAAAGAAAGAATGAGTGTGTTTGATAGTTTGGTAGTGCATAGTGCCATAACTCACTTATTTCGCACTCCTCGAGCACCTTGCGTCCCAGCAGTGGCACCGACGGATACATGCGCAGTGTCTCCTTGATGCACAGATCGACATAGTGCAGCTTGTTCAGCAGATCGTAAGTGACGGGCGTCTGATTATCCCTGCCCAGCACCGAGATGATCTCATCAACGCACTTGCGCTGGCATTCCGGATACGTGGCAATGTTGTAGAAGAAGAACATAATGGCCGAGGAGGTGGTATCATGGCCCTCGAACATAAAGGTGTCCACCTCCTCGCGTATGTCCATATTGGTTAGCGGCTTGTCATCAATGCTCGACTGCAGCAATATGTCCAGAAAGGCCATCTTACGCTTAGCACCCACGTCCGCATCGTCCGCACTCTGTGCTTTCTGCTCGTCGGCATTGCTCGCCCGCAGCAGCTCCTCGCGCCGCTGCACAATGATCTTCTCCGTAAAGTTGTGCAGCACATTCAACGCTCGGCGCTCGGCCCGAGCCAGCGGTGTCAGCATGTAGGTCAGCTCGAACCGATAGAATATGTTGAACATGCGCTTGTGGAGCACCATCGATATGGTCTTCACCGCACGCACATACTCCGAGTCCACGTTCGTCTGTGCATTGATGGAGACGCCCATGGCCGTTTCTAGGCGGACAAATGGGAAGATGTTTCAAAGTGGGCAAATTCCGATTAAGATCAAATCATAGGTATGTATTACTTGGATAGGATTCATTTGGGGGCATCAAATTACAAGGAGACCGAGCTTCTTCCCGCAGCCCCACTATACGATATACGTTTCTGATTAAGGTCGGAGTTACAAAACACGGAAATCCCAAATCCCAAGACTATATTCGATGGAGGGTATCTTTGAAAGTTCAATTAACTTTCGAAGCTTAAAAAGACGGTATTTCGATAATAATTTCTATCGATTTCATGGCAACGGGACAATTTATCGATAATTTGAATTAAACTATTTGCGCGGGCCATAGAAGGACCTACATCCGCCAAAATTGGCGGATTCATACATATGTGGTCGAAAATGGCTCCTTGGTTGGAAGCCGTTTACCTACCACAAATGGTGTCCATTGTGCAGAGATTGATCCAATCGTATAGATTGAAGCCACTCTGGCCCTGCCGCTGGCGTTCCTTATCCAAATTGAGCAAAAGCACACGCGATTCACGCTCAAAAATATCGACAAACTGTTCGAGAATCTTGAAATGGAAGGCAGGCGTTATGATCTTGCGGCGCTTGTGCCATTTGCGTCCGCGACTGACGAGCAGACCCTCCTTGAGCCACGGCTCCAGGGCCTTGTACTCGCCGGCCTTGTCATTGAAGCGCAGTGTGCCCAGCACGAGCTCGACATCTTTGGGATTGGCCATCAGCATGTTCAGCTCTGGGCCCAGCCAAACTTTGAGCGTCGCATCCTTGGCATAGCGACTCATGAAATCCTCAAGTGTTTGAATCATCTCATGCGGCGCCTTGCCAATAAAATGATGGCCATGACCCAATAGCGGCAACGCAGGCGGGCTGGCCAAATCGCGAGTTACCTCGATGAGATACTTGAACTTCAGCTGGTAGATGAGCAGACCCAAAAAGAGGGCGCTGGCCAAGAAGAGACCCAATGCTAGAAACATTTCACTGCAGCACTCGAAACGCAATTCTACACTAAAGCCCAAAACAACGATCATAAGCTGTATCTAGACCAAAACCCCTTCATTTGCTCCATTTGCTGCTATTTTGGTCAGCGTTGACATTAGCAACATTTATGGACACAAATCTAATCGCTGCTTATCCACAAACTGCCATCGGCACGGACACACTTAGTGGCTGCTCGAGTCCCCGGCTATCTAATCGCTGTGAGAGCATCTTTACGAGCCGCCCGCCCGGCTGCACTTTGGCCAATCGTTGGACGGTGACGAGTTAACAAGCTGTGCGTACCAATATTATCGATAGTGGCTCTGGGTCGCGGTCAATTAGTTCTATTTGAATAGCTCCAAAAAAGAATGTAAAATAACAAGTAAGAATGCTCTCGACGGGAGGGCGCGAGCATCTCCATCTCCTTCCTTGAAAGATACCTCATCTGTATAGACTATTCTGAATCTTACTATTCTAAAATTGCTCAAAAAATACGATTTCGATATACATTTTTTTATCGATTACTTGGAAACGAGGCAAGTTATCGAATATCGAAAACAAACTCGATATGCGCAGGCACTAGGAACTACAGCTAAAATTTCAAGTCTCTAGCTTTCATAGGTTCTCAGATCCTTGAGACGGACATGACTAGAATATATACACTTTATGGGGTCGGAAATGCTTCCTTATGCCAGTTACATACAAATACATTATACCCTTTTACCCATTTTTAATGGGTTCATGGTATAAAAAAAGGTCCAAGCAAGTACAAAGATGACAGCTCCAATCGGGGGTAGTCGGTCAGACAGATGGACATACCTATATGGACTCAGTTTGAGTTCTTGATGAAGATCTTACTTACGTTAGTGGAGTGGAAGATGCTGCCTTAAGCCTGTAACACACATCTGCACATAAACATTCAACTCTCTTTAGGAATAACAAGACGTAGGCGGATCCTTTAGAAATCGCCAGTTTTTCTTCATACTCACCACAGATGACATCCAGGGCGCACAGATGCGCAGCATGTCCCAGCTCGATCAAATTGCTGCCACCGCCACGAGCCTGGGCCAAGTGGTTAACAAGCAGACGCGTCTGCCTATCAAAGATCTCGACATATTGATCCAGAATGCGAAAGTGGAAGGCGGGCGTTATAATTTTGCGACGCTTGTGCCACTTGCGGCCACGACTGACCAGGAGGCCCTCGTTGAGCCAGCCCCTTAGGAAATTGTACTCAACGGCCTTGTCCAGCAGCTGGGTGCTGCCCAGCACAGTTTCGACGTCGCGCGGCTCGAACATCATAACGCTGAAATTGGTGCCCATTTTGAGCTTAAAGGTGCCGCCATACTTTTCCGCCAGCTCGGCAATCAACTGGGGCAACTGTGCCGGCTCCAAGCCCAGAAACATATTGAAATTGCCGATAAACGGCAGCGTCCGTGGTCCCGGCAGCAGTGCGGCCAGCTCGTGGGCTCGTCGGCGCCGGCGCAGCCACGGGCGCAACGGCAGCCAGCTGAGCGTGGCCAGCGCCAGCGCAATGCACACGGCGGCGATGACGAGTGGCAGGCAGCAAAGCATTTCAGCTTGGAGCAGAGACAATTTGCGACTGAGTGAGTGCATTTGATTGTTGGCCAAGGTTCTCGTTATCTGCAGCAGCCGCTAGAAGGCTATCTGTTATCTGGGCCATGTCAAGTTCAAGTTTTTTTGTTGTTATCTTCTTTGTTATTCGCATCTGACACATGGCGAGTCCAAATTTAGAATATTCGCCTAAAAATAGCTCCAGAAATGTGGCAACTGTGACGCCACGTCCGGGCTGGCAACGCTGGGTGGAATGGGCGAGTGGGTGTTTAGGTGTTTACACTGTTCCATGCTTTGTTTTTGGTTTCTACGGGCAGCTGTGACGTCACTAGCGTGTCAGCCATTTTGGTCCAGCTGGCAACGCCTGCAAAAGGGATGAGCGATCGAGCTGATGGCGCGGGCGAACGTAAATATGCATAAATATAATTATAAATATTCGATATGATTTTAGTGCGCAGCTAGCCTAACATCTCGTTGTTGTTGACCCATTACTATTCAGCAAATCAGCCTGATTAACCAAAAAAGAAGAAGAAGAAAATAGGACCAGAAAAATGTCTTGTTATTACCAACTAAATAACAATGAGATGAATACAGTTGGTTTCTAATGCTGGAACAGCGCAATTCAGGACTTGCGACTTACTCAAGTGGATCTGGGCGCGACCGGGCGAATTCTGAATGCGAAATGCATTCACATCGGGCGCCAGCTGAATCATTCGAATCCAAAAAAGATCCGTATGCGGCCCACTCGATTTGGATCGTTACGTACACAACAACAATGCCATAAAGCAGCGTGTGGTGAGTACTCGAACTGCAGATACCCTGTATTGCGCTCCATTCTTGTGAGACTTTATGTTGTCATGCAGAAACACATAACATCCTTGTATATGGGGGAAAGGGAACTTGGATGAAAAAGTCTCCAAAATTTGAACTATTCTGGATCTGTGTAGACTTTACGAGACCTACATTCCGAACTTGATGGTTCTAGTTTCTATAAGCTTTTAAGTTATGCTCAAAAAATCGAATCTGCGAATCGATAATTAATCGATTTTGCACCACTAACGCAGCAGTTGATAACTAGAAAAGCAACAAAATCATAATACCCTGCACTTTGTCATACGCATTTTCAATGAGTACAGGGTATAGCTAGTAGGCGTCCTTCAAGCATGCCAAATTCCAAAATTCTTGCGTCGGTCGTCGACGTCGACGTCATTTTGCCGCCCCCGGCCACAATTGAAACGTAAATATTTACACATGTCTTACAAGAGTTGGCGATTTCTCACTGTCGGACATATATAGCTTCTATATGTATAAATACATTCCTTATAGATCGTCTATGTGTGTGTGTGTGTGTATGTGTGCTTGTGTGCGCGCATTGGAATTTCATTGGCATTTCCAATTTTGTACATTTTGTGTGTGTTTTCTTTTTGAATTTCTGTTTTGATATCTTTGCAATTGTTTTTTCTTTTTTCATTTATTGTAATTTTTCCGTGCGCTCGCCTCAGGCCACAGAGTTCAATGCGGCATGGAATTTTTGAACTCAATCGATTGTATTTGCCGTAGATCAGGCACGCAGCCAAGGGGCAACAGCGGAGCGTGGGGCACGGTACGCCAGAGAGCCGCAATTTCCTAGACTCTTGTGCTGGCCATTGGCTTTGCACATGGCCAATGGGCCATCAGGGCCAAGACGTGCCACATGGAGTGCTCAATGCGAACGTTTCAACTAGATGAATCCATTATAAGAGTGGAAGTGGAAAGTGAAAAACAGGAAAAATTACGAGAGCGCTCCATTTGGCGGGAGTAGCCGACCAAAAGATACCCTGATCCATTACAAACATGCCAGCTTCCCATCTAAACACACACACACACACGCGCACACCACAAGCTGTGCTTCTTCTTCGAACGCGCTCACGATTAACTTCGGTGCTTGTAGTCCGATCCTTATCAACTTTTGATGTTAATGTTAATTCATTTCTTTTTTCTTTAACAATTTTGGGTCGAAAGCGGGAGACATAGACAGAAAGAGATATATATAGTATAAACACCCGAAATCTATACAAAAGTCTAGATACCAAATATGCAGTTTGTAGGTCTTCTAAGCTCTTCCTGTCTGCCTAATATACCCTATTTACGCGTTTTCAATGGGTACACGGAATTACAAGGCAGAGACAGCGACACGCCGAAGTTCAAATACCCTCTAGGTGAGGATGTTAGCAATCTCTGAGTTTATTTCAGAACATATATTGATACGATTTTTCCCATAGATGGTAGATGTTTTAGTTGTCCGATTTAGATAAAATATTGCTCATAGGAAAATGCCCAGTTTGCTTAAGAAATCTGTGAAAAAACTCATGTCAGCTACTTTATATGATATGGTAATTCTTTTCGGCTCATTATCGACATTATGCAGGAGGAATCAGGAATATATATACGGCCACATGTTTTGAGCAAATCATAATACACCCTCTGCGAGGCTAAAACAATAAGATTAATAATAATAATAACAATTTCGCTTTGGCGCAACACATTTTGCGTCATTTGGCGAGTGCTTTCAGCACTTGCCACACACACACACACACACACACACACACACACACACACACACACACACACACACACACACACACACACACACACACACACACACACACACACACACACACACACACACACACACACACACACACACACACACACACACACACACACACACACACACACACACACACACACACACACACACACACACACACACACACACACACACACACACACACACACACACACACACACACACACACACACACACACACACACACACACACACACACACACACACACACACACACACACACACACACACACACACACATATAGATGTAAGCATTGGGCCAGCAAAAGCAAAAAAACATGCTGCGCCATAATGCCAAAATATTCAAATAATAATAATAATAATAAAATCATATACGAAATAGACGTTATGATTCAGACCAAGCTGCGTATGCGCAATTTTCTTGCATTGCGCATACGCCACGTGTGACGCGCATTTCGAATCAAATGCATTTGCATGCCCAAATTGGGTCTGAGCGTATTTAACATAACATTTCTTGACCAATTCGTGAACTTTATGCCCAAAGTTGTTGACTCATTTGCAACATGCTACGATCGAGCGGGAAGGGTAGGGGAGGCTGCGTGCCGCATTTGACGTGTCGGCTGCTATTTTGAAAGAATTGTGTCCGCATGTGTCATGCTCGCGTTTGTGCTGTGTATTATTTGTGGGCCCCGGCTGGGTATGGTCTCTTTATATATATTTTTAGATAATAATCGCTGCAGCTAAATACAATTATGGCCTCAAAGTTCAGTTCAGTTCTTAGCTGAAGATGTCAGGCAACAACAAGTAAGAGCTTCTAGTCGGGAGCTCCCGACTAGGAGATACCCTGAACCCTCTTATTCCAACACCAAATGCAGCTCGCGCTAATAGATAGAGAATAGCGGGGAGGTGGTGATAGGTATAAAATGAAAGATACTTGATATATATATATACTATTCTAGATGCTCCATGTCAAGTTTGGTGACTCTAGCTCTTATTATTTACCAAAATTGCTTAAAAAACTGGATTTCGATACACATTTTTATCGATTACTTGGAAACGGGGCAAGTTATCGTTTATCGGAAACAAACTCGATCTGCGCGGGCACCAGGAGGACCGACATCTAAAATTCAAGTCTCTAGCTCTTATAGGTTCTGAGATCCTTGCGTTCATACATACGGACGGACAGACGGACGGACGGAAGGACGGACAGACGGACGGACGGAAGGACGGACAGACAGACAGACGGACATGGCTAGATCGACTCGGCTATTGATGCTGATCAAGAATATATATACTTTATGGGGTCGGAGATGCTTCCTTCTGCCTGTTACATACATTTGCACTTTGCACAAATACAATATACCCTTTTTACCCATTTTCAATGGGTTCAGGGTATAATAACTAAGCAAGGGCATTTCTTGTCAATTCCCTTTTGTGCGACATTCTTAAACGTTCAACTGGCCACGATGCTTTCACTGAGAATTGCCAACAGATTCAGTTCTTATTACATCTCTTGCTGATATCTGAATCTTGTTTTTATTTCTATTTTTGCCACTTTGCTTTGAAGGCCATTCTTAAACGTTAAACGACAATTTCTTTTCATTTCCTTGCTAGCCCTAGTCAAGTTATGTTTACTATGCAGAAAAACGACTCTGAAATAATGCATTATAATAAAGTAGAAAGCAGGAAAAAATACTCGATGCCTTTCTGGGTGATTCCCATTAGACAGAAATTGAAATTTTCTGCGAAATAAGAATTGAGCCCAAAATGAAAAGCATATGAAATTCAACCACGATGTTTGTTCTAGAAGGTAGAAACAGATATGCACTGAGTATATGTATTATATTAAGACAAATTGCACTTTCAGTTATGCTTGTAATTAAATATATTACTTTGCTAAACCGAATTCGAATTAAAAATTGAATTGAATGGCCGTATGCCAAATATTGAGGCGATGCACAAAGTATGAATTGTTCTGCTTAGGCCTTTCAACGCTCGCAGATACATATATCAAATAATTTATGCTAAGCAATTTGTGGCACACAGAAATCAAGAAGAAAATGTTGAAGATGGGGTAAAAATTTGCAACAGGAAATCGCTGAGGCGAACGCATTTTCATTCATGACTTGATTTTATTTATGTGAGCGTGTGCGTGTGTCTCCCTCTCTCTCTGTGTGTGTGTGTGTGTGTGTGTATAGTAGAGCCATAGATATACTATAGGATATAGACACGTTTACCTGCCCCTGACCAAATATACCATACAGGTATACATATATAGCACACGAACGTAATGAGAAATTGCCCAACATCGCCATGCACTTGTGGCTGTCGGCCAAACAGAAAGCGGCTAACAACAATGCGATTCGAATTTGTTTCAATCTAAAAAAGATCAGCTCAGTTATACGCGCCATATAAACCTACCTATATATATATATATATATATATATAGTCGTATAGACAGGCTTTGACAAGCCAAGGCAGCTGGGCACGCGCCCTAAACGCATTTCTTTGCAGGATTCAAATCGCAGCCGGGCTGCGTTCCATTCTCAAATAGACAGCTGGCATTTTTGACTAGCATCCAAGATTTTGGCTCATGTACATTCAATTGCCATTCATGCCATAGCATATACACATATATACATACATATATATATGTATATGTGTATATATATCATATTGCACTGACGGAGTCCGACCGATGATCACTAGCCCGTTAGATGACACAATCTATTTTTGATTGTCTTCGCTTTGGCTAGACGCTTGCGGCGGGGCGGGGCGGGGCGGGGCAATCACTTCCGGTTTTTCCCAACTGCAATGAGAATTTCGTATAGCCAGAAACTATTGCAAATGGCTTAAGAGGGTAACATGTTTTTGTGCAAGTGTTTGTAACAGGCAGAAGTAGGCATAAATCGATCTAAGACTTGTCCGTCATTCATAAACTTCCATTTTGATAAAATCGATAAATATCGATTTTTAGTCAAGGCTAGCTTAAGCAAAGGCTTACGTGCAGTTAACAACCTCCTCTTGCAAATCTCACCCAATCCCTCCAAAAAAACACTTTAGTGGGCCACATTTAGGCGCTGAAAATCGGAGCATAAGTTCCGAGGTTAATCACGAATGCATTTCTCTAGCAGAAGCAGCTTGAAGTTGGTGCTAGGTTAGGGTATCTCTCAGTCGGGCACTGCCGTTGTTTTGTATGCCTAGCAACAGACGCTGCGTTTAGATATTTGCATTTTGTACTCTGGTATTCCAACTGCGACCCGACCTGACCTGTTCCGCCTTCAGTTGCCATTCCGATTACCAATTCTGATGGGATTGCGGTTATGTCCATAGCCCAAGCCCCAACCTTAAGACCCAGGCGACGCAGCGAAGCGCATCGCGAGTGCCGTTCTTGTTGCTTTTCGGAATGCTATTCACAATGCATTAAGCGAAACAAGTCATAAAAAATTGCATATTTCTCTCTTGAATTTTCCACAATTCTTCTCTGAGTCAGATCGCAGGTGTTTTTTTCTTCGCTTTTTTATAAACCAAATGCCCATAAGAGGTCGTTAAATTGTATACTCTGAAGAGCCCAATGAAAAGCATGCTTCAATTACGTTTTATGTCCCATCATTTTAAGCAGCCCACAGCTGTTATTGCCGAATTTACTGTCATAACGGGTTCACAGCAAGCAGCCAGCAAAACGTTGCAGAACATGGTACACAGAGGAATGTGTAAAAACTTAAGAGAGCTTTTGCTCTTTTCAATGTTTCTTCAATATCTACGTGTATATAATAATTATTGCTATTAGGCATGGACAAAATCGGTATCTGATGATAACAGCAATTCCCAAAGATAGATAGCAAAAAACTTTTTTATTTTTAAGAAAGTCCCTAAACAATAACTTTTAGATTTGTATCTTTAAGGTCTAATGATATATGAAAACCATGGAAAACTCTGGAACAATCTACTCAAAATACAAGTTTTTTCTTCAAAAATATTGTAGCTAAAAAAAAATAACCAAAACAAAATATTAATCAAAACTTCAATTGTCAAAACATTTGTTAAGAGAAAAAAGTTTAAAAAAAAAGAAGATATATATATAAATTGTTCGTAGGGTTTCCCTCTAACTGGTGATATCATGTGCGTTATCATTGCAGGCACCATATACCGTTGTTTTTAGCTGTTTTTGTTGAGCGCAGCCAGAAAAAGTGTCTAAAATTAAAAGAAAATGTTGAGAGCAGCTGTGGAAACTTTTTTCTCGATGTGCTTTTTACATGCCGCTCGTGCCACTGTGAGAGTCGCTCTGTGCGACTCTGTGTGTGTGTGGGACTCTGTGTGTGTGTGTTTGTCTGTGCGTGTGTGTGTGTGTGTGTGTGTGTGTGTGTCTTGCGCCCGGCGCAGCTATAAAAAGAAAGCGCGCTCGCTTTCAGCGCTCACTTTTGGTCCCAGCAACCAAACGGTGTACACGCACAAGAACACAGAAACGCAAAAAGAATTTTTTTTTTGTACTACAACAAAAATATTTCTCAGCTGTTCTCTACAGTTATTGCGGTTTTTTTTTTATATATATATATATATATATTTTGTATAAAATATAAATACATACATATACCCAAGTCCAAGTGCATTTGCATTGAAGTGAGATACGTAGTGTAAAACAAAAAGGAATTCCATAAAACAAACCGAACAAGCGGAGCAAACAATCAAACAAACAAACAAGCGAACAACAAACAACAACAGCAACAGCATAAATCTGTTAAAAAGTGAGTGCAGTGTCCATATTTTGCCGCCATTTACGTATTGCCATCCTGTTGCTGCAGCGGCGGCCATTTTGTGCTGCCATCTGTCAACGGGCAGACAATAAGAAGCTGTGCAAAGTTATCGACATTTGTCGATAACTTCACATGATACGCTGTTACCAACGGCAAGCAAACTAGCCACTGGCTGTGAAATGGGCATGGGAAACGTTAAACATACCCAGGGGCAAGTGTAACTTCTAGTGGGAAATAAAAGAGAAAAAAAGCAAAAAAAAAAACGGCAAATGAGCAGTAGTTTAGCTAGGGCCTTGCGCGTGCGTGCCTGTTCAGAGTTAAGAGTTCAAACCAGGTGGCATCGCTCTGTTCTTTCTCTCTCTCTCTCCCTGTGTGTGTGTGTGTGGGGTCGTGTGTGTTTGTGTGTGTTGGTGCGCATTAATCTTTTTTATTTTCATTTCTATGGCCGTTCTTCTTCTTCTTTTGCTTCGCGTAATTTGACTTTGTTTTGCTTCTTTCTTTTGGGGTCGCTCTGTTTTTATTTCTCAACTGTTTTTTTTCTTCTTTTATTCAATCTACTTTTTTGGCTCTGACTGTGGCTCACAAAAGAAATGCTAAATAAAAACGAAAAAAAAAAAACACACACAATGGGCGCTCAAACGAAACAAATTTTCATTGTTATCATTATTATTGTTGTTGCGGTTGTCTTTTCCGTTTAGTTGTTTGTTGTCGTTTTTGAGTTTCTGCTAACGTTTCGCAAACTTTAATTGGCCTCTATTTACATTTACAGTACCCCAAAGACGACTGTGGCAACAAACGACGACAAACAAGCCCGAGTTTCAACAAATCGAGTCCAACTGTGACACGTCTTTCTGTCTTTTTGGGGACCCCATCGTCAATTCCAGCGAACGCTTTTCTCAGTTACTTTTACAACTGCAAAACTGCAACAACAAAATCCCAATAACAAAATGACCGATGTATCGCATGAGCTGGGCGCCCTGCGCTTTGTAGTGGTAAGTAACAGCCTCTAGCTTGGCCAACAAATTTCCCAAAATTCACAAAAAGTTAATAAAGTTAAGAACTGGCTACAAACGACTGCATAATACTCGATCGTAGTCCAATAACAGCTTAGGGCTTGCATCCTCAGCAGATGTATGCAGAAAGATGCTTTCAAGTTTGAAAAGGATATTTGCCACGCCCCCAAATACATTTGATTAAAGGGCTGAGGGGAATAACTGTATATTGCGCCTCTAGCGAGTCCTGAGGCGGGTATACACGACCATACATTGACTGCTTTTTACACAGACAAACAGTCAAAAACTGCACAAAACTAATATGCTCTTCTCACCAAAAACTGAAAAACCCAACTTCACAAAAAAATCATAGCTAATTAGACAAGACCTTAAAAATAAAAGGCATTTGTGGAATGTGGCGCACAAATTATATATACAAATGTATGTGTGTATTTTCTCATATTTAAGAAAAAAGAGAAATTCTGCAGTTATTTTTATAATTCCCATGAGCATTATAATTATTATTATTATTATTATTATATGGCAAATATCTCGTGCGACAAATGCCTGAACATTATTTATGAGCAGGAAAAAAAAAGGCAAAGAAAAAAATTAAGAAAATGAAAAATCATAATAATAAACCACAGAAACCAGCAGCAGCAAAAACAAGCGTGGAAAAAAAATGTCACGCAAAATTTGTATAATCATTTGTAGATGAAAAACATGTGCGAGAAATTGTCGCTCGATGTTCCAAAGTCAAAAAGGCAGCGCGATTAAAAATCGTTCAACTAAATTAAGATCAATTTCAAGCAACAAAATGAAGGAAGCTGAAATACCCTGTAAGACAAGTGTGAGGAGAACTATGAAGCTTACATAAAAGTGAGCCCATAAAAAACTTACTTTTAACCGATTTTGCCTGCATACATGCATATATCTAGTATTAAATAGTAGTTTTCTGTTGATAAGATATGGTCACATTGAAACTAAAAAATGCCCAGTTTTGTGACGACATCTTGAAAAACATCCTTTGCAGCTGCATAAATGATCCCCAGTCATGACAAAAACATAATACCCTCTACAAGCGTATAAAAAGAGTTTTCAGCTTTTATGTGCTATTGCTTTAATTTGTCGCCAAATGAATTGCCAAAATAGCAGATATATGTATGTATATATATACAGCAGATATGTTCACACATATGCATGGTCTATTTATGTGTGTGTGTGTGTGGCTGACAAAAGAAACAAATTTTTTTGTCGCACTGTGCAAAAGATCAAAACACGGAAAAATTCTTGGCAATGACCATCGTTTGAGCTGAAATAGCAATGTTATGTAGCCTTCTTATATACGCTGACCGTACGTATGTATGTAAATTTCTTGTATAGTATATGAAATGCGACGACTTTTGCTGAGTGACAGCGGCGCCGACAGCGACAAATCGAATCAGTTATAGATACTATATATACACAAATGCCAGCGCACACACACACACACACACACACACACACACACGCACACAAGCATAACGAAGCAATCTACGCAAGCAATTGGCCAGCTTTTGGGTCAAATTTGTTAGCCGTTATTTTGCGCGCCAGCTCATTTGAACCGGTTCGGTTCCGTTCCGTTCGGTTCGGTTCATTGGCTTGCCATAAACTTGAGTTAGTTAAATGCAGCCATAAAATATATGACATACACTATGCGTCAATGTACACACATATGTACATATATAAATTGCATTAGATATTACCTTTGTTCGGATTTGATTAATACTTATTATATTTCCCAGCATGATGATGAAAACTGCAATTTTCAATTGAAATTTGTATGCAGAAATTTTCTTTTTGTTTTAATTGTGCTTTAACATTTTCACATCAAAGACTTTCACCTGTGCGAATTAACTGCACACTCTGCCAGGTGAATGCAGAAAGGTACGTCTATGTTAATATAGAGTATAGAGTATAGAGTATAGAGTATAGAGTATAGAGTATAGAGTATAGAGTATAGAGTATAGAGTATAGAGTATAGAGTATAGAGTATAGAGTATAGAGTATAGAGTATAGAGTATAGAGTATAGAGTATAGAGTATAGAGTATAGAGTATAGAGTATAGAGTATAGAGTATAGAGTATAGAGTATAGAGTATAGAGTATAGAGTATAGAGTATAGAGTATAGAGTATAGAGTATAGAGTATAGAGTATAGAGTATAGAGTATAGAGTATAGAGTATAGAGTATAGAGTATAGAGTATAGAGTATAGAGTATAGAGTATAGAGTATAGAGTATAGAGTATAGAGTATAGAGTATAGAGTATAGAGTATAGAGTATAGAGTATAGAGTATAGAGTATAGAGTATAGAGTATAGAGTATAGAGTATAGAGTATAGAGTATAGAGTATAGAGTATAGAGTATAGAGTATAGAGTATAGAGTATAGAGTATAGAGTATAGAGTATAGAGTATAGAGTATAGAGTATAGAGTATAGAGTATAGAGTATAGAGTATAGAGTATAGAGTATAGAGTATAGAGTATAGAGTATAGAGTATAGAGTATAGAGTATAGAGTATAGAGTATAGAGTATAGAGTATAGAGTATAGAGTATAGAGTATAGAGTATAGAGTATAGAGTATAGAGTATAGAGTATAGAGTATAGAGTATAGAGTATAGAGTATAGAGTATAGAGTATAGAGTATAGAGTATAGAGTATATATGCAGGCATATACATATAACTTTCAGGTTTATTGCCAAATTTCTGATACTTAACATTTTCATTCATCGCATGGCGCTGCGCATTTCATTTATTTATTTATTTTTTGATTGAATATATGAATGAAATTCATGAAACGAAATTTGACGAAATTTTGGATATTGATCATAATGTTGATAACGTCATTTGACTGGGTCCCATTTGGTTATTTGTCTATTTGTTTATTTATTTATATAATTTGTTTTTTTGTTTCGCTTTGGCCAACCAAAATTCGCATTATTTAAAATGCTGTCTAAATAAAGCAAGAGCTGACCAAAGTATATACATACATATGTAAATACCAAGCACATATGTACATACATATGTAAATACCATGCACATACATACATATGTGGCAACAGCTCATCCGGCTATAGACTTATAGCCAACAGATTTATACAATAAGTTAGCAAAATTAAAGGCACATAATTCAAAACAGAACATAAAAACATATTTACACACACACACACACACACACACATACATATATGTATGCACATATATGTTGTGTAGTTTAGAAAACAAACAGAATACTTTCGCGAAAATTGGCCACGAAGGCCGCTCTTAGCTTTTATTTAGTTTCCATTTGGTTTCTTTGAAATTTTATTTGTTTTGTGTAGGCTTGAGGAAGTGTAAATATGCTTTATATGATATTTATTTTGAAATTTTTCATCAACGTTTATTTTTATTTATGGGCCGACATTTGCGCATTCCTTTCGTACCATTTGCTTGTGTGTGTGTGTGTGTGTGTGTACATACACTATAGTATGTAATGTAGATAAATGTCGCTCATTGCTGATGCAGTGAAAAATGAAAGAACATGTAAAACTGCTGTTATTTAATTACAGCTCATTAATTAAATTATTTGCCACGTGTAGGATTTTGAATTTAAATTTGAAATGTGCCGCCAAGACAAATGGAAATAACAACAACAGTTGGCAACGCGATCGAAGTTTATAGCAGTTAACAAATCTGGCAACGCCAGTTTGAGCTTGAATTTCTTTATGCATCATTTTGGCTTGTCGGTTGACAGAAGTTTATAGCAGTTAACAAATCTGGCAACGCCAGTTTGAGCTTGAATTTCTTTATGCATCGTTTTGGCTTCTCGGTTAACAGAGTTTTGTATTAAAAGAGTTTCCATTCGCTTTATTTGCACTTGCAGGAATCGCCGCTGTCATCGAAAGTGGCCATGTTCAACAATCAGGCGACACAGCATAAGCAGTCGCAGTTATTGAACCCCTTCTCGCACGATGGACGCGCGTCATCGCCGAAGCCAACTTTCTCCAAGGATCAGTATGGCAAGCCGCTGGCCGGCAGCCTGACAGAGATGCGCGGCCAAAAGGCCAATATGCATGTGATGAAGGAAATGCTGGAGCTGTGCCAGATCATTGACTCCGAGGGCTATCAGGTTAAGGATGAGCCAACTATGCGCGTCATACCCTTTGGCGAGTTGTTCAACGTAAGTAATTGATTTTCGCATTTCGCATTTGAGGGGCGAACTTTGAACTGACGCCTGCGTCTTTGTTCATACAGATTTACAACTACATTTCGGACAAAGTTGTCGGCATTCTGTTGCGCGCGCGCAAACACAAGCTGCTGGACTTTGAGGGGGAGATGCTTTATCAGCGTCGCGACGACGATGTTCCCATCTTTCTGTTGAGGCCCATTGTTGAAATACGACGGGAGCTGAATGCCAAGGTTGAGGAGATGAAACGTGGCGCCAGTCCAGCGCCCCAGTCGACGTCTGTGCTGCTCGACAAAAGTGCTCACGAGCAAAAACTGAAGGTGCAGTCGGAGCAGCGAAGTGCATCCAAATCGCGCACACCTTCACCTGGATTGAAAACGAAATCAAAGTCCAAGTCACCATCGCCGGCCGTACAAGATAATCCGGACGCAATAACAGCATTGCCACCCATAGCGGCTAAACTGGGAGCAGCAGCAGCATCAGCGCCTGATCCAGTCGCAGCAGCAGCAGCAGCAGCAGCTACTGAAACGCCAGTCGCAGCTGCTGTGCCTGTAGTTGTCATTGATCAGCCACCTGTGGAAGCAGCCGATGCGGCAGCAGAAGTAACACCAGCAGCTACAACGGACCAGATGAAGCCGGCAAGTGTATCCCAAGCGGAGGCAGTGCCTGCTCCATTACAAACGGCTGAGGCAGACGCTCCATCTGAGGCTGCTGCTGCTGATGCTGCAACACCAGTTGCACCTGTTGAACCGACTCAACCTGTTGATGAATTGCCCACAATTGTTATTGAAGCCAGCGCCACAATTGTGCGCACGGTCAGCGTGGAGCAGCTGCCGGAGCAGGTGTCGACTGCCGAAAGTGTCTAAAATGGCAAGCAGGAGCCAGAGCAGGACTTTGAGAAGGTTTTGAAAGCACTCGCAACTACTAAAGCGGCAGCTTTAAATTGCAGTAATCTAGTTTAAAGCATAGTTTAACTTATAATTAGTGTTAACAGCACTGAAGACACTGGAAAGGAAAGAGAGCGAGAGCGAGAGAGAGAGAGAGCAACTATTTATAATTGAATAATGGACGTAAACATAAACATATGAATATATAAAGTAAATGTAATACATATAGACACAGTATTATATAAAACTCATACTTCTTAATGCATGGTTATTATATAATATGTTGTAGTAGTTTAATACTCTATATAAATAAACATTTTTAAATTCAAATTTCTATGGCGCTGCCACACCGCGACACGCACACACGCACACCCATCTGCCGACTGTATGGCAACGCTCTGACAACACGCGAACAGCTGTTGTGTGCCGCCTTTTTGCCGTGTTTGTTAATAGCGAACAGACCCCCACCATTATTTATTTGCAACGGGGCCATCAATAACCGTTTATAATGCGCAAATTTACAGCATTTGCATGCGGCACAGGTGCCGGTCTGGCCGCCTACTACTTCCAAAAGCTGCGCGATCCACAGCTGGCTGTGCACAACTCGTGGACGAACAGCGAGCGGCCAATTAGCGAGTGTGCGCTGTGGGACAGCAATTGGGATTTTCGTGATCCGAAGAGTCTGGTGCGGCCGCAAAAGAACGACTTGCCGCAGGAGCAGAATCGCTATAACAGCGATCTGGAGAAGCATGTGGCGAAGAGTGCACGCCATATCATCTTAATACGGCACGGTGAATATCTGGACGTGGGTGACTCGGATGATACGCATCATCTGACCGATCGCGGTCGCCTGCAGGCAAAATATACGGGCCAACGTTTGCGTGAACTGGGCATCAAATGGGACAAGGTGATCGCCTCAAATATGGTGCGTGCCCAGGAAACGGCCGACATAATACTAAACCAGATCGACTACGACAAGGCCAAGCTAAAGAATTGTTCCTACTTGCGCGAGGGCGCACCAATACCGCCCCAGCCGCCCGTGGGACACTGGAAACCGGAAGCCTCGGTGAGTAGCCCAGCTGTTGCTTAAATCTGATCACATTTGTTAAAACAAAAGATGTGTCCGTATAGATTATTTACCATTACCATTTGGCTTAATTTGCAGCAGTTTTTCCGGGACGGTGCACGCATCGAGGCCGCCTTCCGGCGCTATTTCCACCGTGCCTTACCGGAGCAGGAGAAGGAGAGCTATACGCTAATTGTGGGACATGGCAATGTAATACGCTATTTTGTCTGCCGTGCATTGCAATTCCCGGCGGAGGCTTGGCTGCGCATCAGCATCAATCATGCGTCCATCACGTGGCTGACAATCAGTCCATCTGGCAACGTGTCCATCAAATATTTGGGCGACACCGGCTTCATGCCAGCCAAATACCTCACCAATCGTATACCCCGCGATGCCAAGAACGTTGTCTAGTTCTAGTCTGAAACCGTATTTTTTTTTTAAATTTTGTATTCCTTTTAAAGGCTGGTACACAGCTGCAACGATGTTCAAGCAATCTTCAAGCAATGATATAACCGTGTTGTCCTTTAAAAAATAGTATTTTTTTTAAACAAATCTACCTAAATAAATTCAAACGAATGCTCTTGCAAACTGTGCTGCAGTTCGGATTAGAGCGGGACAGAAACTGGTGAAGAATCAACAGTTTCTCTTTTGAATTTTACAGACTTTTGTATTAATTTGTATTAATATATAGTTAGTGGTGTTTTCGTAGGACCAGCTTCAGTATGTATCTGCTGATTGTAACATGTCGAATTTCTAGTTAAAACAACTGAGAAAAGGGCCCCCTTTGAGATTGGCGCATACATTCAACATGCATGTCGCCTAGAAACGCGGCATTTGCGCCTATCGATTGTCAAATTTCGTGTCGATTATTGCATGCACTTGAGAGTGCTGGTAAACGCGCAATTTTGGTTGCCACATATCCTGCAGATTCTCATAAATTTGAAATTTGAAATTTTTATATCTTTATTTTAATATTGAAAAATAAGTGGATTGGAAAAGCAAAATGCAAATTTCTAGAAAATGTTAAGCAAACTGACTAAATGTCATCATTCTACGCCAAAATAATCAATGTGAACAAATATAAGCTTGAGTTGAATAATTTCCATCGGTCTGTTTTAACGGGATTTTAAAAATGGCGTATGTTCAAAACAAAAAAAGTACGAATATTGTCTTAAGCATTAGAATAAGCAATAATAAATATAAATTTAAATTTCTGGACAATGCAGATATCTGGCTTGATCTGCAGCTATTAGCCTTAACTTAAATATATGTATATGTATGCACCCAACTAGGTGATCTGCAGCACCTGCTGCAAACGCTGCAGGCACTTGCGTATGCCCACATCCTCGCCAGCGCCGCGTTTTAGCTCCACACTGTGCGCCTGGTCGCGCACAAAGCCATAGAGGGGCGCCACCAGTTGGGGCGCCTGCTCCGCCAGCTTGATGAGCATTTGAAAGTAGAAGTAGGTGCAGTGCGCCAAATGCTTCTCGGCCAGGCTGCGTATATCGCCGGAGCAGAGCTCACGTGCCGCTGTCGAGCGCTGGAACTGGCGCAGATTGACGAGCACGCGATACAGGCTCAACACCTGAACGCGACTGGGCTCCAGTTCGCCGACAAACATGACATGCTCAAGCAGCGGCAAATGCACGGCTCGCAGCAGCGTCAACAGCTGCGCCTCTGGGCCGGGCAGCTGCTCCATCGTCTCGTCCAGGCCGCTGAGAAGCTGCTGCAGCAGCGTCAAGATTAGGCCAACATGCGTGCCCGCCTGGCTGCGCTGCACGCCCAGAAACTGGCTGGCCAACTGCTGTAGCACAAACTGCGCCAACTCTCCATCCGCATCCGATTGCAGGAGCGTTGCATATGGACGCGCCACCAGCTTGATATTGCTAGAGAAGCCGAAGTGCGGTGTCCAGTGCAGCACAAGCTGCTCCAGCGTGCGGCTGAGATACGCATCCGTGCGATACGGCAGCCGGCCAATGCCCTGCAACAGCACCGGAAATATCTTGTGCACCAGCTGCGGCAGTCGACCCTCGGGCGGCACGCCCGCCTGCAGCTGTGTGGTCAGCAGGAAACGCACCATGGCCAGGTGAAAGAAGCAGCTGGGCTTGGACCGGACATAGGACAACGTTGCACAATTATAGATAACAATGGCCAAAAAGTTGTAGAAGCGTGCGCCTAGCTCGGGCCGCTCTGCGTTGCTGCGTGCTCGCTGATCCGTGGGCAGCCAGTGCTCAAAGTGCGCCACATAGGCGTGCAGCTTGTGGCTGAGCTGCATGCGTACATGGGCCACGGACTCCTGTTGCTGGGCGCGTCGACCCAAGGCACCAAAAAACGCACACAGTGGCTCCCGGCCGGCCAGGGATTCGGCGTCCAGGCCGAGCGCACGAAACTCCTCCAGCTGGATTATATGCGGCGTCAGCGCAATCACCGCCTCGTGCTGTGCATTGAGCAGCACCAAGGATTTAATCCACACTTGAAGGATGAGCACGCCGGACGGTTGCTGGCCAACAGCTGCTACATCCTGCAGCACATGAAGCAACAGCTGTGCGCTGGCTGCCGTATTCGCCGGCTCGGCGCCCAGCAGCAGACACTCGAGCAGCTTCTTGTCCTTGTCTAGCGCCACGAAGTCGGCGGCCAGCTTGGGCAGCCAGCTACTAAAGCCGCTAACGTATTGCAGTCGTAGCTGCGGCAGCACATGCTGCTGCAGTGCCTCCCACACGCTGGCCGACATGTGGACTTTTAGTTTTTGTAGTAGCAAATGCAATGCCTGCCAGACGCGCTCCTGTGCCGCCTGTGCGCTGTGCTCCATGTAATGGGTCAGCCAGGGTGCCAGCAGCAGCTGTTCGCCGCGTGCAAAATCATCGGCCAGCTCGAAAATGGGCTCCAGCGTGGCCGCAAAGATGCCGCCCACGTCCGTATCGTTGCGCACAGCTGCCAGTTGTGACAGCAGCTTGGCCACATAATCGTCCAGTGGCTGGCGACGTTGCGCATGAAGCAGCAGCATAGCCATATGACCTTTGGCTGCCAGCAGGCGACGCGCCGGGGGCAGCTTGTCCAGCGCCAGACAGAGCAGCATTTCGCGCAGCTTGGGCGCCAGCTCCCCAAACTCGCCATACGATAGCAGCAGGCAGAGGAACAGCTCAATCACATGGTGTATGCCCGACTCATTCAGAGCCAGCAGCTTGGCAGCACTGAATTTGCTAAAGATCCGTCCCAGTAGCTTCTGTGCCAGATTGCCACGGCCCTGTGCCGGCAGCTGCTGGAGCGTTTTGCCCAGCAACAGCGCGAACAGCGTAAAACTGCTCAGATTTAGATCCTCCAGCTGCGGCTTGGCCAGCAGCGTCCGATATCGTTCCAAATAGGCAGCGCCGCTGGCACAGATCAGCGGCAGTTGCTCCAGCTGCGCCGCGCCCGCACTAAAGTTACAGTTGAGCGAACGATGCAGACACTCCCACAGCTGGCAGAGCACATCCGTGTCGGGCTGGCCCCAGTGCAGCTGCAACGGCGCCAACAGGCACAGATAGACGCGTCGCTGCTGCTCATCCGGCTGGCTGGCCAAAAACTGACGCAGTAAGCCGCCAGTCTGCAACTGCTCAGCTGCTATTGGCGCCGGTTGTAAGCGCTGGACTCCAGCTGCATCATAGGCGCCCAAACGAGCCAGGCTAAGGCGCAGCCAGGCATACAATTCATGGTAGGCGACGGCGGCGCCTGCAGCGTCCACTGAAAACAGAATACAACAAATTGAGATTCCTGCGGCAGTTGATCCATATGAAACCTACGCTGCAGCTGCGCCTTGTAGCGCTGCATGGCTCTGTGGAACAGCGGCCAGAAAGCAGTGTCCGTGTCCGTTTGCTGGTGCAGCAACAGCCACAGCCACAGCTCCTTGCTGCAGCGGCACATAAAAGCCGAAGTGTGCAGCAGCTCGGCACTGTGTTTGCTTTTATGATAATAGCTGGCGCACAGCACCAGATCGTCCAGGGTGCGCTCCAATTGTGACAGATATGTTGACTGTGCTGCTGTATCAAGCGCAGTTGCTTCCAACTTGCGCTGCAGGCACAAGTCCAGCAGACGCCACTCGAGTGCGCCATGGTATAGATGGTAAGCTGGCGCCTGGCACTCGTTGCCCTTGCCGTGCTCAGCAAAGTACAAGATTCGCCAGGCGGCCGCATCCAGGCAGCTGTTGATCAGCTCGCGCAGCTGTCTAACTGCCGGATATAGCAGCTGCCGCTGTTCTGCCGAATCCATGTCGTGCAGCAGCAGATGATAGTAATGTGTGACCTGCTGGCGTACCGTGTACCAGCCACTGGCAGCATGCAGTAAGGACTTGGATTGCAGCTGCTGCTGCCCCGCCACGGCGCCGCACAGCTTCTGTATATTCTTGCTGAACGAATGGGATTAGTATGTATGCACAAACAATAGTCAGCGACTGTCTACTCACCAAGCCTCGCCATGCAGATAACGCAAGACTGCGCACACTCTCAGTTGATCCGACTCGAAGTCAAAGCACAGTCTGTCCAGCCGGCTGCGTGGCACCTGCGCGTTCAGCGCGTAGCCATTGCGTACAAATCCACTGCTGGGCAAGCCGGCCTGCGTCTTGATTGTATCTCGGCCAGTGCAGTTAAACTCGGGCAGCAGATCCAAGGCATCGTCCTCATGATCGAACTCCTCATTGCTGTTCAATAACTGCTCCAACGGCGGCTGCAATTCTGGCTGTGGCTTTTGTGTTGCTTGCAAAAAGGCGCTAAGAATGTCCTCATCGTCATCCGACTGGAATAGATCATAGTCCATTGTTGGTGCAATGGACTAGATCGCGGGATCAAGCCTATTATTATTTATTGTTATTAACAGCAGGCATTGAACTGCAACATTTTGGCGCCAAAATTGCTGACTCTGCATATTCAGATGACAATATCGATCGCACAGCTATCGATAAATTGCTATGGGCTAGAGATGAACGCGGGCTTTTTAAAGTCTGTCCGCAAAAATAAGAGAAATAAATGATCGATAAAACGGGCAAGAGGCCCGTTTAAACTGGAAAAACTAATATTGGGCAATTAACTATCGATACAAAATGTCTTGGAAAACAAAATCAAGAATATTTGTATAAAAATGACCCAAAAATGAGGCTGACAACCATTTCCCGTTTGGATATTAACAGGTCGTCAATAAAATATTCTAATGATTGACAATATATAAAATATCAAGCAGTTTCCTATCTGAATAACTTTTTCGAGTGCTCGTAGCTGATTTATATAGCTGTTCGTTTTGAAGTTTGAATATTGAGTTTGGCGGCAAAATGAGTTCTGCTTCGTCTTCTTCAAAACACACACAAACTCGATAGCTGTCGGGGCATTCGATATATATTTAAGACAATGCAAATATATCGTCCATCCCCGTTGTGGACATTTGGACTTTTGTTTCGTTATTCTTATCTTCGAAGTTTCTCATCCTCAATCTACTGCTCTACTAATTAAAACCAGTAACAGTTACGTAGCAAGATGTCGTTACGACCACTTGTGGAAGGCGATTGTGGAGCTGTTAATCCGTTGATGCAGCTGGGCGGCCAGTTCACCCGTGATGTTGCCCACAAGGATGAAGGTTTTGCCCAGGCGCAATTCGAACGCAGCTTACGTCCAGATGAGCAGCTAGTCAACGATTTTCTTGGCCAAGTGGCTGCCCCACAACAATCTTTTCAAATGGACACACTGCTGCAAGAGATGCGTGGCATCAATATCCATGGAGCACCGCAGCAAAACGAAGTAGCCGGCCAATGGAGACGGGATTTTATGCAGCAACAGCGTCTCAATAAATCTGTGCACTTTCCGCAGCACCAATATATGCAGCACTCCCAGGATTTTTTCGATGAGTCGCCAATCACCAGTCAAAACTTTATGCGGCCACAAATGATGCGCCAGCCACATATGGCTATCACAGCTGCACCCCAGCAGCAACAGCACGATGCCTTTTTTGATGAGAGCATGGAGACGATCGTAACCGACAATTTGCCAAAGGTGGCCAATTCCGGCGAGTCTGTCCAGGATTGGATTAGCGATTTTCAGCGCAACAAGGAGCACAACGAACAGACGGCCACAAATTTCAATGAAAAGTTCTGGCAGCGCCTGCAGGACGAATGGCAGAAACTGGCCGAGGAGAACGAGCATCCCTGGCTCTCCGAGTACAATGAGAACCTAGACGCTTACAAAGAGTACGAATTTGCTGAACAAAATCCCATGGCTGAACTGGACAACGCCTTCGAAAAGGGCAAGGAGTACTTAACCAAGGGCGACATACCCAGCGCAGTGCTCTGCTTTGAGGTGGCCGCTAAAAAGGAGCCGGAACGTGCCGAAATCTGGCAACTACTGGGCGTCTCCCAGGCCGAAAACGAAATGGATCCACAAGGGATCGCGGCGCTAAAACGCGCACTCGAACTACAGCCGGAGAACCGGCAGGTGCTCATGGCCCTGGCCGTGTGCTACACCAATGAAGGCCTGCAGAGCAATGCGGTTAAAATGCTCTCCAACTGGTTAAAGGCGCATCCACAGTATAAGCATTTACTGACGGCCTATCCCCAGCTGCAATCGGAGGGAACATCGCTGGCCTCCTCGCTGATTGGCGGCAACAAGCTGCGTGATTTGCAGCAGGTCTATTTGGAGGCGGTGCGCATGCAACCTGCTCATGTGGACGCCGATTTACAGGAGGCACTCGGTGTCCTTTATAATCTATCCGGCGAATTTGACAAAGCGGTCGACTGCTATCGTTCCGCCGTGCATGTGGATCCGCAAAATGCCAAGCTGTGGAATCGTCTAGGCGCCAGCTTAGCCAACGGCTCACGCTCCGTGGAGGCTGTCGAAGCATACCAGCAGGCACTTCAGCTGCAGCCTGGTTTCATACGCGTTCGCTACAATGTCGGCGTCTGCTGCATGAACCTGAAGGCCTACAAGGAGGCCGCCGAGCATCTGATTACGGCCCTAACTATGCAGGCGCACACGAATGCCGCAAGAGAGCTGCCCAATGCCCAGTCCCTTGGCCAGAATCGGATGTCCGAGTCCATCTGGAGTACGCTAAAGATGGTCATTTCACTGATGGGTCGCAGCGAGCTGCAGGGTCACGTCAACGATCGCAACTTGGCGGCACTCAACGAGGCCTTTAAGGATTAGAATCTGTTGCCGAAAAGCAGCTGGTTTTTGGGTTTAACTCTATGTAAATAACTTTGTTTTTCGTTTGCATTCCCGTCAATATGTCAGGTTTTCCATACGATTGTTAAATGATTGTATTGAACGTATTTTTCTATGTGTAAGCTTTTAGGAACTCAAAATCAAATTGTTGCTTTTCGATCAAACTGGGGTTTCTTTGAAGTAATTTCCGAAATTATAATTGCTTGGAGTTAAGATGCCACATTTTTAATGAATATTAAGATTTCCTGTGCTTTTAGCACTCAATAATAAAAACGTATTCTATTAAAATACTTTTATTATTTTCTTTTGAATGTAGTTTTCTTAAATGCTTGTTTTTAGTGCTGGCCATTTCATATAGTTGTCCAATGATAATCTCGTAATCTGTAAATCTTATCAACATATAATTAAAAAAGATATGGATTATATGAAGTTGAAAGTCGAAACCATGTGGAGTTCAAAGTTGAGCAAAAACTTAATCAATCATGTTTAGGGTATTAAAACGTTTCCTAAAATATATATATTTTTACATAATTGTGCTTAATTATTGTAATTAAAATGCTACGTTTTATTGCTAGAGGATTTGAAAAGATTTACGGTAGATTGCCTAGTCGTTTGTAATCTATCTTTTCCAGCTGTACCAGAGGTTTTAGTTGTTCCGCAAACAGACGCATCTCCTCGCCAACATTCTCCTGACCAGTTGGCGCCACAACCGACAATTCGACAATGTAGCTCTGCGAGATGGGCTCGTTTGCCATGTCCTGCTGCTTGCCGGGTACAATTTTGATTAGCTTCGAGACGGTTATCTTCATGCGGCCCTTGCGAAACATGTAGCCTAAAAAGGGAAGGACTGTTTGATGAATGAGTTCGGGTTATGCAGGCTACCCTACCTTTTGCTATATACTCGAATTCTAGGCGAAAGCCCATTTCGGAAAGGAAGTCGAGAATGCCATTGGTACATGCACAATCCATGCAGCTGCGCACGAGCGTGGGTCGGCGCATATCCACCTCGGGCTGTCCCAAATATCGCATTTGGAACGGCGCATCCCGTCCGAGCGCGCGTCGCACCCGTAGCAGCAGCGGCTGTGGTGAATTTGGTTGCCGCAGGCTCATGCACACCTCTAGATCATGAAACGTCTCCGGTGAGGTGTCCACATTATCGCACAGGCCTTTCAATCTGTCAAGGACATTGATGTAATCTACCTTTCTTTGCCGGTCTTCAATACGCACCTGTGCATTAAATGCTCTACCGCTGTGTCTAAAATGGAGCCTTGCAGCAAGTACTCGAGGTTTGGAAGAAACCGATTATTTACTGCAAGTGTTAGTGATTCACGTGCTGATGGGATAGCCATTGATAATATTATAATATTAACATGCAATTTCAATAAAAGAATTCTTTTTATGATTCGCTGTTATATTGCAAAAAAAAAAAATAACATTGCCTATCGGTTTATCGAAGCAGATTGTTGTATGAGCATGGTCGATTTTAGAAGGTTCACCATGCGCAGCTTTCGATAAGCCAAAACAATTACAAGAGAGTTGCATGACGTCAAGGCTGAATATTTAATTGATATTCAAACCAAAATTGGAATTTGCACGTTATGGGCTTAAGACCATATATCAATAAAAAAAATAATGACTAACGAAATGAGTTAGTTTTCTTTTATTAATATTGTTGTCAAATCCTTCTGTTGTTAGCCTTCTCATTGACACATGACGTAGATGCGCAGAACACAAAGAAAGTAGGAATTGCATTGTATATACTTTCGTGGCGTTATCTTACTATGCGATAATTCTTGACTCACTTTTTTGCGGGTGGGGTTGCCAGCTGAAGTCTGCAGATAAGGATGCCAGACGCAAAAAAAGAACAGCCACATATCGTTGCAATGACAATTATTCTGGTTGTTTAACAACAAATGTGTGCTTGTATTCTGTCTGCTTACTAAATGGCCAAACGAATGCAATACATATTTCCAACGAGTTGTTTTGAAACAATCCGCCATAACGGTAGTTAGTAGCAGCAGCAGCCGAAGCTGCAGCACTGCCAGCTACGCCTCTCAAATTACAAAAAGTTACGTGAACAACAACAAAAAAAAAAAAAAAAAGAGAAAAAGGAGACACCCATTGTGCCAGCATATAACGAGATAAACATAACATTAAGTGAGATGACATCTTATGTGAATGCAACAAACGGCAACAAGCACAACAACAAACAGCTGCAATGAATGTGAAGAAACGGCCACGTCTGGAGCTAGCCACAGCTGCAACAGCAACAGCAGCCGCAACAGCAACAGACGTCGCGCTGCTGAGCAGCGCATATGGCAACGGAAACGGAAATGGAAGTGGGAGTATTTGTGGCACTTCCACGGCGAACGGACTGTTTCTAACCAGTGGTAGTGTTGCGGTGGGCGGCGTTGACGTGAATAATGGGGCTCAAATCTATTTAACCATATGCGGCGATGATGACAACTCAAATGAATCTCAAGAGTTTTATGCCATTGAGAGCATTAAGCAGGAGCCAGATCTGGATGCACTGCATGCCCTGTTGCCCACAAATCTGCAGCTGCCAACTGGTTGTGAAATCTATTTAGTTAAGGACACAACGCACACAATTGCCACCAGTGTCGGTCCGAGAACGAACGATCAATTGCTGCTAAAGCATGCACAGCTACCCATGGCTTCCATCAAACTGGAGCCGGACTCCATTTCCACGCCGTCCACAAACGTGCTATTCGTTAGTGGTGGTGGCTCAACGAGCACACACAATATTGTTGTTGCTGCCAGCAAGGATTCACCCAGCAGCAGCAGCAGTTCCTCTCTAGCCGCAGCAGCAGCAGTTGCCAACCATTCGGCCCCAAACCCAACAGCTACTGCTGCAGCTGCCGCTGCAGCTCCTCCACTCTGCGCTGGCTACAATGTCAAATTGGATGCGTATAAAAAACGGGATGATAAGCGACGCGCCACACACAACGAAGTGGAGCGTCGTCGTCGCGATAAAATCAATTGCTGGATCTTTAAGCTGAAGGAGATGTTGCCCACGGAAGGTAATCGCTATAAACCGACCACGACCAATGCCATTGGCCATGCTGAAACGTTGGACAGCAAGGCGACCATTAGGAGTAGCCAAAATAATGGACGCACACCACCCAACGACTCCAAATCGCAAATACTAATCAAGGCCTGCGACTACATCAAGAGCATGCAGAACGAGATTGACCAGTAAGTACAGCATAGGGATTTATTCAAACTTATAAGAATATATGAAGAAAAAAAAACATATGTATCTAAATGATCTAAATATTATTTAGCTTGCGCGACTGCCTGCAGGAGGCGGAGAGTCTGCGTCTGACCAATCAGGCGCTGCGCGACGAATTGGAGAACCTGAAGCAGCAACAGGAGCTGCAGGAGCGTTTCAATACCGCTGGCGGCTCATTCAATGTAACGCTTAATTCCCTGAACAGCTCAGCTACTAGTGACCTCTTCGATGGCATCGATGCGGCACCAAATCTCTCAACGGTCTCATCGATAAACTTCACCAAACGGGGCCTCATGATTACCGACTACGATGAGTAAACGTAATATGAAAACCCTAACACCCACCAGTGTTGCCAATTCGGCTATTTTCTAGCGAAATTCGACTATATTCAGAGGTCTCGTAAGCAAATTGAAATTTTTGATTGATTTAGCAATGACAAGTTTTAGCCAATCCAGTTTATTGTCAATTTACTGTACTCAGCAAGCTAAATCAGCTAGTTTTAGCTATTTTTTTTCTTAACATTGGATTCAGCTAGTTTTTTGAACGGCAGTTGGCAACACTGCTTTACACTCTCATTCAGGCTCAGCAACCAAAGAACAAACAATAGTCAATATATACATACATACTACTTACATACCTATATAACATATTATAGTATAAACATTTTATGTGCCACAATTTGTTGAGAGTTATGCGGTCAGCGTAATGCTTCGGTTGGCCGAAGATTTTCCTTGTTATCGCTGATATTCTTTTTGTTAAATCGTTGTCAATCCTCATGGCATACTTACATACATATTCATATACATACATACATATGCTGACTTATATACATATATTTATATATACATACATACGCAAAATACCTAAACTATTACATATTTTGAGCAGATTGTGCTTGTTTTCTCGATTTTATTGTAATTGTTACTCGCACTAATTAAATAATGTAAAGTATTTGTAATATCTTAAAGAAAAAACAAAACAAACAATTATCTATAACTACCTATACAATTATATATATAAACATATATTATAAATATACACAAAGCGGTTAACAAAGTCTGCACACAATCGATATATGGCTGGATAAATGCTTCCCAATACAACATAACACAATGGCGAGCATTATATAGCCCTATATCGGACAAAAACAAAAATTTGGAGACATAACTGCAATCAGGCCAATCATAAAGCAAGCAAGAGAGCATATGTTTTGAAGAGTTAGACAAATACAAAATCGCAAAAGAGAAAGAGGGAGGGAAATAGTATGCGTGCTTGTGTGTTGAACTTCAATACATATGCATTGCGCTCTTGTAGTGGTGTGTACAGAATAACGATATTGTTAAAGAAAAAATTGTAAAAATTTTGAACATATGTTGTTGTGAATCGTTAGAAAAATGGTTTTTGGTATAGCGTTGATAAAATGAAAGTGCAATTTATGTTACTTGTTGCTATCTACATATATACCAGTTAATAATTCTATTAAATTCAATAAAAACACAAAACAAACGGCTCTCGTTTACCCGCTTTTTGCATACTTGCGGAATCTTGGCTGTTGGCTTATTGTGAATGTTATCGGCTGTTGGGCCGCTAACCAACACTCCTAACATACTCAATAACAGCAAAGCTATCGTCGTGCCGCCACAGTTCATAAGCCGTCTGCTATCGATAAGAACATCTACATGTTCTACTAAACGATTCAACGCAATATTTACAAGTCTTAATTTCTTGGTTTTGAAAGCAGCTGAAGTAGTAAACATTCAACTAGTGAGTTCGAGAACAGATATCTGCTGGCAATTTTAATGCTGAAAATCAACTTTGCCAAATACAAACGATGTGACGAGCTGCGAACATAAATAAATATAGATATTTTTAACTAGTGCTGTGCCTTAAGTAAACAAACAAGCCCCAAATTGACGAAAAAATTATAAACAAGTGCAAAACTGTGCAGCAGCAAAAGGCAACAGGCATAAGGCAACAGGAAAGAAGTGTAAAATTGTAATTGGGCAAAAGATAATCTGCATACCAATTGTGAAAGAACAAGAACACCAAACTAGTTTGCAGCAGCGACGTCGACGGCGGCGGCGACGGCACGATAACAAGAACGACGCCAAGGTAGTTAACGAGTTGACAAGGGGAGTCCAGGGGCCAGATAGGCGGGCGGGCGGTGGCAGCGGCTGCGACGCATGAGCTGCGCAAAAGAGATAGCTTTAATTAACAACGAGTGCGAGTGCGAGCGAGCGCGAACGCGTGGAACCAGTTCTCTTCTCCGAACAGGGACGGGGAGGGGGGCACTATGCAAAGCAACTGAACAACAAGCACAAAAACAGCAGCAACAACAACTTGGAATCAGGATGAACGCAAAATGGATGCTGGCAACATTGCTGCTGCTTGCGCCTGCTGCAACCGGTGGCAGCAGCAGCAGCACTGGCAGCGGCATCATCAGCAGCAGCAGCCACGCCCCGCCCGAAATCATCTTCCGTCAATGCGAACCGATACGCATCGAGATGTGCCGCGGCATTGGCTACAATGAGACCTCGATGCCCAACCTGGTCGGTCATGAGCTGCAAACGGATGTGGAGTACACGCTGCAAACGTTTGCGCCGCTCATCGAATACGATTGCAGCTCCCAGCTAAAGCTTTTCCTATGCGCCGCCTATGTGCCCATGTGCACGCCCAAGGCGCCGGTGCATTCGATTGGACCCTGCCGCAGTCTGTGCGAATCTGTGCGCATCCGCTGCCATCCAGTGCTGCAGGGTTTCGGCTTTCCCTGGCCGCCGGCGCTTGACTGCGATCGTTTTCCGCGTGAGAACAATCACGAGACCATGTGCATGGAGGGGCCGGGCGAAACGCATCTGACCATGCAGGACCATGAGCTCTATGGCCAACAGCTGCCCGGCCTAAAAGTAGGCGCACCACTGCCGCTGGACTGCTCGACGCTGGCCAAATCGCATTTGTATGTGAAACTGCATCGTTCCGGACGCTGTGCGCCACTCTGCGAAGCAGATATACTCTTCACGCCCAGCGAAAAGCATCTGTCCGAGATCTGGGTATCCACCTGGGCGTATGCCGGCCTGGGACTCGCCTGTGTGGCCACCCTCTGCCTGGTACTGCTCGGCGGCGATAATCGTGGACGAAATGCCGGCGCCAAATGGTCGCGTCTATTGTCGCCGCTGCTCTGGTGCCACAACATGGTCACCATCGGTTGGACGGTGCGCTTCATTGTCGGACGCACGGGCACCGCCTGCGGCACAGATCCCCAGGCGCCCAACGAATCTCTGCTGAGTGTCGATGGCCTCTCCAATGCGGCCTGTGCGAGCGTCTTCCTACTGCGCTACTACTTTGGCATGGCCGCCTGTGCCTGGTAAGTCCTAAGTCCCACTTTATAGCCGGAAAAACTAGCGAAACTATATCAGAATTAGTTCAAATTAGTTTTCTATCCGAAAATCTATATGTGCATCCTTCTGGGGTCAAAGACAAAATAGCCTTATGTCCGGTTGTGCATATACGTGAGGATTGCTGGATTCGGTCAAGATATTCTAATATTCGGATTCGATCCGATCTGATCTGTACGGACTTATGTACTAACTGCGGCACAAAGACAGATCTATGCAGAGTTTAATGTAGATCCCACAAATCACAATATGATCAATTCTCGAGCAGAGCACTTTTTTCAAAAAAATTGGAATAGATTTGAAAAAGTTCATTCTAACAATAGTTAAAAGTTAACTGAGAAGTATTTCGAAACAAATAAGTTTAATGAGATATTGTTCTGTATGTGTTATCTATCTGTACAAACTAAATAGTTGAGAATTATAAAGCACAATATTTTACAGTAGTTTTCTAAACAAACTATGGAGCTAGGAAAATTGGGTACAAAGCTGTCAAGTACAATTGTTTTTTCAAATGCGCTCCACTGGGTACAAAAAATTTCCACTTGATAAACTGTATAATTTTTACTACAACTTCACTTTGAAACTAATTTTTTGATTCCAATCCACCCACAGGGCTGAAAGATGGGTGGAAAACGAAAAAAGTCAATGCCCCGTTGACAGTTTGCTTGTGTTGTTAATGTTATTATATCTTTGTGCGTGTGTGTTTCAGGTGGGCCGTTTTATGCCTGGGCTGGCATCGCGATATACGCCGCAATAGTCCGGACACCAAAGGTCACATAGCGCTGCCCGCCAAACGTCATGGTGGGAGCAGCGCCCAGCAGGATTTGGCGCGGAATAATTTTGTTTGCTTTGTCGCCTGGGGATTGCCGGCATTTCAAACGGCTGCGGTAATTGTAATGCGGCTCGTGGATGCGGATGAGCTGTTGGGTATGTTGCGTGTTTAATGCATTTCCATGGAATTTCAACTAATTGCGACACTTTTGCAGGCGCCTGCTTTGTGGGCAATCAATCGGATAAGGCGCTGCAGGTGCTGGTCGCCACGCCCGTCTTTTGCTATTGGATATTTGGCTCGATGAATCTAATCTCTGGCTATTTGGTGCACTGCCGCAACAAGGAGATCTTGCGCAACAGCAACGCGTTAAGCTTGCAACAGCAACTGCAGCTGGGTGTCCACAACAGCTCTGGCATTGGCATCTTTCTGTTCATCTATGGCGCCGCCTGTGCCCTGCTGCTGCTTGCGGTCATCTATGAGTTTGCCAACATTGATGTCTGGCTAAGTCAACGGGAGACGAGCACGCCGCTTTGGCCGTATTTAACGCGCGCTTTCATGGAGCTTATGCTGGGCATTTGCTGTTTCGCCTGGGTGCTGGGTCCCAGCATATCCAGCATGTACAAGCGTCAGCTGTCCCTGCGCCCGCTCAAGCAGGCCACAGCCGTAGAACGTGCACACCATCCACATTCACATCCACATCAACAGCAGCAGCTGCAGCTGCAGCTGCAACAGCCGCACGCCCAGCAGCACCATCATCAGCCGGCGCTCGACGGGCAGAGCAGCTCGCGTGGCTCGCATATTGCATGCAGCAGCACTGTGGTCTCCTATCATTCGGTGCGTCCCTCGCATCAGTCTTTGGTCAGCGCACCGCCGCTCATCGGCAGCCCCTACAAGCAGAAGACGCAAACGGGCGCCGGCTCCATTTCGCTTAACCAAATGTCCAACTATTCGCTGGGCCGCAGCGTACAGCAAACGCCGACGGCGCACTCCACACATCGCCTCTACTATGCGACGCCACAGAAGCATCATCATCATGGCCATCATGCCAACTATTCCCACTATCCGCAGCTGCAGCGCTATGGCAACGAGACGCTGCTCTGAGGGTGAGTCAGCAACGCTTCCATATCTTGGTCTTGGTCAATCTTTGATTTTGTTTTCGCTTTTGTTCACCTCCAGTTGACATGGTTTCTACAGAGACGAGTTCTTCAAGTCTGATGCCGCACGAAATGAATTGCCAACAGCTGCGGCTGTTTACCAGAACGTTCCTGCCAAGGTCAGCATATAGAACCTATCCTAGTTTAGCCTTTAATGCGTTTAGGAAATTGCAATTGAATTATATATCGGGGTTCATAATTTCATTTTAAAATCATAATTCCTTTGCCCAAAGTATTAGGCAACTATGAGAAAGCGAAGCCTGCAATTGAAAGGATCTGTGCAGATGCTATTCATATTGAGGTTAGGTCAGGGACCTATGCCTGCCGTGTTCCATAGAAGATGTAAAAGTTCAGCTATCCATGTGCATCAATTTCGCCTTAGCTTAGCAGAGCTTCTTTAATTGCTCCAATTTTTTTTTTAGCAACGATCCAAAACACAAAACCCATATCATCGCTGTATGTACCTTGTACGTATGAGTATTAACATGATGATTTTATTCTGTTCGTTTTTTATAACTAAAACGCGATACTTGGCATATGATTTACAGGCGCTGACTTTTGGGAACACCACTTAAACGTATTTCTGTAACTGTATTAGTTTAAAATAATGTATGTATGTGTGTGTGTGAGTGTGTGCGTGTGTGTTTACTTACTATTTTATTTGTGTTGTGTTTTGTGTGGTGTGCCATGAAATAAGTTAGAACTTAATATGGCTGCATACGTAAAACCTGTTTTCATGGAAATGAAAAACAAGGTTCGCAGTTTGAATCAACGCTTTGCGTTTAAGGTTAGGCTCGTGCAACCTCGTTTTTCACATCCTTGAACTCATGTTTCGTTTCGGGCCTTGGTTTTTCACATTTTTCACCCAACAATTTCACTTTTTGTTTTGATTATCATGAGTGCAATTACAGAAGTTAAAAAGATTGTGCAATAATATTTGTCTAAACTATAAAAAAAAGATTGTATTTTGAGCCAAAACCACAAAAACCCAGCTGGCAACCTTGGTGAAAATAAGCACAACAAAATCTATATGCATATGTATTGAGGATTTATTTTTCTATATCAAAACTATTTCATGGCACTTTTATGCATGTGTAATAATCAGTTATTTTAGTATATTATTATTATTATTTAGCGCTGCTGTCGGCGTAACCAAAGTACAATCGACTAAATGCTTGCCCCACATATATTTTTTTTATCTGGCTTCTTATATATTATATACATATATATATTTGAATTGTTTTTTGCTACATTTTTGTTTGTTTACGCAGCAAGAAATACTGTGATACTGTGATTCATTTTTATAAAGATTTGAACAATTCAACAAAAATCCAATGCAATTCGATTGAACCGAAAGTGTACTTAACTTAGAACGGAATTCTAACTATAAATTGTAATTGTATTCAATGTGCCATTAGCTTAAGAAAATACTAAAAAAAAAAAAAAAAAAAAACCAACTGAAACTTCCAAGTACTTAACATATTTATAATTATATGTATATGTATGTGTGGCCTATGCAAATGTATTTGTTAAGAGAGCTCTATATACACAATTGCTATACACTTAATATATACATATGTATATGTATATTTTTCTAATATATATTTGGCCAAATTTAATTGTGCTGTCCCCTTTTTTTTTTTTTTTGCCTAATAAAACAATGTCTTACAAATTGTTTATAGATATGTAATTTGTATTTTGTAACTTATTTATAGCGAATAAAGTGTCGAAAATGATTTAATTTTTAATACATATTTTTATGTACATAGTCTATAAAATGTTTACAATTTTACCTGATGAGCATTTATGGCATTTTCTTTTGTATTCTTAATGTCGAGTTCATTGCTCGATTAATTATTATATTCGACTGGGTGGCAACGCCTCCTCGTCACGACGAGCGGGCGCGCAGACCACAATGGTATCGCTGGAATTGTTGTTGTTCGCCTGCGTTTGCCAATTGTCAAGGTCCTCGTCGGCAGCGGCCTCGGCATCGGCTTGCTCTTTGGCACGCTGATGGTATTTTAGTTCGCTGGCATATTTCGAGTTTGTTATGCCCAGGAATGAGGCCAGGCCGCCGCCAACGTAATCGATGCCGGCCAATATATTGTTGCCCACCTTGGTGGCCTTGTAACGTAGGCGCGGTCCCAGGGGCAATTCGCGCTGAGTCACAAAAACATTGCAAATGCATATAGATTAACAATTTGTACTCAATTATTTGTTGCATGGCATACCTGCAATTGGACATCGTATGCATTATCGGGCACGTCCGGCTCGATATCGCTATCGCTGGACGAGAGCTCCTCCATGACGCCATCGCTGAAGTATAACATCTTTTTGTTCGATTGCAGCTCAAGGGCGGAAATGCGATCTGTTTCGCAGCGGCCGGCGGCGGCGGCAGCGGTATCCCCGCTATCAACTGCACTCGACATATTGCTAATACTAATAATTACTGCTGGTATTTGAGTTTAATTTATGAATTGATTATGCTAATGCAATACTTTGGTTAGTCACACACACGAAAGCTGCGGCTTCTACACAGGCACGGCGCTGAGTGAATGGCCGGGACAGCTGAAAACAAACACAATTTGAACGGCTCAACCGTCGTTTTGGTCTTGAATTGTCAAACACACAGAAACAAAACAAAGTAACAAATAAAAAAAAGCAAGTTAATGTCGCCTGTCCATATGGGGGTCGGTTTTGTCCTTGGGTTGGGGGCCGGCGTTGCGTGCCAAGCGCCTATTTCCCATATGTAATCAATAAAATGCCGACTCAATGCCGATGTACACTCTACGTGCGCATCAACAAAAACATAAAACAACACTATGGAATCAAAAATCGCATACAAATTGAACGGCTGTTATCGAAAGTATCGACGCGATGCGAAGAGTAGCGAAATTTAATTCAAATTATTTGTCTAAGAAAGTAATGAAAACTTTAAAATAATTGGCACTTTACAATAAAACAATATCTTTGGTAAAATATAATGCTGCTAAATAAGGCAACAGTGCATTTAAGTATTTATACACAGGTAATAAAACAAAAAGGTGGCAATAATTTGTGCATAAAAACATAATTAAATGCATTTCAAAGTGACCGATTCCTTTTCCGATACCAAGTACCAAAAATCGACGCTAATTTACCGCCGCTAACTTGACGCATGTCATTTGCAACCGTGCACAATATCGAGACGAAACATTGTAATCGATTTATCGAATGTTAAGCTTATCGACTGGTCGTTGGTTTTTTGTGTGCACTATCGATAGTGCAGCTGCGGCTTACACGGTTTTAGGCGGTGCAAAAATAAATAAATACGTTTAACTGCTAACCAGAGCAAAGCATAATTGTGATAGTGCTCGAGTAGCCGCAGCAGCAATTGCAGGTAAAACTATAAGTGCGTTCTCGACGATTTATTATTAACTAAAGGTTGCTAATGTATTGACGTACGGCATATAACAAACGAAATGTCAACGCGAGTACCGAAAACCGCACAAAGCCAACATTTTACTAAGTCTTGTTAGGTTGTCTGTCCGTCTGGGCCATGTAAATGTTTATATATCTACATATATATAGTTGTCTATGTAAGCCTTTTGCAGCTGCAACGGTTAAGTTGGTTTTGCGCGAGAGCCATAGTCGGAACACACACACACATGCATGCACGCATGCATATATGTACGTGTGTGTTGGCTGGCGAAATAACTAGTTTTTCTGTGCGAATCTGCAAGGAATCCTCCACCATTCGCCAGATGCAGAACTTGCAGACACCGTTCGGCGCTCATTTGAATTGCTCTCAATTTTGTAGTTTCAACTCGTCGTTGCCAAGCGCCTGTGCTTCTGTGTGAGTGTGTGCAGTGTGCCTGCCTGTGCAGCAGTCCCCCTCTGTCAGCGCCTGCCTGGGCCAACCGGCAATGCAGATTCGCAGCTTCTCGGCAACGGGCGAGCTGCATACCCTACAACTTATAGCCACGGTTGCCACATGATAAAAACGATTTATATCCCAAATATTTAGCTTTGTTAGGGATATGCTATTTACTTAATATTACATGTGCATAGGGATTTTGCATCTTTTCATAATGGATCAAAAAAGTGCAGTCTGGCAACCATGGCTGCAGCTCGTAACTGGCAGCCGAGGGAATGAGCGGGCGTCTGCTGTCCGCCAGTGTCGCTGATTCGGCGCATACCTGCCATACACACACAGACACAACTAGTCTCACACACGCACACATACAAAAGTAGCGAAGTCGGCAATAGTTGTAGTTTTCCTTTCGGTTTTGTGTGTCTACCACGCAGCGAAAAAATTTTGCAGTCAAAGAGAATTTTTTGGTATTTGATTTTTGTTGACTGGCCGGTTTATTCACCAGTGCAAATCTCCTCCCGCAGAGTTTCTTTCACGCTAAAGCTTCGAACGAGGATCAATGGTTACCATGGAGAATAGCGAGGAGATTCTACAAATTCTGGAGCGTTTTACACAGCTTAAGCAGAAGGAGATACCCCAGGAGCTGGAGGAGTATTTGCAGTATGTGGCCAAAACGGGCGACACCATCTTCAAGTGGTCCAGCCTCAAGTATCTGTTCCGCGAGAAGCTGCTCAACGTAATCAAACATTTTAACGAGGATACTCAGCGACTGGAGGGTAAGTAGGCAGTGTTTGCCCTTACCCCCAATTTGAACGTTGTCTTTTCCCCACAGAGATACCCAACTACCCGAATGTGGATCCCTTCAATTATGAGACGATGAAGTCCTCGCTGCTTGAGCGTCTCGATCTGTTTAATGCGGCGCCTTTTACCGTGCAGCGCCTCTGCGAGCTTCTAATTGATCCTCGCAAGCAATACTCGCGGATTGATAAGTTCATGCGAGCCCTCGAGAAGAATATACTGGGTAAGTAGTTGTCCGGCCACAGCTTAATCCCGGACTAACCTAGTTCTCCTCCTCCCAATTGACATTTAGTGGTCAGCACCATCGATCCGGGACGTAAGCGAACCGAGAGTGAGAACGGTGATTCGCTGGACTCAGTGGGCAATGGGGATCTCTCGCTGGAGGTTAACATTGACATCGAAATGGAGAACGAGAACATGTTCAACAACGGGGACGAGCGCAACGGCAGCACCGAGGACAATACCAGCGGTGCCCTCAAGGCCAGCTGTCCACGCACCGACGACGTTGCTGTTCAGCCGAAGGCCAAGAAGGCCAAGCTCGATTTCGATGAGAATGATCAGCCCGAGGAGGCTAATGCAGAGGATGCGGATGCGGATGCCGATGCCGATGAGGACGTCATAAAGAGCAAGCCCAAAGCGGATCAAGCCAACGCAGAAACTGCCGATGCTGTAGATGGTGCTGATGAAAAGGCCGAAGAGACCGCTACCGTTCGTGAGGTGCCCGAAATCGAGGAGCCCGATGAAGAGGAGGAGGAGGAGAAGGTTCCAGAGCCAAAGGCCAAAAAGTCATTCACTGGTGACAAACAGCTGAAAGAGACACCAGAGACCGCCGCCGATGTTCCAACAGTGGCAGAGCCCGACGAGGCGGTCAGCGACGCTGCAGATGCCGTAAAGGAAACAGATACTGAAAGTCAGGAAAAAGATTCGCTGACCGATGCCGATGAGCAAGAACAACAACCATCGAAAATTGTTGAAAAGCAGGAGTTGGAGAGTGGAGAAAAGTTAGACAAGCCTGCGAAAGAGCCAGAAACAGAGAAGCAGATCGAAGAAGCCGATGGCGATGTCGATGCTGATGCTGCCAAGGAAAAGAAAGAGCCAACGAGTGAGAAGCCCAAGCCAAAGGCAGCTGAAAATGCAAAGAAACCAGCAAAAACAGCTTCGCCCGAAAAAGCCAGCGACTCGGCAGCTGTTGCAGATAAAGCTACATCTGACAAGATTGAGGCAACCGAGGCCAAGGCGTCTGATGCTGAGGCCAAGACTGACACCCAGCTGGAGCCCAAGGCAGCTGCCGAAGGCAGCAACACTGAAAAGACTGAGACTGAGGCAGCAGCAGAAGATGCAGCTGAGCCGGCTGCAACAGCCGAGGCGCCAGCTGTGGGTGACAAGGAGGTGGAGCCGACAAAGACTGCATCAGCATCTGCTGCTTTAGCTAAAACCTCCGATGGAGGTGCAGCTGGAGCTGCATCGCCGATTGAGACCGATGAGTTGGCTACGCCACAGTCGCCGACTGCGGCAGATGCAACAGACACCACGCCGGCAGCCGAAGTAGAGAGTTTTGCAGTCAGCGCCACGCCCGCATTAACGCTGAATGATCAGCCTATGGAGGACACACCAGCCGAGGAGGAGGAGGGTGATGCACAAGTATCGCCCGCCGCAGGCGTGGAGGAGGTCGTTATGGCCGAAAGCGGCGTTGCTACTGGCGATATGGCCACCGATGAAGCTACCAAGGATGAGCCGGCCGCCATGGAGGTGGACGACACCAGCCAGGAGGTAATGGACCAATAGACCAATATGGCCTAAACGGTGCACGCCAATTCCGGGCGACTAAAATGAATACTTACAACTACTCCGCATAAATAGCATATAACGCGTATGAGATAAAACACAGACACCACAACAACAGAAGACGCACACCATACCAATCCCAAGGATCCTGAGATAAAATACCGTTTAACTTCATTAAATAGGGTATTACCTATAGGTCGTAGCTGATATAATATATGATATATATGTCTCTTCGTATTCAAAACGCCCCAAAACTAACAGTACACTCGAGAACAGGCGGGAATCTAGCGGAAATCCTTTAGTAGACACCGTCAATGCATTCTGCCTGGCATTTTGTACCCTCCATCCCGTATAGTTGTAAGGCCGTATACCGTATACACCCGAACACACACACTGATACACTGACACACACACACACACACACGCGCACACATCGCCATCCACAAATTATTAACATATAAGCTCGAGCATTAAGTTCCGATCAGTTCCGTAACGTGGCATTCAAATTATTCCACACGATCAAAACCTCTGCATAGTTCTCTAAGTTGTTGGATGTGACACAATCGTCCGCCTCATGTCATATTTTGTATTTATGTATCGTTGCCTAATTTAATGCCAATTCGATATAGAACAACTATATTTTATCATCTATATAAGCTATAAAGTTTTCACAACTATTTTCGTTTACTTTTCATTGTACGTTCTAATGTTTCCACGATATTGGACAATTACGTATAGCTGCAAATGTTTCTCAGAAAGTAATTATAAACTATCTATATAAATAAAGTTGAAAAATGTGCATTCTTATTGGAAACAGCAAAGAGCTTATGCAGATGGAAATGTGACAGGTAATCTAAGGACCAGGGCTGCAATGAAAATTTGTCTCGGTTCACGATTATGGTTTAAACCTTGGTTTTTCATACATATTCCAAAAATCATGTCAAACACTTAATTTAATGCCAATTGATAGTAGGGATCTGTACAAAAAAAAAATCATCAAAAAAGTTTTGATTTTCGAATCGACGACGATTTTAAGAAAAAACGTGATGTAACACCTTGCTTTTTTGTCGATTTGGGTTCAAATTTAGATTTTCATTTGTTTTAATGCCAATCAATAGTACTAATCTTTACGAGCTCAAAATGGTATTAAATTCCAAACTCGGACATTATTTGGCTGAGATATGCCAAAAAATGTTCAAATAAGGTTGACTCTAAAAAAACGATTCGAGTTTTGGTCAACAACTTTTTTAACCCATCGATTTGATAGGCCAATTGATGGTAGGTATCCGTACGAAAGGTATAACATTTCAAAATCTGATGATATTTACCCGATATTAAAAAGAAAATCAAAAAATGATCCCTCCTACCCATTTTTAATTGGTTCAGGGTATAACAAGTTGCGAATTATAAATGAAAATGCCTTTTGGGCGCAAGCCAAGAGCTTAAGCTCCGCTCTACTTCTTAGCACCTGCACAGAGAGGGTGCTTCCAAAACTTTGACTGTTCCGTGTTGAACTTTCTGGCGCAGAATGTTTCAAATATATAGTTTTCCCAAGTGAAATTGGCGTTGTATATTAAAACACAATATCACCAAATAAACGTTTTATTTCACATTCTCGTATATGCATGGATGGATGTGTGTGTTTGTAAGTGTGAGTGTGTGTGTGTGTGTGTGTGTGTAAGTTTGAGTGTGTGTATGTATTGGTAAATCATAGTAACGATTTTCCATTGTTGAATGTTAAATTCGTAATGTTTTTGTTTTGAGTGCTGAAAAGTGAATTACTAAAAGATAAAAATAAAAAAAATATGAATAAATTAAATAAATGTATGAGTAATATATATACGAGTAGTTTTGGATGAATAAATAGCTATATATTTATATAAATAGTTTAATTTATTGGCTGGTTTCAGTTGTTTTTGTTGTTGTTGTTGTTTTTTTTTTTATTGCCAGATCTCGCTGCCTTTACTCCAAGTTTAAAGTTAAGCCCTCTCTCGCCCTCCCTCTCCCTCTCTCATTCTCTTTCTCTTTCTTTTGTTTGTGTGCTGTTTGTGTATCTCTCTCACTCTCTCTCTGTCTTGCTTACTGCAACGCACTCTCTATCTATCTCTCTCTGTTTGATTGTGCCTCTTTAAAATTCGTCCTGCGCTACTTTTCTACAAATTTTTTGTGTTGTTTCGAATTTGTTATTATTAATTTTGTTGTTTGGTTTTTTTTTTTTTTTGTTTTTTTGTTTGTTTTATTAACATAAATTTCAAAAAATAATGTTTTTAGATGTTGTTGTATGTGGTTTTTTCTTTTGGATATTCGATATGCATTTTGTTTTCCATTCTCTGTTTGACAATCGGCTTGAAGAAGATGTATTTAATAATGTAATGTATGATATACATCGAGATATATATATACACATATATATACATATATGCAAACACATATACATATATATATATATATATATATATATGTATATATATGCAGAGTAAGTACAATATATAATTTGCAAAAAGATTAAAATTAAAAACGAGAACATGTTCAACAACGGGGACGAGCGCAACGGCAGCACCGAGGACAATACCAGCGGTGCCCTCAAGGCCAGCTGTCCACGCACCGACGACGTTGCTGTTCAGCCGAAGGCCAAGAAGGCCAAGCTCGATTTCGATGAGAATGATCAGCCCGAGGAGGCTAATGCAGAGGATGCGGATGCCGATGAGGACGTCATAAAGAGCAAGCCCAAAGCGGATCAAGCCAACGCAGAAACTGCCGATGCTGTAGATGGTGCTGATGAAAAGGCCGAAGAGACCGCTACCGTTCGTGAGGTGCCCGAAATCGAGGAGCCCGATGAAGAGGAGGAGGAGGAGAAGGTTCCAGAGCCAAAGGCCAAAAAGTCATTCACTGGTGACAAACAGCTGAAAGAGACACCAGAGACCGAAGCCGATGTTCCAACGGTGGCAGAGCCCGACGAGGCGGTCAGCGACGCTGCAGATGCCGTAAAGGAAACAGTTACTGAAAGTCAGGAAAAAGATTCGCTGACCGATGCCGATGAGCAAGAACAACAACCATCGAAAATTGTTGAAAAGCAGGAGTTGGAGAGTGGAGAAAAGTTAGACAAGCCTGCGAAAGAGCCAGAAACAGAGAAGCAGATCGAAGAAGCCGATGGCGATGTCGATGCTGATGCTGCCAAGGAAAAGAAAGAGCCAACGAGTGAGAAGCCCAAGCCAAAGGCAGCTGAAAATGCAAAGAAACCAGCAAAAACAGCTTCGCCCGAAAAAGCCAGCGACTCGGCAGCTGTTGCAGATAAAGCTACATCTGACAAGATTGAGGCAACCGAGGCCAAGGCGTCTGATGCTGAGGCCAAGACTGACACCCAGCTGGAGCCCAAGGCAGCTGCCGAAGGCAGCAACACTGAAAAGACTGAGACTGAGGCAGCAGCAGAAGATGCAGCTGAGCCGGCTGCAACAGCCGAGGCGCCAGCTGTGGGTGACAAGGAGGTGGAGCCGACAAAGACTGCATCAGCATCTGCTGCTTTAGCTAAAACCTCCGATGGAGGTGCAGCTGGAGCTGCATCGCCGATTGAGACCGATGAGTTGGCTACGCCACAGTCGCCGACTGCGGCAGATGCAACAGACACCACGCCGGCAGCCGAAGTAGAGAGTTTTGCAGTCAGCGCCACGCCCGCATTAACGCTGAATGATCAGCCTATGGAGGACACACCAGCCGAGGAGGAGGAGGGTGATGCACAAGTATCGCCCGCCGCAGGCGTGGAGGAGGTCGTTATGGCCGAAAGCGGCGTTGCTACTGGCGATATGGCCACCGATGAAGCTACCAAGGATGAGCCGGCCGCCATGGAGGTGGACGACACCAGCCAGGAGGTAATGGACCAATAGACCAATATGGCCTAAACGGTGCACGCCAATTCCGGGCGACTAAAATGAATACTTACAACTACTCCGCATAAATAGCATATAACGCGTATGAGATAAAACACAGACACCACAACAACAGAAGACGCACACCATACCAATCCCAAGGATCCTGAGATAAAATACCGTTTAACTTCATTAAATAGGGTATTACCTATAGGTCGTAGCTGATATAATATATGATATATATGTCTCTTCGTATTCAAAACGCCCCAAAACTAACAGTACACTCGAGAACAGGCGGGAATCTAGCGGAAATCCTTTAGTAGACACCGTCAATGCATTCTGCCTGGCATTTTGTACCCTCCATCCCGTATAGTTGTAAGGCCGTATACCGTATACACCCGAACACACACACTGATACACTGACACACACACACACACACACGCGCACACATCGCCATCCACAAATTATTAACATATAAGCTCGAGCATTAAGTTCCGATCAGTTCCGTAACGTGGCATTCAAATTATTCCACACGATCAAAACCTCTGCATAGTTCTCTAAGTTGTTGGATGTGACACAATCGTCCGCCTCATGTCATATTTTGTATTTATGTATCGTTGCCTAATTTAATGCCAATTCGATATAGAACAACTATATTTTATCATCTATATAAGCTATAAAGTTTTCACAACTATTTTCGTTTACTTTTCATTGTACGTTCTAATGTTTCCACGATATTGGACAATTACGTATAGCTGCAAATGTTTCTCAGAAAGTAATTATAAACTATCTATATAAATAAAGTTGAAAAATGTGCATTCTTATTGGAAACAGCAAAGAGCTTATGCAGATGGAAATGTGACAGGTAATCTAAGGACCAGGGCTGCAATGAAAATTTGTCTCGGTTCACGATTATGGTTTAAACCTTGGTTTTTCATACATATTCCAAAAATCATGTCAAACACTTAATTTAATGCCAATTGATAGTAGGGATCTGTACAAAAAAAAATCATCAAAAAAGTTTTGATTTTCGAATCGACGACGATTTTAAGAAAAAACGTGATGTAACACCTTGCTTTTTTGTCGATTTGGGTTCAAATTTAGATTTTCATTTGTTTTAATGCCAATCAATAGTACTGATCTTTACGAGCTCAAAATGGTATTAAATTCCAAAATCGGACATTATTTGGCTGAGATATGCCAAAAAATGTTCAAATAAGGTTGACTTTACAAAAACGAATCGAGTTTCGGTTAACAACTTTTTTAACCCATCGATTTGATAGGCCAATTGATGGTAGGTATCCGTACGAAAGGTATAACATTTCAAAATCTGATGATATTTACCCGATATTAAAAAGAAAATCAAAAAATGATCCCTCCTACCCATTTTTAATTGGTTCAGGGTATAACAAGTTGCGAATTATAAATGAAAATGCCTTTTGGGCGCAAGCCAAGAGCTTAAGCTCCGCTCTACTTCTTAGCACCTGCACAGAGAGGGTGCTTCCAAAACTTTGACTGTTCCGTGTTGAACTTTCTGGCGCAGAATGTTTCAAATATATAGTTTTCCCAAGTGAAATTGGCGTTGTATATTAAAACACAATATCACCAAATAAACGTTTTATTTCACATTCTCGTATATGCATGGATGGATGTGTGTGTTTGTAAGTGTGAGTGTGTGTGTGTGTGTGTGTGTGTAAGTTTGAGTGTGTGTATGTATTGGTAAATCATAGTAACGATTTTCCATTGTTGAATGTTAAATTCGTAATGTTTTTGTTTTGAGTGCTGAAAAGTGAATTACTAAAAGATAAAAATAAAAAAAAATATGAATAAATTAAATAAATGTATGAGTAATATATATACGAGTAGTTTTGGATGAATAAATAGCTATATATTTATATAAATAGTTTAATTTATTGGCTGGTTTCAGTTGTTTTTGTTGTTGTTGTTGTTTTTTTTTTATTGCCAGATCTCGCTGCCTTTACTCCAAGTTTAAAGTTAAGTCCTCTCTCGCCCTCCCTCTTCCTCTCCCTCTCTCTTTCTTTTGTTTGTGTGCTGTTTGTGTATCTCTCTCTCTCTCGCTCTCTCTCTCTCTCTCACTCTCTCTCTGTCTTGCTTACTGCAACGCACGCTCTATCTATCTCTCTCTGTTTGATTGTGCCTCTTTAAAATTCGTCCTGCGCTACTTTTCTACAAATTTTTTGTGTTGTTTCGAATTTGTTATTATTAATTTTGTTGTTTGGTTTTTTTTTTTTTTGTTTTTTTGTTTGTTTTATTAACATAAATTTCAAAAAATAATGTTTTTAGATGTTGTTGTATGTGGTTTTTTCTTTTGGATATTCGATATGCATTTTGTTTTCCATTCTCTGTTTGACAATCGGCTTGAAGAAGATGTATTTAATAATGTAATGTATGATATACATCGAGATATATATATACACATATATATACATATATGCAAACACATATACATATATATATATATATATATATATATGTATATATATGCAGAGTAAGTACAATATATAATTTGCAAAAAGATTAA